>CAUEEP010000759.1:3019879-3759350 GCA_958450365.1 Mesorhabditis belari | reverse complement strand
GTCATTTCGACAAAGCACGCTCTTTTTGACACACTAATAGCTGTTTACAAAGCTTGTAAAGCTAAGTAATCTTCCGCTTTCAAAGCCCTAGTTAACCGCTAATTCATGATTATTTAAGAGATCTAACGGTGTTTAAAGGCCATTTTCGTTTTGGATGTTCGTCGGTGTCTAATTATGCCTTCAATCAAAATAGACTTTGCAGCGTAAACATATCAATTTCATTCAACAAATAAAAAGGTAACAATAACAATAGCATAACAATGATAAGAATTAAGATTTTGCTATTTGACGGCCGAACCCTCAGCTTCTTCAGGCTCCCCCTCAGGTTTCGGCTCAGGCTCGACGCTCTCAGCTAAGGGCACACTCGATTCCTACATGCAATCGTTGTTAATAATGGCACCTCTATGCGTGAGTTAGCATCGTGTTCAGTTTTTAGGCCTAGGTATCTAGCTCCCTTCCAAAAGAAACCCTACCCGAACTGAAGTTTTTAAAAAGAACCTGATTGGCCACTCTTGCCGCCAGTTGCACAAAAGTCCCTTTGGCTATTTCTGCAGACGATGGATCAGCAAGGAATGTGTGATGTTGCACAAGATCAGACAACCATCTCATCATACTAAACAAAAACGTGTACAATTAGCATGTTTTGCTGCTTAGGCTTTCAAGGGAGTGAAAATAGCTTAGTAACTAATCCTAGTGCTGCTCAATCTCAATACATACCTTTGCTCTCGCAATTCAGTATCAAGGATCTCCTTTGTGATTTGTTTCTCCTTCATGTCATTGATATCCTTCTCAATTCTTTCTCCCCAATCACTCAATGGCTCGTGGCTGGCAGCATAGCTAAACAAATTGAGCATGTACAACTTAAAAACTTCAAAACGCTCTAGCTAAGTTCGTGTTCTAACTCTACAAGATCTCTCTTACTTTTTGTCATAGTTGTGAAAATGGAGTCGCTCCAGTAGAAGACCAAGTCCCGGAGCTTTTGGAACATCCATCTAAAAGTAAAATTATCTATCTTTTATTTTAAGCCCACCAATAAAGATAAAGAAACTTACTCGTTCCCCTTCGAATGACCTTTGAATTGCGCTTCGACTCTGCAATTCACGGACCACAGATATCGTCATTCCTAAAGTAGAAGTTTGCCAGCAATCAAAAGGAATAAAGTCGTAGTCATTGATAAGCCAATTAAAGTTTCCATTAACAAAAACATACAAACATACCAATCATTTTTCGTATCTGGTGCAGAATGAAACTTTGTCCTTTCACCGTCAACGTAATAAACTCGACATCCTCATTTCGGAAGTCATCCCTAAATTTTAATAATTAATCAAGTCAAAAATTCTCTCTCTTTACCTATACAAGAACGGTTCTCCACAGGTGAAAAGAATGATGTATCGACAACAAGATCGATCTTCAAAAGCTCTAAAACCAAAGGCTCCTTAATAATAATAAACAACTAACTTTTTACTAGTGTAGTTAAAAAAATTGTGTGTTCCTTTGTAAAGCTGTAAAATCTCCTCAACTTCCTTTACCACCTCTGGTTTGATTCGAAATTTTGCATCGGTTTTCTAAATACAAATGCCCTGTCTTCAGTATTAGTTTAATTGAAAGTGATTATTTTAATATTGATGCTAAATAATAACTAATCAGACAATAAGGTAATAGAAAACTTCAATAAAAAACTGACTTCATCTGGTTTAGCAAAAGCGAATGTTGGCAAAGTATATGAGTATGTGCGAGCATCACAGTACTTTTGCGAGTGAAAGTTCCTAAAATTGAAACGCCCACCATACATGTACAGTAACTTTGGTTCACAAAAGTCCTTTAGTTTAAATCAATCAACACTTACTGAGTAGCACGGCGAAAACCAAACACGCGAATGTCTTCCGGTAGGTATGCGTTCATTTGAGCGGCTCCTGTCAATGGCAGATCGTCCATTCTGGGCAACTGCAAGGAGCAAATCTGTAAGCAAATGTTTAAAAGGCCCATTGCAAATCCTTATTTTATTTGCTCAATGCTACATTTGAAACCTCTTCGCTTCGAACGTTTTACAATTTAACTTATTAGATGGATTTGCAAAACAAAACAAATTACTAAATATCCTCAAAAAGAAACCACATTTGCCGTACATAATAAAATGACTTAACCTGTCTAACAGCAGACACAGCTTTATCCGTCCGGGCGGCTCTTTGAAAGAAGAAATCAAATGGCCGATCGTAAAGCTGTTGAGAGATCCACCCATTCTTCAATAACGCATCCAATAGATGACTCTCAATTGTCGGCGCCGCATTCGGACCCTTTTGCACCTTATGGACTTATGGTTTTTAAGCATACATAATAAGTCTCTTACCTGCATTCCAAAGTAATTCTTTCCCTGATAGCCGACAATCATTGCATATCGATAAGTCTTCACCCGTGGAAAGCCTCGATCCTCTAAAGAATTACTATATGCACCTACTTGATACTTGAGTGCTTTAACTCTTTCAAACGTAGCCCTCGAAGTGTTGAATCTTTGAAAGTTTAGTGGTTTTGGCTTTAGCCTATTTCTATTCAATTAGCCGAGAAAAGAGCAAAAAAAAAACAGTTAAACATTAGTTTATAATTAACTCGCAATAGCACAGATAATTAGAGCTACGTTTATACTCGGAAACTATTACTAGATTTAGCCTTCCTCCGTACTTTTCTCGACGCGTCCTCCTTCAACATGATGTAGATGAGATGGGTCCGTGGATGCATGGGTTGATGGTTGATCTTCTCCGTTTTTCTTCATTTCAGTCTCTTCATTTCTCGCCGCGTCTTTGCTCTCCATTTTGTTCCGTTTGAGTTTTCCGTTGAATCGATTCTTCAAGTTCCCTTCGATTCGACGAATCAATTCTTTCAGTATCCACGAACAACGTGGTCAACACATCTAAAGAACCAAAGTCTTAAAATGTAGACCCACTTGCTTCGCTAACTAATTAAAATGCGTGTTTCTAAAGAAATTCTAACAAATGGCCAAAGTATTAACGTTCCTGTAAAGGTTCCATGAAATAAAAACTAGGTAAGTTAAATGTTTATTGAAGAGTTTAGGAACAAATATAAAAACCTGACAAGAGAGCACGCCAAAAAAATACCGCGAATATGTAGTAAAACATGAGAATCAACTGAAACACATAAAAATAGACACCCTACAACCATTTGAGAGACTTAAATGAGACCAGATCTGGGGAAAACGACCAAAAATGTAAAGACTCTAGTAATCAAAGAATAGTGAAAGAATTTGACCCTTTAACATGAGAAAGAAACAAGCAAAATTACGTAAAACTCGACTAACAAACTCGTGAAACCCATAAGTACTAGATACCCCAAATACAGTCGAACCTCTCTATAACGTAACTCACGGGACGGCTACCTTATATAGGGCCGTTTTATATAGCTTAATGTCGGCCGGGACCGGTCACGCCTTACGTTATAGAGAGGTTTACGTTATATCGAGGTTCGTTATAGAGAGGTTCGACTGTACTGCTATTTCAAAAATCTTCTTCATCCTCATCAAAGAATTCTTCGTCCTCGTCCTCGTCCTCGTCGCTGAAATAGACACGATTTCCGACAAGACCCGAAGTCGGTTGATTGCCTCCACGATTAAAAGATTGCTGCTTTCGCGACGGACCGTCAGATCTAAATGAGAAAACGTGTCAAATTAGTGCAAGTAGAGAGTTGCTAACTTAGTCATTGTTCAATTTATTCACGTTTAATAGTCTAACGATTCAATAATTATCACACCAACCCAACAAACCAAAAAACTTTACCTTTGATTATTAACCTTTCGCTTTTTCGTTCCCTTTTCCAGTCGATTTCTGTTTGCGCAGCGAAATTCCCATACTTTTTCATAAATATCCGTCAGAATCGCCATTACATCAGCTTCAGATTGAGCTAAATAGGGTGTTTATTTAATTTCTAGACAAATATGGGTGTTTGTCAATCAGTTTGGATTCTAAGCCGGTTATAGGTTGCTCTAGTTCGCAAAAAAAACCATCTGTTAGTACTAACTTCTTCGCCACTACCATTGAATAAAATGTGCTTTACCTCCAGTGACAGTGATGCTTCCAGTTGTGTGAATGCGCAATGTGGCCTTTGGTATCTTGTTTCTCCAAACCAACCCTACGGACAATTCTGGCTCGTAGGTTGAGTGCTCCTTGTATTTCTGTGCCATCTAGGAGCCAAAAATACATATTTTTATACATAGTACAACAAACCTCCTCGATTTTGATACCAAAGGGGAGTCGACAGGTGGCCAAAACATTGCAGATTTTGTAGTTCCTCATGCAAATCTAGAATCAAATCAATTTTGAACAGCATGTTTGCAAATGAACCCGTTTTCCCAATTGGTCCATCGACCGTTGAATGCAACGAGCCACTTTACGAGCTGCTCTCATTGCCTCGAGCTCACTAAAAAAAAATGAAAAATTACATTTATGCACGACCAAATAGAATACTAGGTAGGTATGATAATTTTCAATCCTAAAATATACCTACGACACCCCACAATGTAGACCTTTCCCGAATTGTATATTTTGATGAGGCACCAGGGATTCCGCAACTGCTTCACGAGAGCCTAAAACTTTGGCTTTGTTGTTATTTGGTTTGCTATTACTGTGAACTTGTTATGCCTTCATGGCGCTAACAAGATAAATTATTTAGAAAAATTTGATGATTCTTGTTTATTATCATCTCATTTTATAAGTCAAGTTACCTACCCCCTTTCCTGGGTCGAGTTGCACATCTGAAGAATCAAGAGCCACGCGGCGGAGGTCGATATGGAATGGAAGTGTGTAGTTGCAAACAACATTCCGTACCTAAATAATTGTAAATTATTAAATTTTAAAAATGCAAGCCTCGATGTTAATTTCTCCGTCACCTTCTGGAGGCGGCTGAGAGAGAAGTTGATTGCTCGTGGAAGCAACGTCAACTGGTTCTTCCTGAAAACCAAAAAATAATACCCTCAAAGAAAAATAACTTTTAAAACTTGATCATTAAAACGAAACCATTGATTCGGATCAGCTTTTATTTTATGTTCTAATCAATACCTTGATCTCAGTCTTAATCCCATGTGGCGGTGGCGTCGACTCTCTGACCGGAACATTTAAAGAAAGACTTGCCGTTCGCACGAAGTGCTCACCTAAATGGAAAACATTTTGGTACTAGCCTAGTTGAGGGGGGGGGGCACTTTTTTCTCAAAACTACCTTTTCTTGGGTATTTTTATGCATAGATTCCAAAAAACACAACGCGAGTTTGAGAAAAAACGTTCTAACTCGAGTTTCGGGGCTCCAAAGTGCGCGATCATATAGTGATGGGAGGGATACACAGAGAAAAGGTCTAAAAATGGTCTCTCAAAAAAATTTTTTGAAACCAAGAACCCTTCTTCTGTTTGTTCTGCCTCTACCAGTCAATTTAAGTTAGAAAATGAATATTTAGTGGTTAGAAATGGTTTTGGCCTCTAGTCTTGACCTTGAAAAGTGCCCCAATAGTCGATAGCTTTGGCTCCATATAGGGAAGTACACTATTGAAGGAGTCCCGAGTCTCGGCTTAAAATACCTTTTCCCAGGCCTCTCGTTGTGTTTTTCGGAATCTACGCATAAAACTATCCCAGAAAAAGTGGTTTTGAAGAAAAAAAAAGTGCCCCCGCCCCCCGCCAACTAGGCTAGTACCAACATTTTTTTTAATTTAAGAAGTATGTACCAGCAAAATGATGTGGTTGAGTTCCGTGTTGATAATGAGAGTCCACGTGCTGATAGGAAAGTTGAGTCGAGAGATGTGATGGCACTAAACGACGACAACACAAGTTTTTTATCGAAACTTTTGTCATAACAGATAATTTAAAATTTCGTGGTACGCAATAATCACGTCTTTTATATAAAACAAGGTGTTTTGAATTAGAGACTCTTTATTTAAGTCATGGTAATCAAATAAAAAATAACGTACATCCGAGAGAAGGTGAAGCACCACCCCGTGCATTTACCATAGATGCTGGAAAATTTTGATGATTTTGCGAAGGTCTCAGCGACATCGCTCTGAAAGGAGAAAAAACAACTATCAGGTAAAGAAGTGACCAAGCCTAGATTAAAAACAATACATTTAGCTAGATCCTATCAACGTTTTAAAGGATAAAAGTTGTAGGCTTAGGCACATCTCCTAAAACATAAGTGCCCCAATTCATGCAGGTCTCTTTGAAAATAGAGAAAATGGGGAGTGGGACAAATGCGACCTTTTTTTTTCGCAACCGGATACTTGAGCAACTACATTTGACAAAACCTATAACAAAGCGCAAATGAGAAAAAAAAGCTAGATATGTACAAAGATATTTGCTAATGTAACCTCATTCCTTTTATATTTTTTATATTGGTGAAAAGCCGATTTTTCCTTTGTTTTAAGAGAATTCGACCAAAAAGTTGTCGCTGAAAGAGAGTTGGCACCTGCTTATTTGCTCATTTTTCGATTTCGATCACCCGAGAACCACCACTTAAATAAAAAAATGCATTAATTCGTCAGTTTAAAATCGTGTAGTCATCGTTTCAAAACCTTTTATATAACGAACTTTTTCCGATAATCAGCTTTACCGGTCGTTCTTTCTGACGATATATTCACTACAATTTGTAGCACCTAAATGGCACATGTTATTACTAATAACATTAGTGAATACTTCTCCATCTTGTGATCCTTCGCCAATTTTCGGTTGCAATTTGTAGGCGATATCTCCTAGAAGAGTGTCAAGGAGAGCGGCTCGGACCGATTCCACACAGATTAACTAATTAATGAATGTTAGAAATGCTTTAGAATAAACCTGTGGTGTTTTTGTTGTGACCGTATTCTCGTCCATTGCCCACCCCCTTTCTTCGGCTATTTTCTATTTGTGTGTATCCTTGTCAATTCAAGTAGACCCATCCGTTTGCCACCAAATCAATCTAAAGATGATGTAGAGTTTAAAAATGAAAACACAAACTTTGTTGAAGACCAATGAGGAGAGAATGTGGGAATAGCAGTAAAAAATGAAGTACTCGATGGTGAACGCAATCTCCTGTCGCTGTCGCATCCTTAATAAAGAATACTTAGTCTTAATAGATAAAATCTATCCAAATACCTGTACGAAGAGAATATGTTGTGATCGAGTTTTAGCCTCCTCTGGATCACTTAGGATTCGACCTTGATTACTTCTTCCCATCATCCAATCTAATAGAGTTGTTAGTTTGTTGTCAAACACAATACCTCCATTGCGTGTCCTATCACTCATCCATCGTTCTGGGACTTTCAAAAACAAACATCTACAGATCGTCTTTGGTAACGATTGTTTCATTATTCTAAAACACCAAACTCATAGACAACACGTTAAAAAAATACCTTCATTCTTGTGTCTATTTTCGAGCTAACAGCAGAAACGGCGGCTCTCACAATCTACCTGGTCAGGAGAGAGTAAAGTTCAATATATAGTCAAGATAAAACTACCTAGTCAACATTGGAATTCTATTTAAATAAAGGAGAAAACCCCATAAACTATCGACATAACGATTGAATTCATAATGCACCCATTACATCCATATATATTAAATTTAACCCACTCCAAACGACCTAGCCAATATAGATAAACAAACCTTTCCAACATTCGGTGTTCCAATTACGGCAACATCGAGGGCTCGTTTTTTCTTGATGATCGGTGTGGGCAAACATGGATGATCATGCGAAGTTGACGAAGAGCGAGCCAAAAAGTTCATCGTGGGCACAACATAGAATCCTGCATGAACTGTAAAAAAACTCCCAAATGCCATGACAGAGAAGTTAATTTCAGTCCAAACGACGGCAATCGAAAAGAATAAGAAAAATTTCGTTTTCACCCTAAAAAAATCACAATATTTTGCATATTTGAATGTCATAAACGTTTGTATCGAATCCTCAAACATAATTGCCCCAATTCATGCAAGTCTCTTTGAAAATAGAGAAAATGGACGGACGTCAAGAAGAACTCTGTGACAACAATTTTTTTAGGGTTTATATAGATTGGATAATTGGTTACGGTTGAGCTGAACAGTTCACTCCTAATGACATTCCAATTGAATAGCTTAATCACGGAGAAAAATCTTCCCATGTAATTCCCTGCAGCCCTTGATGGTGAACCAGAAAGCTTTCTCGTTTTTACACGTTTAAACTTCCCATTTTAGAATTTGCACCATATGTATTGTGCGTAGCAGCCTTTTAAAAAAGGCATGCCAAAGTTTCCGAAAACGGGCTGTCACGCGCATTATCGAATTGTTATAATTTGACTACATGACTTCATGACTATTCTAAAACATTGAACTCGTTCAGTTTGTTGCTCTTATTTTGTTTTCTTCTTTTAATCAACAATTTTCACTATATATTTTCTCTTTTAGGAGATCGACCGAATGGATCAGCAAGCACAATACGATCTCGGCAACGTCGATTTAACAAAAGTGGACTGTGATGTAACACCGCAAACCGTTGATGAGTATCTTCAGCAAGTTGCCGCAGGAAGGATGAGGATTCCAGAAGTCGCCTTTGTGGATCGTCCTAAAGAGCCAAAACAAGATGTGCAAAAGATGGTGAAAGGTGTCGATCCATTGGCCCGCAAAAAGGAATGGCAACAGCAAAAGGTGCGATTTTATCGAGAAAATCGAGAACAACTGGCTCAACTGCGTGCTGTTACGGCCCCATTGGACGTCGATTGGCCAAGTATTTACTCACCCAGGGAGTGGGTGACAATGATTTTGAAAAAACCGCAAGCGATGATTTCTGAAGAAATACGTGATCTTTTTCCACAGCACGAAGGCATTCCACCCACGCCGGAAGTGCTTTTTTCTATGACGAACGCGCAAGTCGAGAATCTCATCCAAACACTTGTCAGTCATCTCGTTTACAAGCCGGAAAAAAGGGTTGAACCTATGAAAGGCGTGAAAAAGGAACAAGTGGAATCAAACGGCGAAAAATCGGAAGAGGAAGTCAGGGTAAATGATGAGAAATCTGAAGTGGAAATCAAGACTGAAGTGAAGACATCCGAGGAAGAAAACAAAGAAGAAAGTGCTGATGAGATGAAGATGAAGATGAAGATGAAGATGAAGATGAAGATGAATCTCATCTAAAGTTGTGTCCATCTATGCAGCAATGGATTTATGCGGTTTTATTAATTCTTGAGAAGAATTATCTTCACGATGTGCTGGCATCGCTAAGGGATTTGGCTAATTTTTGTCGAAAAGGCCGATCGGCGCTTGCTGAAACAGAGTTGGATGAGCGAGAACAAGAAGAAATGGCTCAAATGTATTCACTTTTCATTTCCATTGTCGCTCTTTACTTCGAGCAAAAAGATCTTGCGGATTAGTGGCTGCAGATATCATTCCATTGTCGTTACCATTTTTGTTGTCAAACTTCGGGTATTTGTTAATTTTTCATGTTTTATTTTTTAAATACAAATCAAATTTAGTAACCGATGTTGAATCTCCAAAAGCGAATCAATGGTGTTGATGAGGATCGGAACTACAAAAAGATGCACACACAGATTCGAGACAAGTTGCTGGCACAAGAAGTGAAAGATCTGGAGATGAACCTTCGCAATCAGAACGTGTGTCGAATTCGCTTCCCCATGTCTCCGGCTCTTCACGAAATTGAGCTCAGCATTACTCCAACCGAAGGACTGTACAAAGGAGGAACTTTCCGCTTTCACATCACTGTGCCTATCGAATACAACGCTGTACCACCTCAAGTGAAATGTTTGACGAGGATTTGGTATTGACTTTTTTATTTTATTAGACCCACACATGCACAACTTTTACTTGTCCGCCATATTTGTTATATGGCTCGACGTTGCTATTGCGTCATCTCAATACTTGCTTTTAGAAATAGTCTAAGGCTAGTTGTTTATTGTTTTGTTTAGGCTTAGGCTGAGTGATGATAGTTGTGCACGTGTTAGGGTTATCAATTAATGGGTTGCTGTTTGTTTACTTTTTACTAACAGGTAAATTTAGGCATCCAAATATTAACGAAGATGGAGCAATTTGTCTCTCATTGCTGCGAGAGAATTCGGTTGATGATTTTGGATGGCGACCCACCAGGAATCTTCTTGAAGTTGTTCACGGATTACAATCACTCTTCGGTGATCTGATGGACTTTGACGATGCTCTGAACATGGAAGCTGCTCGCCAGTACAGCACAAAACGATCCGAGTATGACAACAAAGTTCGGGAATACCTCCAACGCTATGCTAAATAATTTCAAGTTGATGGATTTATATTTTTCGTGTTGAAATGTTTTCTATTGATTCTTTACTCTTGTGATATCAAAAGTTCATATATTCGTGATCTCTTTTTTCGGTGTTGCTCACATACAATTCGAGTGTCCCCCTAAAAATGTTCCCTTTATTAGGGCTTGGTCTTTTTCTCGCTTATTTCACAATACAATAAAATACGTTGTCCTTTACTGTTTTAGACAGAAAAAAAAATAAAAAATATTGTGAAATAAGCGAGAAAAAGCCCAAGTCCTAAGAACCGCTTGGGGGATACCTAGGGAGACACTCGAATTGTATAGTTGCTCATAAATAAAATTCAGGGGATAAGATGTCGTCCTCAGCTATCTTCATATTAGATCTAAAGGGAAAGGTTTGTTATCGAGTTGTTTTTAAGCATATACAATATTTTTAGGTGATCATCGCAAGAAATTATCGGGGGGACATCGATATGAGCGTCATCGATCGATTTATGCCACTATTGATGGAAAAAGAAGAAGAAGGAATGGTGACTCCAGTCCTCGTCCATCCTGAAGTGACATTCGTCTTTATTAAACACACAAACATCTATTGTGAGTTTTTCTTGTGATATCAACAAATATAATAAAGGGTGCTTTATAAAAACACTGTTTTGTAGCCCTAAGCCAAAATTATACGGAATTCAAATAAGTTTACCATGATTTTAAGACTTTACCACGAAAAGACGGATCCTTTTTGCAAATGCTAGTTTTAGATTGCTAAAATTAGCAGTTTAGCACTTGACTTGTTTAGTGGTGTCTTCTTGTCGAACAAATGTGAACGTAACTCTGGTGCTATCGTTCTTATACAAATGCATCGAGGTAAAGCTAATATTCTTGGTTCTAACTTTTTAAAACTACTAGGTATTTAACGAATACTTCAAAGACGTTGAAGAAGAGTCGGTGAGGGACAATTTTGTGGTGATCTACGAGCTGCTGGATGAAATGATGGATTTTGGATTTCCACAAACGACTGAAAGCCGAATACTTCAAGAGTTAGCTATGTGAGATTTCGTGAAAACAGTGCGTTTTAGATATATAACTCAAGAAGGTCACAAACTTGAAAATGCTCCACGGCCACCAATGGCAGTGACAAATGCGGTTAGCTGGCGAAGTGAGGGCATAAAATATCGAAAGAATGAAGTCTTTTTGGATGTCATCGAAAGTGTTAACATGCTTGTTGGTCCAGATTACGATGCGATTTTCAAAAAAATTTAGGCATCTGCTAATGGTACCGTCTTGCAATCCGAGATTGTCGGAGTAGTAAAAATGCGTGTTTATCTTACCGGAATGCCCGAATTACGACTCGGATTAAACGATAAAGTACTATTCGAAGGAAGTGGACGTGAGATTTAAGAAAAAGGTCCCAAAGAAAAAATGGATTTAGGTGGGAAAAGCAAATCAGTAGAGCTGGAGGATGTGAAATTTCATCAATGTGTTCGACTTTCGCGCTTTGACAACGATAGAACTATTTCTTTCATTCCACCCGATGGATCATTTGAGCTTATGAGTTACAGGTAATGCTTTGTATATAGATGAGCAGTGACTATAATTTAGATTGAACACTGTGGTAAAGCCGTTGATTTGGATCGAAACCTCCGTGGAGAGACATTCGCACAGTCGCGTAGAGTACATGATCAAAGCAAAATCACAGTTCAAACGTCGTTCAACAGCCAATAACGTCGAGGTTGAGACTAGCATTGTGTTTTATTGTACCGAGCTATCCTTTTAGGTGATCATACCAGTTCCATCGGACGCCGATTCTCCGAAGTTCAAGACGAGCATTGGAAGCGTTCGGTATACACCCGAGCAGTCAGCATTTGTTTGGACCATCAAAAGCTTTCCAGGTGAGCAACTGCTTATTAGTTGTTGTTAGGTTTTGTTAAAATAATGTATTCATTTTAGGTGGTAAAGAATATCTTCTTTCTGCACACTTCTCGTTGCCTTCGGTTGTGAGTGAAGAAAGTGAGGGAAGGCCACCAATCAAAGTCAAGTTCGAGATCCCATACTTTACCACTTCCGGGATTCAGGTAGGCTTACTTTTAAATTGTGTATAGAGCAAATTTTAATTTAGGTCCGCTATTTGAAAATTATCGAGAAGAGCGGATATCAAGCACTGCCGTGGGTTCGGTACATTACTCAGAATGGCGAGTATCAGATGCGCATGAAGTAGATGTTTATTGTTGTAATTTATTTATTCAAATCTTCTTTTTGTTCTTTAATAATTTTCGTGTATCTACTTGCCTGTTTAAATAGTATCTCTTCTTAAAACGTGTATTGATAAGCCATCTCATTTTGCAACTTAAAGTTTCTTTCCGATTGTGCATAATAATATTTTTCTGTGCATAAATAAGTGTTTTTTGCAAATTCGCGAATAAATTTTTGAATCTCTGCGGAAAATCACGGATAGTAAGTAAGAAATAACCGTACATATTGTGAATTTTTCAAGATGACTCCTACTCAAATAACAATTAAGAAGCCCATGCGAAAAGCGTTCGTGGGAACAATTCGGCCGTGTCTACGCAAGGTACCTATGTTTTGAAACTTCCGTAAGAAAGGAGCTCTGTAAATACTAACCCTTCCAAATGAGTAGTTCTAGACATTTGCCTTGAGCCAGAGCTCTCACCATCTTGTTGGAAGGAGTTACTCTATTCGACCGTTCTCATCATCGTCAATCGATACGGTTTATTAAAATTACATTTTATGGTAGTTAAACTTTTAAAAAATTTTAATCCTTCAAGCACGGGTCGTTTTGATGCAAAACAAAACTCCGGTTGTGATTTTCATTTAATTCATTCCCAATTACTTTTGGTGTTGTAGAACGTTGCTGGCACGAACCACTTCGATGACAGGAATTTGTCGGTGGCGGGCCGAGAAACGATTCGCCAGATTTTGAAGCGAGTTATTGATCAATTTTCGTTTTAATTACAAATGCCAAATTTTAATAAAACTAAATTTAAAATCAAAGTTAAAGTACGGCGTAATTTTGATCTAACTCTAACCAATTTAACTGATTTTAGGAAACTACAAGAAAGGAATTATTTTGTAACCTTGCCGGAGGATAAGCTCACTGCTATCTTGATTCCATTATTTGCGAAACTTGGCGCAAATGGTAGCTTAAAAATTAAAATTTGTATTTCTATTCAATTCAGGTTTAACAACAGACTTTCTGATAGCCGAATGCAGTCGAAACGACCATTTTCTACAGCTGTTATTAAGCAAATTTCAGGAAGACCTTTTTGAAATTTGTAAAGTGGGTTGTTTTTTAACCGGAGCTATTTACGGATTTATAGAATTGTAGAATTTATAGCTTTATGTTTCATTTTTTAGGTGTTGACAACCTATTGCTCATTAACGTACGAGGAGATATTTTTGATGCTGAAGAGGTATCTTTTAGCGTTGTTAGAGTTAGCCAACAGCAAACATAAATTGTAAATGCTTTGTACTGTACTGTAACGGCAGGTAAAATTGATCATTTTAGTATTGAGTACGATATTTCACATTCGGGAGGAGATGTTGGTGTTTCGGGTCGTTTGGATGTGCTTCTCAATTTGTCGGGCGTTGAATACGGGCGCAATGTTAGTTTTTATGGGAATGCTACAAACTTCTGATAATAAGTTTTGAGTGAACTGTCGCTGGTAAAATTTACAACGTTTTAAAAGGAGCTTTTGACTGTAATTCATTATTTTCCAGTTGGGGCAATTGGTGCTAAAATGTCCACCGCTAATATTTGCCCAAGACCCGGAGAAGATAAACGAGATTTTCAACGCATTACGATCATTTTTCACAAAAAAGCAGGTACTGCTCATGGCTTTTGGGTGTACAAATTAAGTTTCAGCTTGTTGACCTTGTTCAATATACGCCGCAAATACTCGTGATGAACTTTGAAGAATTAGAGCAAAAATACGAATACATTTTCTATCATGTGGGTAACTTTATTTTTACGAAAGTCAGGCTCTAGTCATTATTTTAATATGTTCTGGAAAATGTCGTAGACCCATTTAGTACATATTAATATTAATTGACTTTTTTAGATGGGCCTTGGGGGAGAGGATTTTCTTGGCTGCAAAAGTTGGATCGAGATGAGCCTTGAAGAAATGATGCTGCGGCATAGTTGCTTGGTGAAAAGTGGAAGGTTTGATATTGTTCTCGCGCATATTCATGTGCCATTTTTAGATATCATTTTCCTGATCCCAAGGCACCACAATTGAGAAAAGTTTGCTCCACTAATCTATCTTAACATTAATTTTTAGGAGAATCCTGAGATGAGCAAGATATTCGATTCGAGTGATGAACATTTTTCGACAAAAGTTCTGCACATTTGTCGTTTTTTTAAATTAAGAAACTTTAGATTGCTGGAATCTCATTAGAAGAATGGAATGTCTTCAAGATGATTGAAAGACGGGTAATTTGAGTTTTTTTGACGTGAAATGTTAAGCTTTTTTTCCAATTGGCATCTTTGAACCTGAAGAGAGTAACGGCATAGTTAAGTATTATAATGGCATATAAAGTTTTTTATCAAATAGCGCATGGTTTTAGGCCCGTGAAGAAGAAGACAGAGATGAACCATATGTGAAAGTGAAGCCGTCATTGAGGAAAAAATTCGAGCGCCAAAAGAAAGCTACCATCGAGAAACCAAGTGAATTCGTCTTTGGAGCCGAAATAAAAGATCAATTTTGAAGTTTGTGTTGTTGTTTGTTAAAGTTTAAAATATTTATTTCACGCAATAGATTTCCCACGTTTCTAGATTTCCCACGTTTTTTTACATTCATTCGCTCCTTTTGGAAATTTGCGTGATCAGCAGTACAATTTTAGCGTCTATGATGGTTGGTCACTATTTGCAAAGCGAAATAGATTTTCGAGCAAACATTGATTCGGCAATAATAAGATACTGGATCTTCATTCAAGTGCAAAAATGTATGCAAAAAGATGCTTTACTGTGCTTATGTTTCAATACATGTATTTGATGCGAGATATGGCGTGGGTTGTTTAAACAATTCCGAACAGACTCTCATTCTCTTTTGATCCGATTTTTCTTTTTTCGAAATTTTGTCGATTCCTCGATTGACTTCGTTCAAATGGCACACGTTTCGAAGATTACCTTCTAATTTACTATTGGTGTTTTTCAAAAAAAAAATCGATGCAATAACCCGCTTGATTAGTGCTACATTCTCCTTTTCCTGCCTCTTACGTGAGCTTCTTTTCTGACTACAACACTTGTACATCTTCAAGCTTTGCTGATTGCTTTAACCCGTTCTGTAGACAACTTTTTCTCGTTAAGAGGATAAATGCCCTTAATCTTCTTTTTCTCATTTTCCGTTTCTTGGCTTTCTTGTGTTACTCTTGCATCTTCTTGAGGGTTTGTGGTGATTAGCAATATCGCCGGAAATGCGGCTTCGTTCTTCGGAAGGATTATCCGCCATTTTCGTGGCAAACGTCATCGAGAAGTATGTATCGCATTTTGGTGAGGGGGCAGTTTCGGGTAGAACCGACTAGACACGTTAGTCGAGATCTCATTAATTAACCTCGAAAATTAACGAGACAAGACCTTGTTAAGCTTAACTAGAAATAACTTTAAACTCGGTAAAGGAGAAAATTAGGGTGCTAAACATTTGGAATTTATGTGCTATAAGGGTACATAAGTTATAGAGCTCGACTATTGAAAGAAAACCAACTTTTTGTTTATCTTTTCTCGTTGATCTCGATTCTCGTTCTCGTCTCTCGTTAATTTCTCGTTAGACATGTCTAGAACTTACCTTAACATCAATACTGCTTTACCTGTCTTGAACTAGATTTGGGAACTAAGGGCCGCGGTGTTCGCCAAAAAAAAAGACCCCAAGTGGAGTCGAACCCAGCATTCTCGGATTGCGGCAATCCACCAGGAGAACACATTGATCCAGCTACTTTTTCATACCCTTAATTGAAGATCCTAGGAGGCCCGACTCTAGCAGTTCTGCTCATTGAGTTTCATGGAGCACATCAAAAATAGCGCTGAAATAAGTAAACAAAAATTCAAATCAAGCTTTAAAGTTGCTCGGTATAAAGCCGCATATTCATGCGTAATTTTTTCTAGGAAACCAGAATCAACTCATCGTTAAAGTTACAATAAATTTTTCACCTAACAAATAGTTTTCGGGGTTAAAGAAAATTAAAAAAATCCCGAAAACTATTTGTTAGGTGGAAAATTTATCTTTTGTTTTGTAGGCTTCTTTGTCTTCGGACGGTCAATCAATAAAGAAATGATAATTAGCGGGAAGGGAAGCTTGTAGTTTCTTTCAATCATTTCTTGTCTTTCCATTTCAGAACTTCGGGGAACTTTTCGAATTGAACTTTGACAAAGTGGGTGTGATTTTGGAGCGTTGATCATGTTTCATGTTTCATGTTTCGGAGGCTTCTTGGACTACTTTTGAATACAGTTTTGCAATACAGTACAGTGCAATATAAAACCCATTCCGTATTGTGACGCATTCATTTTGTCTCATTTTGGGGTTTGGCCTTTGATTATAGCTTTCAGATGAAAGAATTCTCTGTTAAAGACGAGTGATAGACTCGCTCATTCCATTTCCGGTGTCTTTTACCTCTTTTCTCTATGTGTAGCCAGGTGGGAGTGCTCATTTTCCCATGTTCGGTGCTAGACAACGAGACACCGAGGTGGGCTCACCTTTTGTCTCTTTACCTCCCTCAACATTCACCCATTCTCATTCTCTCAATCTTCTAGATTTACCTGTTATACCTTCTTCTTCTTGTTTCGCTTTGCCCATTCTCTTATATTTCATTCAGGCCACGTCTTCTCTCCTTCATTTGATCTTTCACTCTTCTTTTTGCTTTTCATTCACTCTATTCTCATTCCCTCTATTTCTCCCCCAGTCTTCCCCCTTTTCATTCTCTTTGTTCATCTGAGCTCTTTTCACTCATTCAACCCGTCCTCATTCTCTATCATTTCTCTTCTATCTAGTGACTCTCTTTTCCCATCCTCTTTTCCCCATTCTCTGTTCCCCATTCTTTATCACCCCTTTGCTGACTAATGTGATAGTTGCCATTTTGCTATTCTCCTTCCTTTCCCTTCCATTTGTCCTCCATTTCTCTTTCATTTATTTTCCGTAAACATTTCTCACTTGTAAACAAGAGTTTTGGAACACTTGATCTCCTTACTTGTATGCTCCCATGAAACTAGTCTATCTAGATTTTGAGTTTCTTTTAAAATTCCAGCCTCACAACTGTCGCATTGTTAAAACAAAAAGATCGTCGATTTCGGTTTTAAAGTTTCAGCGGCCTCAATCAGTTTGCCTTTAAATTTTAGAGGATCCGTCTTAAAATCTCATTTTTCAACTACAGTGATCCTTCGTTGTATCATTTTGTGATCAAAAAGAAATCGAGTGTCCAGCCATCTGTGCCAATTTTTGCATTTCATTCATTTCCTTTCGCACATTGCCACTCGCCGTTGTTTCTCTTTTCCTCAATCTTTTTCAATGGGGTGGCCGTATGACATGAGACTATCTGACTGTCTTACATTCAAAATAACTCTTTCAATTTCGATAATTGCATCGAAGGGTCTTTGTTTAAAATTTAAACCTTTCAAGATATACATTCCTGTTTTCTATTTGAAAGCTTCAAGCTCTATTTCACAATAATTGTAGCTAGAGTAGAACCCTGTTATTCATGCATTTGCGATTGCCCGCTTGTAGTGTTCATTATGAACAGGTGTTTTGTCATCGAAAAACGTGCCAATTTTGATTAATAAATGAGCTCTGATGAAGTATTTCGCCTATATCAGGTATCTAGCATTAATTTTTTTAATTTTAGTGGATCTTTACGGTTATCGGCAGGGGGGGGCGGGAATTTTGACCATTTTGGGAGCCCGATTTTAGTTAGGTTTTTGTTGATAGCTTTTGATGAAACAAATAGTTTCTGAAAGTTGACGTTCTAAACAATCTAAATCTTATTAAAACTTCCTGATCTGATAAGTTTAAGGTGCTTAAAAATGAGCTGCAAGTTGGTCAAAAATTCGCCCCCCCCTTCCCTCGCCTCCCTCCTCCTCCTCCTCCTCCTCCACCCGATAATCGCTCGACCCCCGCCCGTTAACCACAAAGCACCGTTTTATCATACATCATGCTCGGATTGGATGGAGTAAGCAAGATCACATCTTTGCTTGCATCGAAAATTTGAAATCCATGTATTGTGTTTTAATTAGGTTGAGGCTCAACAGACTTCTGGGAGCAAATGTGCGATTGTTCCAATTTCACAGATTTATTTGTGTTATGTATTTATTGTGCTGTTGATTATGTTCTCCTAAACAAACAATCTTGTTTCTCATGCAAATATACCCTCAATTTATGTTTTTGACAGTTGATCAAAAAGATACTTCTCTTCTAAGTGAGCGTTGTTGATGGAAATGAAAGGATTTCCCCCTTTCTTTTCATGCCATTTCATCAAACAGGTGGCCATCGAGCTTTTCTCTCTCAAATACAACTTTTTTATGTTGAGTTCTTGTTTTTGAAAGCTTGATCAAGATAGTATCGTTGGTTAAATAAAGTACCGATTAACCTGAAACTGAAAATTGAACTCGAATCTTGACATCTTGACACTTACACTACTGGACAATGAAATATCATATTCGAAAAAAGATCGTCACTTTCGCGCGTCTGTAACTCTCTTGTCTTTACCGTATTTTTAAATATTAATATTACCATTGCGCAGCCCCTGAAAAGAGCTTTCAGAAAATGTATAACACTAATAGTTTAAACTCAAAGACAAAGGAGTTACAGACGCGCGAAAGTGACGATCGTTTTTCAAATATGATATTTCATTGTCCAGTACTGTACATTTAAATGCAATTTTTGCTGGATTTAATGAAAAGTGCCGTTTTACTGTTATCATCAATGTTCCTAGCAGATTAATCTATTTTGAATACCTTTATTTATTCACATATTACACATATTATTTTTTATTTTTCACACGTTTCAAAATCAATGCACAAATCGTATGGTATAGTATATAGTATAGTTGGATGCATTTCGCATTTCAAACATTATCTTCATTCGAGATTTTCAGTGAAACCACGTTTTCTTGGATCAAATGAGAACTTCCGCTCGTTGTGGTAAATCCCCGTTGACATTTCATCGAATGAATGTGGATTTGTCCACAAAATTCTTTACATATCAAAAAATTTCTTCTTTAGACATTTTGGCATTTTGACATTCTTTAGACATTTTAGGGAATCAAAGTAGAGATTATCTACTGGAATGGAATATTTTTCAGGTGGATTCAGCTTTAGAATTACAATACGTACTACAGAATTTGATATCAGAAACTTTCTAAACACAATCTTACATCATAATTCACTTCAATCAGTACCGTTCATTTTTTCGTTGGCTTGCTCTCCCCTGAGAGTTTTCTACAAAAGAGACCATTTATTCTTTTCTAATCTCTCATTAGCGCTTTCAAAGTAGCCCTATAGCATTTGTCATATCATTTCCTTATCTATTTGCATTTTGACAAAACAGCATTTCTGTCATATCATTTTCCTCGGCGAGCACTTACAAACGGTGATGCTGAAAGCAAATCGAGACTAGGTATTTAACAGTTACCTAACCTTATTGCATAATCATTACCATTACGCATAATCATTACCATTACGGCTGCCATTTCATTCTTCAATTTTTGCAATTTTTTTTCTTCAAAAATTTGCCTTTTCTATAGAGAAATAGGTCTAATCCTTTCGCCCTTTTATTGCACGCCATTCATTGAGGGGGAGACTTTGTGCAGAAAGTTCGTCTTTTGCTCGAAAAAAAAATTGTACCGTAATCGCAAAGAGGAGACCAAGAAGTGGATGTGCACAAATGGGTAGATGCGAGGAAAATGGCTAATCCGTGGGGGCGATTTGTCCAATCCACGGGAAATGTTTGAGGGATCATGCTGACGTCGTCTCTCTCAATACATGAATTGATGCTTGTGTAGAGATTCGGGGGACTTTCTTTTGCAATAAATCTGATCTAACTCTCTTTTTTTCTACAATCTTTCTTTCGCACTAATTCTTTTTCCTTTCATTCGGAGATACGATGTACTTTCGTGGAGGCTAGCCAGTGGGTGGATTACTTCTAGCATTTCGCGCAAATCCTCAAGAAAAAAATTGCTGAATGGGTAAATAAAAGCAAATCCCTGGTCATATCTTCGTTCATAAATATTCAAGTCTAGTGAAGAAATAAGCATATATTCAAGCTGACTGCAGTTCCGTACTCAAAGAGTAAACCTCCTGTATCGTCTCAGTTATTGCTCTGTTCTCAAAGTTCTTTTTCTTTAATCTCAGTTTGAAAGAGCATTCAAAATTTACAGATACTTCGTCCCAAAACCAAAAGTGGAGAAACGAGGGCTTTGTTTGTGTTTCGCGGAAGTGAATGATGCAGAACGGAGCATTCTCCACTGTGGCCACCGATGGACTACCTGCATCGACCGCCCTGCAATGGGCTCAATTTCAGGTGATTGCGCTATCCATTTCTACTTACAATCCCAGCCATAAGTACCAAGATACCATCTGTTCAAGCTTCGAGCAATCCGCATTTCGATTTAACGGCTGGATGGCCGATTTAACGACTGAATGACCAACTTCAAAAGAGAACAGATTAATCCGAACCCCAAATTGGTACCACTAAGCCCCATTGATACCTCTTCAACAAGTTTGTGAATCATATGATCTGTACAAAATGTCCCAATAAAAGTTACTTTTGAATCGGTAAACTACCCACTTTATACTAGTCAAAAAACCAAATCGTTTTAAAAAACACCTATGGAATTCAACAGAATTTAATATTAGACCATAATATTTTTTCTAGAGCAGCAATCTGGTGGCCGAGGTCCAAGCACAACAAAACCGCGACAATGGCTCCGGCTCGACGGTGGTTGAGAGTGCCGAGTCGGCCATTGACCGACAATTGAGGTAATCAGGGAAGGGGCTTGATTTATAGTAGATTTCAGATGTATAGATAGTAGATTTCAATAGCAAAAAGATCCGGCATCTACTATATATAAAAGGGAAGTATCTCTCCTTCTATCTGTCTGTACGCGCGAGTTCCCGGCTCCCCGTGTGCCGATTTTCATGATTTTAAGTTTGTTTGGCTTAGAATTCTATGTAATTATGCATCTCATATTTCGTTTTTTAAAAAGCAAAAGACACGCCACAGCCGGGAGTCGAACCCGAGTCATGTAGGCCGTAGACACGACTGCACCACGGCGACAAAAACTATGCGTCAGCCCCAAAACATCCAGCCAGAATTTAATTTTTGGCTGGTTAAAATATAATTTAACATTTGTCTATCATTATCCATAGAGTCTTGATGAGTGGAGCAGCGGCATCTGTATCACAAATGACCAACCCTACCTCACGGAAGCGATCTCAAAACGGAAATGTTCAGGTAGATAAAAAACAATAGTCTGTAAAGTTAATCGGTACTCATGGGTTATACATCCACAGCGACTCAACTAGGAATTTACATCCACATGTTCCGGATCGGGGGTGCATCATCGAGGTAGAGCGTCTTTTTTGAAGAGGAAGAACAATTCTGGGCGAGTGCTGCCTCAGGTTTGGATATTCGGAGGAAACTGTCGAGAGACAAAGCAAGCGTTTATGGTTGAAGTGAAGGATCGCTCTGCCAAAACTCTTGCGGAAGAAATCAGCAAACACATTGGAATCGACTTCCACGATCTACAGAATTGTTGGCGAGGCTACAACACCAAACAACTCAAGCAGGCTTTACGGACGCCACAGTCAACCACAAGTTCAACTCTTCGAATCCTGATTATCCCTCCATCCAAACGCCAACGATCGAGCGTCTTTGGGGTTTTGCCAAATGGCGCAACAAGAAGGAACCCTCGCTAGTTTCTCTCGAACTACTTAACTGAATTTTTGACGGAGGACAATTTCTTCCCATAGATCCACAATCAAACCTTTATTTATTGGCCATGTGTTTGATTCATTTTTGACTGTTTGCGTTGAGCTTTGGCTACTAGCATAGCGGATAAGATGCAGATTAGAGATGTGGATGTATATTTCCAGTTGCGTCGCTGTGTATGTAAGTAAGAGTCTTCTACGATGTTTCACGAGTTTTATAGTTGTTTCACGAGTTACATCGAGTGACAAGCACCGTTTAATCTATACAAGATACAAGATCAAAATGTGTGAATGATTGTGTTTTCACTTTTTCAACCTTTTCAAATGCTTAGTATTCCTTGAGTAGAGAGGAGAGTGGATGGGTCGAACTGTCGATTCCCCAAAAGATCCACCACGCCCCCTGTACCTACCCCTTTGCCCCTACTTCCAATCCCATCCCTACTTGCTTTCACAAACTGTGCCACTTTTCTCTCTAGAAATTTTCATTAAACAATCTTTCAGGGAACCGGTTTTGGGAGCTCTATTTTTTAAAAACTTCACTCAACCTTACGCTCATTGTGAGAACTCCCTCCGCTCTTTGGTAGAAAACTTCCTCCGCACTCCTTAACAGCCAAATATGCAAAATGTTTATAGCTAGAGTTCTTACTACTTACTTAGTTCTTACTAAGTTTAAGTAGGCTAGGTAACAAACATTTATTGAACTGAAACGTCTCGAAAACCAAATTGCAAAACCTAAGCAGCTAAATAAACTTTTTAAAGATTGAAGCTAGCATGTTGTCTCACTAATTAACCTTTTTGTAACCAATTTTTGAATCAATTTAACTTTTCAGACTCATAATGAGAGTGAGATGAGTGTTGACGAGCACCTCTCATCAATTCCTTCTCCACAACATTGGATTGATCAATTTCGATATACACAGGTTTGTCAAGAATGAGAAACTTGAAAATTGCATTATTGTATTGTATTGAAAATACATTATTGTATTACATCATTTGAACTCAATGAATTCGATTGTACTACGATACTCTTAGCAATACAATACTCAATGAATTCGATTGTACTTTTACAATACTCTCTACAATACTCTCAATACTCTTTACAATACTCTACAATATTCTTGTAACACTCCTATCATCCATATTTAGAAAGTTTTAGCAGTTTGCATTTCCTTCTTTCCTCAAGTTCTTTAGAAAGTTAATCAAAATTTTCAAAGTAAATTTTAAAAATTAATGATCACGCTCTTTCGCATATTCCTTCGATACCATATAGCCCAAATCGGTAAAAAGTTTATGAGAAGACACAGGGGAACGTTCCATCTTTTTTTCTTTCCTTTACTTTTCCGCTACTTTCCCCAACTTCCACTCTGCTTTTTTCCTTTCTTGATCAAAATTCCCGTAAACATGTTCTCATCGGTGACTTCAAGGTCATTTCACTCTCATCCTTTACTTTTCTTTTCCTTTTTTTTACCATTTCGGACTTTCGATGTGTTCAATGTCGTTTCTTCTACTTTCCATCATTTTCTTTTGAAAGATGGGCTCACCACAAATCTGTAAAGAAAAAAAAATCGATCAGAAAGTTTTGGTAAAACTTTCTGATCTAAAATCGAAAATTTCTGATTCACACTTAAACTATTCAGCTGTGATCTGAAAGAACGTTAATTTATGTAACGAGTTTTTCAAACTCTGATTGTTATTAGATATTTAACGCACTAATTTTTAAGGAAATTCTTTCCGCTTCAGTATTATAATACTTCAACTCGAACTTTAACTTCAACCTCAACTTTTCCCTGCGGCTAAACTTTTCCCCATAAAAAAAATTCAGAGTTCCGGCTTCGTCATTTCTGAAATCGAGTGTGTTGGCCAGTTGGTTGGGGAGGCTGTCCAAAGGAAAAAAATTGAGAAAAGGATTGGGCAAGAGAGAAGAAATGGGGAAACCTTTTTACAGCAATGGCCGGCTGGATGGGAAGGGGAGGGGAATTTACTGCGAATGAGGAAAGGGAAAAGAGAAAAGAATGAAAGAGAAAAGAATGAAAAGAGGAAGAGCTCTTTGCGAGGAATGGGGCAGCCGTTCGTTCGCCCCAGCGGACACCCTTCTCTTTTGATCGAAAAATGGGAAAGGAGAGGGCAGCGGCAGGCGTTTCTCCTCTTCTTTCCATTTTATCTCTCTGGGTCTCTTTGATCTCCGAGAAATGCCCTTTGCCGAAGTGCATTTCTCTGCTTCTCTTTCTTTTAACAACTATCGCCAATTTCTATCTTCTCGTTTACCATGTTCTCTTCAAGATTGTTCTTCTTTCCTCAGTCCTTCTCTTTTCTCTCCATCTATCCAATATTTCTCTTTTCGTTTCACATCTCTATTCCACGATCTTTTACCTCTTCTATAACTTGTTATAGATCTTTCTCTATAACTTGTCCTTCAATCTTCCTTTTCTTTGGCAGATCTCTGCTTGCCCAGAGATCTCTGTGTTTCCATCTCTATCTCTCTTCCTCCATCTTTCTTTTCTCCATCTCTTTTCTCTAATCACCCCATCTTTTTTATTTCTCATCTCATTCCCTTTCCCTACCCAAACCTTTTTTCGGTGTTCATTCCCTTGTCGGTCAGTCTCTCACTCACTCTTTTTCCTTTTCCATTTTTTTCTCACTCTTCTCGTCTCTGTGCTCATCGACGCCCCCCCCCAAGAACCACGATGAAAATCGATCTCCACCCCAGGACTCTCCTCTCTTTCCCTTCCATCTCACTCTAGTCATCCACACGATTACTGTTTTTTTCCAAAGATTTTTTTTTGAAAGCCCCGGCTCTTTTTGGAGAAAAGATTAAGAAGTGCTCGCCTTTTTTGACTTTCTCGATACATAGACTTTTGATCTATTCCAAGTGTTGAATTGTGTCCAAGTACCCAACCCAGGTGTTTGAAAGTTCTGAAAAACAAAGAGCTGCCTTACAAACTTTATGAGAAAAGATAATCAATCCTAATTTCCATCGAAAGTTTGGAAATAGTAGGAAAAACTATTTCCATTAGAAAAAAAAAGTAGGAAAAACTCGTGTTGAAACAAAGCATTAGAAGCAGTTTTGTAGATTCGATTCAAGTTTCATTAGAAACTGAGGCTATGAGCTTATGTTCGGCACTTTCTCAAACTTCCTTAGCTTGAAAATTCTTTAAAAAAATCGATTTCTTTGAAGTATTTTTAAAGCTAGGACTAACCAAGCGGCAAATGCAAGCCAAAGCTAGCCATCTGTCCTTGAATTGGATTTTTGGGTCTTGAAACAGTATTAAGGCAACTTTGAAGCTTTTTCTGAATTTTCCAATCTCTAATGATTCTGTTTTTCCCCACAGCCTCCTCGTTCTTGCCAATTCTACTCAAAAAGAGCATCTACTTTTTTGAGAAAGAGAGTCCCCTCAAGGGATGGGAGATTGGAAGTGAGTGAGGGGGAAGGCCTCGATCAGGGGAATACCCACTCCCTTTTTGATGAAAGGACTGATGAGTGAATGAACCCCCTTTATCTTCTTTACTTGACTAATTCCGCACACTTGCAAGGATAAACCATTGATTAAATGAATCGCTAACCATAACTCGGGAATAACTTCAAGAATTTTCTAAGTTTGTTGTATACTCCAATTAGTTGGTTAAATAACCAGAACATGTTTTGCAAATCCCAAAAAATGCCTTGCGAATTTAGATTTTGGATTTTGGCTTTGCTTGGCTTCAATAGTCATATCGAAAGACGAAACTTTACCAACTTTCATTTTTTTCTTTCCTTTTCCATTTTTCATTCATTCGTCAATTGATTCATCTCACTTCTTTTCTTTTTACTATTTATTTTCCTTTCTTTTAATGGCTTTTTCTGGAACCTTGATCTTTAAATCTCTCAACTTTTTCTTCGTTGATCGATATCGAGCAAACAGATTCGGTAATCTAACGGTAAAAGACTAATCTAACGGATGATCGGAACAAAAAACTAATCTAACGGAAAAAAAAGTTCTGAAATAGAATTAAGAACGAAAATGTAATTATTAGGTGTATTTGAAACATAAAAAATGAAAGTGATAGGAAATCTACCAAATGGGTGTTCTGAAGCTTGAATTCACACAATTTGTCCTTTTGTAGATGTAAATTATTATGATTGCACAAAATTTCTATTAAAACCACAATAATTTCGAATCCTGTTTCAAGAACACTTCATCATTTAGTAGAAATCTATAATCATCCCTTTTCATCTTTTTCTTGGCCCATTTTTTCGGTTGAGCGTTGATGGACTCTGCGGGGATTTATAATTGATTTTGGGGGCTAAAAACGAACGATGTGAGGCCAAAAGAAAAAAAATGAGAAAAAGGAGGGTCGAGGTATGGAAAAAAAGTGGGAAAAGATAGATTTTCTTGAGTTATACCGGACTAAGCTGAAGATATTCAAACGAATTTTCACTAACGATTATTTGAAAGCTGAATACTATGGAAAGTCTATTGCAGCCGATATTTTGTAATTTGTTTGCAAATGTGAGTTGTTACTGTTAATATGTAGCAACTAGGTAAAGGTAGAAAATGATTTTCAGTCGCAAATTTTAAATGTTAATTTTCGCGCGACGTCGCATTCCAATTGACGTCGCCGCCATTTGGAGGTAGTCGATGGGAGCGCCGCGTCGTCGTTTCCTTTTCATTTTTTAAAATCATTTTGTTTTTGTCATTTTTTTGTCATGTTTTTGTCAGATTAGCTGAAATTATTGTTTTACGCGAGAAATTTTGTGTTTCTCTTTGAAATGAGAAAGAAATCTATTTCCATTTGGGAGCCGAGTGGAGAATCGGGAACTTTTCATAGCCGGACCGCAATGAAGGCCAAAACTAATTGTATGGTTTGGGGAATTGAATGGAAACAACGAAAGCAAAGCTCGTTTCCTGGACCGTTACAAAACTTAAATACCTAGACCATTAGTTTGGTGGTCTAGGTATCTCGAAAAGCTAAACGCTTTTCTGGTACACTCACTCATGTCTTCTAGTGAAAATTTTCAATCTGGATCACTGAGCCTCGTTTCATCCTTTGTTGCTAGATCAGTTGATTAACAATAATTAATAGATTAATAACAATATTTGTATTATTTAATACGTAAATGGACCTTTTACTTGATTTTTCTAATTGTACGAGTAAAAGTTTTGCTTTTCCTTTTAATGCTTTTCCTTTAAAACCATTCATAATCCCATAAGAATTTAAATGAAGGTACTCCGTTGATCGATCCGAAGCGGATCCATTGAAAAATCTTCAAACTTCTTCGAAAAATCTCATCCATTGAATGGTTTCATTTCTCCAAAAGTGAGCTTTGCTCTAAAACCATCGTCAATTTTTCTATTCAAATTAAAAGAGCATTGAATTGAAAAGAAAGAATTCTTTTTTCTAAAGGGATTAGCGTTTGGATTCTTCCTTTTTTTGAAGTGTGTCTCCTCCATTTTTTCCTCGTTTAGCTGAAGACGTTTGTAGTCAATGCTCAGATTTAGAAGGGAATAGAGTGATGAAGGGGACATAGAACGCACAAGAATTTCTTCTTATTATCATTATACGCTTTCATTATATATTATCTTTATCATTATCTATTTTCTTGATCACTTTATAAACAAGAACATAAAGTAGCTAGCTGGCTCGGTTTAAAGTGCCACTTTGTGGATCAAGAGCCGATGAATCCCTTTAGAAAGACAATGACTGTGATTCTGTTTTGAAAAGTGCAAATATAAGTTGCTTCTTTATTTCTATATAATATCCAACTTTGTCTAGTTATTTGGAATATGATTTCAAAAGTTCATTTTTGATGAAAAAATCTAGAAAAATGATCGCAACAAGAGACGACGTTCAGATTGGAACAACGAGATAAGACATGCCACCCACAAACCCCCCATCCCTTTTTCTCTTTTTCTCGTCAAGAAATGCAAAAAGGATTCCATTTTTTTCTTATCAACACAAAAATTCGTCGTTGTTTCACCCCTTTTGCTCTCTTTTTCGTTTTCTTCAAAGGAACCAAAAAAATATCGCCCAAATGAGGCGTTTTCGACAAAGAGATTGATCTGTTTTTCAAAAAACAGCTTTTTTGAAAATTCTCCTTTACCATTTTGGTCTGAAATGAAAGTAACATGGTTTTTTCTTCACAATTTGTACTTTATCGTTATACCTTTTGATTTTACCATTCGAATTCTTAACGACATTGAGCAACGTGATCGATATAACTATCTTGGAAAAAGGTGTAGAGAGCATTTTGAACATTCAATAAAATCTCATACCTGTCAACTGACTAAAGCGCGTTGGGATTGGATTTAGCCCTTCATTCACCTGGGAATGAAAATAGGCTTTCACATCGGCGCACAAACGTTAGAGCCATTAATCCTTGTAAGCCTTGAATGATTGATCCTTGTAATAAGATTGTACTTCTATAGTAAAAAGTAGATTGGGTGGTATAACGGTATTGATGCCTAGGGAAAAATAGGGAGGTATAAGGGTAAAGTACCAAAACTTTTATTGCTTTGTTTTAGGCCTTCCGAATTGTTTTCATTATGGAAAAGCTTTAATTTTAAGCTAAGCTAAATAACTCCTGCCAATTTCCCTCAAATAAACGACAGTGTAACTTTTTTAAAAACTCATTTTCGAATGTTCAACTTTCTTTCTTGATCATCTTGATTCTTGATCTTCTTTTGTTTGTTCTTTCTTTCTTTCTTTTCAATAGTAAAAGCCAAACTCTTCCACGAGTTTTTAAATCAACAAAATCACAAAACAGTTTGACAAGTACTTTCTAAATATCAAAATTTAGGACCTAGCAATGCTGGGTGGAATGGCAGTAGGCGGAGTGGGGAAAGATCCTTACAAATTGGGTGGAGGACAACAAAATGGAGGAGTAAATGGACAGCAACAAGGAGTAACATCAATGATTGTATCGAATACATCAAATGGACAACCACAAGGGACAACATCTGTTGGAGGATTGCCTCCCTGTCCACAACAGATTATCATTAATAGGTATGTGGTTTTATTTCTTTGATATGTTTTGACCTAGTACTACTCAAAAAGTACTTTAAAAATGACCAAAATGACAGCTGTCTTCAAGTTGTTTTCAAAATAGTGAAACGGGCAAAATAGTAAATAGTAAATATGCTAAATATTGTTAGCTTTAGCTTAAGCTTGAGTTTACCCAGTTTATCCAATCTAATACATCTAAAACTAATAAGAAGTACTATCTTTGTGTTCTTTTTTGAAACGCTTTTAACTGCTGTGTACTGTGTCTGCACATTGAAACTAAATTTTTCGTTCTTTTTCAGGAAATTATTAGAAAAATTTCTTTGGAAGCATTTTGAATGGAATTAGTGAAAAGAAATCGGATTTCCCCATTTCCTTTTCTCCTCGAAGTGAGATTTGTGTTTTAGCCGAGAGATAATCCGTATCTTGAAATCATTTTCACAAATCCTTCTCTTCTTGCCTTTTCCTTCAAATCCCCTCAATTTACCCCTTCTTCCATAACGATCTTTTCGTTGTAGACGTCATCATTTTGCAAATATTCTCTCTTGAGATAATTAATGTTCAAAAAAGATTGATTCTGAGAAAAAAAAATAAAGAAATAAAGATTTCTCAGTGATTTTCAACAAATAAAAATTTTCCAGTGATTTCCTCCGATGTGAGGAGAATGGTGGACGAGTTGGTGGTGGTGTTCGTGGTGGATCATCATCTGGTGGCCCATCATCATCAAGTTGTTCTCCTTCATCAAGTGATCACAATCATCACATCTTGAGGCATACAAGTAGCACGGGTTATTTTTGAATTGTTTTAAACTTCAAATCAAACACGGCAAATTTGCTTTCTCTTCTTTTTACTCCCTAAAGCTCTGAAGCTAGCTAGAATCCGAACTACCTTGATCTATTCTGAGCTTAAACCAAATTAAAACTAAACAACGTGGAGATTAAGTTGCTTTCAATTCTTTACAAAGCTTTAGATTCGACTCTAGATGTGGTGAACAGTATGATTAACAATGCCCAGTTGAAGACTGAACCCCTCGAGGCTGCTTATGGATTACCGTCACTTATTGGAATGCCAATGCATTTGAGTAAGTCTAAAACACATTTTCTCATGAATTATGAAAAATAAGTGTAAAGAAAGAAAGTTCCTATTGAAAATTCCGATTGACGTGCGGCTCTAAGGGACTGGCGCGAAAGCGCCGCAGCACGCTTTCTAAAGCGTGGATACGCACTGTACCCCGCACAAAAATTTCCCTGTTGCCATTCTTTTAATTTTTAATTTTTCTATATCGAATCGCTAATGCAACATTTTAGATCCCTACCAAAATGCTCGCAATTCTATTGACGCTCCCCGATCAAGCACTGGCAATCCAGCATCCGTGGTTTGTCTTACAAAAAAAATAAAAACCCTTTTGATATTTTATTTACTTTTAAACTAAACAAATATTGAGATAATTTCCAGCAAGGTCGTCGCACGAGAAGCTCTACAGATGGAATGTTCAAATGCCAGTTTTGCCCGAAGAAATGGACAGACGAGTCATTGGTGAGTGGAAAAACAGAACTAAACCGTTTTGACGAAATGTTTTTTAGTTGCAACAACACATGGGTGATTGCCGAATGGTGAGAGTTCACGAGTGCGCACAATGCGGGAAACGATTCAAAGCTCGCGGAGGACTTCAACAACATATGAGGTGAGAGGAAAAAAACTAATTAACTTGTTTTACTAATTCAAAATTGAAATCTTATGCAACCTCTTTAAAAATTGTTCAAAAGGTTTATTAGCTGTAGCTCGTTCATCAGAATGCTTTGAAAAAAGAAAGTTTTATCCTTTGAGAATTTTAGCCTATTCATATAGGTGAGAGCAATGAGTACTTATCGCTAATCGTTATTTCGTTTAAAATCTTTTTCAAATAATTCTTTTAGATCTCGAATTCACTCAAATGATCGACCGTATGCGTGCCAGTTTTGTGCAAAACGATTCACACAAAAAAGTCACGTCGACCAACATGAAAGGATTCATACAGGTGAGTGCAATGAGTACCGATCGCTAATTGTAGGCAAGTCTAGGTTAAATTATTTGCGTTAAATGAAATCTTTAGGTGTGAAACCGTTTATTTGTCAATTTTGTGGTCGGGCCTTTCGACAACGATCGCAACAAATGGGACACGAGGCAACTCATCAACATTCGGGAAGTAGAGGACATCGACGAAATACAAACGATGATGAGGTTGGGGAAGATTTTGGCTATTTTGTTATATACTTAATACTAGTTCTTGTTGTAAAAAAAACTACTTTCAGGGCCATCGTCAACAACAATCAGTCAGCCTACAACAGCAACAGAGTCATCAACAAGTACAAGTGCAGCAGCAGCCCCAACAAAATCAACAAGTAGGCAAAGAGCTGTTTCAGCTTAAAAACTTTTAAATTAAGCTCGATTCCGTGTCGGCTTTGGATTCAATGCTTCACCAATCACTTCCCTCAATGGTTCAACAACAAACGAATGGACTCCAGTTGGCACAACAAAATAGTGGGTGATAGTGAATGTATTTAATCTTCAAACGGCGGTACCATGCATTAAATTAACATTTAAAAAGCTTTACTGTCCTGCATACCGTTTCTAAAGTGAGATCTTTTGTTAGCTTTTTGTGTTATGGCAAGAGAACAAACCTATTCAATCAATTTTCAGCTTCTCCACCAACTTCATCAGGCCCTCTAGCTGCTCCTCCACTCAACAATCTTTTCGGTTTCCCCGCAAATTGTGCCAATAATGCCATGTCATCACTTTTGGCTCTCAGTCAGGTATCGTTGAAATTAAGGGTACTACCCTGTTACACATCCCCACGCGTTTTGTGCACCCAAGTTAGGCTACTTTAAAATCATGTGTTTAGATTAAGTTCAAGATATGTTAAGGTTATTTAGTTTTGGACCAAGCATAGATTAGATAAACATATGCATCAAGTAGATAAAAAATATGATAAATCCAAAATGGTTAGGTCAATTGGCGTGGGGATGTATGAAAGGATCGTACCAAATCAAGGAATGTAAAATTTAAAACATAGTATTAACTATAAGCTGTTTAACTATAAGCTGTTTAACTGTAAGCTGATTACCTAGAAATAACGTTTTAAAGTGTCGATATTTTAAAGTTTTAACCGATATTTTAAAGTTTTCTTTTCAGAATATGTGCCCACCCCAACCGGGAGCCTATGGTGGAAATATGAACAATATGGCTCTTGGAATCATCAATTCAATACAATAAAAGAAAAAAAATTGAATATTTTTGCAGCCACTCAATTACCTAGGTAGCTTGTCCCTTTCTTGCTATTTTATACGGTGTGAGAGCCAGTTGGGTAATCCATTTTTTCGCACAGTTTCCTTCAGGTTTTGAGATTTTTCTTGAATTGTTCTTTGACACCAAAACCATGTTTTTCTTTAATAGGATAGTCCTTTCTTTTCTCTGCTTTGCTAAGCCTTATTTTGGCCTAAAACTACAAATTCCTGTAAAAGGCCCCTAGTCACAATTTTATTGGAAACCATCAGAAGAAAACATTTTGATGGATTTTTCCGTAAATTCATCCATTTAGTGAAAATAGTTGCCATTATATGAAATGATTTCCTTTATTTTTATTCAGAAACTGAAAATCGTTTAGCGATTTGAAAAACGAACTAGTTTCAATCAAAAGACTTCAAATTTGAGAAATATATGAAAATGAATACTCTTAAAATTGACTCATTCAAGTTGATCGATCAAATCAACTCTAAAGTGGTGAGTTTTTGTCTAAGAAGATTTCTGACTTAATGAGAGTAAATTTGAGGATGTTTTTCAATGATCGGAAAATTATTTTCCTAAGATCTTCCCTTTTTGATTGTTCCCAGTGTTTTCCCTGTGTAATTGCGAATGATGAAGTCTCTTTTTAGCGAATTCATCAAAAAAAACACATTTGCAGGCATTCTTTGAGTTTTTTTTACTTTTGTATGTACCATTTTCTCCCTTTCAACCTGCCAAATCCGGTTTCCCAAAAGAAGTTTTCTGAACTTTTCTGAACTTTTCTTTTTCTAATACTTTGTAGTCGCGTACCACGATTTAGTCGAGTCAAATTGGTTTTATTGATATCTTAGTTAATGATTTAGTTATCTGATCTTTTCTTATATACGTTGAAAAGTTTGTAATTTTGCTTGAGCTCTGACTATGAGATTTTGCGCATCGAGCTTTTTTCGTTGATCTGGAAATGGTTGCTTGACAAGATATGGTAAAATATGTAAACAAATCGATTTTTTTACACCGATTGTCTAGCAAGTACAGAAAAGGGCAATTTTTCAGTTCAAATGCCATCCCAGTCGTACTCAATGACTGAAAGTAGGTAACATCTTACAGCTATAAGTTGTCAGATACTAACAGTACTAACAGATACTGTTAGTATCTGACTAGTTAGTTGTTCATATTAAATCCATTCAACTAAAAGATTCAAAATTCATTAAACTGGCAGAATTAGCTTTCTCATCAATTAGTTTTCTGTTTAGAATTAGTTTTCCCATCAAAATCTCATTGTCAGCAAGCAATCCGTTCACACATTATTAGCTTTTCTATAGTGGTGACGAAGTAGAGATCTCACCAAAAAAAATCGATATTCTTTAATTGACGGATTGGTAACACAATTTGTTATAGAATTTTATATTTGTTTCATGTATTGTTTTCTCGTTTCTTTTGCCCAATTTTGTAGGAGCTAGCCAAAAAGGCCTCCTACGTAACAAAATGATTTCCCGCCCGGTAGTTTTAATTGAAAATTGCACACGGTTAGCGCCCAAATTGAACGTGGTTAGATATTTCTTGTTTTCATTTTTCTCTTGTTATTGACTTTGAAATATTTATGGCATGATTTCCTCTTTTCCCGTTTGAATTTACCCCGATTTCCTTTACAGGACGTTGATTCGGTCTAGATTTATTTCAATGGTATTTGGCAGGAAATGATAAAAAGGAAAAGGCAAAATTGGTAAAAATCACTCCAAAAACCTTGAATGAGTCAAAAATTGCATTTTGCATTTTGTGTTTTCTTTGTGTACGTTTATTTCCCCGAGCGAACGGTGTTTGATTTGAGTACAATAAAACATTCTTGCTTCAGCGGTGCATTTAGCGGAACAGAGAAAAGAGATCTTATGACTGAATGGCTTTAAATGCCCAACAACACTAAAGTTATTCTGTTTACATTAAAATACTTATCTCATACTGTAGATTTTAAAGGGTAGCAACACTAGTATTTTTGAAGGCATATCAGCATATTTTTTGGTTATCGGACATTTGATACGCGCCATTGGCAACCTAACTTTGAGCTCAAATTTCTTGGCGTTGACTTGTCCAATTTAAACAGTTTTTATACCAATCGATAGAGAAAGACTTGGTGCATCTAACAATACCAAGAATATTTAAATTGGAGAGATTAACACAAAGATATTTGAGCTCAAAGTTAGATTGTTAATGGCAAAGGGGGCGAGGCGCGTATCAAATGTCTTACAATCTATATTTTTGGATTCTTATTTTTTTTGTGCTGTATAGCATGCAGAGATTTTTGGGTAGCAATATTTACTGGCAACAAAATGAAAACTCAAAGCTTTGACCACCTTTATGCAATGAGAGTTGAGGCTGTGCTACTCTCATATCTCCATGAAGGCGGCAAAGCTTTCGATGTTTTGTAGTAACGAGCCAAACGATGAATTCGTGATTCAACGAGAATCAGGCGATACTTGGAATCACGATCCTTTCGACACCTTTCCAAATGTTTTCGAATGTTCACCGCCTTTTTCACCAAATGATATAAATCCTCGGGAATCTCAGGTGCCATTCCCTAAAAATGCATCACTTTTGATAATCAACGCTACGTATTTGACCTCCTGGGCTAGTAAAAATAGTAAAAGTATATCCGTAATCTTACCATTTCAGTAAGAGCATAGTTTGGCATTTACATTTAACCAAAACGCTCCAGCAATTCGCCATAAAATGTTTCTCATAAAGAGAATTTGCTTATCAAAGTAGTAATTTAATTTAAAGTAGTAATTTATTCAGTACTTTACTCATTAACAATTGAAATTCATGTCGATTTACCTTGGCTTTAAGAATCCTGACAATCTTGTTGCCGGTTATTCGACGGACCTGAGCGATCCCGTGCGAATCACGCAACAAGACACCGATTTGCGATGGACGAAGACCCTAAAAGTTTCAAATACAGTTGGACAATCAGTTTTCCGCAAATTATGAATAAAAACTAACCTGAGAACACCTATGGCAGAGGAAGGAATCGAACCTCACACTCTCACAGGATGTTCATTCCACAACAAACAAACCTTCTTTGCAAGACGGCAAATTTGTTCCACAACATCATCACCGCTCATTTTCAGCCATGTCGGAACAGATCGGCGATACGGCAGTGCCGATTTGGCCATTCCTTTACCCGGATTATGCATTCGACCCATTATTTATCGATAAGTGCCAGGAGTTGTGTTTACCTAAAATTTTATTTTAAAAATGAAGAAATAGAGAAATAAAAGAAATCTTTTATAAAAGATCTTTTATATAAAAACTTTGAAGGCTCTTTCCCTGAATCGTGCTCTTTTGAAATTTTCGTGGTTTTTTGTTTTTCATAGTCATATGCGGCGAAAGTTTCGTTCTTTTTAAAATTATCTTTAATTGAATTCTCTCTGATTGTTATTATTTCATAAGTGTCTATGGCCAAAAGAGCCAAAAGAGTCAAAAGAAAGCCAATCTTTAACAGAATTTAAATCTTATTACTGTTTTTAAATAGCTCCTTTAGATTTTGAGTTATCGCTATTCTACGCTCTTCGAAAAAAGTCTCATGGTACATATTTTTGCGCTTTTCATTGCAAAAATTTCTATAAAAACTACAAACTTATTGAAAACTGTTGTTGTATTTTCAGTTTGAAACTGATAAAAAATCTTTTTGCAGACTTCTAGTCGTCTGAGTTCTAAGGTTAATAGATTTTCTTATCCTGGTAATACTGGTGTGACCACAGAGCACACAAAAACTAGGGTAACTCAAAATCGAAAGAAGCTATTGAAAAATGGTAAAAAGATTTAAATTCTGTGAAAGATTGGCTATCTTTTGGCTATAAACACTTATGAAATAATAACAATCAAAGAGATTTCAATTAAAGAGAATTGAAAAAAGAACAGAACTTTCGCCGGACCCTGTAATAAAGTGCTAATAAAGCAAAAGCAAACGCACACGGGAGAAAAAGTAAAAGTCTCTTTCTATATAGTCTATAAATCTCTTTTTATATTTTATAAAACGCAAGTAGTTTATGTAATGTATATCCAATGCAACAAACAATTCAAAAATATTGTAAAAAAACGTTTTGTAAATATATTGAATGTTTCTACGAAATAGTTTTGATGAATTCTATTGTAAGATTCTATTGTAAATCTAATGTAAGAGCTCAATTTGCTAACGAGTATGACTATGGTAGCTTGATAAATCAGGAAAAAGGAAAATGAGGTCGCCGTATAAAAAACAGGGAAATATCGGACAGAAGAGAAGACTCTGCGATTGAAGTATTCACTAGCAACGTTATTAGGAGTGAAGTGTTCAGTTTGGCCGTTACAGAGCCTAGACCCTCTGAATTTGCAATGCATTCATCTAACAATGGCATTCATCAAAATTGCAAAACAAATCAAATTGCAAACGCGAACAAATTTGCAAAGGCAGCTGAACAAATCGGAAAACTTATGTTAGAGCCAGTCGAGTTATGAAATTTGAATTTATATACAAGACACTTACACTTCAGTGTCCGCTGGGCAAAGTGAACAAGCTTTGTTTTCAAGTTGGGTACACGTTAAACTTCTTGAGATTTTCACCCGAGTTTTGCTCAATCATTCGATATTTTTTGAGTTTTAAGAAAACTCACAAAAATCACTCCCTAAAATAACCCTGCCTTTCGGATCACCATGACAACAACGACATCAGAACTAAACCAATCTTTTTAAAGCATCAATTCATTTCGTATCTTAAAATCATGTCTTTTGTACCGATTAAAGATGGAGAATTTACTAGCACGATCTATGGAATGGTTTGTAAAAGTGCTGGCAATTCATTTCAACAAAATTTCAGATAAAAGACGGCAAATACAACGAGGTGATGCGCATCTTACAATACGAGCTACAAAGGAGTCCATCAGTATGCTTTTTGAGTGGTATTTTTAAAATGAACTTCAGAATCGTGCGGCACTATCTCTACTTGGCTACTGTCAATATTATACCCAAGTGAGAGATTGCTTACAATTAATCTAGAACAACATTGAGTTATTTCAGGATTTTCACGGAGCCGTTGAGTGCTACGAGCAGCTCACTCAACTTTATCCGAATTTCTCCGAGTACAAACTTTACTATGCTCAATCACTGTACAACGCGTTCATGTTTCCCGAGGCTATAGCTGTCGCTTCAACGGTAGAGTAGGGATTGTACAGTAGTACAGTATCTGGACTTTAGATTGAAGATCCAAGTCTTCTTAGCGAAGTAATCAAACTTGAGGCGGCTATTAAATACAGGTAGACAATCACATAGCATTAAATCTTTTAACCGAATGGTAACCTATTAATCTTTTAACCGATGTTTGTTATCTAATCAACAAAATAGCAAAATAAAATGATGAGAAAGAGTCAAACTCTAGAGAAGAAGATCTCACAAATGCTCGAATTCTTGTCGAACAATTCCCACAAGAAGACGTCGATATTGAAGTGAATCTTGCATGCCTGGATTACAAGGTGGAAAGAGGGGAAAGTTTTGTGATAAAGATGAGCTTTTCAGGAGAATAATTATGAAAAATCACTCGAGAGATTCAGTCGAGCTACTGGGACTTTTGGATATCAGGTGAGGAGAAAGGAAGGTAGTATTTTCGATAAAATAGGCACTCTGGATCACCTTTTAAGGTGAAAACAAGAGAACAAATGTACAGGTGTCCAATATTTGTGGGGACTAGTAGATTACTAGGTTTAGAGCTCATTTTGTACGGGTTTAATGCGAAGACGGAAATTTATCAACCCATTTTTTTAACCCCCCCCCCACCTTTTTCCTGGGGTCCTCTGCTCGGCCAATTTTGTTTTTAGACTCTGCTTTCTTAACTGAAATGTGATTCCAACATTTTTAACGCCCGGTAGATTTGAAAACTGTTAAATAGTGAAGGCTTTTTTATCGTTAAACAAGAACAACTGGGATCTGACCCCTTTTGGTGAAATTTGGTGATCGAATTCGATTAGTGATCGATTTGGTGATCGATTTTTGGAATATTAAATTTAGTAAACTGTAAAAATAATCTAGGAAGTCGAGTTTATTCCAACTTCTATGCTTTCTTGATGATTTTTTTCATAAATCGATTTTGAGAGCGCTAAACGATCAGCGAGCTCAAAAATCTCCATAAATATTGAACACCCTGTATATCTGATTGTGAGTTGTATTTTAGGATTGTATTATGAGTTTTATGTTTTATGAGTTTTATAATTCAAAAAAAATTTTTGTTTAGCCAGAACTCGCGTATGCTCAAGCCTTATGTCACTACCGAAGAAAGGAGTACCCACAAGCTCTCAAGTACATCACTGACATAATCGATAGAGGTGTAAAAGATCATCCAGGTCAGTTCAACAAAAAGAGATACAGATACAGTAAAGGATTTATTTCTTTAATCACAAAGCTCTCGCAATACACATCTTCCATAGGCTGTCCTCCGGTATCCCATTTCACATTGACATTGTGGGGCAAAACATTCGAGTCTCGTTTGATCACAACTCTATCATAACCATTATTTGAACTCTATCATAACCATTATCATTTTTCTAATTACCTCTTCTTCTTCCCCACATTTGAACTCACAATCCAGATTCCCACAGTCATTCAGAACCTCATTTAGCCCACAATCTGAAAGGAGAATTTTGTGTTTTGATAGAGAAAATGGTAGATTTGGTAGTTCTTGTCTAGCAAACCTAGCAATAAGTCTAGCGAACCTAGCAATAAGTCTAGCAAACCTAGCAATAAGTCTAGCAAACCTTGTTCTTGATTTTGTCCCATTTGTAGAATAAGTGGATTGATCCCTCCTTGATTATCTTGATCATTTTGTCCATTTTGATCCACCACTCCCTGATCGACTCCCGTTGAACTTTCAAGAAATCCATCATTAAGCGCACTTGTTGTAGTGTCTTCAACAGGAAATTGTGTAGTTGTTTCTTGACAAAATATGTTTGCCAAAAACACAAATATCCAGACTAGGTGATTCATATTTGCAATTTAAAATGATAAGTCGAAAGTGAGATTATCAATTTGGAAAAAAACGGAAAACGGCCAAAAATGAGCGATTAGCTACGAGTTTTGTCATATCTTGCAAATTGATTTTTTTGGTAAAATTGAAAAGTGATTTATTAGAGGTTTATTAGAGATGATTGGAGTTTAGTTCGTTTTTCTGAAGTCTCGGTTTTCCATTGATGTGATATTTCTTGAGTTCAGCCATCTAAAAGTGATTGAATGATGGAGAATTTGGTATGATACGGTGCTAAACTGCAATTTATCTCAACGGTAATTTGCTACCGGTACTTGGTACAGGGAGACTTACAAGGGAAGGTCAGTTGGCTAAGCCAAATGGCATGCGACCTATACCATTCGACTCAGAATTTTATGCTGATTCCGACTATGTATTCCGTTTTTGCTAAATGACAATCTGCCAGGAGTCATAAGCGTCTAAAGTTTTACTAGTGGTTGTTTGGGCCGTTTGGGTTAGAAAATGTGGTTGTTTGGGTCTTAGCGGTCTACTTGCGAAACCGATTTGGTGCAGCTGTGACCCGGGGGTACAGCGTTCGTTTTCAGGGCGAGATCTCGCAAGTTCGACCCCGCTCTGGTTTTTTCTTTTGCTTTTTTTCAAGAAGTGCTGACTAGTGTTCTTTGTAACAACATATTTCTTGTTGTTGGACTAGTGTTTACCGTATTTCTAAATATTAATATTACCATTGTGTAGCCCTTGAAAAGAGCTTTCAGAAAATGTATAACACTAATAGTTTAAATTCAAAGCCAAGGGAGTTACAGACGCGCGATAGTGACGATCGTTTTTCAAATATGATATTTCATTGTCCAGTACTGTATTTCTTGGCAACGTATTGTAACATATATTTAGCAAAAACTGAATACACATTCTGAATCAACATAAAATTCTGAGTCGAATGGTATGGGTCGCATAGTATTTAGCTCAGCCAGTTGACCTGTTAGTTTTCTACCCGTAAGGTAGCTAATCTGTAGCTAATCTAGAGCACAACTTTTAGAAAAGCTTTATTATGTCTTAGTCGACTTGCCATAAAATCAATGAAACCCACTGATCAATGGTGGTGATTGCAGGATCGATGATCGATGAATAGAAAAAGAGAGCTCCTCTTGTTTGTGGCAAGTACAAGTAGAGAAGGAAAATAACCTAACAAAATAAAATAACCTACATATTTTACATCTTTCAGTTTCGATTTAGACACAATACTCAATGTATGTAGAACGTCCTAAACTTACCTTTGCTACATAATAAAATGGGAAATAGTGCAGAAGGGAATCGGTAAAGAAATCGAGCATCGAGAATGAAGCGAACACCGTCCAATAGATTAGCCATTGTGTGTCATCTCCTTTTGATGGGGATCGAATTGCCTTGATTCGGTATATAATTACACTTTTTCGATTGCAAAACAAACCTTAACCGAAGCGTACGCGGGATACGCGAATCCAATGAGATTACAGACAAATTGAGCTAAAGAACCGAAGATCAAATAGATCAACACTAATCCCAATAAACCGTAGAAAATCTAAGTGTTCTGTTGGGTTAAACCTTTGTTTTTTTATACTTGTTCCCGTTTCAAACGCGTTTTCTCTTCAATCAAATGAAGCGTTCGATCATAGGTTTCTCCATGAGAAGTGTAAAGAAAATTGCGAAGATCTTGCTAAAAATCAATACTATCAAGGCTTTAAAAAAATCAATGCTATCAATGCTTGATTTTTAATAAAATCAATGCTAAATTTCAATGTCCAACCAAAACTCCTCGATTCCGAAAGGCTGCCGACATTTTTTAGTTCAAAAAACAAAAAGAAAGAGAATGAAAGTAACCTGCTGCGGAAAACGAATGCTGTTGAAATCCATAAGATAAGCAAAATGAGTGCTGAAGAAAAAAGGATTGAGGCAATCGAAAAGCGATATTTCTCTTTGTGAATTGTGAAGTGGGGAACAGGCAGGTGAATCACAAAATAGTCGATAGAAAAAAAAGAGAGAACGTAAAAGAGGAAAGGATGAGAGGGGATGAAAAGATCACTTTGGACGCCTTCTATGAAATCATCCTTTTTCATACTAAACTTTTCAATCCAATAAACCAAAAAATAACGATTGATTGTTGTTGTGAGATATACCCAGCTAAACTTGTAGCAAGGTGATAGATATTGGTTTGACCAGAAAGTCTTTTCCGCCTTTTTAAAATTTTCGTTTATAAATGAATAAATAAATGAATAATTAGCCGATCAACGTGTGATTTGCTTTAAATAAAAGAGATTAACTATTTCATTTAGCTCATTTTTAGGCAGATTTGAGTCTGGTTTGAAGCAAATCCGAACGGGAGTTCTTGTTTCTCCTAAAATCCTTGCAATGGACATAGAATGAAAACCGCTTGGTGAAATGTTACGAAACTTTGTCTATCAAGCTCGATCAATTTTGTCGAATCTAGCAGCGGCATGAACGGAGACTTCGCGAGTCATTTTTGCAGCATCTTCGCATCCATGTTTTTTTCTTTCACTTTGGCTTTTCCGTTCTCTCGTTTGCTTCTTTGTCCGATTCCTCGTGCAATTCTTCAATTCACGTTGATGTTCTTGTCCTTCTTCCAAGAATCCGTTTAGTTTATGCTCACGCCGATCGCGAAACGCTTCAAAGTCATCCCAGCTTTCGTGATCGCTCATCAAACCTAAAAAAATAAAATTATCAAAGAAACCAAATAAGAAATACTAGAAAAGCAGTAAAAAGGAGAAGAATTGAATGAACATTTCAAACTTTTCACTCTTCATTCTCTATCTTTTGTCTTTTGACATCAAAATAGGTTTCTGTGACAAAAAATGCTCGAATCAGAACTTTGAGATTCATCGTTTTTGACTGCTTGACTTCGTACCTTTAAAAAAATAAACTAACGCAAACTTTTCAAAACTTCTTAAAGGGCAATTTGTAAATAAATAATAGGACTTTTTGATAAAACAAGCCATAGATCGATTGGTTCATTATTCATTTCAAAAAGTAACCTTTAAAAAGAGGACAAGACAAAATAATTAAAATATTTAATGTTTATCAAAGCACTTTCAGAGCTGCATGTGGGAATGGTGACAGAAGGGCTTGAGGTGAGATCTGTCGGTAACAGTCTTCTTCTTCACGAGACAGCACTCATCGAGGCTTGTAATCTCAAATTTGCCATCGAGTACAAGTTAAAGAACAGTAAGAATTACATTTTGAAAGTAAATTGCATTGCGTTTTCTTGAGTGGAAGCCGCCTCCGAGGCTCTCACCGATATGCCTCCGCGAGCGGAAGAAGAACTTGATGCGGTTACACTTCATAATCAGGTGGATACGGATAGGGATTGATCATTACATTTAATCTATATAGTACATGGTCTACATATATATAGAATATACTATGTATATTAATACATAGATAAAACTGTGTGCATCTATCAGGTAGAAAATAATTGCGTTTTTCTTAATGATTTTCAATTACAAAATTTTTTATTAAACAACAATCAAATTAATCAAAATAATAAGTTAAAATCAATACACTTTTGCCAATCAATACATCATTACACGAGTTGCCAAAGAGTTTTTCGATCCCTGCGGCAAAAATCGATCTGCCTAGAGGCGATGAAGTCTTCGATAGCAACTTTCACCTCTGTTTCGTTCTTGAAAATTTTGCCTACGATGTAAAGATCGAGATGCTTGAAAAAGTGATAATCTATTGGAGAAAGATCAGATGAATACCGGTGGATGAGGAAGAACTTCGATCTTCAAACTTTACAAGCAATTGAGGGTCTTCAAAAACACGTATGGGCGAGCATTGTTCTGCAACAATGGCCCTTTCGCAAAATGGGGCCCTTTCGATTAACCAAAGACGGGCTCAAGTTCCTCAATTTTGAATGCACTTCCTCAATTTGTTTAATATAAATGTTTGAATTCATCTTTTCTCCTGTTTTGAGCAAAGTATAATGAATGACGCCCTTTTTATATCACCAAACAGCGAGCATCATCTTCTTTGGATGAAGATCGGGCTTCGGGGGCAACGAGGTGCTTCTCCTTTGTCTAGCCACTCCGAATTTTGTTTTCGATTATCATATAGCATCCACTTTTCATTGTACGTGATCAGTCGGTCCAAAAATAAATCTCTATTGTTCCGAGATTTCAACGAAGAAGCAGCAAGACGGCCGCAAACCCTCCTTGTTATCAAGCAAGATCCTCGTCTCCTACCCGGAAACGTTTGAACCAAACTTAAGCGGCCCTTTAATATTTAATCTACATAGTACATGATCTACATAGTACATGATCTGCATATAGCTAATATATTATATCAATAGATAGGTAAAACTGTGTGCATTTAGAACGTATGCAGTACAATCAAGCCAAAATTTTAGGCACTCATTGGAATGGACTCATCTCCGGGTGACGGTTTTGCCAAGCTTCAATATTTATTGAGCCAGGTTTTCCATTGAAAACTTTTAAAGTATTATCTTTTCAGAATCCATTTCCACCGGAAACATTCGCAAATCTTTTATTGCTGTATTGCAAGTATGAGGTAAATCTTTGTCCTTTACTAAAAACAGATAACTTTCAGTACATCGATCTGGCGGCGGATGTTTTGGCGGAGAACGCTCATCTCACCTATAAACATTTAACACAAGTTGGTTATTTTGAAAAAAGCCCTGGTTAGGTTGACTATAAAGTAGTTATCTTTCGGATTTCCTTATTACCAAGCTGCTTCACTGATTCTCTTATTTAATTACCCTATGTACACTTCTTCAGTACTTGTATGATTATCTCGATGCTGTGATCAACATGCAAACATCACCCCAAGATGCCTATCATAAATTCGATGCAATGACGCAAGATATTACGAATGAATTAAGAAAATTGACAAAAAGAGTACAGGTGAGTTGAGTACAGATTAGAGATTTGAACTAGGAGAACAACTAGGAGAACTTTTTTAGGAGATTCGTCAATCCGCTGATGAGGATCAAATCCGAAAGGCCGTTGATGGATATGATGAAGCATTGGAGAGGTATTTAAGATAAAAAGAAACAACTTAAAGATACTATTGGGTTGGTGGATATGATATGGGATGGAAGACAATATGATATGGGATTCGAAGACAAAGTGAGGGGTCATCCAGCAGTCCAGCTGGATAATGCCAAGTTGCTCGAAATTTTTCAAACCAACAAAAGGCTTTCTTTTCGCGAAATAGCAGAAAAGTTATCAGCTGATTATACAATAATACTCAAAATAACAACAATAATACTGAATACACTTGGGTTTAAACCGTAGTAGGAACTTGGATTCCACATGATTTAACGGACACCCAGAAATGGCAACGTGTCAGAAATCAGTGCCGCTCATCTTTCTTGATACGAGCGCAAAGCTTTTTTACCCCGTATTGTGACGGGGGATGAAAATGGATTCTAACTGTCAACTTTCGGAGAAGGTGCCAATGGGTTGCTGAGAGGGAAAAGCCTAAACCCGACGTCAAGCCAAATGTGCATGAGAAGAAGTTTATGCTCTCGGTGTTCTAGGTTTTGGAAGAGCCTATCTACTGGGAACTTTTGGATAGCAAGACAACCCTCAACTTAATCAAATGCTCGAAGCAACTTGACAAGTCAGCCAAATCTTTGCTAGAGAAAAGAACTCAAAGAGAAAAATCATTCTTTAACATAATGCTAGACCGCATGTTTCGAAGATGACTCATTCTACACTAAACTCACTTGGATGGGAGGTGATTGCCCATCCGGCGTACAGCCCTGATCTTGTACCTTCTGAATACTACTTATTCCGGGTGATGAGCAATGATTTGGCAAACAAACACTTTGATTCCGAAGTAGAGGTCAGAAAATGGCTGACAGATTGGTTTGCGTCAAAAACGAAGATTTTCTACGAGGGAGGCATTCGACTTCTACCAGTAAAATAGGCACAAATCGTACAAAATAATGGCAAATATCTCTCATGATTTGAAGTTTTTTCCTAACAATTTTTAACCTAACAAACAATTTCTAGATATCTACCCGTTCTGATGTCACAAGCAAAAATCTACTGGGATCAACAAGATTACAGTCAAGTTGAGAAGATTTTTAGGTACAGAAAAGAGCTTTAAACACTTATTGTTAAAAATGAATCTTTGAAACTTGAAAGAATTAATTGAAAATTAAAAGAAAATGATTTTCCTCAGGAAATCAGTGGAGTTCGCTAGTGAGCACGATGTGTGGAAGTTGAATGTTGCCCATACTCTCTTCATGCAGGTGCACCAATGATCTCAACAAATTAGATAATAAAATTTAAAGGAGCAAAAATTCAAAGATGCAGCTGGATTCTATGAGCCAATCGTCAATAAACACTACGAAAATGTGAATACAAATTTCAATGCAAAGTTGACGATAGAGTTTAGATTCTCGAAATCTCGGCAATCGTTCTCGCAAATCTTTGCGTTTGCTATATTATGACGAACCAGAATGAAGAAGTATGCACTTTTTGGGAAATTATCTAAAAATTCCGATTTAGGCCGAAGAACTGATGCGGAAAGTGGAACGAGAAGAGGAAACAATTGGAGATACAAAGAAAACCTTTCATTTATGCATCATCAATCTTGTCATTGGGACTTTATACTGTAGTAAGGTTGTTCAAGCACAGAAGGTTGTTGAAATTATTTCAAAACCAGCAGAATCACAGCAAAAAAGTTTTGGTGCAAAAAGCAAAAGAATTGGCGGCAAGAGGAATCAAAACAGCGACGTCTCTCTTTCGTTCGTTTGGAAAACGCGCGTGCTAGCCAGTAGATAGCGCATTGCGAGCACACTTGTCTCTAGCCCACCCGACCCGGGTTCGACTTCGACTTGTCGGCACTTTTGGTTTTTTAAAATTTTGAAAACATGTTGCACAATTAGATGGAATTTTAAGCCAAGCTAACTATGTTATTTGATAAAACAAGCCATAGATCGATTGGTTCATTATTCATTTCCACCTACGGAATAGTAGTGCGCATAGACAGACAGACAGACAGACACAGCTCTTTTATATATCGTAGATTTCAGGGTAATTTTGAATTCGGTGTCTCTCGTGTAATCAAAGCAATGGAACCCTTTGAGAGAAAACTTGGCACCGATACTTGGTTTTACGCTAAAAGATGTCTTGTTGCGATGATTGAGACAATGGCTAAACAGGTAAAGTGATATGACGCTGTTTATGATAGTAGTGAAGCTAGGAAAGCAGAAATTCATGTATCAAATTGCTCAAATACACAATTTTGATACTTTCAGATGGTCGTAATGAGAGACGCAGTCGTTCATGAGGTTCTTCAATTTTTGGACAAAGCCGAAGGTAGAGATCGATTTTGATGCAAAGAAATTAGTCGTTTAGCTCATGGAAGAGATATTGTAACGTCACTGGATGGTCCTTTGATGGAAATTGCTCAGGTAAGGGGGAAAAAAGAATTTTAGACATTAGAGCTAAAGTCGAATAGCTAAAGCTTTTCAGGTCGATTCAGCGAAAAAAACGGTAACCTATGAAGCAAGACAAATCAAAGCTCTTCTAATGAAAGTGATCAATTATTGAAAGTAAAGTGAATAAAGTTCTGTTCTTTTTGAATAAACCCAACAATCCGAATTGAGAAAGAATTGAGATTGAAACAAAGAATCTGAATTGTATTTCCCGTTTCGCCAAACACTTTTTCTTGCTTGATCTCTTTTCTGATTCTTTTCGAACTCTTTTCTTTTTCTTGCTATTGATAAGTGTCTCCTAAAAAGAACTTAAACCTTTCCTTTCTCCCAATTTCCCCAATCGAAATCAAAAGACAAGCATAAATGAGAGAGAAGAGAGGTCAAATTTTGAGAAACAGTCGAAACGTTTTGTTCGAATGGCATCATATTTCTCTCTTTCAACTATCACACAATCGGAACAATCTATCGATCAGCCATTCTTTGCATATAACTGTTTTTAAATTGTTAGAAAAATCTAGCGGAAATTTTAAAGCTAATATCTATTGAATTCTATTTTTGTCCTTCTTAAATTTGCATATTCCAATAGCAGAGCTATTCGTTTTTCAGATCAATCCACCCAAGCGCACTCCAAAATCTACTACCTAGTTTTAAAGCAGGAATATTTTTAATGAAAGATATTTTGGATTGGTGTTGGCGTCATTATTTGATTGGATGTCATATATTCTGGATTGTTGCTGCTTGTTCTGTTTATTTTATGATTCTTGATATCAAAGGAGAAATCGATATATATCATACAGAAGTGAGTTGAAGAGTTACACTACTGGACAATGAAATATCATATTTGAAAAAGCACTTTCGCACTTTCGCGCGTCTGTAACTCCCTTGTCTTTACCGTATTTCTAAATATTAATATTACCATTATGTAGCCCTTGAAAAGAGCTTTCAGAAAATGTATAACACTAATAGTTTAAACTCAAATACAAGGGGGTTACAGACGCGCGAAAGTCATGATCGTTTTTCAAATATGATATTTCATTGTCCAGTACTGTAGACTTAAAAAGCTGATAAATCGAGATTTTAAGTAATAAATCGAAATTTTAAGTAATAAATCTAGGTTTTATACGAAATGGAACGATTTGAGTCGTATGAGAGAGAATTGAGAGGATTTGTTGAAAGAAATGCCACAGGTTGAGTGTTTGTTGTGTAATTAAATGGTAATTTGATCAGAATTGCTTCCACTGGAAGGGCTTTCAGTTGACATTCTCTATAGTAAGCCAAAATATATGCGAATTTTTTTCAGTTAAATCCGAGTCTTTGTCACGATTCGAAGCGATTCTTCGGATACGACAATATTTACCCCAAGTGAGTACTCAATTTGACGCGCAAGTGAAATTTTGATAATAGATAGTTACAGGGTGCGTGATAATTATAATTATAATATACCGTAAATACTGTAATCCCCACCCCCCTCGTACAGTCGCGTAGTCGCAAAAGTTTTTTAGTATTTCATTTTTTCAAAGCACCCGTACTTTTAAAAAATGCGTCCTTGGGATCAAAAAATGCGTCCTTGGTATCAAAAAATAGCCCTGAATTTCAGCTATTTTTTGATACCTAAGTGCGCATTGTAGCATAAACCAGTGTCGAGAAAAACGCGTCCAATGCTAGACTACGCAACGCTCCGCACCGTCATTATGGGGGTGGGGTACTATTACAGTATTTACGGTAGTTATATATTATAATTAATAATTATTAAATTATAATGCGTGATAATTGACCGCCTTTGAAAGCTTACTTGTGAAATAACCTAATTTTGAAAACAAATTTTATTTAGAAACATTTAAAACAAACAGTCAAACAAAAAAAAATCAATCAAACTCAATTCGACCTCCTTTTGCTTGAATGCACTTACGGAGACGACCAGGAAAAACATCAACCGTTCGCCGCAGGTAGCCGTCATCAAGATCATCTTCAACTTTGAGAAGAGCTGCCTTCAGGTGTTGATTGAGCTGTGAGATGAAGCACAAGCCTTGCTCTCCAAAATGGTCGACACTGAGTAATCCAGCGGATTGATTGAGTGTAATGTAAATGTAAATTGAGTCACAGAAGAACTTCTTTGATTAAAATATCATTCAAATAAAGATTTGAATTGGTTTTCACTCCAGCATCAACAAAAACAAGTGGCATCTTCCCATTGCTGGTGATGCATCCAAACAACATCTGGCCGGGTGAGTTTCTGGAAACGATTCCTCCTCCCTGAAGATTTCAACGCTTTTTTTGAAACACAACCGTTGGTTTTGGCCCTCGTCCAGCTCAATCAATTATTTTTCCAGTTGTCTTGAACAAGTTAACAGCTCCGAACAGTTCTTGACAAAACATTGAGCTTCGTTGAAATCTCTTTTGTGGTCATTTCGGCACGATGAAGATTGACGTTGATCCGCACTTCAAATGGGGAGCAACCATTCTCAAAATACAAGATTGAATAGTCTTTTCATAGAGAAGAACATCAATAACATAGAGAATAACAAAATCAAACAAAAAAGTGCAACGTAATAGGGCCATTAAATGTATTTCGGACAGTGAGCGGTCAATAATTATCACGCACCCTGTAGATATAGATAATAGATAATAGGTAGTTTGAAAGATGACAAAACTTGATATTTTTAGAAATCTTTCAACTACACTTATCGTCGATTTCGTTTTGGATGGCCGTTATTGAATTGAAGCTTTTTAGTCCAGGACATAAACACTTTATTCATCAAAATTGTAATCAAATTAATTTCTTCAGCGATTACAAATCCCATATTACTACAAAAAGGCACATCAGTTATTACTTTGGATTTAAAAATACTGATAAAATTATGATGGATGAGGGGACTAGGAAGAGAGGGTACTTCAAGAAAAACCTAATAAAAAACTTTCTAGACTTTGGTTACCCGTTATTCACAAAAAGATTTTGACAGCTGGAAATCGATACAAAAAAGAGAATAAACGGTGCTTAATATAGCTTTTCTAAAAGATGTGCTCAAAAAAAGCTGCCTAAAAAAGCTGCCGTAATCTCTGCTGAAAATATAAAAGTCAAACTATCATACCCTTTGACCCCAGAGACGGGAGACGAACGGGAGATAGCCTCAAGATGTGGTTCAATTTTTGAAAAGATTTAAAAATAGTCTACTTCTTTTAAAAAGACACCTAGAATAGAGTATCTTTTTCTAAACGCACCTTTTAGAAAACGTTTTTTCGAGAGGAACACAACCTAATAAATAAAACGGAAAATTGGGCTGCGGAGTAATAAATTTCAAATCCGAGTTAGAGATGAGTTTTACGGGGTTCGAGAAAAAGAAAAAAGAGGGCATTTAACAATTACATAATTGGACAGCGGATCTTATAACTTATTCATGTCAACAATTGTATCCTCATCATCTTCATCATTCATGTAAAGGGGAATCCTTTCGAAGCCATCTCGACCCCTGAATGGATTCACTTTTCTTTTTAATTTCTCTTTAACTTTTCTCTCATCTCTTTCTTAACTTTTTAATTCTAATTTAATATACCTTCCACCTCCCGGAAAGAGTCCCTTCCGGTTGAAGAATCCGACAAAACGACCCCGGACGATGAAACACTGAAATTTAAGTTTTCCACCAAATTAGATGTGTTATTTTAACAGCTATTTGGTTGTCCAGTTATGAATGCGCGTTTTTTACTATTTTGTAAATTTCTCAAGATACCGAAATCAAGAAAAAGATATTATTCGAAAGCTGAAGATCTCCTCTACATTTTGATATAAAAAGTTTTTGAATTTGTTCAGCTTTTGGGCAAATTGACTGCACAGAAGAAGAGGTGGCCAAAAAAAATGGAAGGGTGCCTTTGGATCAAGTTTTGGCTCCGCTCAAATTGAGTTAACCGTTTGATGTTTGGCCAATAGATATATCAATATAACTTTTTTAAAATATAACAATTTCAGAGCATCTTTACTTTTCTGGGCGGTTATTTTACACCATAAAACTTGAGGAATAGCTAAGCTGGAATGGGTTTTTTTTTCGAAAACGATCTCTCCCTTTGTGCAGTCAATTTCCCAAAAAGTTGAATGAATTCAAAAGCTTTTTATTCCAAAATGTAGAGGAGATCTTCAGCTTTCGAATGATATATAACACTCATCTACATCTGTTCGATATCTTGAGAAATTTACAAAATAGTAAAAACGCGCATTCATAACTGGACAACCCAATATTATGTTAATAAAGCTATTATGTTAGTTATTTAATAGCTATTATAGCCTGTAAAAGTCACTCAAAATTTTAGACAACAATAAAGTGAAAAAATGTGAGTTAATTCGACCAGTTACCAATTGAATCTACCGCGAAATTTGAGAAATAGTAAAAAAGCCTAGAAAATGTTCGACTGGGTTGTATTTGATTGTACTTACACAGACGAGTAAGAATGCCAGTGAGAACATCGAGATGAGAATCACATTCATCGAACCACGAGAACCGATCTCACGAATATGGAATGGTATACGAGAAGAAATCTGAAAGGAAAATTTGAGGATCGGTTTTGAAGGCTTTAGAGTTAGCGTTGTAACGAAAAGCTACATAGATTGGATATAAAATTATGTTTTTGATCCACGAATTATAAATATATACAAATTACAAATGTACGGCCAGAATTTGTGGTCACTATTCAGCTTAAGCTCATAAAGAATGGTCGTGAAAATGAGTGAAATGAGAGAAAAGAAGGGTTGATAAGAATTCATGACTTCGTTGAGCACAAAAGCACAAAATTTTATCGTTATAGTGCCAACTTTGCAGATATTTTTATTCAGAAAATGATTCAACCAAACCTCAACAGAAACATCAGCCCAGAATTCTCCATTTTTCCTCACTCTGAACACATGATGTCCGTCTTCTAATGGAAGAAAGATTGAACCTGAAATCTTGCTTTTTCTTGCTGCTTTTCTTTTTCAGGTAAATTAGATCTTTTTCGTAGAACAAACCATTAGCCATTTTTCTTTCAATTCCACTCGAATCAACAGTTGACACAATATCCCTTGATGCGGCATCTGTATGAATGAGAAGTCCCTTTGTTCTTAAGAGAAGACTTTCAACAATCGCTTCCTCATTTTCCGGCCACAGCTTTCCATCACCTCCATTCTCATAGCAACATCTGTAACGAATTTCGTTGAATTCAATAATTGATAGAATTCAATAGCTAGGTTTACAGTTATCTGTATCAATCACTTACCCAGTTTGTACAAGCATTGCATCAATCTTTTCCCATGGGAGATCATCCCATGCAAACTTTTTGATTGTTTCTCGTTCACCAGGAATTCCTGAAATTCTTTTCGTAGCAAAATTTCAAGTGTTTAGTATCGGGAGAGAGGGGAAAGCGTCAATTTTGATATTTAAACATCGTTTTTTCAGTCTTTTTTAAAAAATAGTCTTCAAACAGCCTTTATTTCTAAAAACAACGACTAAATCATAGAAAAAGAACAAATTAAATGATGTTTATATAGCAAAATTTCAAAATTTACGATTTCCCCCTCCCCGATACTAAACATAGTACCATTTCAAGTCTTACTGACCTCTCTTTCAAATCTTTCAAGTCTTACAAGTTGAATTAAGAGTAAAATTGAAGATACCTGTGCAAATATCGGTTATCCCATTCATATTTGAATGGATTGATCGATACTTTTCCGCCAAACGATACGAAATTCCCGAAGTTTCATTGATGTATCGAACCTGAATCAGCTTTGAAAGATCTTCCAAATTTCACATTTCTATAAGTAAGTAAAGTTCTTACCTTCAATCCTCCACTTCCAAACATCATCACGAAATCGACTTGCGGGACAAAATGAACGAGATTCGAGAAGAGCTTCTCAAATGGAACAAGCGTTCCGTAATCATGACAATTCAGCTGAGTGTGTGGGATTGAGGGTAGGAAAACGAGAGTGGATCTAAAAAAATTTCATTGATTCAAACTAAACTATTACCGTGCAAGAATATTTCGGATTTTCTCAGAACTCGAATCACAAAATGATGAGGCCATCTCGTAGAGGAGAGTCTCTGTTTTCTAAAGGATATACTGTTGAATAGAAGTTAGAAGTTCCGATACTTTTTCTGATATAAGTTCTGATTCTTTGGATTTCTTAACTCTAAATTACCTTTTCCAAAGACATGACAAGAGTATACGGTGGAAGTCCAGTTCCCATTTGTGTCATTCGAAGTTCGGGATGGAAAACTTTTCTTGCACAACCTTTTTCTTCTTCCAATACTGGCATTGCTGCTGAGGTGGCTTGCAACTAAACATTGGATTGGGTAGAAAGAATAGTCTAGTTCTCGGAAAGAACTTTGAATCATTTAAAATATTTATAGAAAGCTATTTCCAACTAACCACATCAGATGGAGCGAAATGATCACTTGGATTGGCTGACGGTTTCACGCTGAATTCATCAACAGCGTCTCTTGTAAGGATTTTCTCCAACATCTAAACTTGCAAAGTTTTCATTTTTAAAAGTTTGCATAAATATCTTGCAGTTTTTGTACAGACTTTGAGTATCCCGGCCACAGCAGCACCTTGTTTTGAGAGAGAATTTCGATCACAGCCAAGTCCGACTCCAACCTGAAAGCTCAATGAAGATGGAAAGTGAATATGCAGTAAGTAACTATGTAGATTAGGGATCTCTTGTGTAATATTCAATATCTACTTCTTGAAAAGCCCAATCAAACCTGAAAAGCTCCGGGAACAGCGAGATCATCGAGTAATTGAGCCACCTCGCTTGCGTGAAGTGGATGATCGGAACTAGAAAGTGTTCCATAAAAAGGATAGGTTCAGAAAATTTACTATCAATCTCTTGTGTAAATGTTTGAACTTTATTTTTTCTTAACTTACTCATCACATTTATTTCCACCAAGTTGGCTGTTCAATGAGCGCTCAAGTGCTTCTTTGTGGAAGATTTTTGGGACCTAAAAGTTTTAATATTTTTAATATTTGTATGACAATATTCGCAATACAGTAGTGATATCAGCTAGTTATTAGATTCGAGATTTAATCGTTGATATCAATTTCAAAATAAAAAAACTCACATTGTCCCCTGCACTGAAAACGACACTTTCGAGATTTCCATCAGCAACAGCAAGTACTGCAGCTGGGAACTCGTCGTGGACTAGCTGAAAAAACATTTATTTGCTTCACTATTAACATTTAACATTAGCATTAACTGGTTTAAACTTACCCTTGATTTCTCAGCTTTCAGCGCCATTCCATCGGGTACAATAATCAATGAAAGTCGTTCGTTTACATACGTTTCATCTGTACACGAATCCATCGCCATTTGTCTCAAGATCTGAAGGTCAAGTTATTTGGATACAAGATTGAGTAGCTCTCACTTTTGTAGCATATGGATTCACTCCAACAACAGCAATCCGAACATCTCCTCTACCGCGGCGGATCACTTTTTTCGAGTCTGAAATTGATTGTGCTACTATTATAACTGAAATTGATTTAGTTACTATTATAACTATTACTAAGTTCTACTTATTATTATAAAAGGAACATTGTAGCTTATGCCGGATTAGTTAAATCTAGTTCAATAATTAAAAGGAATCATTAAAAGGAATCATTAAAAGAAAACCTTCATTCGTTCCACATGTTGGCAAAGTGATATTCTTTATAATAAGTGTTCCATTGATCACAAGTCTCACTTGTTCCGTTTCCAGGCCGTACGCGGAGAAAGTGAGCTGAAGATGGAATCATTGTCAACATTATTTAAAATTTCCATACTTCATGATCTCCTGGTGCCAACACTCTCCAATATTCCCCATCTTTTGTCGTCACTATCGCTTTTCCATTCTCGACACCGACTGTCGCATTCGCAACAGGTTTTCCGTTTTCATCCTATAACAATTTGAGTTGAAAATGATAAGTTTTACTATTTAACCATTAGTTTCAAAGAAATTTTACCTGAACAATTCCTTTCACACCAATATGGGTCATTTCGAGGAATGAGAGTATCGAAAATTCGTGATCTGACCATAACCTGAAAGAAAATAGTTTTTTATTGCTCAAAATATTTATCTACTAATACTTCTTGCATAAATAAACTCATGCAGATAAATAAATTCATAAATAAGCTCACTGTGGTAACATGTCATTTGTGGGAAATTTGAAGCATCCCATTTCAATAGTGATCTCCAAAACATTTGAATGAATGTACTGCCAATCTTGCATTCCACCAGCCAAATGATACCTGAATATGTATAAAGAGTAAAGATTTCTGACATTTTCTGAAATCATAATAAAATCATAAGATAGATACGATAAGGATTGAAATTGAAACGATGAAAAAAATACGATAAGGATTGAAATTGACAGTCGATTGGTGATAATCATAAAGAAATCAATTTATGTTCTTTCAATCTTACCATTTCACTCCGTTCGTTATTCCGTTAAAGAAAACATCCCTAGGAAGCCTAGAAATAAGAACATGCAATGATTGCAATGAACAATGCAATGATTGCAATGAACAATGCAATGATTGCAATGAACAATGCAATGATTGCAATGAACAATGCAATGATTGCAATGAACAATGCAATGATTGCAATGAACAATGCAATAATTGCAATAAACAATGCAACCATTGCAATGAATGATTGCTTATTTTACGAAAGTTTAAGAAACCTTTAAGAAGAACAACCACTTTTAAGAAATCGACCGTAAATGCACTTTATTCTTCCTCATTAGAAAGGTTTCAAAGAAATCTAACCGACCATCCAGCTCCATTTGTGACTCCATTCAAGAATGTATCCCCATCAACTTGTAATCCACATCTTCTTCCCGTTTTCCACATATTCCGATGAGCTCTCGCGTAACGATAGGCTAATCCAACAAAGAGGACATCATCCTGAACAAAGTTTCTTTCTAAATACACTCTGAAGAAAATCAACCAAATCTAAAGACACTCTGAAGACAATCATCGTTTTTTTGTGACATGTAATTTCATTCAAAGTTTACACCAGGAAAGAGTGTGTTTAGATTTAGTTTAGATAAACGCTTGCTTACCTTAGTCGGAGTATATTCCCCATCTCTTCCTGTGACCGAATCATCCCACGGATAATTTGCCACCAGCGATCCTCCATGAAGATTCATCGATAAAATGAACGGATATTCCAACAGCCATTTCATCATCACTTCCGTCTCAGGTTCGGGAGATTTCCCGCCAGACTGTTCCTGGAATCATTACAATAAAACTTCAACGTACAAAATAGACAAAATAGACACTATAAACTACAAAAATGACGAACTGTCACACTACAAGCGCTTCTACTGTTGTACAAACTGTTGAAATGCTTCTAACTTGCTTCAAATCTGTCGGATTGACATGAGCCAGAGCTTAAAAAATAGAGAATCTCAAGAGCTTTCGAATGGAGCAAAGCACACCCAAAAATATTAATGTAAAGAAAGTTACAATAATTTGTAGAAGCGCTTGTAGTTTATCTTTCTAGTTTACGTTTCTAGTTTACGTTTCTAGTTTACGTTTCTAGTTTACGTTTGTAGTTTACGTTTGTAGTTTACGTTTGTAGTTTGTAGTGCTCATGTCTAGTACAAAATTCCCAATTTTCGAATATAACCAAACCCACGATGTGTTCCGGGTATTGGGCGGGGAAATTTCGATTCAGATCGATACCGCGAGCGTTTTCACGTCCCTAAATTATGAAAATTGAACGGAATAGAGAGGTATTATTATTGAAATTTTGATACACTAACAAATTGATATAGTAATTTAAAAATTTGATTCAGTAAACAGTAATTTAGCGCAATGACTAACAGTATATCCCATTCGATCCCCGGGAAATCCCCTTTCATATCCATCCGGGTTCATCGAGGGCATCAAATGAAGTCTGAATGAAGTTTTTCTTTACAACCTTTCAATATTTACCTTGTGTCATTGACATATCTCGTGATCCAATCATTCTTTCCGTAGTTTTTCGTCAAAACATCGATCAAGTAAAGACAGGCCTCTCGTCCGACCACCTGTAGTGCGTTGAATGAGATTCAATCGGAATTTCAATTTTGAAATTTTTAATCCTTGTACGATAGTTTAAAGTTTTCCTGAATCTAACCTCATTTCCATGCATATTTGCCACAATTTTCACTTCCGGCTCAAGCAATTCGTGTTCTCGCGGGTTATCCGAAATAATCATCACCCATCTGAAAGTGGAAATTCAACTGATTCAAATTTAACTCTTGAAAACATTTGTCACGGGTTGAATTTCTGAACTTGATGCCTGGCTTGCAAAACATTATCATTATCATTATGCTAGGCTTCAATTAACATTAATGAAACTTACAAATCTCGTTCCTCAACACTTTTCCCGGCCGAGTACAAATGGGTGATTTGTGGGTACTCGAGAGCGATTTTCTTCAAGAAAAGCGTCATATCGTTGTAATTGTGATTGATTAGAAGGGTTGAATTCACTTCCTCAAAGTTACCGACTCTAAAATTAGAACGGTCGAGTACAAATGGCTTCACAAGCTTCTTATAGAAGCTTTACGAATTCACTTTGCAAGGTGAGCCATAATTATCGCAACAAGGTATCACGCACGTTCAAGGACAATCATTCGTTGATTTAAGCTTTGTTTCTGTTTTTTTTTGTGTTTTTATTATATTTGCAATATAATTGAAACTTTTTTCATATAAAATGTGTTGTTTTTAGCATGGCTGGAAAATCCCCACGGACAATCGATCATCGAATTAAACAAGCGAGGAGTCTCGGCGCCGGAGATTCATCAAGCGTCTTAAAGTCGACAGAAGTGCCATTTTCCGCACGATTCAACGCTACAAGGCTACGGGAACAATTGCTGATGCACCAGGAGCTACGGAAACAATTGCTGATGCATCAAGAGCTACGGAAACAATTGCTGATGCACCAAGAGCTACAGGAACATTGCTGATGCACCAAGACGGTAGACGCCCAACTGTCGTCACAAAGACAAAGACCAAGCGAGTGAGGGACCGAATTCGGAAGAAGCCAAACCAGTCGGCATGGCAAATGGGAAGGAAGATGGCGATTCCAAGCACCTCATTGCCTCGGATCTCACAAATAAACTCAAACTTACTGCTTACAAGAAAAACAAGGCTCAACTTCTTTCGAATGCCGCTAAAAATAAGCGATAATTGAAAGTAGATCAGTTATTGATGCGCTTGAATTGAGTCGACCATCACAATCGCTTGTTCACAGATGAAAATATATTTACCGTTGAAGGCCTTCTTCACAAGCAAAATGATCGAGTATGCGCCAAATCTCAACCGAGTGCTACGGTTTCTCGAAGTGCGCATCCAGCTTATGTGATGGTTTTAAAATCAGAACTTTATCTTGTTGCGACAATTATGACGCTCCCCGTATTTTCCTTACCTTTCTTTCATCGAATCCAAGCTTGGAAACATTTCCCGATCATCGACGAATTTCCCGTAATATTGATGAAGAGCATCCTAAAGTTATTTTAAATGTTGATACGATTAGGTATTTATTATTAGATAGCTTAGGAAAGTTCAAATTTTTCAAACCTGTTCTCCAAGTCTTTTCAGCTCATCGGTTGTCACAATGTCTGAATTCCAATCGAGTGCAGAAGTCAGGAACTAAAGTAAGCTGTAATTAAAGGTATTAAAGAATGAAAAATGGATCTATTTTTAGGTATTAGCTCGTCAAAACCATTTTTTAAGTATTAACTCGTCAAAACTCGAACCGGAAATAGAGCGAAAAGGAGAAGAAAATGGCCGATCGAGTGTTGGCCCATTGTAGAGCTGTAGTTGGCTGAAATTTTTTTTGAAACCTTGTTAGATGGAGTTTAAATTAAAACTTGAAGCAAATCGAAAAAGAACTTTTCATAAAATTGAATTGACGTCATTGAAAATGAAAAAAGCCGCTATCCAAACTTTCTTATCTTTTTTGTGGGTGTTGGGGAGGAATTCGTTTATGACTATGAAATTTTTGAGAGAAAAATTGAGAAATTAGGGATTAAAAACCCTAATTTTTTAAGAATATGTAGAACTATAGAAAAGCTGTAGCTGTAGAACAAAAAAAAACAAAAACAATGAAAGAACTAATGAGCAAAAAAACAGATCCACGTGTATTTTTGTTTAATCCATTTTGGGGGAATGTGAGCGGGAAAGAGGAGATCCAAAAAGAGAACAATGTTTGCACATTTTCGGGCAAAATTTATGGACAAAATGGATGGATGAACATATTTCATCTATGAAATTAACTAGTAGCTGAAATTTATTTTAAATATTCAAATATTACTATGCAGGTATATCTCTAAATCAATGTCCCATCTATTTAAGTTCTTTATAATAAGCTTCAGCCACTTCAGTTTGTCAACCTCATTCTAAACTTATAATCTGAGTACGGTTTACCCGTACAACGCAAGCATATGATCCAAAGATGTCACTATTGATGATACGGAGAGAAAAATGAAACGATCTTGTTCGTCAAATGGATCCCTTGATTACTCATTAGTTGACTTTCTAAAACGAAAAAAGCTATTTCTTTTCTTGCTATTAAAAAAAGCAATTCCTGTTATGAAGGTTTCTTGAAAACTTTGGCATTTCAAGAATCATTTTTACAGGACAGAAAGAATATGTTTACATCATTAAGCACAAAGGTTATTCAAAGCAAAAAACCTCAACTTCAAGTTCAGCTTCAATCATAAATTGCATATAATTAAGCGGAAAACTCAATGAAAAATAAAAACATGATAAAACAGCTGGCTCGTCTATCTTTCCATACCGTATTTATTTTAATAAAAGCGCATCCGCTTCTATTTTTCAAGCATTCCACAAAATTGCTTATATTGGAGGCTGCGATTCTATTAGAGGCTGCGATTCTATTTTTCAATGACTAAAAAGTTGATGAGTAGTTCGTAGAAAGAAAATCTTTAGATAACAACCAATTAAGAACAATTCAATTGTCAAAAAAGCATCATTCTCGATTTCATTACCGTTAGACGCCGTTTTGACAAACTACGAACTGCTCATCAACTTCATTACCGTTAGATTCGCCGACTCTAACCTCTCTCGATTGACGACTCCGACTCTCGATTGAACTTCAATCAAGATGTCACTATCAATCAAGAAAATGCAAGAAAAGCTACTGATTAAGCAACAATGAACTTTAGCCATGATTTTTAAGCAGTTCATGCAAGAATCTAAGAAAGAACTAAGCAAGAAAGGTTCTTTGTTTTGGAAAAAGGCTTGGATGCTAAAATATAAAACGCCAAAATGTTTAAAGTTGTGAGGATTTTATGGCATAAATTATCTTAAGTTTGATTAATACCTAGTCTAAGTTATAAATTTGATTCAAATAAGCTGACTTGCTGAATAGATTTGATCCAAACTACCTAATGCAAGAAAAACTTAAGAAAATTGCCACTACTTATGCAAAAACAAATGATAAAGTATGCTTTTTTTTCTCAAGGAAATGTGTATATAGCCTTATCTCTCCTTAAAGGCTCAAAACTCGGGGTATTCGGTCTACTAAGCTGAATATCCATAGTTCTATTAGAGGCTGTGTTTCTATTAGAATAAATACGGTATCTATAAAATATGAGAAAAAGTCTATAAAAAGAAATCGATTCGATTGAACGGAGAACAAAGAGTGAAAAGGAGATAGATTTGCTTTTTTTGGAATGAAATGAGAATCTCTTATGGAAAAGGGGGTAAAGGAATTTAGTTGGAGAAGAGGGTGAAGGGGGAATTGGAGATGGACTGAGATGGCTGAGACATCCGGGGGGTGAACGAGAAGGGGCATCCCCATCCCGAGACTTCCCTCTTTTCGGAGAGACGCGCGAATAGATTGACAACCACGTCAAATCTCTTTGGGAAATATATCCATTTGGGACTTTTCCTAGTTTTTGAGTCCTTTAGTTTTACAATGTTAACCCTGAAAGGCGGCTATTGAAGCATTCTGGGGCTAAGGTTTCGCCAATGATTAAGAAAAGTCGAACTACTACTTCTACTGAACTACTTCATTCTACTGAACTACTTCATTCTACTGAAACTAAGCCAAATTATTCTTTTCATTTAAACAACTCTCAATATATCAATATCAATATTTTCTCTTGTTTTTCTTTGTTTACTTTGTTTACTTTACTTTTTTTTAGCAATATATAAACATATTGAACTAGAAATTTATCAAAACTTTCAATAAAAGCAAAGCAAAGTTGAGAGTAACTTTACAAATAGAAAAAAGAAAGTAGAAATGGGTTGTGTTTGAAGAAAAATGACGAGGAAGAGAAGGAAAATGAAAGAAAAGAAAAGAACTGTATCGATCGATTGACTGTCTCTCATATTGCCTTTTCCCGTTCAGGAAAAGAGAAAAGAGACTGAATGGAGAAAAGAAAAGAGAAAATGGGATAGCCTTAGGTGCGGAAAGAGGCTGAAAAGGAACACAAATAATTGCTAGTGAAACTAAAGAATAAAGAGTGCGAAGGCCCAAATATTAGCGCATTTAGTTCTAGTACCGCTGACACGATTGCCTGCTCGTACCAGATTCACCCAAAGTATTGACTTTTAATACTACAGGGTGGCGCACAATTGTAGAAACTCGGTTTTTTGACTGTAACTCGACGCCCAATCATTCAATACCCCTAATTTCATATTTAAATGAAATCTCAAGTTAATTTCTGCGCTCAATTTCAATTTTTAGTGCACAGTGTTACACTTTTTATAGTACTTCGAAGTTCAAAGGTGCCAACATCTCGGCAGAATCGTCGTTTTCGTTTTCAACTCTCTAGAATTGCCTACAAATCAATTCTTTTAGTTTTTTTTTCACTCTTTAGTTAAATTTAGACAAATATCACAAAATAAATGCATTAGCTTTGCAAGACAGCAAATCGGGAATGATTTGGAGAGTTACCAGTGGTAACTTGCCACACAGATCACTGTTCTGCTCAGCTTTCAGGGACTATTGGCTCTCAAAATTTTGATATTATTGAAAATCTTCTGAAAATGCTCTAGATAATTCTATTTCTTAATAGAAAGCAAAAATGATTAAATACGAAGCAAGAAATTCTTGAAAATATGTTCAAATCCTGGCAAGCAATGATTCCTGAACTTCGAAGTACTATAAAAAGTGTAACACTATGTTTCTGAACTAAAAATTGGAATTGACGACAGAAATTAATTTGAAATTTCATGTAAATATGAAATTAGGGGAATTGAATAATTGGGCGTCGAGTTACAGTCAAAAAACCGAGTTTACATAATTGGGCGCCACCGTGTAGTAAAAAAAAAATCTGCTATGAACAATCTGCTATGAACAAACTGATAAACCGTTTAACTGACAGTAATTTTACAATTTGCACACTTTTTCTCATTGCTTGGCTTTCAAGCATATTAATCTGTTTGTTGATTTCAATTCAAACCTACAAACTTGGTAAACCAGCAGAATGATTTTATAATAACCCTGTCAATGAATTTATTGAGCTCTTTTGCAATTTACTTAATAAATCAATTTATTGCCAAATAGAAAAAAAATAGATATTTGAGCCAGATTTGAAATGACAACAAGTAAAAAAGAAAAAAAACGTGAAGATCTTTTTGTTTTCACTAAAAGCTTTTGAATCACCGGAATCGGAATGCACAATCGATAGAAATTTGTCAGAAAAAGGATTGCTGTAGATTTAAATGTATGTAAAGATAAGATAAGATATAAAGTATGTAATGTATACCGTAAATACTGTAATAGTACCCCACCCCCCCGTACAGTCGCGTAGTCGCAAAAGTTTTTTAGCATTTCATTTTTTTCAAAGCGCCCGTACTTTCAAAAAATGCGTCTTTAGTATCAAAAAATAGCCCTGAATTTCAGCTATTTTTTGATACCTAAGCGCGCATTGTAGCATAAACCAGTGTCGAGAAAAACGCGTCCAATGCTAGACTACTCAACACTCCGCACCGTCATTATGGGGGTGGGGTACTATTACAGTATTTACGGTAAGCACAAATAATAGCTAGTTTTTAAAAGAAAACTCTAAATATGGGACTTAGGAATTGCACCTGAAAAGAAAAAGAGGCAATGATTAAAATGTCGTCTTTGACTGCTTAAATAATAGCTGAGACTTTAGATATAAGCATTTTTGACTTTGCTTGAACGCTTGAACTTCAACTTTGACTGAAAAAGCATTTTGGAATGTGAAAAGATTAAACTATTTTGTTTTTAATAGACTCTATTTGTCGTAGAATTTTTTATTAAGGAGAACGATGAGTGGAGAAGTTTTGAAGACAACAACATCAACAAAACGATAGTCATGCTCTTCCGAATATTCGGCTTGAAGGAGATCCTAGAACTGATTTATACAGACTTATTGAATAAGTCATCATTGTTGATTTATACAGACTTATTGAATAAGCCATCTTCATAACTATTTAACTAACTGTTTATAACTTATTCAATAAGCCATTGAATATTCTTGAATTATTGACTTATTGAATCAGCCATTTACTCTTTATCAAGAGCAGATTGTTCACAAAGTCTCTCCAAGCCTTTGTTCTCCAAGCTTTTGTCTCTCCAAGCCCAAGGTAAGTGTGACTCGTGATCTAACCCCTAAAAATAATTCCTGAAAGAACCTGTAGATCCAAATCCCCTTGTAGATTGAGCTCTTTCCCATCGGTAATCGAAATTTTGAAGATTCCTTTATTTTCTGTGCCTTGAATAATGAAGGAAAGTTTAGAGAACCTAAATCAAGAGAGAATCAAATGCTATTCAAGTATTCATTGCTTACTTGTGCTCATATCTATCAACTGTCCAAAGGATTCCCTTTTTGTGTAGCTTGTCTCCCGAGGCTTTGTAACTGAAATGCTTTGATGTCATTGATGACATGATATTGATGATGAATTAATGGCAACGTCCTAATCACCTCATTTCTTTTGTGTCTGTCGACATTCTCACTTTGTGAATCTTCTCCGCTTTGCCTGATGTTGGTCGAAAAGAGAGACGCCTGAAAAAAGATTTGTAAATGCTATTAGCAAATATTTTGATAGTTGATGTTTAAGTTTAAAGAGATACTGGCGTTTACCTGGTTTACTGTAGTGAAATAGAGTCTAGACTTTAGTAATAGTATATAGGATGCGCCATAATTATCGCAACAAGGTATCACGCACGTCCAAGGACAATAACTCGTTGATTTAAGCTTTGTTTCTGTTTTTTGTGTGTTTTATTATATTTGAAATATAATTGAAACTTTTTTCATATAAAATGTGTTGTTTTTTAGCATGGCTGGAAAATCCCCACGGACAATCGATCATCGAATTGCACAAGCTAGGCGCCGGAGATTCATCAAGCGTCTTAAAGTCGACAGAAGTGCCATTTTTCGCACTATTCAACGCTACAAGGCTACGGGAACAATTGCTGATGCACCAGGAGCTACGGAAACAATTGTTGATGCACCAAGAGCTACGGAAACAATTGCTGATGCACCAAGAAGCTCTTCTCATATTTGTTCCCCAAGGCGTAAAAGTCAATTCTGACAACTAACTGGCTCTTCTCCTGGATGAGCTCTTGCTCCGGGCTCGTAAAAATTTTGAAAATCGCATTTGGACTTATCAACAAGATGGCGCATCTTCCCAAGAAAGTCTAGCCAAGAAAGCCAAAACAACTTCCCGGATTTCATTTCTTTTTCTGAGTGGCGACCTAGCTCTCCAGATCTCAACCCAATGGTTTTTTTCCGTGTGGCTGATTCTAGAAGCTAAAGCTTGTTCAAAACCCCACAAAAACATTGAAAGCTTGAAGAAATCACTGTTGAAAGCGTGGAAAGAGCTCGATTCAGCCTAGTTGGTCGCCACCACCGGCCGCCTTCCCGAAACGCCTACGAACCTGCTCAAATGCTAATGGTGGCTGATTCGAATTTGATAGTTGTTTATAATTGTCAATGGCTCTCAATGGCTGTCAATGTCAATGTCAATGGCTCTCAATGGCTGTTAATGTCAATGTCAATGGCTGTCAATGTCATTGTCAATGTACAATAAATGTTATTCAGTTAAAAATTTGTCTTTTTTGCATTTATCTGCCTTAAAATCAGAACTTTATCTTGTTGGCACACCCTGCAGTAACAAACTGACTTTGAATTGCGAGAGAGATTCTCCAAACAGGTATCCAGATATTCCTCGTAATGAGATAAACGTTCCTGAATTTAATTGATCAAATCTTTATCTATATCTATCTTTATTTTCATTTTTGTTTATTCAATCGATTTACCTTCAATTCTCCCCTTTGTGTCTCCAATCTTTTCCTCGTTTCATCGAGACTTTGTTGTTGTTCGGCTCTCTCCTTTCGCCGCCTTGTCGCCAATCGAATATCCTATAATTAAATCGTATAGTTATACTTGTTTTATCAAATCTTACATTAGCAATATCGGTGACCAGTGTTTGATAATCATCTTCTTTGTTGCTTCGCCCCTCTTTCGCCAATTTCTCGAGATTCTCCTTTGCACTAGCTTGAACTTCTTTAAGTGAAGCGCTAAATAACAGCTTTACTTTCAACAATAAGTGCTTTTTTGCCTCTAAACTTTATGACAAGAAGTCAAGAAGACAATGACAAGTTTCATTTAAAGCCTTACCCTTCCGCAAAAATGGCCAAATGAAGGTGTTCGTTTTCTTCGCTAATCGATGCATTGATTAATTCAGAAACGGTTCCCCCTTGAACACCTGATAGAAGAAGCTCGACAAGTTGCCGCTTTGTTCTAAAATTGCAAGCAATTTATAATTTTGTGATAGGATTGGAATGTTGTTGATTGTCTATCTCACCTAACAAACAGTTCATGAGATTCCGTTGCCTCATTGGCCCAAGACGGTGGGTGAAGATGAAGAATGAGAATGCGATCAGCCTCGGAATCATGCGGAGATTTACATGCTTTCGATAATTTTGTGAACACCTCATCCGTTGACATCTAAAAGAGATAAAAGAGATCTGCAAATGAAACTTATATTCCTTTTACCTCTTTGTGATGTTTGTGCACATATTCAATCACTCTCTTTAATTCAGAACCAAGAATTGAAAGTGATGGTTTATGAGCAGGATCAAAATGAGTGAAGCGATTCAATCCGAATAATCTCTCGGCACTCTCTTCACCCAATTGTTTTGAAATTGAACCTCTGAAATTGAATGCGATCAGATATTTGACATCTACAGGGTACAAAAGATACAAAAGACATCATCTGATACAAAAGTTCGGAGCCATCTTGTTTTTTCGGTCGTCAAATTTAGCTTTTTAAGATAACTCCCGATTCCAATTGACGTCGCATTCCAATTGACGTCGCATTCCAATTGACGTCGCATTCCAATTGACGTCGCATTCCAATTGACGTCGCATTCCAATTGACGTCGCATTCCAATTGACGTCGCATTCCAATTGACGTCGCATTCCAATTGACGTCGCATTCCAATTGACGTCGCATTCCAATTGACGTCGCATTCCAATTGACGTCGCATTCCAATTGACGTCGCATTCCAATTGACGTCGCATTCCAATTGACGTCGCATTCCAATTGACGTCGCATTCCAATTGACGTCGCATTCCAATTGACGTCGCATTCCAATTGACGTCGCATTCCAATTGACGTCGCATTCCAATTGACGTCGCATTCCAATTGACGTCGCATTCCAATTGACGTCGCATTCCAATTGACGTCGCATTCCAATTGACGTCGCATTCCAATTGACGTCGCATTCCAATTGACGTCGCATTCCAATTGACGTCGCATTCCAATTGACGTCGCATTCCAATTGACGTCGCATTCCAATTGACGTCGCATTCCAATTGACGTCGCATTCCAATTGACGTCGCATTCCAATTGACGTCGCATTCCAATTGACGTCGCATTCCAATTGACGTCGCATTCCAATTGACGTCGCATTCCAATTGACGTCGCATTCCAATTGACGCCGCTGCTTGGAGGTAGTCGATGGGAGCGCGGCGTCGTCGTTTCTTTTTCGTTTTCAAATGATTTGTTTTGTCAGATTAGTTGAAAGTATTGTTTTACGCGATATATTTGGTGTTGTTTTCTATTTCCAATCTATTTCTATCTATCTAGAAAGCAATCTATTTCCATTTGGGACCCGAGTGGAGAATCTGGAGCTTTTCGTAGCCAAAACATCACAATGAAGGCCAAAACTAACTGTAAGATGATTTGGGGGAGTTGAATGGAAACAACGAAAGCAAAGCTCGTTTCCTGGACCGTTAAAAAACTTAAACTTAAAGTGTTCTGTTTTTGCGTTCTATTTTTGCGAAAAAAATTTTCTAGACCGAAGTTTCATCTAGATTTCGAATTTCTAAACCGTTTTTCAAAAAAATTTTTATCGCCCGTAAGTTTTTAAGGCTTAGGTAGCTTCGAACTTTTGTGTCACCCTGTTTATTGAACGTGATTTGACAGCCATTACCTGAATCCTTCGTGAATCGTGTGAATTTGTCGATTTAACGAGGTGAGGTACCATTTTACCGATCCATACTGAACATAAATATTGTTGCTCATCCTATAGGGTGTCCCAAAATTATGGAGCGGATTCTGTTTTGACAGATTTATTGCTTTATCTCGTTCTTTTTCTTACTTATGACTAAAATTCTTTCTATTGGCTTTTTTCAGGATGAAATCACAATTGGATTTGCGGCTAGCCATGGTTCGTCTTTCACAGGATGCAAATCGGTGAGATTTTACGGCTTTTGCACGTGCCTCACCAGTTTCAAAAGCAATCAAGCGCCACAAAGAGACTGGGAAATTGGAAGATCGATCGGGAGGCCGAAAGAAGATTTGCCAACAATCCAATCAATCGTCGAAAGATCTTTCAACGAATCTAAAGGAACCTGAGATCACAGAAAAACTTCACCCGAACGATGGCTGCTGCAATTGAAATCTCAAAGACCACAGTGCACCGAATTCTCAAAAAACACGAATTTTGCCTTGTAGTCAGCAGCATTTCGGAAATAAGCCCTGGGTATTTTAGCAGGATGGAGCTCTATTGCATAAAGCTCGAGAAACGCAAGATTGGATCCCAAAGAATTTTCCTGATTTGAATTTGAATTTTCCTGATCACAGTTGACATAAGCGCGCAAAATCCAGATGAATGGCCATCCAACTCGCGGGTTTCGAATGTTGATTACAGCATTTGATCGAACTTGCAATCCAAGGCTTGTTGCAATTTTTTTTTTTTTTTTTTTTTTTTTTTTTTTTTTTTTTTTTTTTTTTTTTTTTTTTTTTTTTTTTTTTTTTTTTTTTTTTTTTTTTTTTTTTTTTTTTTTTTTTTTTTTTTTTGCCTCACACATCAATCCAGTCTTTGAAGAAGGATTTGTAGAAAGCTTGGGACGACATTGGTATGGAGGTCATCAAAAAAGCCATGGATGACTTTCCGAAACGATTACGAAAATGTATTCAAGCTAAAGGAGCTCACTTTAAAGAATAATGTTATATTTTTGTTATGTTCAATGATTGTTAAATGATTGTTAAACGATTTTTAAGGTATTTATAAAAATTTCTTGAAAATTAACAAAAGCTTTTTCGAATTTTCTCTCCATAATTTTGGCACCCTATATATCCTCATTTTCACAAACCCCTTTATTTGCAACAGCAAAACCGATGAACGTCAAAAGGGCCTCCAGTTTTCGTTGTGCATCTTCTGGTACATCCTGCAATTCCGGAGCTTTAAAACTGCATTTTTTATTGTTCTACCTTTCCAATGATTCCTTTCAACGCTTCCAACGAGTGCAGTTGAGCTCGAATTACACTCTGAAATGGATTTGGTTGAGGTTAGAAATCTAAAGTGTTAGAAAACATGAAACACATGAAATGTTAGAAACCTCATAGACAAATTGTGCAATGATCTTGTCGATGAGAACGGCGGAAGTGGCTGGGAACTTGGCACGAAGACTCGATTGAAATGAGAGGCAAACGAAACGGAGTCCTTTTCTGAAATGACAGAAAATTTGAACTCAGATTTAGCTGGTTTCAAAATTCTGACTGACTATGAGTTAAAACTTGCGTTAATTTGTGACCCTTTGTGATCGATTCGCTCAACCTTTCACTCCAGTGTGCAAGGAAGGATTTTGATGACTCAAGGACCTAAAGTTTGGCTCAGGTTTATCATAGTTTGGCTTATCATAGTAGCACACTGTACACACTACAAAACTTGTGATACAGTGTTTTTATTTGTAAAATAAGGACCTGTTCAACGTGTGGACACTGTACAGCCGCGTTTGTATCGGTCGGCTTTTGGCCATAAATCGACAAGTAGATTTCATCCGGATTCAAGTTGAAAGCCTGAAATGGATCGACAGATAGAACTATTTAAGTCAAGTGGATCATTGCCTCAATTTTTCCTTGTTCTTGTAGGAATTCTCTTAGATCATCGACAACGTGTCCTTGTGTAATTTGACTGACAAGTGGAGAGAAGAGTCTAAAAATTTGAATCAAAATGTTTTCAAGAGTACGTTGAAACTTGAAACTTTAAACTGAAGCTTTAAAATACTAACTCATTCCCAAGAGCCAATGAAACGATTTGCAGGGGTTTAGATGAAATGACATCCTCTGGAGAAAGAGATGATTCGACCCCTTTCAATAAAAGTTCACATAGAAGTCCAACCTGAAAAGATCGAGTTTTGAAATGTTTTAAAGATTTGCCAAACTCACCGCCAAATATTGTTCTCGATTTTCGGAGAGATGACCGAAAACTGGAGCGATGATCTTTGTGATTACACCCTCGCGCTTCTCCGGATTAGCTGCTGAAAATGTTAACGTTAAATCTTTGGCATTTCGGAACACGTACCCAATAACAAGTTGGCGAGAAGATGAGGTTCGGCTTGAAGAGCAAAGAAAAGTTGGCCGAGACGATCCGTGAGTTCTTTCTCCTGAAAAGGCATTGTATCTCAACTTTACCTTTCGTGGTTTGAGTTAGACTTGTAACGAAAATATCTGTCGTTCTTTTCCTTTTTCACGCACGCAATCACTAGGAATCTGACATAGAAAATTCCCTTAAATTTCGGAGGTTTCCTGGGGCCGCCACAAAGAAAATTTTCAACGGCTTTGTGAGTCTAGCGGATAGTGTGCCAGCCTACGGAACTCATGAAATTTTTTGGCTTGGGTTCGAATCCTCTCAATTCTGGCACACTATCCGCTAGACGCACAAAGCCATTGAAAAGTTTCTTTGTGGCGGCCCCAGGAAACGTCCGAAATTTAAGGGAATTTTCTATGCCAGATTCCTTGTGATTGCGTGGGTGTTTGTAGATAATTTTTACAGATTCAGAATCAGCATAGCCGATTCTATAAGATACACTCGGTCACAAAGCGATTCTGAACTTCGAGCTGGTGTCATTTTCTTGTGAGAAAAACCTTAAGTTGCCAATAGCAAAAAAGGACCGACATACATGTATGTTTTTGTTACAAGTCTAGTTTAAGTATATGCCGAGCTTGCCGAGCTTGCTGAGCAAACCACAATCCATCTCTAGACATACCTTTTTCTTTAACGTGAACTGTCTGAGTTGGAATTTGTCGGCCGAATCGTGAATCTTTTGTTTATGAGCGACCACTTCCTAAAATCGTTTGAAGTTTTTCAAGCCACCCACAAAAACCTGTAGATTGATTCGATTTTTGATTAGAAGACCGATTTTCTCATCAAGTTCCTGAAAGAAAGTTTTCTTTTCACAATGGGAATCTTTTCACAAACCTGTAGATGCCCATCAAGTTGATGATTTGCGGCCAATAGTTGTGTCACTTCCGATTTTTGTTCTTCGATCGCTGAAATTAATATTCTTACGATTTTCTATGTACTTTATATGTATTTTATTTTATGTATTTTATTTTATGTATGTTATTTTATGTATTTTATTTTATGTATGTTATTTATGTTATTTATTTTATGTTTTTAGCTTACAACTCACCAATTTGCTCATCAATTTGAGCTGTTTGTTCCGTTTGCGAGGGTAAAAATTTGCGAACGAGTGAGAGCGATGGAGCTTCGGAGGACCCTGAATGGAGAGTTTTTTGAGAGATGATTTGGTGGAGATCAAGAACAGAATCAAGAACAGAATCAAGAACAGAATCAAGAACAGAATCAAGAACAGAACAGGTTCTTTCTTTTCTTATTCATGTATTAAACGTACACAATAAATCGTGATCTTTCTTGTGTTTCCAACTTTTGTATCCATGTTGAATCGTTGCCGCTGCTTCATTTCTCCGTCCTTCACTTTGATTCTCCTCGATTTCTCTGAAAGAAGAATATAATAAATGAGCCTTTTCTGTCGCTTCTCCAAAAATACCTTTTCTGTCGCTCCTCTTCGGCCAAATTTTGCTCGAAGAATACTTTCTGTAAATTCGGATTTTTCTTTTTTCTTTTCGCATCTTTTCACTTACATTCAATTCATTTCCATCAATATATCCATTCTTTTTTGGTTCACGTTTTCCCACAGCGAATTTCTTCTCATTTATCTCAACAGAGATGGTTCCCAACGAGAAATCATGCCAAAACCATTCTTCCTAAATTTCGCATTCTGTCAAATTTGTCAAATTTGTTGATTTCTTTCAATCATTCTTTCAATTCTTTCAAAACATTGGGGCTTATGTTTAGAATGTTTCTTTAAAAAGATATCTATGTAATCTACAATCTGCAATCTACAATCTGCAAGTTCTTGTTTTTGCAAACTTTCAAACCTGTTCTGGTTGTGCTCCTTCACCAATCTTCAGTGTTTTCTTCGGTGTTCTCGTTGTAATTTCTTCAATCAAATATTCCACATACAACTTGATAAAATCCTGGCGGAAACTTGTGAACTCATCTGAAATGATGATTTTTACGTTTGTTCTGTAAACTCACCTGGCTCTCTTGTTGAAAGGACTTGCAGTGTGGCTCCAGCCTTCTCTCCATCTCCTCTAATCAAACTATCGTTCATGATCACCACTGAAAGTAATCTTTGCATATTTTGATATAAAGCAATTTAGATAAAGCTAACAGCTCGATAAAGCTAACAGCTCGATAAAGCTAATAGCTAGATAAAGCTAATAGCTTTGAATTTCATTTAAACTAACAAAGTTCAGCCGTTTCGTACGCGTTTGAGACCGATTGATTGGTTTCTTCCATGATTATTCTAGAGCTCTTTATTAGACGAAGAACGGCCTAGCAAAACCTCAATTCATTTCCACTTATTTGATCCTCTTTCCCATGAAGTTTCTTGAGATAAAAATCTGAAATTGCTTTGTAGTGATAAATTGACAGCTTATTGTATTTAAAAACAGCTTATTGTATTTATAAATTAACAAATCAAATGATCAAATAATTAACAGACTATTCATTCAAAAGATCAAATGATTCGCAGATTATTCATTCAAATGTACAGATTGATTCAAATGTACAGATTGATTCAAATGTATAGATTCATTTAAATGTACAGATTCATTCAAATGTACCCAAATGATCGTGAATGAAGAAATCGGGGTAAAGTTGAGTGAGAAGCGATGAAAGAATCTCTCGATCACCGTCTCGGAGAGCTCCGCGTACCTCCAGTACTGAATATTGAAGGTTTTCAAAGTAATTCATGATTAATTACTGGCAATCTGGTAATAATATGATAACATGGTAATAGTATTGGTAATAATCGACGTTAAAACTTACTCTTTCGCTGCTCTGGTGACATATCATTCAGATCAAAGACAAGATTCTCAAGATCGGTTCTCATCAAGAAGAAATCATCGGCTCTTTTCCCATAATTATAGACCAATCTGAATAAAATGTAACTTTAAATGATCTATTGAATACCTATTATGATATAAAGCCGCATTTTCTTCGTTTGTTTCAAGTGATAGAACGGGGTTCTTCAATGCAATCAATGAATCATGAGAATTTCCGTGAAGAGCCGCCAATTTCACTTCAAGCAGAGCATTTCCTTCTGAAAAAATAGCGAACTATTCGTTAAAGAATCGAAAATTTACCTTTAATTGCTTTATCAACGAGCTCTCGATCGAGATTTTTGTGCTTGTCGAGGCTTTTCTTGAGGAGCGAAATGTAAAGGGGCACAGCACTTTCCCTGAATATTATACATGTAACTTTGAACATAAATATTGCAATATCTCAGTCTCTTGCTTCACTACAGTATAGAATATGTAAATTGGACAACTCAACACCAAAGTATTTGAGCTCGATTGGCAAAAGGGCGTGGCAAAAGGGCAAAAGGGCATTTTATACGTGCCCCACCCCTTTGCCATTGGCAATCCAACTTTGAGCTCAGATATCTTGGTGTTGAGCTGTCCAATTTAAATATTTTTTGTATCATTAGATGCGCCAAGTCTTTCTCTATCGAGTTAGATTACCAATGGCAAAGGGGCGGGGCGCGTATATAAGCCCCGCCATTGGCAACTTTGAGCTCAAATATCTTGGTGTTGAGCTGTCCAATTTAAATAGTTTTTGTACCAATCGACAGAGAAAGAATTGGCGCATCTAATGATACGAAGAATATGTCAATTGAACAGCCCAACACAAAGATATTTGAGCTCGAAGTTGGATCGCTAATGGCAAAAGGGGTGGGGTGCGTATCAAATGTCTGATAACCCTTTCCCTCACCTCGAATCCTCAAATTGCAGCCACATCAACGCGTCCAGAACTCGAGATGTTGATGTTTCTGAAAGAAAGTGATAATTTCAATGTTTATTACACTTTTCCTTACCTCCACCCTTCAAAATTTCTTCCAATTGTTGTAAGCCGCAGTTAACTAAAGTAGTTTTCAATGAAACGCATCCAGAACTTGTTTACTATTTGTGTTTGTGATGATTTCTTGTACAGATTTCCTTGAAAGATTTCCATTTTTTGTGAGCGATTCCACCAATTCAGGCTCATATCGATCGATCAACTCAACCTCGACAAATAACAATTGAGCATTTACATTTTGAAGACCCGACAAGAGAGCGTCTTTGTCCTGAAATTGAGCAAAGTGTCAACTTAAACCAGTAAAGTAAATGTATAATTTATTCTCACCTTATTCCTGACAGCTTCCTCAATTCGATTCATTGCTTCTCTCACGATCTCGTCATCTTCTTGTTTTCTATAAAATATAATACTTTTTTCCAATAACAGTAAGATATTCTCTTTATTTCCCTTACCTTGATCCACCTCCCAAATATGAGCCAACATCGGAAAACTCTGGTAGTTCTTTCACTCGATCCATCACTTCGTCAAGTTCGTCGTCTGAAAGTTAGATTCCTATTGACGTGCGATCTTAAAGGGACTGGCGCGAAAGCAGTGCTACGTGCTTTCTAAAGCGTGGATGCCCTACCGTACCCCGCACAAAATTCCCCTTTTGCCACTTTTTTTATTTTCCCAAATCAGCGCCGCATTTTTCGCATATTTTTTATGCTTTAGCTCTTGTTTTTGCTTTTGTTTTATTTTTTACGCATAGAGCAGGTCTAGAAGCAGCTATTACGCAAAAAAAGCACAAAGATTGGCCATAATTTAGCGCTTTTTTGGTGGAAATTACTAACTTTTTCAGTTTTTCTCGCTCAAATTATTGTTTTCTTATGCTTTTACTCCTGTTTTTACTCCTGTTTTACTTTTTACACATAAAGCGGGTCTAGAAGTAGCTATTGGGAAATTCCCCTTTTTTTTTTTTTTTCCCCGCCCCCCCCCCCGCCCCTTTTCCGCCCTCCCTTTTTGCTTTTTTGCTTTGCTCTTGTTTTTGCTTCTGTTTTATTTTTTACGCTTAGAGCAGGTCTAGAAGTAGCTATTACGCAAAAAAGCACAAAGATTGGCCATAGTTTAGCGCTTTTTGATGGAAGTTATTAACCTTTTCACAGTTTTTCTCACTCAAATCATTGTTTTTTTTCTCCTTTATTCCATGATGAAATCGGAAACTTTGTTCAGCTTTTATGCCAAGTCCCGCGAAGTTTTCTTCCCCCATCGTAAGTTTAGTTTTCTTCCCCCAATCTATTGTTTTTTTAAAGTACTCTCTCTCCCCTTTCTCCTCCTTTTTATATTGTTTGCCCATAGTTTTTTGTTTAAAATTTTAATACGATTTTATTTCGTTTTCTTTTTGGCTCATTCGACTCCATTGTTTCGAATTCGTTCACAAATGCTGTATAAACTCAACTTAACCAACCAACTTAACCAACCAACTTAACCAACCAACTTAACCAACCAACTTAACCTTCCAATACGAATACGAATACGAATACAAATACCAATACCAATACCAATAATCAAACCAACTTAACCAACTAAAACGCAAATCTAAATAATCGGCCACGGCGTGATCTTCTTGTTACTTCGTCTTGGGTTTCGTGTCAAATCATTTTAGAAAAGGGTTGGTAAGTCTAAAGGCGTTAGGCAAGGGAGTTCGTTACTAACTTAAGTGTCCAAAAGTATATCGAAAAGAAGTTCAGCAGTATCTCACTTGTGAATATCGCTTTTCCGGCCACATTCCTAATTGGCGGAGCCCTTCTCATTCGATGGAGTTGACGAGCGAGAGCGTACAAGCAAAAAACTGTCTTAGCGTTTCTTCCCTCATACACATCAGCTGTTTCGGGAATGAGAATCTAAAGGAATTTTTTGAAAATGTAATATTTTCCCAATTACTTCAGGTAGTCGAATACTTTCGAGTCCTTTCCTCCAAAGAACAATGTTATCGGTGTGTCTGTAGACAAGAGCGTTTTCCGGGTTCTCCGGATCGGCCGCCAAACGAGTCTCGTATTTGTTCTGGAGTTGATTGTTATCTAATAAAAGTAAAAGAAATTAACTACCTGATCAAGATCGTAAATAGCTGTTGTGGGGACAACATCGGGTGCAAAGAAATTCGCAATCCTTGCCAAAAGGACACCATTTTGAAGAGCTCTTTCAAGAGTTGTTGCAGGAGAAATCGAATCATCACGAAGACATTCAACTAGCCAACTAAATACTTGAATTACCCTATGATTTACCTTTTAAATGATTACTTTCGAACTTCCGATAATCGACACAGATAATCATAAGCTTTTCGATTCAGTCTCTTCTCGTCGATATCCTCCACTTTCTCTCCATTTTGTTGCTCGCTTTGTTGACGTTCAGGCTTTACAGGCGACACTGGGGCATCGTTGCTTGGTCTCTGAAAGTTTGTTGAAGTTTAACTTTCTTCATTTCGACTTTATGCGATTATCACTCACTGGTGAGATGTGAGCTGGTTTTGGTGCAACTGGCGGTGGAGGTGAACGAATTGCCCCACTCATTCCATTCATTGATGTTCTCGGTGATGGAGAATCAATTGGAGATTCGGTTTTTTGAGTCATCTCATTTGGAAATGTGAATGTGAAGATTTGAGACGAGGAATCAATGGATGTCTTTTTTTCGGTCGAATCGCTTAATTATGGGAATCGGAATGAGAGAAATGGCAACAGAAAGAGAAAGAAGTTTAGCAAAGAAAGCTTTGAACAGGAAAAAGTTGTTTTTGCTGTTGTTGTTGTTGTTGTTGAAAGTTGTTCAAGTTGCTTTGAAAATAAAATGAAAGAAAATATGTTTTGAATTTGCAAACGAAACCCTAAAAAGTTCTCTATAAACTTTCTGGGTCAACCCATTTTCTCTTTTGGCTGGTATGGAAAATTGTTGAACCGTGAAGGGTAGAATGACAAGGATATCAAAGAACAACCAAGAATGGAGGATCAAAATTATAAAACTGTTCTGCATAATGAGAGTCTTATTGTTAGACTCAATTTCAGCTTATCGTTAGACTCAATCAACCTTAAGCTCCTGTTGAACTTACAAAAACTGGATACTGATATCAATAGAAGCAGAGAACAACGAGAATCAAAAAAAGTACTCCATAAAAATATACTGATGCTCTAATAAAGGCTAACATTACATTCCCAAAACGGATTATCAATGAATCAAGACGTTTAAACTGACCAAAGTGAAAGAAAAGAAAGGTCGAGAAGAAGAAGAAGACAGGAAATCGAATGGAAAATGTTTGTGCTTGTTTAGCTTTGAATTTTAGAGCCCTACACAAATCGTTGGCCGACTGATCGAGCTGAGTCAGCCCTTTTTCCTTCTTCGTTTCTTTTCTCTATCCATTCAACCCCTTAAAATCTCTAGTGAAGCTGTGGAGAAGAAGAGAAAAAGTTTGCGTTGATAACACCAAGAAAGGAAATAGGGAAAATGGGTGGGAGAAGAGGAGAAAATATAAGAGAAGCAACAGATAAAGGGACTTATTGTTGATCATCTCACATTAACAGATGCTTCTGATTGATTAGGGAAATGTTATAAGGCCAAAAGGGAAAGCATTGAAATATCATATTGATATTTTAGGAACAGAATTTAAATTCGAAAATCGTAAAGGCACAATTTTCTTGATTTTCTTGATCTCGGGATAAAGGTGTTTATTTTAAAAGCGGAAGGAATGAAAAAAGAGAAAAGAACAAAAAAACGTTTTTCGATTCTCACCCAATAATGCATTTCGATATGAGCGGGGGTGAAGGGGTGAGTGTGGAAAAAAGGATAGAGAAAGGGCACGGCACAGATTAGACAAAGGCAAAATATGTTTCAATGTTATAGTTGTTATTCAATGTTATGGTTCGATAGTTAAGGAAAGATCCGGGTTTTGACTCTATAATGGGTTTTTAAGGTGACTCATTTGATTTAATTTAGCCTTACCGTAAATACTGTAATAGTACCCCATCCCCATAATGACGGTGCGGAGTGTTGCGTGGTCTAGCTTAAAGTTGTTTCTTGTTTCGAGTATTTCTCGATACTGGTTTATGCTACAATGCGCGCTTTGGTATCAAAAAATAGCTGAAATTCAGGGCTATTTTTTGATACCAAAGACGCATTTTTCGAAAGTACGGGCGCTTTGCAAAAAATGAAATACTAAAAAGCGACTATGCGACTTTGCGACTACGCGAATGGGTTTTTAAGGTGACTCATTTGATTTAAGGTCGCCGGGGGATTTAAGGTTAATTTAAACTACATTATTGCATTACTGTAGTTTAAATTAACCTGTAGTTTAAACGTTTTTGATCATAAAATGATCGGTCGTCAATCGTCGATCGGATCGGTCAAATGGAATGGACCACGATTGAAAGATCAATTCAAATTAACTAACCTTGTAAAATTAACTAACCTTCTAAAATTAACTAAACATTCTAAAACACAAGTTTCTGTATTGAGTTTAGTATTTTGATATAAGTTGTGAATGAAATCAAAAAGAAGAAGAAGATCGGGGGAAAAGAAAAGAGAACAAGTGGGGCAGAGATTGAATCAAAGAGAAAAAAGTGGAATGGGAGTGAAAAGCTGTGTCAATATCAAATCGACATCGCTATTCATTCAGTTTTCGGCTTTTTTTTTGTGTAGTTGAACGGCCGAAAAGAGTTGCCTCAAAACAAAACAACGAATGAGCTTTTGCAGAAAATCGATGTCATTGATAAAACCGTAAACAAATGATCGCCGATTTGCTTAAACAAGTCAGAGTTGTTGATCACAAATCTTCAAATGTTTCTAAACAGTGTAAAAGTATAAGCAACTGTATAAGCAACTTGTAGCTGTCTAAATAACTCTCTTTCAAACGTTCTCAAAGTAAAAAGAAAATCATTTAATCTTCTTAAATAGTTGGGTGTTTTTCTTTGGGGAAAACTTTCGTTCGATGTTTCGTTTGCACAAAAGACTATGAGAATTCTCTCGAAAAGTGCCCGTTGCTTTGAAAAGTGCCCGCTCATCAAAAAATGGCATCAAATGACTAGGTTGATGCAAAAGAAATTTCGATTTTTCACAATCATTAAATTTAATCTTCCTTTAGGTAGCAATTTATTCTAAACAAAAACACCATCGTTATTTATAAAATCCCTCCGACGTTGTTTCAGATTGGATCCCAATCTGATCCCAATCAATCCCTTATCGAAGAACTCTTGATTCTGTGATTGAAAGTAGTCGGTCACCCAAATCTCGACTTCTTGCGCATTCTTAAACTGGCAAGGGATTTGCATTGATTGCATCGATATTGCATGGATATTGCATCGATATTGCATCGATTTGAAGAGGTGAAAACCAAATGGTGATAAGTCTGGACTATATGGCGCATGCGGTAAGATCTTAATTCCTTCCATCTTAATTCCTCTAACTCCATACAAGAAGCTTTCGCTGTGCTGTGCTTCGCTGTGCGAGTTGGCGCGTTGTCACGGAGAAAATTGACAGGGATTTAAACCCTTTTGACGCAAAATTTGGTCAACCTTCTTGAGTTGTTGAATAAAACAGGGTAAATCTGTTGTCTATTAAAACAAATCAACTGTTATTCCGGCCTCTAATAATTCGAAATAAACAAGCCCGCTGATATTCCACCAGCAAGACAACATCATTTTATGCCCATGGTAATCTGGCTTTGGAGTTGAAATTGGCATTGCTAAGCCATTGTCTTTTTCGAGAAGTGTTATCGAAGTGGTTTCACTTTTCGTCCATCATCCAAATATTCTCAAAAAATGGCTTCTTTTCGACTTAAGATGTGGCTGATCGAAACGCGCGCTCCCAGATTCTCGGTGCTCAATTCATGTGGAACCCATCGTCCATTACGATTGGTCTTTCCGATTATTTCCAAATGGCGGACAATTGTTGATTGATCACATCGAAGTTGTCTGGCTCGTGTTGGCTCGTTGGAGGGCTTGCAAGCTCTCGTGTTGTCGGCATTGGATCAGCTTCAATAAGTTGTTCCAATTCATTATTATCGATCGCTGCCGAGCGATGCTCATGTGGTTCATCTTCAAGAGATTCAATACCTTCTCGGAATTGGGTAAACCAGAAACTGGCAGGATCTTTCGGGCATAACTTCTTCTCCAAAAGCGGAACAGAGATCACGATGTGATTCGGCAGCGTTTTGATTTGATGTTTTGATGTGCCCATTTTGAAAACGCACTCACGCACGAAAACACTTGCGCACAACATATTTTTGATCCACCATGATCTAAAGCAAATATCAATTCAAAAATGAAAGCTCTGACTTAGAAAAAGCTTAAAAATAAAGTAAATATCCAAGAGACAGAAAGAAAGAGACAGAAAGAAAGAGTACAAAAGAAAATCAAATAAGATTTTCAGACGAAAAAATAGAAAATTTTATACCAACCGAAATTTCTTTTGCATCGACCTAATAAAATGTTACAATTTTGATACTAATAAATTTGTAACTATATTGTTTAAGCAAAGAGTTATGAAAGCGTATTTGATACTAACATAAAACCTTTGAATCTAGCCACCAGTTGACATTCAGCTCAATTATCTCGTCATAGATTGTCATTGTACTTTTTTTATTTAGTCTACTTTGTGCTTTTTGGTTAAACTATTTTTTTCAATGAGTAACATAAAGAGTGCACCAGAAAGGAGAAAGACAGAAAGAAAGAGAAAGAAAGAAAGAAAGGAAGAAAGAAAGAAAGAAAGAAAGAAAGAGATAGAAAGAAAGAGTGAAAGCATTTCTAAGGGAAAAGAAAAAAAATGGTTAAGCAATTGGACTTTAAAATTCAATTTAACCAGAGATTGATAGTATGCAAAGATATAGGTGCAAAGGTGCAAAGATTAAGTTGGCAAGTTATAAACGATCGTTTTTTGGTAATGTGTTTTCTGAAAAAACGGCTTATCCAATCAAAAAATGGTTTGCTTCATTCAAAAGCCCTATCCTTAATCTACCAAATGGCTTTTTTGAACTTTTGAAAAATGTTTTATTTTAGAACTTTTTCAGGCATTTTAATGTAAGAGTTCAAAATCCTGATTTCTATTAGGTTGGTAAAAAAGAAATGAGTGTCGTGTTTGTTGATTTGTATTTTATTCACAGTAACAGATTTTTTTAAATAGTTTATTCTATTGGAAAGAGCGTGTTCTTGCGCATCGTTTGATATATAATTTGTCTATGTTTATTTTGTTTTTGTACAAGAAAGAGTGTTTAGAAAATGTCGGACCAAAAATTGCGCTTGCGGGCCTGCTTGTGGTATGAATTTAAGCAAGGCAAATCGGCTGCTGAAGCTCATCGCGCTCTATCTCAAGTGTTTGACGAAAATGCTCTATCCGAAAGTCAGTGTAAACGATGGTTCCAGCGCTTCCGAGACGGCGACGAAAGCTTGGAAGACCAAAAACACCTAATAAGAGTTCAAAATCCTGATTTCTAGCATTCATGAGCTAATAGCTTTCTAGCAATATTTTTGAGTGATTGCATACTTTTTAAAATAAAACGCTTCATCGATTACATAGTTTCCCAACATTTCAGAACAAACCAATCGATCGAAACGTTCTTTTTCTTTCTCAATCTTTTTTTTTATTCTTTTAAATTCAAATGAATAATGGATTAAAATCGCACACAAAGTGCATTTTGAGCCTAATTTGAAAATCAACCTTCCGAAGATTGGATTGTTCTGAAATGTTGGGAAACTATGTAATCGATGAAGCGTTTTATTAGGTTGATGCATAAGTCTTTTCGTTCCTTTTCGTCTGCCGTTTCAAGCCAACAAATGCACCAATTAAACTACGGTTGATTTCATTAGAAAAACCAATTATTTTTCTGCAAAATAACATTAAAACGGGTTTAAAAATTTTTTTTGCCTGGATTTTCTTGAGAGTATGAAGTCGGGTAGTCCTAATGGGCTAACTGGATCATACGGTTTAGACACCTTAGCTAAAGAAAACCTATCTTCGTGTCAATAGATAAAAGATAGAGAAAAAAAACGTTTGATATTTCGCCAAAATTTCAGAGAAATTCATTCAGCCAATTTTTCCGTAGAGTTTTTTATAGATTTTTACGAAAAAGGCGTTTTTCACTCTCGAATTTGCTTGAAAGTGAACCGAAATTGATTTAAAAAGATGGAAATTGAACAAAAAAACACTTTTTTTATAGAGCAAACTATAGATTAATTGGTGAATTTGTTACTTTTTAACAGAAGTACGAAAAAAACGAAAAGACTTATGCATCAACCTAATAAATTAGCACAAAAGTGCATTTTGAGTCTAATTTGAAAATCAACCTTCCGAAGATTGGATTGTTCTGAAATTTTGGGAAACTATGTAATCGATGAAGCGTTTTATTTTAAAAAGTATGCAATCACTCAAAAATAGCTCAAAAATATAATAGCTCATGAATGCTAGAAATCAGGATTTTGAACTCTTACATTAAAATGCCTGAAAAAGTTCTAAAATAAAACATTTTTCAAAAGTTCAAAAAAAACCATTTGGTAGATTAAGGATAGGGCTTTTGAATGAAGCAAACCATTTTTTGATTGGATAAGCCGTTTTTTCAGAAAACATATTACCAATCGATCGATTGGAAAAACGATCGTTTATAACTTGCCAACCTAATACTTTGCATACTATCAATCTCTTGTCAAAACGAAACAGTACAATAAAGCAGTATGAATACAGAAAATCTTCTAGAGTAGTAGTGAAAAGTAGTGAATTCGTTTTCGTTTTCGTTTTCGTTTTGCCATTTTGCCGTTTTGCCTATTTGCCGTGAAAATCAAGAGGTAAATTTGAAGTCAGTTCTGAGGGAAAAGAAAAAAAAAGGAGAGAAAAAGGAGAGAAAAAGGAAAGACTGACTCGAATTTCACATAACCACACAAAGAATTCACGAATTTCATTTGCAATCAAAAGAGTTTCATTTTAAGAAAAAGATCAGAGAAAGAAAAGATCCATAAAGGCCATATTTTTAAAAAATTTCATAGAAATTTGTGCAAAAAATCTTTGCACATTCAAAAACGCTTTAAAACATTCGAGGGGAAAAGTTTAGCCGCCAAATTTTGAACGACTTGATAGAAAAGAGAAAAAATGGCAGTGAAAAGAAAGGCGAAGGTTTTGTTTTTTTGGGAAAACAGGTTAAGAGGTGAGTTGAGAATTGATTGAGGTATAAATGAATGACTTTTTTCCAAAAACTTTTCTTACCATTCGATAGACATACATTTTTCTCGAAAACAAGCCATAAACGAACTTTATATCTCAAAAAGGAAAGATTTCAAGATTTTCAAGCTGATTTAGAGGGCACACAAATCTTAAAAGCAAAAAAGCGCTGTGATGACCTTTAAACATTCTCATCAAAAAATTGGGGAGTGGGACAAATGCGACCCTTTTTTTTTGCGCACCTGGACATTTGCGCACCTTTTTTCCGCACCTTGCCCATTAGCGCACCTTTTTCGCGTTTTAAAAAAAGCTCTAAAAAGCTAATATTAACCAATTTCTATTCCAAAAGCTGTTTTTCTAGGTAATTTTAGGGCGTAGAACCGGAATTTTGACATAACAGAGCGTGTGGAACCAATTTGAAAGACAAAACGGCTAGATCAAATTACAGAAAATTGTCGATTTTTCTCTTTGTATAACTCCGTCCGTTTGTTTCCACAAGCTCTGTTATGTCAAAATTTTGATTCTACGCCCTAAAATTACCTAAGAAAAACAACTTTTGGACTAGAAATTGGTTAGTATTAGCTTTTTAGAGCTTTTTTAAACGCGAAAAAGGTGAATGGGCAAGATGCGAAAAAAGGTCGCATTTGTCCCACTCCCAAAAATTGTTTAGAGTTGCAACTAAAAAAAGTACATAGTAGTGTAAAAAAAAGTAGTATAAAAAAGTGTATAATAAAGGTAAAAATACCTGAATTTTCATAATCCGGTGTTAGTTTTTCAAAAATAGCGCTTTTTCCGAGTCAAACTGTCCGTTTACAAAAAGTATAAGAATTTTCTTATAAGTATAAGAATACAAAAAGTATAGGAAGTACTCCTGTTTTTACTCTGTTTTACTTTTTACAGATAAAGCAGGGTCTAGAAGTAGCTATTATGCGAAAAAATTGCCCTTTTGCCATTTTTTTCATTTTCCCAAATCAGCGCCACCCATTTCAGCGCCGCATTTTTCGCACTACCGTCATAATTTTGCACTATTTTTTATGCTTTTCCTCCTTGTTTTCGCTTCTGTTTTATTTTTTATACGTAAAACAGATCTAGAAGTAGCTATTACGCAAAAAAGCACAAAGATTGACCATAATTTAGCGCTTTTTGATGGAAATTATTAACTTTTTTTACAGCTTTTCTCATTCAAATTTTTTTGTTTTTTTCTTCTTTATTCCATGATGAAATCGGAAACTTTGTCCAGCTTTTATGCCAAGTCCCGCGAAGTTTTCTTCCCCCATCGTAAAATCTATTGTTTTTTTAAAGTACTCTCTCTCCCCTCTCTCCTCCTTTTTATATTGTTTGCCCATAGTTTTTTGTTTAAAATTTTAATACGATTTTATTTCGTTTTCTTTTCGGCTCCTTCGACTCCATTATTTCGAATTCGTTCACACATGCTGTATAAACTCAACTTAACCAACCAACTTAACCAATTCCAATATGAATACGAATACAAATACCAATACCAATAATCAAACCAACTTAACAAAACCAACTTAACCAAACCGACTTAATCAAACTTAACCAACTAAAACGCAAATCTAAATAATCAGCCACGGCGTGGTCTTCTTTTTACTTCGTCTTGGGTTTCGTGTCAAATCATTTTAGAAAAGGGTTGGTAAGTCTAAAGGTGTTAGACAAGGGAGTTCGTTACTAACTTAAGTGTCTCAAAGTATATCAAAAAGAAGTTCAGCAGTATCTCACTTGTGAATATCGCTTTTCCGGCCACATTCCTAATTGGTGGAGCCCTTCTCATTCGATGGAGTTGACGAGCGAGAGCGTACAAGCAAAAAACTGTCTTCGCGTTTCTTCCCTCATACACATCAGCTGTTTCGGGAATGAGAATCTAAAGGAATTTTTTGAAAATGTAATATTTTCCCAATTACTTCAGGTAGTCGAATACTTTCGAGTCCTTTCCTCCAAAGAACAATGTTATCGGTGTGTCTGTAGACAAGAGCGTTTTCCGGGTTCTCCGGATCGGCCGCCAAACGAGTCTCGTATTTGTTCTGGAGTTGATTGTTATAGAATCAATGATTGTTATTTAATAAAAGTAATACCTGATCAAGATCGTAAATAGCTGTTGTGGGGACAACATCGGGTGCAAAGAAATTCGCAATCCTTGCCAAAAGGACACCATTTTGAAGAGCACTTTCAAGAGTTGTTGCAGGAGAAATCGAATCATCACGAAGACATTCAACTAGCCAACTAAATACTTGAATTACCCTATGATTTACCTTTTAAATGATTACTTTCGAACTTCCGATAATCGACACAGATAATCATAAGCTTTTCGATTCAGTCTCTTCTCGTCGATATCCTCCACTTTCTCTCCATTTTGTTGCTCGCTTTGTTGACGTTCAGGCTTTACAGGCGACACTGGGGCATCGTTGCTTGGTCTCTGAAAGTTTTTTGAAGTTTAACTTTCTTCATTTCGACTTTATGCGATTATCACTCACTGGTGAGATGTGAGCTGGTTTTGGTGCAACTGGCGGTGGAGGTGAACGAATTGCCCCACTCATTCCATTCATTGATGTTCTCGGTGATGGAGAATCAATTGGAGATTCGGTTTTTGAGTCATCTCATTTGGAAATGTGAATGTGAAGATTTGAGACGAGGAATCAATGGATGTCTTTTTTCGGTCGAATCGCTTAATTATGGGAATCGGAATGAGAGAAATGGCAACAGAAAGAGAAAGAAGTTTAGCAAAGAAAGCTTTGAACAGGAAAAAGTTGTTTTTGCTGTTGTTGTTGTTGTTGTTGAAAGTTGTTCAAGTTGCTTTGAAAATAAAATGAAAGAAAATATGTTTTGAATTTGCAAACGAAACCCTAAAAAGTTCTCTATAAACTTTCTGGGTCAACCCATTTTCTCTTTTGGCTGGTATGGAAAATTGTTGAACCGTGAAGGGTAGAATGACAAGGATATCAAAGAACAACCAAGAATGGAGGATCAAAATTATAAAACTGTTCTGCATAATGAGAGTCTTATTGTTAGACTCAATTTCAGCTTATTGTTAGACTCAATCAACCTTAAGCTCCTGTTGAACTTACAAAAACTGGATACTGATATCAATAGAAGCAATAATATCAATAGAAGCAGAGAACAACGAGAATCAAAAAAAGTACTCCATAAAAATATACTGATGCTCTAATAAAGGCTAACATTACATTCCCAAAACGGATTATCAATGAATCAAGACGTTTAAACTGACCAAAGTGAAAGAAAAGAAAGGTCGAGAAGAAGAAGAAGACAGGAAATCGAATGGAAAATGTTTGTGCTTGTTTAGCTTTGAATTTTAGAGCCCTACACAAATCGTTGGCCGACTGATCGAGCTGAGTCAGCCCTTTTCCTTCTTCGTTTCTTTTCTCTATCCATTCAACCCCTTAAAATCTCTAGTGAAGCTGTGGAGAAGAAGAGAAAAAGTTTGCGTTGATAACACCAAGAAAGGAAATAGGGAAAATGGGTGGGAGAAGAGGAGAAAATATAAGAGAAGCAACAGATAAAGGGACTTATTGTTGATCATCTCACATTAACAGATGCTTCTGATTGATTAGGGAAATGTTATAAGGCCAAAAGGGAAAGCATTGAAATATCATATTGATATTTTAGGAACAGAATTTAAATTCGAAAATCGTAAAGGCACAATTTTCTTGATTTTCTTGATCTCGGGATAAAGGTGTTTATTTTAAAAGCGGAAGGAATGAAAAAGAGAAAAGAACAAAAAACGTTTTTCGATTCTCACCCAATAATGCATTTCGATATGAGCGGGGGTGAAGGGGTGAGTGTGGAAAAAAGGATAGAGAAAGGGCACGGCACAGATTAGACAAAGGCAAAATATGTTTCAATGTTATAGTTGTTATTCAATGTTATGGTTCGATAGTTAAGGAAAGATCCGGGTTTTGACTCTATAATGGGTTTTTAAGGTGACTCATTTGATTTAATTTAGCCTTACTGTAAATACTGTAATAGTACCCCATCCCCATAATGACGGTGCGGAGTGTTGCGTGGTCTAGCTTAAAGTTGTTTCTTGTTTCGAGTATTTCTCGATACTGGTTTATGCTACAATGCGCGTTTGGTATCAAAAAATAGCTGAAATTCAGGGCTATTTTTTGATACCAAAGACGCATTTTTCGAAAGTACGGGCGCTTTGCAAAAAATGAAATACTAAAAAGCGACTATGCGACTTTGCGACTACGCGAATGGGTTTTTAAGGTGACTCATTTGATTTAAGGTCGCCGGGGGATTTAAGGTTAATTTAAACTACATTATTGCATTACTGTAGTTTAAATTAACCTGTAGTTTAAACGTTTTTGATCATAAAATGATCGGTCGTCAATCGTCGATCGGATCGGTCAAATGGAATGGACCACGATTGAAAGATCAATTCAAATTAACTAACCTTGTAAAATTAACTAACCTTCTAAAATTAACTAAACATTCTAAAACACAAGTTTCTGTATTGAGTTTAGTATTTTGATATAAGTTGTGAATGAAATCAAAAAGAAGAAGAAGATCGGGGGAAAAGAAAAGAGAACAAGTGGGGCAGAGATTGAATCAAAGAGAAAAAAGTGGAATGGGAGTGAAAAGCTGTGTCAATATCAAATCGACATCGCTATTCATTCAGTTTTCGGCTTTTTTTTTGTGTAGTTGAACGGCCGAAAAGAGTTGCCTCAAAACAAAACAACGAATGAGCTTTTGCAGAAAATCGATGTCATTGATAAAACTGTAAACAAATGATCGCCGATTTGCTTAAACAAGTCAGAGTTGTTGATCACAAATCTTCAAATGTTTCTAAACAGTGTAAAAGTATAAGCAACTGTATAAGCAACTTGTAGCTGTCTAAACAACTCTCTTTCAAACGTTCTCAAAGTAAAAAGAAAATCATTTAATCTTCTTAAATAGTTGGGTGTTTTTCTTTGGGGAAAACTTTCGTTCGATGTTTCGTTTGCACAAAAGACTATGAGAATTCTCTCGAAAAGTGCCCGTTGCTTTGAAAAGTGCCCGCTCATCAAAAAATGGCATCAAATGACTAGGTTGATGCAAAAGAAATTTCGATTTTTCACAATCATTAAATTTAATCTTCCTTTAGGTAGCAATTTATTCTAAACAAAAACACCATCGTTATTTATAAAATCCCTCCGACGTTGTTTCAGATTGGATCCCATTCTGATCCCAATCAATCCCTTATCGAAGAACTCTTGATTCTGTGATTGAAAGTAGTCGGTCACCCAAATCTCGACTTCTTGCGCATTCTTAAACTGGCAAGGGATTTGCATTGATTGCATCGATATTGCATGGATATTGCATCGATATTGCATCGATTTGAAGAGGTGAAAACCAAATGGTGATAAGTCTGGACTATATGGCGCATGCGGTAAGATCTTAATTCCTTCCATCTTAATTCCTCTAACTCCATACAAGAAGCTTTCGCTGTGCTGTGCTTCGCTGTGCGAGTTGGCGCGTTGTCACGGAGAAAATTGACAGGGATTTAAACCCTTTTGACGCAAAATTTGGTCAACCTTCTTGAGTTGTTGAATAAAACAGGGTAAATCTGTTGTCTATTAAAACAAATCAACTGTTATTCCGGCCTCTAATAATTCGAAATAAACAAGCCCGCTGATATTCCACCAGCAAGACAACATCATTTTATGCCCATGGTAATCTGGCTTTGGAGTTGAAATTGGCATTGCTAAGCCATTGTCTTTTTCGAGAAGTGTTATCGAAGTGGTTTCACTTTTCGTCCATCATCCAAATATTCTCAAAAAATGGCTTCTTTTCGACTTAAGATGTGGCTGATCGAAACGCGCGCTCCCAGATTCTCGGTGCTCAATTCATGTGGAACCCATCGTCCATTACGATTGGTCTTTCCGATTATTTCCAAATGGCGGACAATTGTTGATTGATCACATTGAAGTTGTCTGGCTCGTGTTGGCTCGTTGGAGGGCTTGCAAGCTCTCGTGTTGTCGGCATTGGATCAGCTTCAATAAGTTGTTCCAATTCATTATTATCGATCGCTGCCGAGCGATGCTCATGTGGTTCATCTTCAAGAGATTCAATACCTTCTCGGAATTGGGTAAACCAGAAACTGGCAGGATCTTTCGGGCATAACTTCTTCTCCAAAAGCGGAACAGAGATCACGATGTGATTCGGCAGCGTTTTGATTTGATGTTTTGATGTGCCCATTTTGAAAACGCACTCACGCACGAAAACACTTGCGCACAACATATTTTTGATCCACCATGATCTAAAGCAAATATCAATTCAAAAATGAAAGCTCTGACTTAGAAAAAGCTTAAAAATAAAGTAAATATCCAAGAGTACAAAAGAAAATCAAATAAGATTTTCAGACGAAAAAATAGAAAATTTTATACCAACCGAAATTTCTTTTGCATCGACCTAATAAAATGTTACAATTTTGATACTAATAAATTTGTAACTATATTGTTTAAGCAAAGAGTTATGAAAGCGTATTTGATACTAACATAAAACCTTTGAATCTAGCCACCAGTTGACATTCAGCTCAATTATCTCGTCATAGATTGTCATTGTACTTTTTTTATTTAGTCTACTTTGTGCTTTTTGGTTAAACTATTTTTTTCAATGAGTAACATAAAGAGTGCACCAGAAAGGAGAAAGACAGAAAGAAAGAGAAAGAAAGAAAGAAAGGAAGAAAGAAAGAAAGAAAGAAAGAGATAGAAAGAAAGAGTGAAAGCATTTCTAAGGGAAAAGAAAAAAAAATGGTTAAGCAATTGGGCTTTAAAATTCAATTTAACAAGAGATTGATAGTATGCAAAGATATAGGTGCAAAGGTGCAAAGATTAAGTTGGCAAGTTATAAACGATCGTTTTTTGGTAATGTGTTTTCTGAAAAAACGGCTTATCCAATCAAAAAATGGTTTGCTTCATTCAAAAGCCCTATCCTTAATCTACCAAATGGCTTTTTTTGAACTTTTGAAAAATGTTTTATTTTAGAACTTTTTCAGGCATTTTAATGTAAGAGTTCAAAATCCTGATTTCTATTAGGTTGGTAAAAAAGAAATGAGTGTCGTGTTTGTTGATTTGTATTTTATTCACAGTAACAGATTTTTTTAAATAGTTTATTCTATTGGAAAGAGCGTGTTCTTGCGCATCGTTTGATATATAATTTGTCTATGTTTATTTTGTTTTTGTACAAGAAAGAGTGTTTAGAAAATGTCGGACCAAAAATTGCGCTTGCGGGCCTGCTTGTGGTATGAATTTAAGCAAGGCAAATCGGCTGCTGAAGCTCATCGCGCTCTATCTCAAGTGTTTGACGAAGATGCTCTATCCGAAAGTCAGTGTAAACGATGGTTCCAGCGCTTCCGAGACGGCGACGAAAGCTTGGAAGACCAAAAACACCTAATAAGAGTTCAAAATCCTGATTTCTAGCATTCATGAGCTAATAGCTTTCTAGCAATATTTTTGAGTGATTGCATACTTTTTAAAATAAAACGCTTCATCGATTACATAGTTTCCCAACATTTCAGAACAAACCAATCGATCGAACCGTTCTCTTTCTTTTAATCTTTTTTTATTCTTGCTTAAATTCAAATGAAAATGGATTAAAATCGCACAAAAGTGCATTTTGAGCCTAATTTGAAAATCAACCTTCCGAAGATTGGATTGTTCTGAAATGTTGGGAAACTATGTATTCGATGAAGCGTTTTATTAGGTTGATGCATAAGTCTTTTCGTTCCTTTTCGTCTGCCGTTTCAAGCCAACAAATGCACGAATTAAACTACGGTTGATTTCATTAGAAAAAGCAATTATTTTTCTGCAAAATAACATTAAAACGGGTTTAAAAATATTTAATGCCTGGATTTTCTTGAGAGTATGAAGTCGGGTAGTCAAAAAGGGCTAACTCGATGATGCGGTTTAGACACCTTAGCTAAAGAAAACCTATCTTCGTGTCAATAGATAAAAGATAGAGAAAAAAAAAAAGTTTGATATTTCGCCAAAATTTCAGAGAAATTCATTCAGCCAATTTTTCCGTAGAGTTTTTTATAGATTTTTACGAAAAAGGCGTTTTTCACTCTCGAATTTGCTTGAAAGTGAACCGAAATTCATTTAAAAAGATGGAAATTGAACAAAAAAACACTTTTTTTATAGAGCAAACTATAGATTAATTGGTGAATTTGTTACTTTTTAACAGAAGTACGAAAAAAACGAAAAGACTTATGCATCAACCTAATAAATTAGCACAAAAGTGCATTTTGAGTCTAATTTGAAAATCAACCTTCCGAAGATTGGATTGTTCTGAAATTTTGGGAAACTATGTAATCGATGAAGCGTTTTATTTTAAAAAGTATGCAATCACTCAAAAATATTGCTAGAAAGCTATTAGCTCATGAATGCTAGAAATCAGGATTTTGAACTCTTACATTAAAATGCCTGAAAAAGTTCTAAAATAAAACACTTTTCAAAAATTCAAAAAGCCATTTTGTAGATTAAGGATAGGGCTTTTGAACCAAGCAAACCGTTTTTTGATTGGATAAGCCGTTTTTTCAGAAAACATATTACCAATCGATCGATTGGAAAAACGATCGTTTATAACTTGCCAACCTAATACTTTGCATACTATCAATCTCTTGTCAAAACGAAACAGTACAATAAAGCAGTATGAATACAGAAAATCTTCTAGAGTAGTAGTGAAAAGTAGTGAATTCGTTTTCGTTTTCGTTTTGGTTTTGCCATTTTGCCGTTTTGCCTATTTGCCGTGAAAATCAAGAGGTAAATTTGAAGTCAGTTCTGAGGGAAAAGAAAAAAAAGGAGAGAAAAAGGAAAGACTGACTCGAATTTCACATAACCACACAAAGAATTCACGAATTTCATTTGCAATCAAAAGAGTTTCATTTTAAGAAAAAGATCAGAGAAAGAAAAGATCCATAAAGGCCATATTTTTTAAAAATTTCATAGAAATTTGTGCAAAAAATCTTTGCACATTCAAAAAACGCTTTAAAACATTCGAGGGGAAAAGTTTAGCCGCCAAATTTTGAACGACTTGATAGAAAAGAGAAAAAATGGCAGTGAAAAGAAAGGCGAAGGTTTTGTTTTTTTGGGAAAACAGGTTAAGAGGTGAGTTGAGAATTGATTGAGGTATAAATGAATGACTTTTTTCCAAAAACTTTTCTTACCATTCGATAGACATACATTTTTCTCGAAAACAAGCCATAAACGAACTTTATATCTCAAAAAGGAAAGATTTCAAGATTTTCAAGCGATTTAGAGGGCACACAAATCTTAAAAGCAAAAAAAGCGCTGTGATGACCTTTAAACATTCTCATCAAAAAATTGGGGAGTGGGACAAATGCGACCTTTTTTTTGCGCACCCGGACATTTGTGCACCTTTTTTTCCGCACCTTGCCCATTAGCGCACCTTTTTTCGCGTTTTAAAAAAGCTCTAAAAAGCTAATATTAACCAATTTCTATTCCAAAAGCTGTTTTTCTAGGTAATTTTAGGGCGTAGAACCGAAATTTTGACATAACAGAGCGTGTGGAACCAATTTGAAAGACAAAACGGCTAGATCAAATTACAGAAAATTGTCGATTTTTCTCTTTGTATAACTCCGTCCGTTTGTTTCCACAAGCTCTGTTATGTCAAAATCTTGATTCTACGCCCTAAAATTACCTAGAAAAACAGCTTTTGGAATAGAAATTGGTTAGTATTAGCTTTTTAGAGCTTTTTTAAAACGCGAAAAAAGGTGCGCCAATGGGCAAGATACGCAAAAAAAAGGTCGCATTTGTCCCACTCCCAAAAATTGTTTAGAGTTGCAACTAAAAAAAGTACATAGTAGTGTAAAAAAAGTAGTATAAAAAGTGTATAATAAAGGTAAAAATACCTGAATTTTCATAATCCGGTGTTAGTTTTTCAAAAATAGCGCTTTTTCCGAGTCAAACTGTCCGTTTACAAAAAGTATAAGAATTTTCTTATAAGTATAAGAATACAAAAAGTATAGGAAGCCTGTATACTGGGTATCTTGTAGTAATTTACTACAAGATACCGATATGCTTTACTACAAGATACCAATATGTATTTACTACAAGATGGTCATCATCATCTTGTAGTAAATCATGACCATAATTTATTTCGAACGCAGCTTGACCAGTTCTAAAATTAAATCAAAGTCAAAATTACTACAATTTATGGACTTGATGGACTAAAGTTCAGCCCATTCAGGATTCCACGAGGATAAAAGTGGAGAGCTTGGTTGGAAACAAATGGTTTAAAAGAAGAGAATGAAGGGGTGAATTCGGGAAAACGGAGGAAAACGAAGAAGAGGAGAAGAAGAGGAGGAAGAGGAGGAAGAGAAGAGAAGGAAGAGAAGAGGAGGAAGAGAAGAGGAGGAGGAGTGGCACTTTTGAGGGGAAACGAGGAGTGCCCATCAGAGAAGGGTAAGGACGGAGTGTTGTGGTCAGTGCACGAGTATCCCCTCAGGCCCCCTCCCGGTCACACAAGTGTCCCTCACCCATTGCATTCCCTCATCCATTCCCGAATCTCTTTCTCTTCTCCGTTTCACTCCCTCCTCAATCTCTCCGTCTTTGTCGACTTCTTTATCATAGCACTTTTTCTTTAGCACTTCTCTGCCAAATTTCTCTCACCCCAATTTCTTTTCTTTTCGATGTGACCAATGTCACTTTAATGGCTTTTGAGATTTGAATTTATAAACGAATACGCTTCGTTTCTTAGCTGAGAAGCTTTTATTTAACAAGGCTTAAAAGCTTGTTGCTTGAGATTCTTGAATTGAACCGAAATTGAGTCGAATCGTTGGATTCTTGAACCGAAATTGAGTCGAATCATTGGATTCCTGAACCGAAATTAAGTTCAAAAGCTTTTTCAAGCTTAGGCTATTAGACTATTTGCGGAATTTCAAAAATCGGGTGAATTTAGAATAAATTTGATGAATAAATGTGGGTGAAAAACAGCTGAAGTGAATGAAAAACAGCTAAAAAGAGCTGAACGAGAGATCCATTTCTCTGAAGAGACACGAGACAACGCGAGAGTGTGTACCTTTCGTGTGTCTCGCAAGAAAAAGCGGCATCTGGCACACGGCTCGTCTAGATACGGCGACAGAGACTCCATTCGTTGGTTTAATTACCCAAGTTTGAGGTTAGCATTAACCCCGAGACCTTTACAAAAGTGTCTTGAAGAAATTTTGGAACGCGTCCCGATCGGGATGCACAAATGAATGCATCTCTAGGAAACGCAAATGAATTGGTTGTATTTATTTGTCGACTGTCGGCTGTCTTTATTTATAGATTTACAGATAAACAAGCTCTTTATTGTACAGAAAAATCATGGAATTGACTAGTTTGACTTCAAATTTGAGAGATCTATTTTCCGGGCATACCGAAACCGCTGAAGAGTGACAGTTTTGCGTTGTCATCACCTGCAATTGAGCTTTGAGTAAAAAGTGAAGTAATTTTTTGAATCATCAATGCTATAGTACTTAATTATCAATATTATCTCATCAAGGATCAATACTACCTTCTTGTTTTCACTATTTTTCACTATTTTTCACTATTTTAGCCCACCAATCCACATATTTCCTTTTCCATCCGATTCCCACTTCCATTGTCGTTTTGCTCGAAGAGCTGGAGCTGGAGATTTTATTTGTTTATTGTACACTTATCAATTGATTACCTGTCAAATCAGATGTCATAGGAGCTGCTTGAGTGAGACACAAAACGAAGACTGAAAGAAGAAATATCCGAATAAAGAAAGTGTTCATTCTGCGGATGTTTTCGAATCAAAAGAAATGAAGAACAGAAAGCGGGAAATCCTTTGAAATCAGATGCGAAGTTGACCCCTTTATATAGTTTTCTCGAATCTGCTCATCACATCACATTGAACTCAGTGGAATGAACTCTCCACCCCAATCTCTTTCCAGACTCTTTGCCTCTTTTTGGATCCAAGATCTTTTCTTTCTCCCAATTCCCACGAAATTTATGATGGAACGTTTGATCAAGACCATCAATGATTTTCGACCATTTTCTATTTTTGCGACGAATTGGGAGCGAAAAGTATCCCCGATTTGAACCGAGATCAGTCTTGTTTTGGCAAATAGACTAAAGAAAAGAAGGGATGGTGTTATCTTTCATCTATCAATAACTACATTGGACTGATAGCTGATTGTAAAATGATTGGTGGCAGCTCATTGTACTATGTAAGGCTTTTTTTTATGTAATCTTACAGTTTGTCTCACAAATGAAATGGTGAATGAAAAGGGAATGATTACGTGGATCGGATAAAAGATAAAAGGGAATGATTACGTGGAGAGTACTATGTAATCTTTTCTAAAAACTTCACGCACTAGGATTTTGTTTAGGCAATGGAGGACTGTTTTCACTTCAAACACAAATGAAATGGTGAATGAAAAGGGGATGATTGTGAGGAGAGTGAGAACTGAGACAAACATGGTTTTTGGTTTTGTTTTGATCATGATTTGTTTTAGGTACAAGTGAACTTGTGACCTCCGAGAGATTTTATAGGTCTTTTGAAAGTTTTCAACGAAAAATTGGCTCTTTTTTGGGTGAAGAACTTGTCGGATTCTTTGCTATGTCACATATATTTGATCAGTTATCGAAAATAGATTTCATAGTTGCGTTTGAGTAAGTAATTGCTCTGATTTTCCAAAACCGTACTCAAAAAGTCTTCCAAAAGCTGGAGCTATGAAAAAAAGCTCCTAGCTCTGGCTTGAGTTGCTAGCTGAGTTGCTAGCTGAGTTGCTAGCTGAGTTGCTAGCTGAGTTGCTAGCTGAGTTCCTAGCTGAGTTCCTAGCTCGAGCTTGAGTTCCTAGCTTGAGCTCCTAAAATCAAAGCATCAACCCTCTCAATGACAATGTTGAGATCAAGATGTTCTCCTTTTGATTGAATGACATCACACCGATCACATCATTCAAAAGATCTCTCTTTCCATCAACGATCGAGACAAATCCAATCACATCATATTACGTGGAAAGATGGAGAGATGATCAAATATTTGGTGATGATTGTGAAATGATTCGTGAACATTTCTCATTTTCTCTCATCAGTCCAAAGCTCAAACCTGCACACCAAGTTCTCTTTTCTCTCATCATTATCATCAAAATTGATAAAGATACTGTGCCTGTATCTGTTTTCTTTGATTCTTTGAGGTGATACAGTTTTGGATTTTGCTGTAAAGTAAGCTTGTAACAAAAACATCTGTCGGTCCTTTTTGCTGTTGGTAGTTTAAGGTTTTTCGTGTTTTTCCCAGCACCAACCCTTCTATTTTGACTATTTAAACTATCATTCAATGCAGAATAAAATTGCGCGTCGAATGATACCAAAAATAACTCAAAATATAATATCCATGCAAAGTTATGAGGCAAAATGGCCAGCCCCGTCGATAATTGGCGGGATTTAGGTTTTTAGCCAACAACTTTGCGTAGATATTAGATTTTAAGTTGGTTTTGGTATCATTCGATTCGTAATTTCATTCTGCATCTAATGATAGTCAAAATCGAAGGGTTGATGCTGAGAAAAGCACAAAAAAACCTTAAATTGCCAACGGCAAAAAAGGATTGACAGATTTTTCGACAGATTTACAAATTTACAGCAAAGTAGCAAAGCAAGTTTACAGCAACTTTTCACTGTTGTTCTTTCCCATCACAAATCATCTAAGAAAAGTTCCAATAAAACTAAGGAAATCAGAATGAATACCCAAAACAAGTTCAATTCAGTGCAACACAAAGAATGGAAATCTCAGTCTAGCTTTTTGCAAGCCAACATGCAAATTGAATGGGTTTTCTCTGGGAATGGAGGAATAACGGGCAATCGCTTATGCAAATTTACAGCCCATCTAGGTATTTAAGAGTCAGGCTGTATGTCAAAAGTTGGGTCTTTTTTTTTACTTGAACTTACTAGGGAACAGTTTCAACTTTCCACCGACTTTCAGAACCGAACCTAGCTACAAAACGCCTACGGGGAATTCTAAGAAACACGTATTTTTATTTTTTCCTGGCGGACTTTAGATTTCGAGAAAAACGCGTCCAAAGTTTCGGCAATTTTTGATGACCTCGCCAATAAAGGGGTGCCACGTCGAAGGGAAGAATGTTTGTCTTAATGTTAAAGATAAAATAAGTATAGAGAAAACATTAACAGAAGATTTGTTAATGTTTTTTCTATACTTATTTTATCTTTAAAACACTTTAGAATCTCTAAAAAATGTTTTCTGAAAGTTTTGAAAAAAAGCAAAAAATTTTGGCGGCAAGAGGAATCGAACTCGAGCGCAGAAATCGAACAGGCTTTGTAGACGAACGCACTATCCCTATGCTACTCCTGCTTTTCCTCCTCTTCGACATGCTCCCCCTTATTGCCGAGTCGCCTAAAATTCCCGAAACTTTGGACGCGCTTCTCGAAATCTAATGTCCGCCAGGAAAATATAAAAATACGTTTTTCTTAGAATTCCCCGTAGGCGTTTTGTAGCTAGGTTCGGTTTCGAAAATCGGTGATAAGTTGAAACAGTTTCCTAGTTAGTTTTCAGACAAGATGGGTTTTCGTCAACCTTTGTTAGCCGTATCATTAACTACGATTATTCTTACATTTGGCGCCTCGCTCGTTTTCATTGGAAACATCCTCGTCGAAGTGAATGAGTTCAAGGAAAATGTGAGCAAATTGTATAGTTATAGTTATAGCAGTAGTTAGCAGTAGTTATAGTTATAGTTATAGTTACAGAAATCCATCAATTATCCTGTAGTTATAGCAATTTTTCTTATAGTTATTGTTATTAATAGACTTTGGTACAGTAGATCCAGCGCTACTTTAGTTGACAGCAGTTCAAAGGGTCTAGTAGTTATAAAAAGTTTTATTATAGTTTTATCTAGTAGTTGTATTGTAATTTTATCTAGTAGTTTTATTGTAGTTTTATCTAGTAGTTTTATTGTATCAATTGCTAGGGTCATATTCGACTATTATATTGGATTAGCCCATAAGTAATGACGCAATTTCAAACAGAAATATCTATTCAATAAAGCCATCGAAATCAATCACTATAGTTTCCATCTTTTTCGATAAATTTTACCCATTTTACAGGTAAAAGGCCAATTCCGCTCTCTTTGGTTTTGAGCCAAAGTAGCTCTGTACCCATTTTTAGCATCTTTTTGATCTTCAAAGTGGCTTTCTAAGACAATACATTAAGCTAAGCGATTAATCGAAAGCGAAAAACAACGATTAATCATAAGATCTACACGTAATTTTACATAGAATAGAACATTTTTTAATGTTTAATGAGACTTTGACGACCCTAGCTGAGCAGTACAAAAATGCTAAGCGACACGATGCTGAAAAACAGTTAAATTCGATAGATTCTATAAGTTCAATAGGTTTTGATAAACCCGGCATCATCTACAAGTCAAAAACCTCTCGCCAAATTTCGTCGGTCACCCAGTATACATTGACAAGCTATTAAATGTTTAACAAGACAATAGATAGAGCCATTTTAGTCAGCTTAGCATTGGGTTAGCACTGTAGAGCGAGCCAGTTTAGCATTGGGTAGGCGGGCATTTTCATGCTGCAATAGGACCATTTTCTTTTTGAAAATTGGATTTGGTCTTTTTGTCTCGAGGCCTTTGGCCAGATTCCGCAGTTGATAGTTGAGAGTTAAGCCTTTGCTTGCTATTCTGTAACTCTCAGTACTCCCAGTATCCAATAACTCCCAATAACAACCTCAGCCAGTCTTCAACCAATCTTCGATCAAAGATTTTTCCTAATTTCTAAACTTGTGAAACCATTGATCACAGAGGTGAGGGAGCCAGCCTTATACTTTTGTTATGGCTTGAACTAGGGCATTTATCAAACTCAAGTAGCTCATTTAGATATGCTCATTTGCATATGCTCATCTGGCAAATTTACACTGATCGGCAAAAGAAAAGGAAATAAATAAAGATAAAGAAATAAAGTAAAAGAATAAAGAAATAAGAAAGCATGTCCAATCACTGAAAGTATTTTAAAAGAAGGGAATTCTGTTGTCTCTTTTAGTGGTAAACACTGAAGGCCAACTAAAGCTTAACGCCAAAATTTCTTTTCTTTGCCGTGACTCATTACTAGCCAGTTTAGTAGTCTACATCAAATTCTTAGCATACTCAATAGTATGCTAAGAATCTGATGGTAAAATTGTTGTCATTTCACTAGTACTGTGTTGGCATAACGGCACTTTAACAATTGTTAATTGTTAAAGTGTTAATTGTTAAGGCATAACGACAATTATCAGATTTTTATTTCATATTTCATTTCATATTTCAGGCGTATTTGGATCTTGAGCAATTTCACAATCATTACGACGAGGCGTTGGCAACAATGAGACCAAAGAGAGAAACTTATGAACAGACATATGTGAGTGGATCTGTGGATCTTACGATGTCTCATCATAAGTTCATAAGTTCATGGAGTCTTTCATAGGCTTACCGCTACGCGAGAGGCGAAATTCATGGACCGTAGCGTGACAAACTAAAGCGAAAGCATTTGCCAAGAATGTCTTCATTAATCAAGAACGAAAGTCAGAGGTTCGAAGGCGATTAGATAAGGCGTAGTTCTGACCGTAACCGTTCGAAGGCGTAGTTCTGACCGTAAACGATACCATCTAGCGATCCGGTGGTGGTTTTACCGGGGAGCTTCCCGGAAACGAAAGACTTCCGGTTCCGGACGTAGCCTAAGCACCTAAGCATCCAAAATACTTAAAGCCAGGAGAACTTTTCAGGAAAACACTCCCTCAATTGCCATTGAGGCATTCGAACCACCAAGTTGCCCTGTGGGTCCACCTGGTCCTCCCGGCTTGCCTGGTCATGTAAGTCTATAAAATATACTATAAAATCTATGAAATATTGTGTAATGACAATGATCTCTTTCAGGATGGTCCGGAAGGCCCTTCAGGTCCTCATGGCCATGATGGAGTTAGCCAATATCTTCAATCAAATCAAGACAAGAAAACTTGTACCAAATGTGAAGCCGGCCCTCCTGGACCACCAGGAAATCCCGGACAGCAAGGAGTGCAAGGGCCAAAGGGAATCGATGGAGTACCAGGTTCGAGAAATGCACTTACATCACAAGTACATGAGTCTTTTTAGGAAGTATTGGTGCTTTCGGACAGCCAGGCTCTCGAGGACCAATTGGTGATGAGGGATTGAGAGGAGAAAATGGAGAAGATGGAAAGGATGGTTTGCCAGGAACGAATGCAGAAAAAGTCGTCAATATAAAAGGAGCAAAAGGACCTCCAGGTCCACCCGGATCTATTGGATTTCCTGGACAAAGGGGGATCACTCTTGGACCAGGAAAACCAGGTAAGCGGCTTTTGTGCAGCATTGGTTAGTCGTCAACTTCTTGTAAGTCCCTTTTAGTAAACTCTAAATGCACCAGCAGTAAACTCTAAATGCACCAGCGATCCCAGCGATCCAAACGATCAAAACTCTTTAACAAATCAACTTCAATTCTTTATCAGTTTAAAAGCAAATGCTTATAATGCTTATACTTATAATACTTTCCCTAAAGTTTATATTTTAGGTCATATTGGAGCTCGTGGAAATGCGGGTCGAGATGGCCGAATGGGTGCTGAAGGAAAACGAGGAAAAAAGGGGATCAACGGAGCTCCAGGGATTGATGCTGCTTACTGTGCTTGTCCACCAAGGTATCAGACGGATTAGAAGTGTTTAATAGGCTTTATGACACGTAAACTTTCGAGTACTGATACGCGAAGTTCGTTGATTTCATTCTTCAACTGAAAACATTTCAGAACTGTTGCAGCGGCTGTTGAAGAGATCCCAATTGAGTCACAGAGCTACAATCGAATGAGGAGATTCTAGCGAATGAGGAGATTCTAACCATTCTAATCAAATTCTAACCATTCTAATCAAATTCTAACCATTTTAATCAAATTCTAACCATTCTAATCATTTGTAATTCCTTAAATATTATGAGATTGCTTCTGATTACATAAACTACAAGTTTATCTCCAGAAAATGAAAACTTTTTCTTTCTTTCTATAATTCTTTGAAAGCTTTCTATAATCATCCACCCGATTTTATCTTCTTATCCTCCCAAGATCCATCAGTGGACCGTGATTTCTCTTAATCGCCTGATTTAACCGTGAAATTCCTAGAAAATTCGCTAAATATCAGCTTTTTTTTGTCATCTTGAGTATGTAGACATTGAGATTAGAATTAAAAATGAGAAAATGTAATGGGAAAGTTTGATTTGAGAGATGGGCACGAGGTTTGATTTGGTTTGGTTTTGGTTTGGCTTGGTCTAAAAGAAAAAATGTAGTTTGAACCGCTAGATGTTTTTTAGACGGATATAAAGGTACAAAAAGCACAAAAAGAACAATCTTTCGTGTTCTGATCTTGATCTAATCCTTTCTTATATAAAATGGCTTTAGAACAATGCCTTTAGAGTTGCCCTAAACATATGTTAAAAATATATTAATAGTCGATTTTCTCTATAACAGAATGGAAGGGATCAAAAAATTTTTCCGTTATATAGAGTGCCATTATATATAGCTTAGCGTCGGCCGGGATCAAAATTCCATTCCGTTATATAAAGTTTTCCGCTGTATAGAGTTCCGTTATATAGAGCTTTCCGTTATATAGAGCTTTCCGTTATAGAGAGAGTCGACTGTATTAAACATACCGTATTTTCTCTAATAGTAGTGCACCCCGGCGAGCCGATTTGGTGACGATTTTACGGTTTCCAAGCTTTTGCAGAAGCTCAACACTCAAATCCCCCACTAGATCTCATCGTCAGCTACATTTTCCGACCCCACATCGATAGGTTCTGATAAGTGGTTCTAGAGATTTTGAGCAATCTGGCAACGCTCACGGTGCACTACTATTAGAGAAAACACGGTATTAAACATACACATTAGTTCCATATGAAGCACCACAAGGTTAACAAAATTGTCAATCACACTAGGCGAGCGGTGAATCTTTTTTGCGATTTCTCGATTACTCAATACGTCTTCATGATAAGCCTCAATTTTTTTTCTGTTTTGAAATCGGTAAATGCAGCACGACGTTGCAAACTAAATATGAAAAATAAGTTGAGAAAACAAGGAAACAAAAATAAATGAAGTAAATCACATTCTTTTGTTAATCACAGTAGGTGAGCGATCCATCTTTTTGCGATTTCTTGATTACTCAGTTATTTCGGTGCCTTTATCATTTTGAAACAGTCGACTTTTGAAAATTATTCAATTTTCGCATACTTTTTCGTTAGTTTTAGATAGATGTTAAATTTGAAGTTATTCAAGATGAAGAAAACGATGGTAAGCCAATAGAAGTTTAGAAGCCAATAGAAGCTTAGAAGCCAATAGAAGTTTAGAAGCCAATAGAAGCTTAGAAGCCAATAGAGGTTTGGAAGCGAATAGAAGTTTAGAAGCCAATAGAAGTTTAGAAGTCAATAGAAGTTTAGAAGCCAATAGAAGTTTAGAAGCCAATAGAAGTTTTCAGAACTTACAAAAAACCCAATTTTTGAAGCTGCCTTTAAACGCACTGTATCTTAAACATATTAAACAGCAAATTGTGCGGTTTACATTCGAGTTTTATCGTTTCAAAAAGCTCAATTGTTTCAAGTCGAAAAACTCGACAAACACACAGTTCGACTACACTATTTCCACAGCTCGACAGACCTATTTACGTGGTTTTTATTGGTTTATGAATTTTCCAATTTCCAACTAACATTCAGATTCTTTGTTAAATGTTTTCCATTGACAGCACTTTTTTTGGAGAAGATCGTTCGGCAAAAAATTGTTGGCATCGTTTTCGATCCAAAAAATTTCCCCTCTCCATTTCGAAATTCAAATAAAACACGTGGACTTGATCTGGGAAGAGAAAAGTCATCAAAAAAAATGGAATGTTTTTTGTTTTCTTTGGAAATGGTTAGTCATCTTGAAACAAATAATTGAGAAATTTTGAAAAATTGGAGAATTTACAGGAATTGGTAAGAAATATCGTCCATAGGAGAACTTGATTTAGATTATAGGACAACTTGCTCTAGTTTATTGGACAACTTGATCTGTTTTGTCATCGGTTTCAAATAGTTAGACAGAAATTCCTATTCTTCTCAAAGCTATTCAATTATTCAATAAAATGTCTTCCATTTTGTTCTCCAAATGTCGTCTTTTGTTTTTCCAACTCAAATTTGTTTCTCGTACAAGAATTCTTTTGGTTTTCAACTCCCAATTTGAGTAAAGACGATTAAATTAGAGAATCCGCTCAAAAAATTGACTCAGCCAGTAGAAAAAAATGAGTTTTGGTTTCTCACGAGAGTTTAATAAGGTTTTAGAGAAGAAAAAAATGGAATTATGGGAAATGAAACACTTATTTTCTGGCATTTCACGAGAAAGGTGTGACTAATCTTCTGGAATAGAAGTTCTGGAATAGAATTTCTATAGAACAATTGGAAATGGGATTACTGTATATGGAAAACAGTGTGTTTTCCATATACAGAAACGCTAATCCACTCGAAAATTAGCTTACAGTTTAGAAAATTTCAATTTGAGAGTTCAATTTGAGAGCAATTGTTGCAAGCCATGGAAAAGTATTATTCAAAAATGCTAGCAAACCTCAGTTAGATTTCCAGAATATAAACTCTCAGATATCACTTTAAATGGTCAACAGAACGAGTTCAACAAAATTCTATTCTAAGGTTTTGATTCTTAGAATTCTGCCAAATTTCAACTTCCGGTTCAACGGGTTTCGAGATTTTCGGCAAAATGAAACGTCAATGAAATCCTAGAGGAAATCGTGAATAAAGAACGGAGAATATTGACTAAAAATGAATACTTAGATATGTTTTCTATGTGTAATTTGATGAATTACGGTGTTAGACATAGACATTACTGGACAAAAGACTCGAGAAATCATCTCGCGAGAGAATCACCTCGCGAACTTTTCTCCATCTTTGTCTCCATCTCCATCTCCATCTCCATCTCCATGCGCGCCAATTTGTGGGCACTTCTGAATGGTTTTTTGGGTTTTAAAGCGATTCAAAAAGCTTTTAAAGCGATTTTGCAATGACCGATTTCGAGACACCAAATTGAAATGCTAACTCTGCGCGAGTTCTTCCTTGATTACGTCCATTAATGATTGCTTGATGATTGCCTTCTGATCCAAATCCTTCTTTCCTTTTGTTAATCTAAGGTTTCTAGGGGTAATTTTGCACGTTCTTTCCAAAAAACACGGTTCCAAGATGGTTTGAACACGGCATCAATAAGAAAAACACGCCATCAATAAGAAAAACAGCGCTGAAAATATTGTTTTTTCAAATCCTATTTTGCGCACCCCGAAATGTGTCAAAAATTAAAATAATTTTAAAAAGCGAATACACCATCTTATAGAGCTCGTTTTAAGCTTTCAGAATCACTATAACACTTTTAGCCTACAATGGAAAGACTTGGCGTTATAGCTCTTCAAAGATGAAGAAAAATTCGCGGGGTGATAATGACAATAGTTAGACGTATTAGCCTTAGAAATTTATCATCTCTCCCCGCAATTTCTTGTCTAGCGCAATAATTGCTTTTTTGTCGTATTGAAATTCGTATCGTGAAGCTAGTTTATAGTAGTTTGTCATTCCATTCACTTTGTTTTCACTTTGAGCTAAATTTCTTTATTGTCAGTACTATTTTCCCTCTTTTCTATTCTGTATAAATTTTGCTGGTCCACTTTTGCTTTTGCTGAATAAAGTATACACATACTTAATCATACTAGAGCTTTTAGATACTAATTGGTAAAATCTTGGGAAGTTCTGAATTTTGGGAAGCTTTGCTAAGATTAAAGAATAAGATCTCATCTGACAGAAACTTTGACCGATCTTTAAATAGTCGAATACAAAGTCGAATACAAAGTTTTTTGTTTCTAAAACTTTTAATGGCTTATTTAACTTTAATGATGGCTTATTTAGCTTTAATGATGGCTTATTTAACTTTAATAATGGCTTTTTTAACTTTCTATTTAACTAATTAACTATTTAACTTTTGATAATGGCTTACTTAACTTTAGTGATGGCTTATTTAGCTTTAATGATGGCTTATTTAACTTCCATTTAACATAAAAATTTTGTTTCCAAGTGTTTAGGACTTTTTCCGACTCCGAAAACGTTTACCTAATTTTGTTGAGCAAGACAATTTTTCTTTCAATTTCATTTGATCAAAATCGTTTGATTTGATTTCGAAATAGGCAATATTTGCTATAAAATGGATAATATTAAAAATGGATAATATTAATTAAACAAATAAATGGGTAATATTAAATTACTGTTTTACTAAATTCGTTTCCAAATAAATCTTTTCTCCGTAAAGCTCATTCGCATAAGAGTTCGGCGAAAATTTCCATTTCCGGGTTCAGTAGATCAAAATAAGGCCAATTTATGAATAGATGCGTTTTCTTTAGTTCACCCAAGCCATCATATAATTGCGACCTCTTTTCCGAGAAAATTCTGGGTTGGCGCTTTAAAGCGTGGTAAAACTACCGTATCCAATTGGCGCGAAATTTCATTTTATTCTTTTTGCGCTTTTTTTAATATTTCAACGTTTTTTTCAACTAAGAAGTCACAAAAAAACAAAAATAGAAAATGATAAAACCACTTAACTTAACATTAGTTGGCATCAAGTTCGTGGAGCAGATCTAAAAGGAAGCAAGTGCATTTAAAAAACTCTACAAACAAAGCTTCCGCCATAGAAAATGATAAAACCACTTAACTTAACATTAGTTGGCAGCAAGTTCGTGGAACAGATCTAAAAGGAAGCAAGTGCATTTAAAAAACTCTACAAACAAAGCTTCCGCCATAGAAAATGATAAAACCACGTAACTTAACATTAGTTGGCAGCAAGTTCGTGGAACAGATCTAAAAGGAAGCAAGTGGATCTAAAAAACTCTACAAACAAAGCTTCTGCCACAGAAACTGCTGTTAAAAACATAACTTAGCGTTATATATATACTTTATCCGACAAGGAAAAGTGACAATGCAAACAGATTGAACAGCGTAGACGAAGAAAGATAATTGATATACAAACACAACTACAATTAGACCCGTGTATATATGACATTAAAAACTAATTTAAAATTGACAGAGCTACAAGATCGAGCTTATATATTGAGGTTTTAAAATAGTTATCCTCTTTGTTTCCTGCAAAAACAAAGGCGACAACATAAAAAAAATAAAAGAATAAAATAATAACAACGCAAAAAGAATAAAATGAAATGAACAAGAATGAAAAAATGAAAATTTGCGAAAATTAGGAGGGGTACGGTACTTTTGCCACGCTTTAAAGCGCCAACCCAGGATTTCGCAAGATTTCGCAACGCAAAAAATCGCAAGTTATCAATTTGCGAAAAGTTACCAACTTATTAACACTTATCATATTCTTGTATTTCTTAATGTCCACTCGCTGATGGTCCCTTCAACGAACGGTCGTTTCTCACATTGGCCATCGGCCAGCCTCGCCTTCTTTCCCTGTTGTCCGACCCGTTTCTCTCCATCATCCCCTTTCCCTTTCCCGTCTCCGTCTCTTCCCAAAAGACCCCTTTCCCCATTTCTCTCCATTCTTTCCCTTTTTCCATCTATGTCTCCCCATCTCTTCTATTTCCCATTTCATTCCCTCCATCCTAGTCTCTTTCCATCCCTCCCCTCTCCTCAGCCCTTTCCCCAATCCTCTCTTCCTTCTTCCTTTCCATCTCTCCTCCTCTCCTCCTCTCTTTCTTTTCCTTCTCCTCAATGTGTCATCAAAGCTTTCCTCTCCGAATCCTCTCTTTCCCTTCCCCTTTCCACCCCTCATTCTCTTCCTCTCATCACTCTCATCTCTTTGAAATGCTCTTCTCTAGAATCTTCGGCCGATTCCTTTTCCTATTTTTCTCTGAACCTCTCCCATCTTGTCTCTCTTCCCATTACAATCGCTCTCCATCACCGATTTTCTTTCTCTTTTTCGATCAAATTCTCTTCAAAGAGATCTCTTCGGATCTCTCTTCATTTCTTTTGCTTTATATATCTGGGTCAATTTCTTTTCACTCTCTCATCGGCCTCAACACACGTCGTATTTTTAGTCGAGGAGGGAGAGTTGTGTGGAGAATCCGAGAGAAGGGGTTTTTGGGGGGAATCGACCAAGGGAAGGGAGGGGAATGGATGGGAATCGGGTGAAGGAAAGCCAAGATAGTTGTGTTGTTTGGGGGGTGAGCGAGGGACGAAATGTCTCTCTCAATGTGGCTGCCACAACCAGCTCTCAGCCAATACACATCGTTTCGTAATATGCGCAAAAGGTGTGTATATCACTAGAGAAAAGTATAGAATCGTTTTCGTGGCATGGAAAAGTCTAGAATCGTTTTCGAAATTGAAAACGCTCAATGTTTTGTGTCGCTCAACGTTTCCAGCTCAATTTTCGCTATCTCTCCACACCAATCATGCCCAAATTTTACACCAATCGATAGAGAATGTCAAGGAGAATCTATTCTCAAAGTTTCATCCAACAATTCCATCTACAAGTCGTTAAAAATCTTATATTCTATAGAAAATCGTAGGGTTCACGGTAAGGGTTGGCGGTGTTGGAGGGGAGAATCGATGGGAAAAGACGCAGAGAGTGCCGCACTCTGCCCATCTCTTTCTAACCTGCGGATGGAGAGAGAAGAGACAGAGACAGACGAGAGATCTCAGATATGAGAGAAATTTGGAGGTGTCGGGTGGTTAGCGTATTGGATGGGGGCCCTGCCTCGATCCCCTCCATTCCCAGTCGACGACGAGGGGTGGTTGGTTGGGTGCGGCTCCCCATCCTTCCCCCATTCCCCATTCGTGTGTCAGTCAGTGTGTGTGTGTGTCCTTTTCTTTTCCCTCTTTCCCTTTCTTTTCCCTCTTTTCCCAATCCCCTCCACATACAGTGATGAAATCGTTTCCCGCGCTTCCTCCCCTCATCTCCCCATCCCTCCCCCACCCCCCTTCCATTCTCTTCACCACTCCACCTATCGTTCTGCCATTTTCATGTCGTAAAGCAGATGCTATATGAGAAATGAATTTCATAGAGTAAAGCTCATAGAGTAGCTCAAAGTCTCGAGCAAGACCGGATTTCCCTAAAATTTTCCCTAACAAAGGCCGTTTTTCGTTCACCGCGCCGAGCCGAGTTAATGCCTATTTTACGGTTTCCAAGTTCTTCGCAGAAGCTCACCACTCTAATCCCCCACTAGATCTCATCGTCAGCTACATTTTCCGACCCCACATCAATATGTTCTGATAAGCGCTTTTCGAGATTTCGAGCAATTTAGGCGAAGCTTAGGATGGGAAAAGGGAAAATACGGCAGTCAGTAAACAAGGAATCAAAAAACCGGAAACATTGATCAAGATGAGCTCAAAGTTTTGTAGAGTAAGATCAAAAAGAATAAGAACTAGTAAGCATTCCTAAAGTAAGAATTCTCTAAAGTAAGAATTCTCTAAAGTAAGAATTCTCTAAATTTCGAAGACTTTTCAAATGCTTCTGCTAAGATTTTTATTAATAATGATAAGCTATCTTGAGATTTAAAACATAATCAAAAGATTACTTCTAAAAAACCTTGATGTTTGTTTTTCAAAAACCTTCATGTTTGTTCTTCAAAAAACCTTAAAAAACGTTTTTTTTTATTTAAATTAGTTCAAGCTATGCTAAATTGTGAAAAATTTGTCTAAATTTGTCTAAATTTATCTAAATTGGCAAGCTTGTCAAAAATTCTTTGGAAATATCTCAGATTTCATGCCAGTTTTTGTTTTTATGTCGAAATTTCCCTCGTTTGATTACTCAACGTCTATTTTTTTCTATTTTGCTGAGCTCATTGAGTCTATTTTTGGATTTCGACAAAAAAATGGATCCATTTGATCCACGAAATTTGCTCTGGTCATCAAAAACTTCGTTCTTTCAAGTTTTATGCCTATTTTTCTTTCATATACCTATTTTTATCCCTTTATAAACCTATTTTTATCCTTTCATATACCTATTTTGATCTAATTTTGAATACATAAACCGATTTTGATTCAACTTTTAATGGATAAACCTATTTTTGATCTATTTTTGCTTCAAATTTGATCTTTCTCTTTATCTTCTCTTTTCTAAACATCTTTTAATCTTTTCTAAACAATAAATGAAGTTATCGAAGCTTTAGTAGCAATCATATTGAAGTTTTCTTTTGATTTTGGTTCCTTATCTCTCTAAATTTGGTTCGTTATCTGAAATGTAGCTGAAATTGCAAAATGTACCCATTTTTCCATCAAAATTCATGTTTCCCTTCTCTCTCTTCCAATTCAATCAATTCAGAAACTCAAAATTACCCCTCAAAATGAATGAATCATTCAATTCATCGAATTTTTCTCTAAATCGATCATTCTCCTCACCCAATTTTTGTCTATCATCTCATTTTAGAGAGACAGACAGAAAAGGAGAGGAGAAAATGGACGCATGTGAACAACGACGATCACTCATGCACCACAACACATCATTCAACAATAATAACAATACCATCCTAGCTCCACTACCTGAAGAGGTTCGGATGATTGTATTCTATCCATTTCACTTGAAAATCCTTTCTTATGTCAAACTTTTGCGTGTACTTGCTCTCAAAAGAGGAAAACAATCAGAAATGCTCACTCTTTTTGTTCAGATCGTTGTTCAGATCGTTGTTCAGATCATTCAGATCATTCAGATCATTCAGATCATTCAGACCACATTATGTTGATCGTTTCTGCTAGTTTTCCTATCAAAAATAAGTAGTACGCGTTTCTGATAATGAGCGCAAGTACAAATCTTGAATTTGTCACGGTTGTTTTCAAAATAAGCTAGTTAACCGATGGTTGTTTTCAAAATAAGCTAGTTAACCGATGCTTATTTTGAAAGTCTGCCAAATAGCCGACCAAATTCTTACAATACAGCCAAATAAAATTGTAATAGAATATTTTAATCTTTTAAATCTTCAAATAAAGAAGATTGAAGATTGAAAAGATATCATCAAAGCATCAAAATATAATATAAACAATATAAACAAATGAATATTCTAGGTGTTCTCAAAACTGTGCAATATCGCCCTCGAGAAATGTCACGACAAAGAAGAAAGACGACGAGCCGGTTGTGGAGGACAAGCGATGAGAAAAAGGTTGGTAATCTTGATCGATTTTGATAGATTTTGATAGATCAAATCTTATGCAAATGTAGATTCACTTCTTTTTTATCTAATCTTTTTCAGAGTGTTGATCAAAAACTTTGTGGCCGATCTTTTGAGGGCACAAAATGAAAGACGACGAATGGGATCGATCTCGCCAATCTCGTCGGATGAAGATGAATGGGAAGAGAATGGAGATGAGGAAAATGAAGAAATTGATGAAGTTGAGGAATTAGATCAAGAGACACAAGTCGATGATGAGGATATCGATGTGGAAGAGGTGAGAAAGGAAAAGGTTGGGGGAAATCAGGGAATCGCTTCTTTGAGCCATGTTGATCTAATAAGTGGCAAAGTTTTCGAGAAAACAGGAACAACTGCTGACTTGGTAAATAAATGCTGACAACTGCTGACAACTGCTGACGAATATTTGTAGAATTGGAGATTAGAAATCTAGCAAAGCCTAGCAAAGCAAGCAAAGTACACGTTGTGACTTGTTGTGACTTGTTGCCAGTACATTTACCAAATGAATCAGCTTTTGAATCATGAATCAGCTAAACTCTAATTCTAATCAGTTTCAGGAGGAAGAGGAAGAACAAGAAACAACTCCATTACCCCCATTGGCTCCACCACAAGCACGAACTTTTGTCGATTCGGATCCATCACTTTCTTCACTTTTCCCCGACTATCTCGACTCGACTCCTGACTGTATCTCGGGTGAGTTAAAGCATCTATTATATATAAAAATCTACTATATAATCTACTATATAATCTACTATATAATCTCCTGTATGTACCCAATGAATCACCTTTTATTCTAAACTCTAATTCTGTCTGTTTGTACGGGCATTTTCGGGCCATGGTTTGAACATCATTGATGCAATTTTGCATTTGCAAATTCTTTTTTACGCTAAATTTTCAGTGAACACGGGTCTTTCCGATTGCAAATTGGCATCCGAGGATCGTCTCTGGGTGTACGATATGTACGGAAGTGAAAGTGAGACAGCGTATGCACCACATGGAAATATGGAGGCATCGTGGAGTCCCACTGAAGGATGGACTATCACTTATGATGGGTTAGTTTTAAATTGATTCGACTTGCTTTATAAAGTTAGCATTACCATCAAACTTAGCCTTGCCATCAAACTTCTGACTCAAACAACTTTCAGAAGCGATGACTCATCTCCAACTCCATATGAACAACAACTTTACGTTGATCCCGGCTCGATGTGTTTCTCGGATGACGTTCTTTTTCCGTGCTCTCTTCCAAGTGGTGGTGTGAGATCGGATGGACATGATCATATATTTTTGGCTCTTTCCACCAATCATTTGGCCGAGATGAAGACCTATGTGAGTGTCTGTCATTGAAGAAAAAGACAGGAAAGGGCTTGGGGAGACCTGGGAAGCAGCAGCAGATCTGGGAAGCAGCAGCAGATCTGGGAAGCAGCATAAGTACTGTAGACTTCCCGTAGAAGATAGTAAGCGTACTTTAAGCAAACCGCACTCTGTTTCGCAGCTTATCTAGAGCAGTATCTGTCTGTTTTCTATACGGGCATTTCTCGACCGTATTTTGGACCGTATATAAGCTATAAGCTACCGTATATAAGTTATAAGCTATAAGATTATAGCTATAGTTAAAGCTATAAGCTAAATAAAAACTTCTTTAGAAAACCTTAGAATATATTTTACTGCCAAAATAAGGTCGAGAGATGCCAGTGGCATCAAAAAAAGTTAAAAATCCAGAACTGAATGTCACTGAGGGCGTCGAACCCGGCACGTGCGGGCTGGAGAAAAGCACGCTCCTGACTGCGCCAGGGTGACGGCGTGTCTAGTGAGAAAAACCCGCCCTTACCCGTTCACAGCGGGTTTTTCAAAGCGGGCTTTTCAAAGCGGGGTTTTCACAATAGTGAGTTTTTCTGGCCAGAACCTCTGGCTTTCTAGCCAGAACCTTTGTCACTGTGGCGCAGTCGGGAGCGCGCTTGTCTACAACCCACACGACCCGGGTTCGACCAGCTTATAAAGCAGTTTATAAAATGAGAGATGTCAGAGCGTTACTTCTCTAGGTTTTAAGGTACATTAGACTTTTGGGTAATGTAATAGTAGTAGACTATCTTTCTGTAGTGTACTTTTCAGTACATATAGTTTCAGTACATACAGTACATATATACTGGCCCTTTTTCTGACATTTTCTTTTCATTTTGACATTTTGACATTCCCCAGGCCTTTTTAAATCTCTCTGAAAGACACAAAACATAGTGCAAATCTTCAGGCGGGAGACATGACTCTTCCGGAAGATGTCACTTCATCTGGCACTTCGCCTCAACACTCATCAATAAGTATGACTGAATTGTTGGAACCAAGTCAAGAAGAAAATGCATCAATTGGAATGAAAAGATCAGCAGTGAATGATCAAATTGAGTCATCTCCATCAAAAAGACTTAAACTTTAATGAATGAGTGAGTTCAATCTCTCCTCCAAGTCGTGTCTCTTCTCTCAAATTCTCTCTATCAGAAAAACGTTTGTTTTTTTGTAATATCAAGGCTAAATCTGACATTTTGAGTTGTTCAATTTGCAGTAAAGCCCTTTTTTATCTTTCCCGGTTTTTTTATTTGGGGGATTTTGTTCTAGAAGTTTCTTGCTTTTGTTCTAGAAGATTTTGAGTCTAATTTGTTTTCTGGATTCGATTCAAAAGCTAATTCAAGCTAATTCAAAGATTGAATTCAAAATTGGCTTGTATCTTCTCGAAAATTATCGGAAATTATCGAATCTTATCGAAAATTGACGAAAATTCTCGAAACTTCTCCACAAATCTCCCAAATTCCATCATTTGGCCAATTTTTCATGGCCTTTCCCCCAATTTGTATCATCTAGTCATTTTTACAGTAAGCCCCATTTCTGTAATTTGTAATGTAAAGCCTTGCTACAGTATGTTAATGGATTCAGCTGAACAAACTGATATAGAAGTATAGGCTAAAGGCTTCAAGGAAGGCTAAAGGCTTCAAGGAAGGCTAAAGGCTTCAAGGAAGGCTAAAGGCTTCAAGGCTAAAGGCTCCAAAGCTAAAGGCTCCAAAGCGAAAGACTATTAAAACATACTGTAGTCCAGCTTTTCTTTACAACTTTACAGTACCTTTTAAAGGCCCATTAATAATGTTTTAATAGAAAATAGATCCAGAAAAAAGTAAAAAATCAATAAAAAATGATCTCGTTGCCTCAAAAATTGAAGAAAATTGAAGAAAATTGAAGAAAAAAAAGTTTTAAAACTGAACGCCTACGTAAAAATTTTTGAGGCGAATGGAAAACGAGCTTAAATGATCCGTTTTTGTGTGTAGGCGTCATGTTTTTGTTTGGAGTCTCTTTATCTCAATGAAACGGAAGAAAATATCGAAATTTAATGGGTTTTCGGGATTTTGAGGGTATTTTGGATGTTTTGTGTTCATTTGAACATACCAAATTTGACATTTGACATACCAAATTTGGTTTGTCAGCATTTATTTGGTTACAAATTTGGTTTGTCAGTGATTTCCTCAAATTTTCCCAAGAAAACCCCTCAAATTTCGACTTTCTTTCAATGAAAATACCTCTACATGAAGAAATTTCTTCAAAATCGTTTCAAATTTTTGTGCTTTACGGTTAACGGGCCCTCGATCGGGCCCTCGATCATCGTCGGACGAGGAGGGCAAGGGGCGAGGCCAGGGGCGAGTGTTTGACCAACTTGCAGCTCATTTTTAAGCACCTTAAACTTATCAGATCAGAAAGTTTTAATAATATTTAGATAGCTTAAAACGTTAGCTTTCAGAAACTATTTGTTTCATCAAAAGTTATTGATAAAAATCTATCTAAAATCGAACTGCAAAATGGTCAAAAACTCGAGTGTTCAGAGAATCGCTTGAGCGTTTAGAGAATCGCCTGAGCATTCAGAGAATCGCCCGACCGCTCCCGATAACCGTAAAGATCCCAAATCTGAAATCAAAATGCTAATTTTGAAAGATTTGAAGAGTTTCTTTTGAAAAATTTGCGAATTCTTCACGATTTCCCATTTCTTTTGCTTAATTTATTTATTTTCCCATAAAATTGAGATTTCTCTTTCGATTTGGGCTATCTCTGTAAGCAAATTTTTTTTGTTTTACTTATTTTTTCTTTTTTTTGTATGTAAAGTAGCAGTGATTCTCATCTGTATCTCTCTCAAGTCGTGTCGGGTTTCGATTTCGTTTTTTCTTTACGTAAAATCGTTTTCTTGTTTTTTTTTGTATATAAAAGAGAGTAAATATTTTGAAAATTATTGGCTTTTTGAACAAAATTATTGACTTTGATCGCTGATCACGAAACACATGTTTTTAGCCTAGGTTTCTGCAAGGAAAACTAACGAAACGTGAAAACAGCCATTTTTGGCTCTGCCGCCCTTTACTAAAATAGCTGTAAAAACTTTTAGAAAAGAGATATCTCAAAACGGTTTTTACCAATCGATCCGTCTTGAATTCAGCTTTAGGATGAGCTATAAAACATCAAAATTCGACAAATTTAAGGTACTCTCCCAAAAAATCGGAAAGGACTTTTCCATCAACCCAAATAGTAAAGCTCTTTTCTAAGTTTCTAGGTTAGAAACTAAGGTTTTTGGAAAAGATTTTTGGAAATCAACAGCAATCATGTGATCAGACAAATAAACAAAGTGTTGATGAAAAGAAAAAAAGAAAACAGAGAAAAGAGAAAAGAAAAAAAAGAGAAAAAAGGGGAATCGAAAACAGAAAACATTTTATCACTGAGAGACTTTTAAAATGTGATAAAATGGGGACTGTTTTCGAAAGAGTCTGGCTTTAGAGCTGGCTTTAGAGCTGACTTTAGAAAAAGAGAATTTTGAAGAAAAATTAGCATAAATCTATAGATCAAAGATTTCTACGGTTTACCAGAGATCGTATTTTTGTTGGGCGAACTTTGAGCTCATCAGCTGCCAGCTAAACCCGGTAGCTCTCATTTCCGGTGTAGTCATCCAGAATTGTGGATTTCAAATAGAAATCTTCAACGGGTAAACGTTTTTTCACCAATTTCAGATTGCCTCATCAAAAGCTTTCAAACTTTTCAGATTGCCAACACCAATTTCAGATTGCCTCGTGCTCAAGCTTCAAAAGCTCAAGTCAAGAGCGTCAAAAGCTCTAATTATTACCCTCAATTCCTATAATCAGTTCAAAATTGGAGATTGTTACGACCAATTGATGAGTCAGAAAAGAAAAGTTTATGAAAAAGAAAAGAAACAGCTGAATATTTCAGTCTTTTTCTCTTGTGATTGCCTAAAACATCTTGAAAAGGAGGGGAAATTGAGAAAATTGAGAAAATTTGTATACTTTTTGACTAATTGGTTCGTACTTGGTGTTTTTGGATTATTGAAATGAAAAAGATTCGGTATTAAATTGAAAAATGGGGAACTAAAGCAGTTAGTAAATGTCTTTCATTCAAGTTCTCATATTGGTTGTTAAAAAAGTTCGCGGTCACTTGCAGAAAAACAATTTTTATTCGCAAATAATCAAGAAAAACAAGAAAGTTCACTCTTCGAAGTATAGTCCGTCTTCAGCCATCGATGAGCTCTGTGCCTTCAGCCATCGATGAGCTGCATCGATGAGCGATTTCGGATCTGCTCGAAGTACCAAGCCGGCTCCTTTGAATCAAAGAACTCTTGCTTCTTCAGCTTCTTGTCTTCAAGATCAAAATCACCATCATTGAAGCGTTTGAAGCACTCGATCGCAACAGCTTTGCCAACAGTTCCTTCGCCTTCCACCTCACAAATCATTTTATCAGCAAATCTCGCAGAGATAGGCCTTTTTTCCAATGGTCACCGAGCAAAACACGAAGTTCACTTTTATCCATCTAAAGGTGTGGAACGTGTAAAGTAAGTTATAGCAAAATGCTCGAAAGAAAACAGGCTTAGGCTTAGGCTTTCAAATGAGTCAAAAACCACACCAATCCCTTGTCGAAATAATTAGATAATTTGAACTTTTCTGCAAGTGAGCGCGAACTTTTCTAACAACCTACGTTTTGGCTTTTATGTCTTGTCCCTGTAGCCAAACTATGCTTTTCCCTTTCACGACAATGTTGTTATCAATGTCAAAGCTTTTTTGGATTTCAATGATAGCTGTTTGGGCTTAGTGTGCTTACCGTAAATACTGTAATAGTACCCAACCCCCCTCGTACAGTCGCGTAGTTTAGTATTTCATTTTTTTCAAAGCGCCCGTACTCTCAAAAAATGAGTCTTTGGTATCAAAAAATAGCTGAAATTCAGGGCTATTTTTTGATACCCAAGCGCGCATTGTAGCATAAACCAGTGTCGAGCAAAAACTCGTTCAAAGCTAGACTACGCAACACTCGGCACCTTCATTATAGGGGTCGGGTACTATTACAGTATTTACGGTAGTAATTTCTTCAGCATTGACAAGTTTTAGCGCGTAATTTGTTCGATTTGTTGGCACGTGAGAGTGATAAAACTTTGATGATTCATAGATTTCCCCCTGTCATTCATAGATTTCTCCACCCACACCAAAAAAATGTCAAAATTTTGGATTCTTATCATTTTTAAGAAGCAATAACCGGAAATCAGCCTCGTTTCAATAAATTCTTATTTTGTGTCGCAATAAAACGGAGGTTTTATTGCCAGGAGCGTGTTGTCAAGCATTTGTATTCAGGCATATGCCAGAATTTGTATTCAGCATAAAATGCATCGATTAGCTTATAGTTAGCTGAATAATAATTAAAATATTGCAATAATATTAAATTATTCGTGCCATTCTGTTTTAAATTCTCTCATTTTTTCAATCTTGTCTTCATTTTTGGAGATTTCCTGTGTGATTCTCCAGAACCAGAACCAGAAGACTAAATGGTTCGCAAGGAGATGAAGCTTCCGGTCACTCGCCAAACTGTGCACAACGTTGTCAAACGATCTACAATACTCAAATACAAACTCATGAAGCAAGCTGGGGTATGGGGAGCCTTTGGAGACGGTGAACTGGTCGGCTTAGAGTTTATTTCGACCCGGATGACATCGCTTGACTAGCTCCACGACTTACAAAGGACCATAAAGCCGCCCGTATCAATTTCGCTCAAAAGAACCAGAAGACCAAATGGGAGGGAGTTGGTTTACTAGTATTTCTTATATATTTTATGTTTAGATCATTTGGAGTGACGAAAAGAAGTTCAACCTTGATGGTGCTGATGGTTTTCGAGGATATTGGAAGGATTTACGAAAGCCGGGCATGGTCTTCAGCACGAGGAACTTCGGAGGTGGATCCATGTACGGTGTGGGGAGCCTTTCGAGACGGTGAACTGGTCGGCCTAAAGTTTATTTCGACCCGGATGACATCGCTTGACTATCAACAAGTGTTGGACAAACATCTAACCGTCTATCTGAACAACAATCCGGGAAATAACTTAGTTAGCTGAATAATAATTAAAATATTGTAATAATATTAAAATATTGTAATAATATTAAATTATTGTAATAGTATTAAATTATTATAATAATATTAAATGATTCGTGCCATTCTGTTTTAAATTCTCTCATTTTTTCAATCTTGTCTTCATTTTTGGGGATTTCCCGTGTGATTCTCCACATTTTTCTCGTCTCCAAGGTGAGCCGATTATCGCCAATCACGAAAATTTCCCTGACTTCATCAAAAAGAAAAAAGTTTGAATTATAGCACAATGATTCTTTTCATTCTGTTCATTTTTATATAAAGAATCCCTATATCTTCTTTTTAATCCAAATTTGAGGGATTATTTATGGGATATTCATCGAAAAAAATGTTCCAAAGCAATGTTTTATCGATGAAAATGAAATGAAAATGAAAATGAAAATGATAAGGCGGATTAGTGACGAAAAGAATTGGTAACAATGGATACAAATCAAAGAATTGATTCAACAAGAATATTCAATAAAATTGTATTTAACAAAACTTTTCAACGCAAAAGGAAAACTATCTTTTGAGATTTGTTCACGCTTAACAGGATTTAAAAGAAATGGTTTGAATCATCAAGTTTGGTCAATTCCGAAGCAAATATTGAATAATGAAGATTGAAACTGGTAAAGCCTTAAAAGAGAACCAAAAATCCTTAGTGATCATCGTTGTTTTAGATTGCCATTCGCAAAGGGGGCTTTGCCATTGGCAATCTAACTTTGAGCACGAATATCTTGGTGTTGAGCTCTTCAATTGACATATGCTTGATATCATTAGATGCGCCAATTCTTTCTCTGTCGATTGGTATAAAAACTATTGAAATTAAACAGCCCAACGCCAAGAAATTTGAGCTCAAAGTTAGATTGCCAATGACAAATGCCAATCACAAGGGCGGAGCGTGTATCAAATGTCCGATAACTTTTGTTTTTACTTTGGATACCGTAGTCTTTATGGCGATAAAGCTCTGTGATGATAATTTGATAACAAATCTCCACTGCTTAGGCACAGCACAGCTTAGGCTTAAACAATTGTCGCTCAAATCTTCGATCTCAAATCTTTGCAACATCGTCGTCTTTTTCTAGACTTATCCTTAGCTTATCAGTTTGTAAAGAAATATTGTAGAGGAACAGACAGTTAGGAACCGATTAACGTTGGCGTTCGATTCAGAAATCGTTCTATTGCTCCTATTTGAGTGTCCTTCGCAATTCATTGCCTCTGTAAAGAAATATTGTTCGCGTGCTTGGTACTCTTCACTCAAGACACGTTATTTCTTGTTTCGAGATATCTGATCTCACTTGAACTAAAAACACTTTATTCAATAGCCGACTGACTCGGAATCTTTGGGCTCTCACTTGAGCAATTTTCACACAAGATCGACAATTGAATTAAAAGCGACGATAAAAAAACAGAAACAATTTCGTCCTAATTAGGACATAACTTTCACACAATGAGAGGAAAGCAGAAAAAAATTAAAGAAACCAAATGAACAACAGTTGCCATATGCTTCAACATATAGGCTTCAACCCAAGATACTCAGCTAACAAGCTACAAAATAATAAATGATTTATGAATGAATAAATGATAAACAATAAACAATAAATAAATAGAATGAAGGCGCACCGATTTCCTCAATATTTCTCCAATTTTTAGGCTGCCAGAGTTAGGTAACTTTTTAGTGGCTATTCGCCACACAGTTAATACACTCGCAAGATCAGGGTCTGTCGAATTTACTGAAAGTCGCTCCACGGCGAGGCAAAAATGGGCTTTCTTTGAGATTATCAAAATCCAACTCCTCGTGTAACACTGCCTTACTCAAATCGTGTTTCTAAATTGTGGAATGCTTTTAAACTCCGAAACCATGGCATCCTTCTCTCGTTTTAAGAACGCTGTAAATGAAATTGATTTAGCATTGTGGAATGCTTTACCTTTAAACTCCGAAACCATGGCATCCTTCTCTCGTTTTAAGAATGCTGTAAACGAAATTGATTTAGTGCGATTTAGTGATTTATCTCTTGTCTAAGTGCGCTATTCTTGTACCTTATCGTATTCGCATAAAATTTGAGTTTTTTCTTTTTCTGAAAAAATTTTTTATTTTTGTTTTTATAATTTTTATCCTTTCTTTTTTTTCTTTTGCATGCCTACACTTATTCGAGCTCATCTTGAATAAAATAATTATATAAAAAGAGCAACGCTAGCCCGGAAAATGCTTCGCTTGACAAGCCGTGGTCACTGAAGGCAAATTGTTTTCACAGATGAGAAAATTTTCACTGTTGAACGAGTTCACAATCGCTAAAAGGATCGCCAGTCATTTAAGAAGAGTAGTTAAAGGTTTCTAGCATCAAAAATCCTGCAACGGGCTCATTATCCGGTCAGCATTATGGTTTGGTGAGGCGTCTGCGCTACCGGCAAAACGCCTTTGGTTTTCATCGATAGAAACGTTAAAATCAACGCTCAAATCTACTAAAAAAAAGTTTTAACGGATGTCTTAGCTCCTTGGACACAATCACACTTCAATGGAAGCGACTACCTCTTGCAACAAGACTGCTGATGGAGCAAGAACAACTTTGCAACTTTTTCAACAGTTGGCACACTTCAATGGAAGCGACTACCTCTTGCAACAAGACTGCCGATGGAGCAAGAACAACTTTGCAACTATTTCAACAGTTGGCACCAGGATTTTGGAGCAAAGACGTCTAACTCACCCGATTTAAATCCACTTTTTTCTGTGGGGAATCTTGGAGCAAAGACTTAAGGGCAAACAATTCACTAACATTGGTCAATTGAACAGCCTGGAACAGTATTTTCGAACAGTAGCAAGCCTGGAACAGTATTTTCGTCACCGAATGTGCGACGATCATGAAGTACTTCCGAAAGCGACTTCAGAAATGCATTGAATGCAAGAATCTAAGAAATTACTGATCATTGTTAGATTTAAAAACATTAATTAGTCATCTCAAAATGCCAGCATGCCAGAAAGTGTACGTTTCTGATTTGTGGCAATAATCAATGTGAATGTGGCAATAACCTTCCAAGTTTATTTACAACTTTCATCAAATGATCGAAATCTATAACGAAAAAAAGAGATGATCCCCAAAATGATGATCGTAAATAAAAAGCGAATCATGAGAATGACTGGGATTATTGTTGTTAGAAGAAAGGGTATTTAGGCAAATGTTTTTTTTTGGATTTCAAAAGGCAAATCACACATCTCATAGAATGCACTCGTTATAGACCCGTTGGTAAGCAAATTTGTGTTCACAATCAACACAAGAAAGAAATGCAATCAATAAAGAAATCCTAACTTTGTTCACTTTCATCACAAACTAATCTTTACATAAATCGTCGATTCTATTAAGTGTTTTTTCGAAAGTTTTCTTTTCCTCAGGGGGAAGTTTGTCGGAGAGAAAGGAGCCATTTATTCGAAGTTCCATTAAGGCCTGAAATCAGAATTGATTACTTGATAAAGTTTGAGATTGGATAAGATTTAAGTTAAAGCTTTACCTGTAAACATTTTTGTGCTTGTTGTTGTCTTTCCTCGGCCGCTACATCAACTCCAATTCTAGACGAAGGAGCTCGGGCACATTCCTTCATCCGATCACCCACTTGAGCCACTATCTGACAAGAGTTTCGTTTTGTATCTTTTCTTTATGCTTGATGACAAGTTTTATATCCGAACTCGCTGAAATACTATCCCTATAACAGCCGAAAAACCTATCTAATAGCGGGTTTTTCTGGCTGGTTGTTTTCTGGCGCAGTCGGGAGAGCGCTTGTCTACGACCTACATAATCCGGGTTCGACCCCCGCCCCGTAGTGGCATTGCTTTAAATTTTATAACTTTTTATTTTAACTAGTTTAACTATATTATATTTTCGACTAAAATTTTCAGTTCTTTTGACCCAAAGACGGCTGAGAAAAAGCCCGTACAAACGGACGGGCGGACGACCTGCTTTTTTATATATGTTACGACCGCGTTCGAATCCGCATAATAGCTTATTTTGTAAAGCAGGACATGTAGATTCTTAAAGTGAGGCTATATGTGGAAAAAGTTAATTTAATAGAAAAATATGAAATTAGTTCGGATTCGGATGTGCGAATCCGAACTAATTTCATGTTTTTCACTAAAAATTCACTTTTTTCAATAAATTAACTTTTCCCTTTAATTTCTATAGAATCTATAAGTCTTGCTCTATAAAATGACATCAAAATCATCAAAATCAGCCCGCTAGTTTTGGAGATACAGGCACGCAAAGTGGCGCGGTCAAGGGTTTAGTTCGGATTAGGATATAACATATATAGTAAATTCCACCACTAACCTGTGATAAAGCGATTGCAATAATCGATCGATTAAATTGTGAAGTAGTCGGTGATGCTCCACCAGATGACAGTAATCTCAATCTTGGGAGAACTTTTGAAGCCAAAGAAATTGTCCATTGATTGCCTTCAGAAGACAATGCACTGATCAATAAGGCGAGTTCACGTCTAAAAATTATTGTAATCCGAATAGTATAGGTGAATTGTAAGTCAAACTTTTACCGCCACTTTTTGCCGCCACTTTTCCACTTACTTATTCCCATCCAAAAGTTCAAATGCTTGTATGATTCCCCTTCTTCGAATTAAATCCATTAACGAAGTGATATCCCTTTTATTGTCCTCCAATTTTCTCATCGAATCATTATGTGAGGCTGTGATCGCATTGAAAACATCGGATAAGCTCTATAAATAATAAAATGTAGATAATTTTATAAAAAAGTTAAACCTCTGGTTCTTTGCCGTTATTATTTTTACTCTTCACACTGTTCGTTCGTGTGATCTCTTTTGGTGGAATTGATTGTGTTTTTCGATCCGATACAGAAACACTTCGATCATTTCGGGGAATCGTGTTCATTTTCTTCTAAATTTCAAGATAAAGGTAAGGATAAAGGTAAAGATAAAGGTAAAGATAAAGGTAAGGATAAAGGTAAAGATAAAGATAAAGATATTGATTCAAGATTCTATAATTGGATAGTACCGATACAGTATACGATTTAAAGATGAGAACAAACCTCTGTAAGTTTTCCAGTGGATGCGTTTCTTGGTCTCATATCGGGCAGAGGCAAGCTTTTTCTGAAAATCAAGAACTATGAATGGGTCCAATACAACCGCTGAACTATTACAGATCAACAATCAAATCCAATTCCTTATTATAAACTAAAAAAAAATCACTCAATATCTGAACTTCTCGATTTTCTTACTTCTTTAACTGACCACTCTTTCCCTTTCTTTTCCCTCTCCTTTTTACCCATTTCTTCTCTTGATTTTCCCTTTACAAATTCTCCTCAAATGGTTGTCAATAACAACGCGTGTCCTCTACTAAAAATAAAGCCGCAAAAACTTCTGTTTTCGGCTATATAATTCTGTTTTTAGATCCTCAAAAACCTGTCTGAGAAGTTGTAATCTCAGTGGGATTATTTTGAGTCTCAAAAAAAGTAAAAAACCTAATGGGTATTTACAAATTTGTATCAAAAGGGATTTGCTGTAATGGAGAGTTTTTGAATGAGTTGAGGAAAATAGCTCAGGGATTTTCTTTTAAAGTTTTTTATTCCAAAGTTTTTATTCCAAATTTCCTTATTCCAAAAATTCTATCAAAATTTCTTTATTCCATCAAAACTTACTTGATTGAAGCGGATCGATTTCCCGTTTTCGCAATTGGATGGGGATCATCGGGTGTATCGGCTCGTTGACTTGTCGATGACTTTGCCATTTCCATCGAAATCAACGATGATGTTGATCGAGAGGCTGATCTTTTCACCAAAGTTTCCGCCCTTTTTGATGGCATTGGCTTGGTTGACTAAAATTCGTTGGCTTGAAAGATCTAATGAGGATCTAATGAGGATTATCACACACAAAGAAAACCTCTAACCTGTGGTGTATCTTGTAATCGTGAAGTGGAAACCGCTCGATGAACCGCTTCCAACGTTTCATCTTTGAGTCCGATTGGAATTGGCTGGAAATGATTAACTTGAAATGATTAATTAAGGTTTATTCTAAATAAACCTGAAAACCTAAAGAACTTCATCTCTAGCTCTAACTCTACAAACTGATCATAACTCTATCTACCTGATGTTCTTCTTCAGGTGTACATCCTTCACTAATCGGTGTAATCACTCCCTCAATCCCATCGGATCCATCAGAAAGTGGAGAAGATATTGATGACAATTTCCCTTCACCGAAAATCTCATCAAATGGATCGATGTCCTCAACGGCCAACTCGCTGGTTTCCGAAGCGAGAATTTCCTGAAATGATTTGGGATTTCTTGGAATAGAATGTTAATGCAAAACTCTGTTGTTGACTTTGACTTTGATCCAACTATGACTTTTATTGCTTTGACCGAAAACTCTTGTCTGCCTTTTTGAAATTTTCGTTTTGTTTATAAATAAATACTTAGCCGATCAAGCCGTGGTTTTCTTTAAAAAAAAGATTAACTATTTTATTTAGCTCATTTTTAGGTAAATTTGAATCCACTTTGAAGCAAATCTTGTTTTTCCCAAAAAAATCCTTATAATGGACATAAAATCAAAACGGCTTAGTGAAATTTTATGAAAATTTGTCTATCTGCCTAACTTTTTATTCTCTACCTTTTGTCTTTGACATCAAAATAGATTTATAACAAAAGGTGCTCAAATCAGAACTTTGAGTTTGTGTTTTTGACTGTTCGACTTCACGCTTTTAAAAAAATTAACTAACTTCTCAGAATTTCTTAAAGAACAATTTATAAATAAAAAATAAGACTTTCTGATAAAAAACCATAGATCGATTGGTTCATTATTCATTTCAAAAGATAACCCTTAAAAAGCGGACAAGACTATCCGGCTAATCTGATACTCTATGGAAAAATGCTAATCACCTCATATGTCGTATTGAAAAGTCCAATACTTCGATTTGCGAACGCACACAGAATTTCCAATGAATCTGGAGTTGGCAGGACAGATACAACCTGAATGAAAGATTAGAATTGGCTTCTAAATATGATCTTCTATAAATTTACCTTTGCTTCTGGTGGTAGATCAGAACGGGCGACTTCTGTCACGGGTTCCCAAGTGACCAAATGAAGACTCTCATCTGTACAAGCGATCAAAAGATCGCCTAGAAAATAAAATAAACTATTTTTTTTAAATACAGTCCAGAATCCCATCTCCTTAGAGTATTTCCAAATAGTAATGCAGATTAATTTTATACTTTGCTATAAAGAAACAAATGTTATAAACAAACCATTTGGTGCAAAGGAGACTTTCTTTATCTCATCATCGACCTCATCACTCACTCCGATACATTCAAATGTCTCGAGATCCCAGAAACGGACAACTCGATCACCGCCAAATGTTGAGAGAAGGAATTCTCGTGGATGAAATGATACACCGTGCACCTGAAAGGGTTTACATAGTGTGTAATTTTTATGTTTTGAGGTTTACGTCATATTCTTCTTGAATACTCACCGATATTCCTGGAGCATGCTTGACTTTCGCAGCTCTTTGTCGTAGATCGTATATCTCAAGACTCATATCCGTTCCCACAACACAAAAACGATCATCGGGTGATAAAGCCAAAGCGGTAATTGTTGTTTGAGTTCGAATTCTCATGACATTTGGCGGATGAGCGGCCACATTCCATAGAATACATTGACCATCATCACCACCGGTTGCCTGCAATGGAATGAACTATTAGGCTGTAAACGAAATAACCTGGCTTTTAAAAAATGATGGCTGAACCAAATGAGATCTAGTTTGTATCATTCAAAAGATAAATCGAAAGACTTTTGAGTCTTTGAAAAGCTTTTATTTTTGACTTTGAAAAACTTTGAAAAGCTTTTATTTTTGAGCATTTTCGGAATTTTGTTCAAACTAAAATTCAGAAAAAACGGCTGGACGGATTTGGTTGAAAATTTTACTGAAGAAAAGTTGCCAAAATTGCCAACAAAACGAAAACAGAAAAGCGCCGACTTTACAGCATTTTTTGACAAGTAATAATTTTCATTTTTCGCGTGAAATAAAGCTCTTAGTTTTTCACATTTTCAGCAAAATTATCAGCCAAATCCGTCTAGTTGCTTTGAAATGCTTGCAAATCATGTATCAAACGCAAAAACTTACCCATTTGACAAATCTTACGACAAGAATTGCTTTTACTTTTTTACATAAAATAAGGACATAGATTTCGTATATTTTCAGTAAAATTTACAATCAAATCCGTGCAGCCGTTTTTTCGGAATTTTGGTTTGAACAAAAGTCCTCAAATAAAGGATTTTGATCATATGAGGCGCTCTGAATAACTTGAAATTTGTAGAAAACGACTGGATTGATTTTACTAGAAATTTTATGAAAAATTTAACAGGGATTAATTTTTCTTTGGTATAGAAAGTTAGAGTCAGTTGCCATCAAAAAAGCCGCCAACCGTTGATTCTCGCCAATTTTGTCGACTCACCTTTGCGCTCCCAAAAAACCCGAAAAATAAAAGCTTTTCTAAAATGGTAACAACCATTTTGTGGAGGAAATATAGATCTTTTTAATGGTGCAAACCGTACTTCATTTGGCGCATTTAACATTTGTAAACAGTTGTAAACAGTTGCAAACATTTGTAATAATTTTTAGTTTTAAAGTCCGGTTATTTAATTGACAACCTAGTAAATTTGGGGAAACTTGGCTATTTTAACTTCGATTAGTAGTGAAAACTCTCTAAAATGCTCACCCAACAATAGACGTTTTTGTTGAAAGCCGCGATGGTGTTGATATTTCCGACATGACCGGCAAGTGTTCGGATCTCGGTGGCTAAATGATCATAATAAGAAATATGCTCATAGATCGGATGCATTCTCGGATTCAGGAAATCAAATTGAAATCAATTTTTTTTATCATTCCTTACCTGTATCCACATCGATCACCGATACAGCTGATCCACTTGCAACGGCAATCGTTCGCTCATCCGTTGAGAGACACATACATCGAGTTGGTTTCGGAAAAGAGATTCTCTAAAATAATTCTGGATCATTTTGTAAAAGAAGTCTTGTTTTCTTCATTCTATTCTTTACTTTCTTCATTCTATTCTTTACTTCTATTCTTTATTCTTTACTTTCCTAGCAACCCATTCAAATTTCACACCCCATTTGCAAATGTTTCTCGGAGGAATCCCTCCTTTGTCTGAAATGAGATAGGGATATCTAAGGGTGAGCATCGGCTTCCAAAGTGGAAATGGTAGAGAAGGAAGAAGAATAGATTGGGATCAATCATTCCACGCAAACACTCACTCACATACACCACTTTCTCTTCTTTTATCGAAATGGGGGAACACCCTGTCTCTTCCCCAATTTTCCCTTTCTATTCACAAAGCTTTTCCCATCCAATCTCCCCAGAGACCCTCTCATTCACATTGTGAATTCAATGCTTTGAGGCACAATGTTGCTTTTCTCTTTAGTTTCGTGCTCAAGGAAAAAGTAATGATTTTGGCTGACTATAGCTGTTTAAGCTAAGGAATGAGAACAAGAATCTGCTAGATTTATTTGAAACAGCAAAACAGCAGTTATTTGAAATAAAACAGCAGTTTTGAATGATAATTTCAATTTGAAAACCCTTTGAAAAACTGAAAGCCCAACCCACCGGTACAATCGCTCCCTCAACGAGTGCCCATGCCTGAAGGGGATTTGCCGTGAAAAGAACATTCCTTCGTTGGCTGATACAAGCAACAGAGACAATGTTGAACAAATCGTTTGCTTCAACTAAATACAAAATAACAATAATACATAATTCGTTTCATTTAAACTCACATTTCTGCCGCAACATTTCTCGGTTTCATCCACCCGATTCGGTACCCGTCTTGATGACCGATTTCTGCAAATTTTACTTGATACAAGGCGAGTTAAAGTCAAGATAAAGAAATAAGTCCAATAAGAAAAAAAACTGAAACGGCAAAGTGTCCTTGGGTAATTTAATGTCTGCAAAATTTACATTCAACATAAAAAAAATAAGAGATTGAAGCAATTGAGATGGGACTGGGTAAAAAGGGTATTACGGGTTCCAAAAATCCAAATTCTGGGTCGAAATCTTACTCAAACTGCTAAATCCTTTTAAACCAAAAACACGAATTCTAAATGATTTGCCAAAACGAGAGGAATAACAAGACGATTCGCGGCTGGGTTGAATTGACTGGTGTTTATAGAAAAGATAGAAAAAACCAGTTTTTGCGCTTTTTTAAAACTTTCCTGCTTGAAATGGACCTGTTTTTGGTCCATTTCAAGTCCGATTCGATAAGTCAAACCTAGAAAAAACAAGAAATAAATGGCCCTTACGGTTTTTTTCTTTTTGGCCCGCAAAAGCTTTTCGAATCGCCGTGGCTAATCAGTTCCTGGCAAAGTACTTCTTCGAAAGATGTAAGCAAACTCCTACCATATTTCCAAAGAAAAGTTGGTGCTATACTAGTTTCGGGTCGCAAATGGGCGTATCCAAGGAAATTTGCATTTAACGCGCAATTTTTTTCATTTAGTTTTTCGAATGAAAATATTTCCAAATCAAAAACAAAATTATTTTTATGATTTGAAAGTGATGTTTAGTTGATTTCTGTTTTTTTTTCTTAACCCTGCCTATTAATGGGTCTTTTATTTTAGAATGGCGGCAAAGCTGCTGCTGCTAGGCTAGGTTTGCGTGCGTTCAATCTTTTGACGGAGTGGCTTAAGTTAGCAATAACGACTGATGATGATTTTGACGTTTACTAGGCTTTTTGTTGTTATTTTTTGATCAATGTTACCCATTTTTTGCAATTTTTCACAGCTAAAACCATTTTCATTCGATTCAGCGTGTTTGAAAACCTAGAAAATATAAAAGTTGCGTGTTAAATGGAAATTTCCTTGGTCAAGTCCCCAACTAGTAAAGCACCGGTAAAGTAAAGCAAAGTAAAGCAAAGTAAAGCAAAGTAAAGCAAAGTAAAGCAAAGCAAAGTAAAGCAAAGTAAAGTTAAGCACAAGTTTTTGTCTAAAAACTGATTAATAGAACAAAAAGATCTTTGGTTTTTAATAACTTTATCGGTGATATGAAAGACACCGTTCCGAAGACCAACAAAGTGAAAAGACCGGGAAAAGTACAGAAACTCTAAAACTGTAACAATTTTAAAAGAAACAAGGAAGCAGGGGTGGAAACAACAAAAGGAGGAGGGAAATTTTAACAATAAACAGAATTTTCTAAGAGGATCGAAAAAGGGATACACGCGCAAAAGACACGGCGGAGCGCCGGACCGGAAAACGACTCTTTAAAGAATTGATTCTGAAGGGATGGAGAAAGGGAGACGGTCTCGTCCGTCTTTCGTCCGACTTACGTCTCGAGTACGGTAGCTTAGGTGTATTTTTGAATTTATGGCTGGAAAGTTGCCAACGAACTGCGGGAATTGAAGTTCTACTGGCTAAATTCAAAGGGGAGAAATTGTCAGACCATTATGAGGCATGGGATTGGGAGAAAGGGCATGAAGGGACACCCTTTCTACCCCTTTCCCTTTATGTCTAGGAGGGACTCCTCTGTATATGCCACCCCCATCCCCATCACGGGAGAGCATAATTCGTCCAGTTGGTGGGCAAGAGAGCAGCTGGATTGGTGTGTGTTGAAGAGAGAAAAGAAAAGAAAACCCCATTTCCACCCATAAATACCCCCGTCCTTCAGTTAAAAGCTTTTCAATTCATCCTTTCACTTCTCACCATTTATGAATCATTGCAAACTTTTAAAGGTAGCAATTGGTGTGGAATGGGAGTTGAGGATTCGACGGAGTTCCTTAAGAATTCGACAGGAAGCAGTAAACTAACATTGCAGATCGATTTAGAAGTAGTTTGCTCTGACTTCTTTTTCAAGGACTTTGAAAAATAAGCTCAAGCAAAAACCTTAAAAAAACCGACTCTTCTGGTAAGTGGCGGGTCTTATGAGGGAAAAAGAGGATGAATGTGAAAGACAAGAAGGGAAAGGGTTGTCATTGAAGGAGAAAGAAGGAGAAGAAGATTAGAATGGAATGGAATGAACGGGAAATGGAAGAGGAAGAATCGATGTCAAAGAAGAAGAGAAAGAAGAAGAAGAAGAAGAAGAAGAAAAAGAAAGGTAAAACAAGAGAATCCGATTCACCGAAACATAATTCTAGAGTTTCTAGAGTTGATTCTAAAGTTGGTTAGTCATGGAAACGGTTTGCCACAAAAAAACATTCTCTTGATTTCATTGGATTTATAAAAAAAAACAAGAATATACCATAATAAATTCAAATTTATAAAGCAGAGCAGAATGCATAAAATATCGAGAGTAAGAATCGATGTCAGTGAGAAAAGGAGATGTCTGAAGAGAAAAAGGAAAGAGAAGGCCCAAACAAGCCACAATTGGATTTCACAACGCTGTTCTCTCTTTTCCTTACTCACATCTGATCAAAAAATTTCCGCAAAAAGAAGAACTTCATGCATTTTTAACTTTTCAAAGGAGAAACGTGGATAGTTCTCTGTGGAAAAGTGGAAAAGTGGATAGTTTTCTGATGTTTTGGTGCCCCACAATTATGGTCCTATTGTTAAGTGTTAATTTTTGCGCGACGTCGCACTCCAATTGACGTCACCGCCATTTGGAGGTAGTCAATGGGAGCGCCGCGTCGTCGTTTTTAATCATTTCTTTATTTTGCAAAATCATAAAACCACCACGTTTCTTTTTCATTTTATACCCGTAATAACCATTTTTTTGCTTGTTCTATTTCTTTAATTTTTATTTTTTAGGAAGATGGGGCGTGGAAAATCGCTTTCGCGGATCGAACAGATGAAAATTGTGATTTTGAAAGGAAGAAAGTTGTCGAATCGGGAGATCGCAAAGAAAATGAAGCGCTCGCACCAAGTTGTCGCAAATTTCTTGAAGAATCCTTTCAATTATGGCAGGAAGAAGTCTCCGCTGTTGATACACAAGATTGAATCTCCAACAGCAACAACAACTTCCCAGATTGCATCACCGTGGACATCAGTCAACAACGCCCAGGCGAATGGCCATCAAACTCTCCCGATCTCAATCCCTTAGATTACTCAATCTGGTCGATTCTTGAAAGCAAGGCATGTGGCAACTTCAATATGAGAACTTTAGCAATGGATTAAGCTAAAAAATGTGAGCAGAAGTTAAAAAAATCTCTCTCAAGCAGATGTCGCTTGAATTTACTTCATTACTCAACGAAAAGAAAAATGGCGCTTGAAAGAGTTCTCTTAATCCTGAGAAAAGGAAAAGATTCACATTTAAGATGTGGGAAAATAGGGAAAATGGGGTATTTCGTGAAAGAAATGGATGGAACTGAGTAAAAGACTTAGATAAGGTTTAGATTTAATGGAATGAAATGAAGATTTGAAATATAGGTAAGAAGTATTTCTTTTTTGTTTTCAAAGCAAAATTTTAAGGAGATGGAATGGTTGAGAGGCCGGGGAAGGGGGTCAACTATCAGATTACCCTTTTCAAAAGAAAAATGGATCGCCAATCCTCTTCTCCATCAGCACAACCACTCACGAGCTGTCCCTTCATGTTTTTCATTGAATAAATGGGGAAATACTTCATGTTACACTGAGAAATGAAGTAATGGAGTAGAAATTGAGGATGGAACACTTCTTGTAGCATTAAACGGTTTGCATCTTGTAGTATTAAACAAGCATGCTATACTATGAGAAATAGAGTACTTCATGCAGCACTAAACGGTTTGAAAGCTCTTTCAGAAGAATGATCTTTCAAAAGAACTATAAATTTGAGAGCTCACAAAAAAGAAATAAAACCAAGTTCTTTGATGAGATCATAAAATCTTTTAAAACCTTTAAAAACCTTTTCATTTGTCCATTTTTCCAATCAGACTTCAACGTTAAAAACCAAAATGATTTTTCTTTAGATTTTTAAAGCTTTTCAAAAGAAGCACTTCGAAAAGAAGTACTTCGAAAAGAAGAACTTCAAAAAAAGAACTGTTATCAAGCTTTGATTTTCCACTATCAATTTTCGAAAAAAGCAAGTGAATAGCGAAAATGAGTCAACAAATAAAACCTACGCTTCGCAATTTTTTTGAAGCGCTCAAAAATTGAATTGGATTGAATTGGATTGAATTGGATTGAATTGAAATGAATCTCAGTGGAAATCGATGAGATTTTAAAGTGATTGACAGCAAAATATGGCATTTGCTGAATTTTGAAAAGGGAGAGATAAAAGCAGCGTTTAGAATAGAAAAAAAACATGCACAGAGTTTTAAGTAGGAAGCGACGAATAGTAAAATAGCTTTAAAAGTGTCGTAGTCACGATAAAAGTACAATCGTAAAAGTGTCGCAATCTTTTTGATTGACCAAATCAATATCAGATGATTCTTTGGTAAAAACATTGTGAAATGGGGAAATTTGGGGAGATTCCTGGGGAGATAGGGAGGGGAAATCATCCTGAAAGAGAAAGGAGTCCCTGGAGACACGACGAAGCCTCAAACACATCCAAACTTCTACTACGAACGACTAGGAAAAGAAAACTGTAGGAATTCTAGAATAGAAATAAAATCGAGATGTAAAACGGACGAAATTGGCTTGGAAATGGGGAAATTGGCTCCAATTCTTGATGAGAAATAAGGCAACTGAAAACTGAAGGCAACTGAAGATCAGAGATTGATATGTTACTCACAATATGTCAACTGAATGGCCAAATAATATGATACATAGGCCATTCAACGCAGAATTTCACGCTGGCTCCGAATCTGCTTTCCCTTTTTCATATGGAGCACTCTGTCAAAAGTTATAAGACTGCAAAGTTTTGCATGAGATTTCAAGAGTCAGATTTCCCTAGATTTCCCTAGATTTATAAGCAGTTTATGAGCAATTTATAAACAGATTATAAACAGATTATAAGCAGATTTCTTTCGCCTTTGCAGGGGTGGCCAAGTGGCAGTGGGTTAGAATACAAGGCAAAGCTCGAGTTCGAGTCTCTACTCGAGTTCAGCTCGACTTTTTTCTTCTGTTTTTTTGGATTTGCAAAGTTAATAGTTTTCCGCTTCAAATACAAGTTAAGTTACAAGTTATTAGTTACGTTTCAAATACAAGTCATCTAGTTATCAAGTTACAAGCTATTAGTTACGTTTCAAATCAACTACTTCTCATAAAAAATGTTTTACTTTTAACTAAGCACACTAAGCCCAAACAGCTATCATTGAAATCCAGCACACTAAGCCCAAACAGCTATGGTCGCGTCCGTTTCCTTCCTATTTGCGTTGCTATTTTGCAATTATTCGCGTCGCATTTTTCGTCCTTTTCTCGCTTCCCAAAATTGTTTTTTTTTGGTCTGCGGGCTTTTGCCTTCCCTCTTGGGGGACTTTTGTTGTTTCATTTTTGATGCGCATGCGGTTTTTGTAATGGTTATTGTTGCATTTCGGTTGTGTACTAATAAACAGTAACATTATAAATTCACTTTGCTTTATGCTATCCTTCAGGTTTTAACTGCTAACTGCTTTTAACTTTAACCTGCTTAGATAACTGGTTTTGCTAACATTTGTGTCACCATCGACGTAGTATCAATCCGATCCGTACTCTTCTCAAGAGTATTAGTTTATTGTTGGATACTACGTGTTCTTGTTACGTTGTAACGGATTTAAAGGGGTGCGCTTTTAGGGAAACCCTTTTTAACCTTTCGTGCTATTCGGCCATTCTTAAGCAGAATCATCCTCGTGGATAAGGTTAAAGCGGGTTCGCACCCCAAACTCTATCATTGAAATCCAAAAAAGCTTTGACATTGATAACAACATCGTCGTGAAAGGGAAAAAGCATAGTTTGGCTACAGTTACGACAGGGACTAGACATAAAAGCCAAAAACGTATTCTCACAAGGCAAAAGAATCGTTTATAGTATCGAATGATACTTGTCATTAATCAATCAATCAATTAAATGTTTTTTATTATCAATTAATTAAATGTTTTTGATTATCAATCAATTAAATGTTAACATTACTCAGCCTTTTGATTGATTAAGACTTTGCAAAGATTAGACGAAGAAATGTTTCCACAACTCTTTTCAGGGCTCAAATCGAGGAAGGGTAAATATAGGGGTGTTTGTTCATGTAATGCAACCCGGCAAGGGAAATCGGAAACATTTAGAAAAAGAAACGAGTTGTGAAAGTGAAAGGAAGCACTGGTGAGATAAAAACTTCTAGAACTTCTAGAACTACGTACAAAATACGTAGAACTTCTAGAAGTTCTACGTATTTTGTACTACTTTCTGTCAACCAAAAAGAAAAACCAACGCAAAGAATCTGGAAAAACAAATCTTACATCTTTTAATGTTCTAGAATTGCTAGAACTAGAATACTAGCATTTAAGCTTACAGTTAGCTTAGCTTACAAGCTTACAGTTAGATTAGCTTACAAGCTTACAGTTAGCTTAGCTTACAAGCTTACAGTTAGATTAGCTTACAAGCTTACAAATCTTAAAGCCTCAAAATTTCTTTCAACAAAAGTTTAGAAATAAAGTAACAAGACATAATAGACAAAAGACATAAGACAAACGAGAAAGAGACAATAAAGTAACCAAGTTTCAACTTAAACGACTTGAAAAAGAAGTGTGGACATTATGTATAGTCAGAAAAAAGTGGACGGGATGGAAGTGTAGGCAATGGAATAGAAAAGAGAAAGGAAATGGGGGAAGGGAACAAAAAATGTCGTGTATACATGGGAATCGATGGGGAGACTCTTTACTCTTTCCAGAAATGGGAATAGTGAATAGATGAGGGGAGAAGAGGGAAAAAGATGCGGAGATGGGAAAGATCACAGAGATCAGAGAAGGGAAGTGCAATGTAGAAAGAGATGGATAGGGCAAGAAGAAGGGGCCAATGTACCTGCTTGGAAATAAAAACACTTCGTTTCTGGTGCAGAAGAGATCCTCTATCTCTTACAGTATATACTAAAATAGAAGTGCAGTCGACTCTCTCTATAACGGAAAGCTCTATATAACGGAAAGCTTTATAACGGAACTCTCTATGACGGAAAGCTCGATAACGGAAAGCTTTATAACGGAACTCTCTATGACGGAAAGCTCTATATAACGGAAAGCTCTCGCTCAAAATGAAACATTTACAGCCGAACATTGATGATAAAAAGTGAAATAATTTCTGTCCTTTTTGCATGCTTTTTTTCTGGAAGTTGTGACTGTTTTGTTTGTTATGTCACTTTTTATCATCAATGTTGAGCTGTAAACGTTTCATTTTGTTTATAAACCTCATTGTAAAAAAATTTAGCCTGTTGCCTCGTGAAATATTAAAATAAAACAAATTTAAGTGTTGAAATATCAAAATAAAAAGAAAAACAAAGGATGGCATTGAAACCAAGCAAAAGATGAAGAAATCGTTTCGTATCCCTTTGGCCACTGGCGCAGTGGCTAGTGCAGTGGCCACTGGCGCAGTGCCCAGTCCATATTTTGCCCAGTCTTATGACGGTCAGGGAAATTTGATAACTCTAGGCTTATAACTGTTGATAGAGACCCGTTTTGCAAAGACGGAAAGCAGTTTCATGAGCAAAGGAGCAGGAATTGGAATGAAATTCTGCATCAAATCGCCTGTTCGCCATTCTGCATCAAATGCCTTTCGATCCAAAAGCTCACCTTAAGTTTGTGCACTTCCCTTGTTAGTACTCAATTTAATATTTAGCCCATGAACAATTTGTATAGCCAAGTTTATTAGAGCTAAAAGAAAAATGCAAAAATCGCGAGAGTAGAATGTGTATGGAAATGGATGGGGAATGGACAGGTGAGCAATTCTTCTCGCACTCCCATTCACCCCTTTCGTCTCTCTTTCCTCTTCCACTCTCTTTGCAAGGCCATTTCCCCGCTCATCCTTTTTATTTCATATTCTCCTTCAGAACAAAAGGATTTATGAGAGAAAATGAAGAGACTAGACACTGTAAAAGAATATTCCGATCGCTCGATTCGCTAAAAACGTTCCATACTTGCTGATTGCTGGAACGATTGTTGAAGTTGTTGAAGTTGTTGAAGTTGTTGAAGAAATTGTTGTCAGTAGTCATTAAAAGCTGTCAGATTGATCCAATAGTTGATCCAATAGTTGATCCAATTGTTGATCCAATAGTTGACCGAATTGTTGATCCAATTGTTGATCCAACTTGTCTTCTTCTTAAGCTTCTTTTGTTTCTTTCACAAATATACTTCAAATTTTATCTGTTATCTGTTAGTTTATCAATTTTATCGCAAACATCAAAAATAACTTTTCAAAAAAACGAACTGAAATCATTCTTCGAATCCTCGAATCATTTTTAATAAACAAAAATATTCGAATAGCAGAAAAATAGCATAAAAAGAAAGAAAAGAATTCGGTCACGGGCATCCGAAGAAGTCAAGGCAATTTTTGCACATTTTGAAAGCTAAAACAACACAGAAACTTGAAGATTTAGGAATTGACTGAGCAATGAGAGTAAAGCTGAAGTTTCAAAGTTTGAAATGGCTTATTTTGATCTCATTGATCTAGTAGATGGAAAAACGCGTCCAATTTCAGACGCTTTATCTACTCAAGGATACCATTTGTTTAGAATCACTTCCACTTTTGGCTAAAACTGGAAGTGATTTAGAGAAATCTAGAGAAATCCCATCTACTCTTTAGAAAAGTAGAAAATTTCTCAGGCACTAATATACGAAAAAGTGATCATCTATACAAGAAAAAGCTTTAATACTTTAAGAAAATAAAGAAGATATTGAAGAAAATGAGAGAATGAGATGAAAGTTCAATGAGAGAAAAATATTGTGCACATACACTGGGGTTTACAGTTTAAAAATAATACAGAAAGATTTCATTTAAAGAGTCGAGCAATTCATTTGAGTACCGGCATCTAAGAGAGCGAAAGGGAGAATGGGATAGGACATTTGCGGGGAATTGAATGGGATTGGAGAAATCGTTTGATATTGATGAGATAGAATCAAGCCTGAAATTGATATTGTAAGCACTTTTTAGGTTGTTGTTGTTGTTGTTGTAAGCAACTTGTTACTGTTGTATGCATCTACTAAAGTACGCTCGCCGTTCAAACTGTTCAATTACCCAGCTTCTTTCAAGTTAACGATCAAGATCGATATGGGAAGATAGGATTGCGATTTCCAAGTTATCTTTAACTTTCTCTCAACTCTTAAACCATAATTTTCCCCTCAAAACCCACAATGATGTGATCGTGAACCTGTCCCGGCAGGGCACTATCTGAGATCGATGTGGGAAGATCGGATTGCGATTGGACGACACCAGTAGCTCCCAAATTGCTTCCCGATCCCTCTCGTCGGAGAATCTGCAGATTACATCAAATTTTACAACTCTATTTTCATTACCTGATTAATTCTCGAGCTTCCCGACATAGCGGCCACTTTTTCCAGGGCACTCATTCCCCCAGTTTGTGTGTTATTCACTGTCTGCACAGGACTGTCGCCTCCTCCACTTTCTCCTCCTTGTCCGCCTCTAGTTCTACTCATGATCGCTGCCAAACGGGCTTTCCTCGCTTCTCGTTCTTTCTCTTCCTAAACTTTTACAGTTTACAAGTGATCTTATGTCCAGATACTGATACTGCCAGTACGCACCAGTACTATGTACAATACGTCAGTACGTACCAGTAATATGTACAGTACGTCAGTATGCAGCAGTACTATGTACAGCATGTCAGTACGTACGTCTAGGAGCCACTCAGCTTAACATTTCAGTATCTTCAAACACGAACCTGTTCCAATTTTGCCAACAACTCGGCTTTTCTCTCTTCGGGTGTTGGTGGTCGAAGAGCCGATTGTGGTGGAGGTGATGAAGTGGATGAAGTAGATGGAGGAATTGATGGATTCAATGACACTTCAGCCACTTCTTCATCTCCACTTGTACTCGTATCCGTATGTTCCGAGTTTCCATTCTCTTTTTGGTGTATTTCCACTTCCATTGGTGATTCTTTGCTGGCTTCAATTGTCTGACTCATTTCAGAAATGAGAAGTGGTTCTTCTTTATGTTCAACTTCTTTCACTGGTTCATCTCCGAGATTCAATAGCATTTCAGGTTCGTGATGAGATACCTAAATAGCTTTTGAAGTTATTTATGTTTGCTGTTTTGTTTGTTTGTTATTTGTTTGTTAGTTGATTACCTGTTGATGCTCTGGTTCTTCTTGAACATCAAATGGTGGATGAATCTCATGGTGATGCACGGGTTCATCTGCTGTGTTCACATCGGAAAGGAGTAACTCAGATAGTTCATCATTCAATGATCTCTCCTTCTAAAACGTTAAAGTAATCGGAAACTTCTAAATCGTTAAAGTATTAGACTTCTATCTGGATTCAAAGTCTTCCGTACCGAAGGTGATTGAGCAATAGGCTCATCTGGAACATCGTGAACCATTTGAACATCAGGAACATCTTCGAGTTTCTCCAAGTCTTGATGAAGCTCATTTTTCAAATCCTGTAACTGATTCAATAGTTGTAACTGATTCATTTAATTTCCAAATTTGTTACCTGTTCTTGCAAATCTTTATTCTGTAGCTCAATTGGTTCTTCTGGATGTTCAATGACTGGTTTAGCTTCGACTGCTTCGACCTCAGCTGCTTCAACTTCAACTGATTGATTTTTCTCCTCAACATCCAAAATCTCTTTCTTTTCTTCAATCTTTGGTGGTTCTTCCCATCTTTTTGTGATAATCAAAGGCTCATCCGGAGCCTAAATTTTTTCATTTAAAACTCGTTTGCATTTTATTACTTTTTGTGTCACTGGCGTTTCAGCAGATTTCTTGGTTTGTTGTCTTGGTGTTGGAGCCGGGGGCAAGTTCTTTCGCTGGCTGGGGACTAAATTGTCAAAGTTACAATAGGATTTGTGCTATAGTTTATAGATAATTTATAGATAAGTTCTATATTTAAGCAGCTGCGATAATCCAAATCAACAATCACCTGGTGTATTCTTCGGTTTTGGAGTCGACGTCATCACGGGTTTCGGGGTTGATTTGATTGAGGCTGGAGAATACATTGATTGAGTCATCAAATTCTGTTTGATGACTTTTGGTGGAGAGGTTCGAGCGTTGGAAGTTCTCTAGAAAAAAATACTTTCGTACTTCTACGTAGATAAAGATTAAATTAGCAAATTGTTTAGCTTAATCTTAAAGTTCAGTATGTTTTTGTTCAGTTTTTTTAGTAGATTAGATCCCCGAGTTCAACCCTAATATGTTAAGTGTTATCTAAAATATTGAAGCCCTTAATCTTGGCTACATTTATCTATTAAAAGTTTCCTGATTGGAGATATATAACTCATTTTTACAAGCCTTTGAATGAGTACTAGTTGATCTCCCTCCGGCATTTTTGGCGATTTTCTTCATAAAAAATTCTTCGATCAGAAAGAGTTTCTTTCCAAATTTGTGGCATTTTATCTAAAAATTATTTCCAACAAATTTACAATTAATATAACAAGGAGAATCTATGAGCTGAAAATCGAAGAATAATCAATTTCACTTTTTTCCTTGTTTCACTAAAGGAATTTGACTTCAACTCAAAATTCAGTAAAACACTTGAGCCAAAAACAGTTCTTAACGTTATTAAATGATGTTAAATCATTTAATAACATAAAATAAATATCAAAAAACTTTGTCTGCCAATTTATAGAATGAAAATCGTCAAAAATGACAAAAATGGCAGGATCAACTAGTACTCATTCAAGAGCTTGCAAAATGAGTTGTATATCTCCAATCGGGAAACTTAATAGATAAATGTAGCCAAGATTAAGGGCTTCAATATATAACACTTAACACATTGGGGTTGAGCTTGGGAGCTGATCTACCAAAAAGAAGTCACCGTAAATACTGAACACTCTGTATATGTTACTTCCGATCTAGACTGATTCTAGATCGAACGTAATATATATATAAGCTTTTTTCTAGCAAATTCAAACCGGTGTCCTTGTTGGTGTCCCTGAAGGCACATACATACTGGCTGTCATCGGTGATGGACTTGGTCTTTTTGCCGGTTTTGCAACTGGAGGTGGGGAAGCCTGAAGTAGATTCAATATAATATTACAATATTTTCTCATTATCATACCTTCGGTGATGGAGGAGCTGGTCCAAGCGTTGGCACGAGTTTCTTGTCATACTGTCGTTGCTCCTTTGGTACACTCTGAATTTTGCTTTCAGTTCAACGATACGCATTTTTAGCCATAGTAAACCAGCTATTGGATCCAATCAAGAACCAGTTGAAATTACCCTCAATTTCCGCTCACCAACCTGTAGATATGAGATATCTCTTGGTGTGCTGCTTCCGAAGGCGAATGTTTGTTTTTTGTTCTGCGCTGTGCGCGATGAGGCTGCGTGTGCTTTTGCCAGAATTGCCTAAAGAAAATATTTGATGAATAAATCGATGAATTGATGAATTGATGAATTGATTCATCGATTGTGTCGTAAATTGAAGCTAATATGAAGCCAAAACATTTACCGATTGCTTTATGATATCTAAATCAGTTCTAAATCAATTTTCAAAGTGAAGATGAGATTCAAAGATTTTCAAAGCGGCTGTAGTCTTGTATTTCGACAGCAAATTAGTCAATAATTGATCTTTTCGAGATGGTATTTTGGGAAGAGAGAGGAAAACAATGGTAGCTCAAAAGTGTCCACACTGAAAGATACATACAGAAGGGGAAATGGAAAGGGAATGGGGTAAAAAGGACACGGGAGGAAAAGACTGTGATGAAAAAGAGACAAGCTGAAGAAGAGACAAGTTGCGCAAATACGAGAAGAGACACCTCTCCCCATGACTTCTTCTACTGGATTCCCAGCGGTCAGCTTTAAAACAACAAATAACATTAGTCTATGGGGTGGGACATTGAATCTAATTTTCTGATTTCAAATCTAACAAATATAATCACAAAAGTTATCGCTTAGTGACTTAATCTCAGTTACTATCATCATTCCGGGTAACCCTGGATTTCCATTTAATAGTTTCAAAAGTCTTATCCTTAACCGATAGCTGAAAGTCTACTTACCTCTTTTTTGTTATTCATTGCATCAAGGTAAACTTGGCGTCGATCGAGCGCTTCCTTCTGACGCCGTAGCTCTTTTTCGTGTTGTTGTCGGAATCTAAAATCGCTTTGCACTTTTGAAAATCACGAACTTTTAGAATAAAATTTTCGACTTGATAATTGCCTTAGCGAATAGTTCTTTCGACTTTATTTTCTCATTTAGTTTTTCCCCACCCCACCAACCAACCTATCCTTTCTTTCTCGATCTCTATCAGCTTGGATCTTTCGGAGTTTTTCGTTTTGTTCGGCTATCAGAGCAGCTTTTCGGGCGGCCACAATCTTTTCGGCTTCTGCTTTTCGTCTCAAAACCTGTAAGTTAAGTAAATATAAAAATGGAGATTAGAAAGTAAAGGTATTATTGTTTGAAATTTTCAACCTGTCTTTTTCTCACCTCATCTATGTGATTTTTCTTCTCAGTATTCTGTCCAGCCGATCGTCCATTTTGCATTCCCGATCTTGCTGATCCGATCGTCGAATTCGACGAGGTGGCACCGGGTGGAAATGTGCTCATTTTACCCGATGAGAATCTAGATTTTGTTTGTTTTGGCAAACGAAATAAAGAAACGAACAACGAATCCTGTCAAGTCTCGCTTACTAATTAGTCTCTATGCAGGATTTTCCAATAAAATAGGTGGAAATAAATTAGAAAATTGGGTTCCCATAAAAGCAAACTGGCCAATCTCGGTTAGAGCAATAGCAAAAATGAAGAAATGGATGGATAGAGAGGGCTTTTTGGAATCGATCGTGAGTGAGGAAGCTGAAGAGGGAAAGAACAAAAAAAGGAAAAGAAAGGGATTGGCAGAAAGAAGAGAAAACCTCGTGGGGACCCCAAATATGAGTGGAATAATGGCGGATCGACAAAAAAGGAAATGTAAAGAGAAAGAGAGAAAAAGATCTCGGAAAGACAAACAGCTCCTGCGTGTCGTGAAAAGACAAATGAATGCGAAACGAGCGATGGAGAAATGTTGAAGAAGGAGTAGAATGTAGAAGAGGTCAACCCTAAAATCCACGAAAACCTTTGAAAAGAGACTCCGGAATGCTATCAATTTCAGAAAATAGCCACCCCTAGAGCCCCTATTGCGAAACGGCTTTGGGGTAATTTGAAAGCAATACATATCTTGCTAGAATACCTACAACATAAACAAACACTATCACTGCATGATCTTCCCAGAAATCAATGCTGTTTAGTCACCAATGTAATCAATTCCAAAACGAGTAATGCAGAAAACGCTGATATGAGTCGTAGTCAGAAAAGACTTGCAATGAACGCTAAAAACGCTTCCGGCGCTGATAAAGGTGAATCAATGAAGAAAGGAACGGGTAGAATCAAAGGCAGAAAAGCTCGAGGGAAGGCTCACTATCAAGAGTCCTCTGACACAAAGAAGACACACACTATGAATGTCGGCAAACAGCGGGGCTTAAAATCTTTCCCTCCAACCCATGCAAAGTCAAGGAACGGGAGAAGGGGAGAGTCAACGGAGGGAAAAGGAGACTCAACCCATCAACCGCTATCCAGCCAGAAAGAGAGACCCAGTCGATGAATTGCAAATGTGAAATGGGCACCCAGAGAACACGAAGCCTTTACTCATTTTAAAATGGAATTCGGAAATCGTCGAAATTTTCGAAATGCGGTACGGTAGTTCTTCAGTAAAAGTTGCGGAAATTGGTATTTGAGTCTTTGAAGAGAAAAGTACCGTCATTTCTATTTATGGGGTGCTTAAAGAGTCTGTTGAAGTGGACTTGACAAGGGGTTGCACTGGTAAGTGATCCAAATGACCACTCCTAGACCAGACCTGGTTTGAGAAAAACAGGAATTCAAGAGAATCGTGATAGTTAAAGACCAATCTGATTGCAAGTTTCAATTTTGCAGTTCAAAATTTCAGACTTGTTATCTAGTAACAGAATTCCGAATCAGAATCCCAAGGGGCTAAAAATGGCGAACGAGCCCCATTCGAAAATCAAAAAGAAGATATTCAACCGCAATCGGGAATAAAATAAAAGTTCGAAGATTTTGAAAATTTATTTAATCGAACAACAACAAACTTTTAACAAAAACAAGCCACAGATAAAAAAGATAACAAAAAAAGTGAACTAAACTGATTATCGTTTATTCATCTGTTGCTTTCTTTTCTTGACATGTTTCGGCATCTTGTCCTTCCTTTTCTCTCTTCTTTCATCTTTTATTCCTTTCTTTCGTTCTTTTCTTTCATCGGTCGTTTCTCCTCTTGGTCTTCCTGTTGGCTTTTTTGTTCCTTTCTCTTCATCATTTTCATCTTCAACCTCGTCCGATTCACTCTCGTCTTCCTCTTCAGAAGTATCACTGTTCTTTGCCTCTTTCACGACAGTTGCCTAAATAAAAATTGAGCTATCACAAATTTTAAGAGTTGAGTAATTAAACTATGTCTCATCTTTTAGATTTTTCTCAGGATAAACCGAAACAGTACCTATCATTGTTTTGAAGCCTAATATTTGTTGTTAATTCTCAGAAATCTTTACCTTAGAAACCATATGTTGAAATGGATTATTTGGCGTGACTCCCTTTTGAATGAGAAGCGCATCCCTTTCGAAGTTATCCACATGATCGAGCTTCTGTGGAATGAAGGCATTCAAGAAAACAGCATCTTCGTCGGCTCCTTCGGCACTTCTGAAAACGATGAGAGATAATTTTTATCGTTCAAACCAAACGTGGGCCTTTAAGTATATAAGTAATCTTTACCTTTCATGCTCTAAAGCAGCCTCCAAATCATTTTGTGTCACAGTTGGATCAGCAATCACCTATAATAACAAAAATTACTACATCTTAATTTCCAAATACCTCAAATAAACGTCTCAACGATAAAACGGGCACTCCTCGATCGCGGAAGAATCTAGTCACATTGTTGCAATCATGTCTAAATAAAATATTTAATCAAGCGAAACTTGGGCAAGCTATATGAACCTCAAGAAATTGAGTGCCAATGGATGATCATGCTCAACGGATTGAGAGACATCAATCACATACAGCTTGTCATCCAAAAAGAGAAGATTGTACTCGGAGAGATCCGCGTGAACAAGCTTGCACTCACGATAGATCACCCTCATCGTTCTCACCAATTGCTGATAGATTCGTTCAGCCACCTAAAACGAAAAGTTTCAATCAAACTTTGTGATTATTTCGATGGTTCGCGGAAGAAACTAGGCACATCATTATTACTCCTATTCAACTAATAATCCAAAATCAAAAACTGACCTCAACAGTGAAATCGGCATTTTTCAGAAGTGGTGCCGGCCACCCATCTCTTCCGACGAAATCCATAACCAATACGTGTCCCTTCAAAAGAATCGGTTGCGGCACAGGTACACCAGCTTCGTGCATCCTAAATAGAACAATTTAGAACAGCTTCTTTTAACATTTGAGCAAGCGTTCAACCTTTTTATCTCTTTCAACAAAACAAACAAACCTATTCAAATTGCGCATCTCCTTTTCTGCCCAAACAGCTACCATTTTGCGTGGATTGCTTTTGCAATAACCATGACGATATCTAAAAATTAGAAGTACAGTTAGGTATCAAAAAACAATAAAATACCTGAACTCCCCTTGCACATATCGATCACGATCTTTGAACGTCAAAATGCTCGTCTTGTAGATTTTTACGGCAAGCGATCGATCACCATTCTTCGCATGATAGACATTGGCTTCTTTTCCTGAATAAAACGATAGGGTAGTTCTTAACAACGTAAGCCATTAGATTAATAGATTAATATTCGAGACAAACCTGTGCTAATGCATCCGTCAATCGTAGACAGTGTACCACGTTGCAAAAGACCGAAGAGAACGAGCCGTGTCCTTGGATCGAGTACCTAAACACCAATTAATAATAAGCTATCAATTTTTGAACCAATTTAAATGAAAAGTTATCTGGAACAAGTATACCTACAGTCGAACTTCGATACAAAGAACGTTCAATATAGCGAACACTATTTTTGGTCCCAATGAAGGGCTTTACCTTAAAATGACCTTCGATAAAACGAACTTTTCAGCCGGTCCCTTGAGGTTCGTTATATCGAAATTCAACTGTATAGTATGAATTGATATCAATAATACCTGTTCAACGGTTGCTCGATCTTGTCTGTCCTTCACTCGTTTCTGTTGATCCGTTCTTCTTTTCTCCGCCTGTGCTTCAGCCGATCTCACCGCATCCATTCGTTGCTGACTATTTGGGCCAGCTTGTTGCCCTGATCGAATAGCATTTAGCTTCTTCGTAAAATCTAAAAATAGAAATTTAATCAGCAATTTTGCACCTCTCAGGCTAGTCTTCTACATCCTGTATTAGATTGGCAACTTGAAATTTGGTACACTTTTTCGTATTTCCCATAAAACATTTAATACGTCAATTGAATTATACTTCTCTAAATAAAAGTTATATATTAGCTAATTTAAGACATGTTTAAGCAAATTTGGGTAACTTTTGAAACGAATTTGAGCAGAAATTCAAGTTTTTCTGAAAATCCTTCAAATGGAACTATAACAAAAACGATTGATTATATCTAGCTGAGAATTTGGCTATTTACCTAACTTGTTATGCTCTCTTCTTTTATTGACAATAAAATGGGTTTATGTGGAAGAAAGTACTCAAATCGCTTTGTCGAGCATTCATCATTTTTGGTTCCTCAACTTCTTGCCCCTTATAAACCTACAAAACCGAAGCTTTTCTAAATTTGTCAAAAGCCTGTTTTAGAGAATAAATGGGCCTTTTTATTGGTAAAAACTGTAGATTAATTGATGTACTGGTTATTTCTAAAAAGTGCAATGAATAAGTGTACCAACTTTCAAGCTGTCAATCTAATATTTTGAACGTAAAGATGAAAGGTACCAACCCCCAGTCATATCCTCGAAATCTGCTTCATCTTCATATTCATCGCTTGTCGTCTCATCATCATTTCCTTGTTTAATATTGCGTGGACGTTGAAAGGAAAAGCACGTCATTTTCTCGAGAACTTTCGAAATCTAAAACTAATATATTTGACTAAACATCAGAGAGAAATCTAATATGTGCTGTAAAAATTTTCCACTTTAAAGCAAATGTACTTTAAAACAAAAACCCTCACCCGTTCTTCGTCTTCTTCATCATCACCCGATGAAGATGAGGCGATTTGATTGAGATGATTGGGCAGACGATTTGCTTCAACGATATTTTCCATTACCCAATGATTGCTTCACGTTTATCTGAAAAGAATAAATAGTAGATAAGGTCCAAAAAATAGTCAGAAAAGAAGAAAAGACAAATCAACAAGCCTCGTTACAAACCAAACTAATAAATGTTGTGGGAAACTTGAGCAGTTGTTGGAAGAAATTAAGCGGGGTAATTAAAGTTTATGAGCAGGGGAGGCAAAAACGCCTTTAGTAAACGCAAAACGCAAAAACGCCACAAAGTAAACGTGAAAATTGAAATTTTACCTCCAAGAAGCTCAGAAATAACAATTGGATAGAAACAAACTATTTAAAAAACTGATTGGATAGATTTTTCTTGAATCTTTCGTTTTATCGCTACAATAATCCGTAAATGCGACAATTGAACAACAAAAAAATTGAAATTGCAAATCACTATCAAAAATCCACTTATCATAAGATTTTCAAGAAATCACCAGGGTATATTAAATTTTCATTAAAACAAACTACAATTGGAAGTGAACGAAAGGAATTGGCAACAGATGTTAAAGCGTAAAAAAAACGAAAACGTTCATTCAACGCAGATGTAAGTGAGCAAAAGAAGAAAGAAACAATTCCTCCAACAATACAAAAGGCAAAAGATGAGACATGGAGGAAGAGATCTTTCGCAATGTGACAGACAGGTATATAAAGGAAAAGAGGGGAAAAGGTGGCGCTATAGGTTGCTCCTTACATCTCTCTCAGGGATCTCGTGTAGTTTACCATTGTATGTGTCTGCATCTCTTCCCATCCTCTACCCACTCTGAACTCTTCCCTTCTTTCCCAGGGTCTTCTCTGTACGCCTCTTCTTCAGTTTTTTTTCAACAATTGATTTGCCTAGCATTTCTTCTCCACAAATCAAGATAAGAGAAAATAATTTTCCAACTGTCACCCGCTTAACAACCAACCGTTTCCACGATTTCTAGAACCCAATGACCGATGAGGTTTGTTTGAAAATGATCAATTTAAAACTATACAAACTATTAAGCTAATATTACTTGCTTTTCTGGTCACTTGCTGATACACCTTTTGAATACATTGTAGTATTGTACATTGTAATATTGTACATTGTAGTAAAACGACGAAATATCCTCGAAAAACGTGACCAGTTCATATTGCAAGATGTGAATAATAGAATAGAAAGCGTAGTTCGAATAGAATCAAGCTAATCAACACTTTTAGGAACCAATGGATGGAATTGTAGTAAAAATGGAGGATCCGCTCTCCGTGAATCCACTTTCAGTCGGGAGTTCTAGAGGAGAAGAGGCTCAGGTGGGTGAATAGGTGAAAAATAGATAAAAAACATCGGAAATCTCAAAGATATCCAATCTACTTTACCAGCAATCAAAACTGAATGTGAATTTCTTTGTTTAGGTATGTGCAATCTGCGGAGACAAGGCCACTGGGAAGCATTACGGGGCAATCTCGTGTGATGGATGCAAAGGTGCTCATTTACCACCATTTACAACCACCCCACTCCCTCCGATATCCTTAAAGTGGAGACTTTTAGGATTCTTTCGACGAACTGTTCGAAAACGACACAATTATGTCTGCAGATATAGTCACACCTGCAAAGTGGATAAAGGTGAGGGAAATGAAAAAAAGAAAAATCATTTTTCGTTTCAGATCATCGAAATACATGTCGAAGGTGTCGCTTCGATGTTTGCATGAAAATGGGGATGAGAAAAGAAGCTGTACAGGTGGGGAGTTAAACCGAAGTTGATGCAGAATAGAGTCACTGGACTGAATTCACATTTCTGGAATAGATGCAGACTATTCTAACAGTTTCAGGCTGAAAGAGATCGAATCGCTAAACCATCTCCAGCAGCCACTGTTGCAGAGGAACCACTTTTGGAGGAACTTCTTCAAGCTGAGGCTGCAGTCAGACAACTTCGGTCATCCGTCATTACAAGGTAATAGAAGAAGTTTATATGTTGTCTGATTCTGAAACCTTTAATGAATAATAATGTTTTTGCATTAAATGTTTAAATAAGAAAAATGTTTTTGCATTAAATTTCACTAAATTACTAAACAATTATAGTTTTTTGCTTTAAAAATGAAAAAAGATGCATTTTTTGTAATGTTTTTGATAGGCTATTGTTTGAAATTTGATTTATAAATAAAAAGAGCGTAATTTCTATAGTTTTTAAGCTAAATCTTCCGTTAAGGTACTAAAGTGCTGAACAAAACTAGAATTGTGTTTGATTTAACTAGATTTGATCGAAAAATTTAATAAAATTCTTTGTGAAATGACTTTTTAGGTAAAAAGCGGTTTCGAAGACGAAAGGTTTCAAAATCGGACGGATATACTGTTATTCAAATGCTTGAAAGTCTTAAAAATCCCCATCTTTCAGAACCTCCGATGCTAGACATGGGGAAGCTACTACAATTGATGTCACCGACAGGTAGTTTACTACAAAACTTTGAGCTATATTCATCAATACTTAAACAAAACAAAAAAACAACTTAAACATCAACACTTGTCATATTTTATTTAGTATGCATCAACAATTAGTCTTGATGGTTGAATGGGCAAAACGGCTGGCCTCATTTGCAAAATTACCAATGTCGGCTCAAGTGGGACTCTTGCGGTGAGTACTCGATCATTTAAACTAAGCTCTAGGCAATTTATAATTTCACTTCGAAATCCATTTCTTCAGCCATTTCTCGGCTCAACATCTTGTTATGTGCGCAGCTTTTCGGTCAATACCCCTCGATGATGCGGTTTGGTTGACAAATGAGACGAGATTGCACAAAAACTCGAAAGATGTCCCCGATATGAAGTCAGTTAAAAAAAATGCCGAAATCTTTGCCCAATTCTAATCTTTTAGTCGGGTCGCCGCTCGGATTGTCGATCAGTTGACAGTGCCGATGAGACGATTAGAGATGAATGAAATCGAGTACTGTGCATTGAAGGCTGTAGCATTTTTCGATCCAAGTGAGTTGAAAATAAAGGAAACGCTAAATCAGTCCAATAAATTGTTGAACTTTTAGTCGCAAAGGGTGTTGATGATTCGTGTGGTGATGTGGATCTAACAAGACAACAGGTTTGTAAATGGAAATACCGTAAATACTCTAATAGAACACCATAATGACGAGCGTACAGTCGCCTAGTCTAACTTTGAACATCCCGTTCTCTGCGTTGCTTTATGCTACATGGTTAAGCTAAGTTTATACAGCACGTACAAAAAGATTCGAAGATAATGAAGTGGAAGGGAGCCGAAAGGAACGAAACAAAACCATTTTAGAAATTTAAACAGGAAACATGAGCGGAACAATATCAAAAGGGGAGAACGAACGAGGGGAAAGGGAGTACTTTAAAAACATAACAGAACAGATCATAACAGCATACACGTTACAAGAACGTAACAGATTTTACGAAGGGGGAAGAAAATTTAGCGAGACTCGGCATAAAAGCCGGACAAATTTTCCGATTCCACCATGGAATAAAGGAAAAAACAATGATTTGAGTGAGAAAAGCTGTGAAAGTTAATAATTTCCATCAAAAAGCGCTAAACTATGGCAAATCTTTGTGCTTTTTTGCGTAATAGCCACTTCTAGACCTGCTCTATGCGTAAAAAATAAAACAGAGTCAAAAACAAGAACAAAAGCATAAAAAACATGCAAAATTATGATGATAGTAGTGCGAAAAATTCGGCGCTAAGATGAGGGGCGTTAATTTGGGCAAATGAAAAGAATGGGAAAAGAGAAATTTATTGCAGGATACGGTAGCGCATCCACGCTTTAGAAAGCGCGCCGCTTCCGCACCAGTCCCTTTAAACCGCACGTAATTAGGATTCTAACTAAATCTTTTGTCAGGTTTTGGATGCTTTTGAGCGCCATGTTCGTTTTGTGTCTCCATTACGTGAGAATCCCCGTCGTTTCTCTCAATTTCTTCTCCTCCTTCCACCAATTCTTGGAATCGCCCGTGATCTCATCGAAGACGTTCAATTGGCTAAACTTTTCGGTCTAGCCTCAATCGATCGGTGAGTTCAAATTTGTTTTTTTGCTGAAATGAATTCATTTCAGACTGATGGCCGAGCTGATGTTACCGGGTGAATCGGTGCATGAAGATGGGAAAAATGGTGTTGATGGATCACCGATGAATGGCGGAATTGGAGCAGCTTCTCTCAACAATTTTTCCACCAATCATCCATCCCAACCTAGTTATCATTGTCACTCAAGTGAATCGCCGAATTAAATGGTCATTTGATTTACTTTTTTTTTGATACATAAGCTCTATACTAGTAGAAATTGACTGTGCTAAAGATGTAAACTCATTTTTTCTAACAATTTTGGGGGTGGGACAAATGCGACCTTTTTTTTGCGCACCTGGACATTTGCGCACCTTTTTTTTGCTGGAAAAGGCCTTAGGCAAGGCCGTAGAGCTTCGAAAATATTTCCATATAGGGGAATCGTATGCGTAGATTCCGAATTTCGACAAATCAGACCTCGCTGACACGTCAAATTTGGGCTAAAAGGCAAAAACTACGCAACTTAACGCTTTTCCGCAGTTTTTGCCTTTTAGCCCAAATTTGACATGTCAGCGAGGTCTGATTTGTCGAAATTCGGAATCTACGCATACGATTCCCTTCTATGAAAACATTTTTGAAGCTCTACGACCTTTCCTAAGGCCTTTTCCAGCAAAAAAAAGGTGCGCAAATGTCCAGGTGCGCAAAAAAAGGTCGCATTTATCCCACCCCCTTAATTTCGTAAAGAAAAGGAAGTAATTGATTACTTGGTGTTGACTCCTTTTAAAGATATTCAGCTGTTTAACAGATTTAGTGGGAAATCCCTTTAAATATAAAGATATTCAGCTGTTTAACAGATTTGGTGGCAAATTCCCATCTAATGTAAAGGTATTCAATTTACTCGACGTGTAAAGAGGCTCACTCGTAGTTACTCGACCAAAAACGTCAATTAATCGAGCAAAAATTAGTCGATTTTACTCAAGTAATTACTTGCTCGCGAGAAACACACTCTACTATAGCTAAAATAGCCAAAATGTTTGCCAAATCTTCTTCTTTTTGTGATTTTTTTGCCCAATTCATTGCCATTTCTCGATTCGCTTTTCCTTTAATGTGCCATTTAACAAATTCAAACTCTAAATTGATTGTTTTTTCTTGATCTGATCTGATTGTTTCTTTTCAATCAATTCCAGATTCCCAAAATGATTCCCCAAATGATTCCCCAAATGATTCCCCATTGTGATTACGAGTATTTCTCTTACATAAACTTTTGTGATAAAGAATCCTTGTAAAATAGATATTGATTTTAATGTTTATTCTCTATTTTACACTAAAAAACGACCCGTATATTAAGAAGTCACACGAAATTTACATAATTTACATAATTTATATAATTATATGATAAAAATGCGACTTCGAATCGACCGGAGACCCGACTTTGGTATTGGAGGAAGTTGAAAATCATTAAAATTAATTGTAAATGATTGTAAATGATTGAAAAACATGGAAAATCATGAAAAATCATGGAAATGAAGAAAAATAGCTACCTTAAAAGGAAAAATATCAAAATAACTAATGAAAAAGGAAAGAATATTCTTGCAGAAGAAGATTCTAATGGCATTTCGATGACTTCTAATTGATTGAGCTGTGGATCTGATGGATCGATTTCTTCAATTGCGGGAATAATCACCGTTTCGGCCACACCGACACCTCTGAAATTTTCGAATTTCTTTTGTACAAATCTTTTTTACAAATCACAAACCGATTTGTGATTGGTTGAATCTCAACATGATATTCTTTTGATGGAATCACTCCATCAAAGCGCGTTCTTCTCGTTTGTGGCGGAAGAATTGAGATATTGTGGTCATCACGGAGTGCCGATGAGAGAACAAGTCTAAAGGGAAATCATGGTTTCTAAGATAATAGAAAATTGTTTCTATTAGACCGGACTATAGATTTTCTATTAGACTGGTCTCTTGACCGTCTATTAGACTGGCCTCTTGGCAATACTTTGTTCTTTCGAAATCATTGTTTATGCTAATTGTTTCTATGTTTCGAGTTGCTATTGCTCTGCTGTTGCTATTGTTTACATCGAAAAAGTCGACTTATCAGTCTTCTTTTAAAACATTTCATACGCCTCCTTTCAAAACATCCAATGCTTCTTCTTCTATTTTATTCAAAGACTACTCCAGATCTTCCACCAGGACATTTAAGATATCTAAGATATTCAGTTTAATCGCCCGGATTACGGGATTCAGTCTAGAGTAGGATATTCAGTCTAGATTAGCTAGGTTACGGTATTTAAACTAGATTAAGGTATTCAGTCTAGAATAGGATATTCAGTTTCGCTTAAATTTAAGACGTTATGTTGTACGAGTTTAAAAAAGATCTTCGTTGTCGGTGGCCCAGAATAACGTGTATGGTTGTATATTGAAAACGTGTATGGCAATGTTGCTTGTATGGCAACTCAAAACACAATTCAACGTTGGTTTGCCAAGCTCAGAAATGATGAGAATTCCCTTGAAGACAAAGAACGTGCGAGAAGAGTTTCTCAATTGAAAAATGAAGAGATACTTCAAAAAATCCAAGACAATCCTCGGGTTTCTATTCAACGGATGCGATTGGGCACTAACATTCAACAATTGAAAGACACCAACTGGGTTTGAAGGCAATGGGTTTGGTTTGGTTTGGTCAATGGATACCTTATACCCTTACTGACCCCATGAAAGGGCACAGGTCATCAATTTCAGCTGCGCTTCTTTCGCGCGCTTCTTAAGCCCGCGCTTCTTAAGCCCGCGCTTCTTAAGCCCGCGCTTCTTAAGCCCGCGCTTCTTAAGCCCGCGCTTCTTAAGCCCGCGCTTCTTAAGCCCGCGCTTCTTAAGCCCGCGCTTCTTAAGCCCGCGCTTCTTAAGCCCGCGCTTCTTAAGCCCGCGCTTCTTAAGCCCGCGCGAAAGAAGCGCAGGAAGTTATTAACAATAGAAAGAAATTGTTCTTATTATAACAATAGAAACAATGGGTTTCTATTGTTTCAAGCACTATTTTCTTTGAACTTACCGATATCCAATAATTGTATCCCTTTCTCCGGCAATTAATCGATCCCAATTGCATTCAATCGACGCGAAATCCCAAGCACATCTGAAAATTTGTTTGAATCATTGAATTGCTTAAATATTCATTTAGTCTTTAATAGTTATTTCAAACCTTACCGTAGTTTTGTTCTTTCAAAATCACACGGAGCTTTCCCAGTTGTCGGTGTCTCTTCACAGGATCTCGTTTCAAATGAACCGATCACTCCGGGCTAAACTCTTGTAACGTTGAGGCTTGAATTTTTTGATTTTTTTAACTATTTTAGAGCTATTTTCCACTTTTCAATGTGTTGTTTTATGTTTAATTTATCAAAAAAAACTATTTCTCAACAACCAAAAGTACAGGGTGACCAGAAATAACCCGCTCTCTTTTTCTAGACTCATATTTCTATTATTTGTAGACCAAAACGATTAATTTAGTTTTTTAAATGAAAACTCATCTCGTTTTCTGTATATTTTCAAGATTTCATGACTATAGCATTGATAGATAATTTTTTATGAGCGCTTAAAAATAGCTGGTCAAAAAATAACGAACCGCAACTCAAATTTAGGGGTTTCTTTGATCTTATAGAAAATATTAAAGCATTTAATGTTTTTTTCGATTTAATCTATTTAAACATAACAAAATCTTAGCTTTTCGAAAAAAAATGCAAAGAAAAAAATGATTTTTTGAGGTTTTTTCAAAAATCCAAAATCGAATCGTTGTTTTTTTGACAAACCATTTTTAAGCGATCATTAAAAATTATCTATCAATGCTATAGTCATGAAATCTTGAATATATACAGAAAAAGAGATGAATTTTCGTTTAAAAAAGAAACTAATCGTCTTTCTTCTACAAATAACACAAACTTGAGCTTAGAACAAACGAGCGAGCTTAGAACGAGCGAACTTTCTGGTCGCTCTGTCGAAACAATAATTCTAATGGTTCAAACGATAGGGAAAACGAGGCTACTCTCTTTTGAAAGACTTTGAAAAAGACAATCATCTTCATCTGAGTGAACAAAAAAGACAATCATCTTCATCTTCTTTAAAATTCCAAACCTTTTCTTGATCATCGACAAAAATTTGAACCAAATACGTGCATTGGAAATCCAAATTTTGAAGAGAAATCGAACAATCTTGAGTTTTCTCTTCATTCTTTTTATTTAATGAATGTCCATTTGCACATCTAAAGTGAATCTTTCTTTTAAAAAATCATTTTAACAAACTTTTCCGGTGAATACTTGACATTGAAAGTTCTCCTTTTTGGCCCACAAATTCTCGAATTCAGCCAATTAATGGGGATGATGAGAGAGTCGGTAAAATGTGGAGTCTAAAGAATAATATTGATTGAGATTGACGAAGATTGACATGTTTTGTTATTTTATTGATGTTTGCCGTTTTCTTGCTATTGCCGTTTACTTGCTATTGCCATTTTCTTCCTATTGCCATTTTCTTCCTATTGCCATTTTCTTCCTATTTCCATTTTCTTCCTATTACCATTTTCTTCCTATTGCCATTTCTTTGCCATTACCATTTTCTTAACGTTTCTCTCACCTCAACATGTAATCGATCGACTTCCTCAACTTTTCCAGGAGCTCCAGTGGGTACATTTGGCAATGGGTTCTCATTTTTTTCCAATTTATCCAATTCATCCAATTCATCGAATCCTTTCGTTTTCACAAATGTCACCGCTTTTTCTCCGTTCAATTGTCCTTCGGCTGAGTCAGCCATTGCTTGAATTTCAATAAGATAAACAGTTTTCGAATCGAGTCTCTCCAAGAATGTTTGGGTTGAATGTGATGGAACGATGACTGTTGTTCGATCTCTTTCCACAATTGTCCATTCTTCCTGCAATGTATAACATTTAAACAAAGATTAAGGAATCAAATTTAGAGAGATAAGGAACCAAATTTAGAAATAAGGAACCAAATTTAGAGAGAAAAGGAACCAAACTCACTTCATCAACATCTCTTTTCTCATGTTTATCCGTGCTCGCTTGTCGTCGAAGCATTTCCTCATAAGATTTGAGCTCTTGATCATTCGAGATAGCCCATGATACCTAAAATTTCGTTTTCTAATAAATGTTTACTTCTATCTTACTTGGTATCCAGTTATTGGCAAATCAGATAATGGTTGTGTCCATGAAATCGATTGTCTCCACTGTTCTCCATCTAATTTTGCTTCTCCTAGAGATAATTCTCGAGGTGGACCTGGAGCTCGAGCTTCTAAAAGGATAGAATCGATTTTAAAAGTTGAAAACCTATCTTTTTCTTGAAAACCTATCTTTTTCTTGAAAATCTATCGTTTTCTTGAAAACCATCTTTACAAATTCCCCACCTTTGCTCAATTTGAATGGCTGACTCGGCTCGGAAAAGCCGTGAGTTCCAAAGCGATTCACGGCGGCGACACGGAATTGATAGAATCTTCCAGGAGAAAGAAGATGCTTCAAAATTGCGTAGTCTTTATTTTTCTAAAGAAAAGATCGATTTTGATCTTCTTATCTTTTCATACCAATGCAACAGTTTGCCAATTTGTCATCGCTTCAGGATGCAATCCCCATCTCCACTCAATCACATAAAGATCACTCAAATCTTGGCCACCTTTTGACTCCCATCGAACGACTGCAGATCTAAAATTGTACCAATTGTATAGTATTACAAGAATTGGCATTTAATAAGATTATATTTAATAAGATTACTAGATAATATTTACAAGGATTGCAAGGATTGCAAGGATTACAATTATTACTTACTATACTACTGTTAATACTCTACTAGAGGATTAACAGTACTAGAGGATTAACAGTACTAGAGATTAACAGTACTAGAGGATTAACAGTACTAGAGGATTAACAGTACTAGATATCAACAGTACTAGAGTATTAACAGTACTAGAGAATTAACAGTACTAGAGGATTAACAGTACTAGAGTATTAACAATACTAGAGGATTAACAGTACTAGAGGATTAAACAGTACTAGAGTATCCAGTACTAGAAGATTAACAGTACTAGTGGATTAACAGTACTAGAGAATTAACAATACTAGAGGATTAACAGTACTAGAGGATTAACAGTACTAGAGAATTAACAGTACTAGAGGATTAACAGTACTAGAGGATTAACAATACTAGAGGATTAACAGTACTAGAGGATTAAACAGTACTAGAGTATCCAGTACTAGAAGATTAACAGTACTAGTGGATTAACAGTACTAGAGAATTAACAATACTAGAGGATTAACAGTACTAGAGGATTAACAGTACTAGAGGATTAAACAGTACTAGAGTATCCAGTACTAGAAGATTAACAGTACTAGTGGATTAACAGTACTAGAGAATTAACAATACTAGAGGATTAACAGTACTAGAGGATTAACAGTACTAGAGAATTAACAGTACTAGAGGATTAACAGTACTAGAGTATCAACAGTACTTACTATAGTTGTACTCGTCCCTTCAAACCAGTACCAGTCCAAACCTTTTTCTTTTCCTTTCTTGTACAGTGATTGTTGATGGAAGTGGAGGGATTGTGAAAAGAGATTTTCTTTTAAATGTTGTTGATGATTTGACAGGTTGTAAACATCTCCTTGAACATCCCCATGCACAACATTTCGATGTTTCCAAACAATCTCCATCCAAACGACATTCCGCTGTGCATTCCTGAAGATAAATGAGACTCAAAAACGCTTCTAAAGCTACACAAAAGCGTTTTAGTCTGTTTAAAACGTTTTAGTTCGTTTTTTTACGTGATAAAATGATATCACTTACATAATTTGAGACATTGTTCACCACTGGACAAGCCCCGGGTTTCTCGGAGAAAATCTCATGCAAGAAATCGCAAGATCTTTCACAACTGCTCACATCAAATGATTCCTGAAGAAAATTGATGAGATAAATATAGAATAGATATGCCTACCGTAAATACTGTAATAGTACCCCACCCCCATAATGACGGTGCGGAGTATTGTGTAGTCTAACTTTGAACGAGTTTTTCTCGACACTGGTTTATGCTACAATGCTCGTTTAGGTATCGAAAAATCGCTGAAATTCAGGGCTATTTTTTTATGCCGCTCGATCCCAATAATGCCGCTCGGAGCATCGCGTAGTCTAACTACTTTAAATGCATTTTTCTCGCCACCCGTTTACGCTACAGTGTTCCTTTAAGTATTAAATGAAAGCTGAAATTCAGGGCTATTTTTTGATACCAAAGCGCGCATTGTAGCATAAACCAGTGTCGAGAAAAACTCGTTCAAATTTAGACTACGCAATACTCCACACCGTCATTATGGGGGTGGGGTACTATTATAGTATTTATGGCATCCACTTTGGATTACTGTAAACATTCTAATAAAAGAGCTAGCTCTTCTATTTTTCTCATTATTTCTCTAAAATTCTTTTTCGTGTCCTAGCAGTATACTCAAACTTTCAAAAAGCTCAAAAATGGGGTTTTTTTGTTGGATTTTCATTCAGTTTTCGACGTCATTAAGCTTTTTTTTTGGAGTCTATTGCAATAACGATATCTTTGCTATGTATGTTTTGTTTAAAATTCCTTACCAAGCAAGCATTTTGTCCACACTTTCCAGTATCTGATAGGGTTTCTCGACATGGAGTCGTACACTGAAAATTCTAGTGTTTATTTCATTTGTTTATTCACGACTTTTCTCAAATTTCTGTTTCCTGTTTCTTGAAATTTTGCTATTTTGACTTGCACATTTTCAAAATTTTGCTATTTTGCCTTACAAACATTTCACAATAAACCGGAAATGAGTACTTGAGAGGAATAAAAAGGGGTTTAGTACTGAGTAGACATGGAAAATAGACTGGAAAATAGGTTTAGACATGGAAAATAGACTCAAATCTAATTCCACCCTCGTTTTTTCAGTCTCTTGACCGATTTTTCTGAAATTTTGTTTACAAATAGGAATTGCTTGCTGGAAAATAGGGATTGCTTGCTTGCAAGGCTCTGCTTGTAGCTGGCTCTGCTTGTAGCTGGCTCTGCTTGTAGTTGGCTCTGCTTGTAGTTGGCTCTGCTTGTAGTTGGCTCTGCTTGTAAATAAAATGGCTCTGCTTGTAGATAAAATTACAGAGCAATCGGCAATACAGAGCAAGCAAGAGACTGAGGAAACGAAGGTGGAATTAGGTTCCGGTTGGAATGTCTAGTACAAAGTTGAAAATGAAATGACTAAAGAGGAAAGGAGAAAGCTTTTCTTTATCAGAAAGCTTTTGTTTATCAGAAGGTTTACAGTTTTCTTTTCAATTTACAGAAAGTTTACAGTTTTGTTTACAGATTAAAGAACAAATAACTCGATCTCCTTTTATTGATCCCTCATCTTGATCAATTGTCGAATGCCAATTCTTTAACCAATTCTTTAACCAATTCTTTAACCAATTCTTTAGCCAACTCTCATTCTTCAGGTCAACCAATTCCTTTCTTTAATAATGGGTTTCTTTGTTTTCTGAATCTTTTTCTAGGTAAATATGAAGGAAAGACTAAGTTCTAAGTTCTTCTATAAATGTGCATTCGGGTGGAAGGCACCTTTTAGCCATTCAGATATTGACTGAAAGAGAAGAGTCATAAGAATGGAGTCTTGTGTGCACAAGGCATAAGAATGGAGGGGATATCCTCAATGGATGATCACTGTTTGGTTGAAGGTAAGGAAATCCGTTTCTTCGAAGAGAACAAGGCCATCTCTTTCCAGCCACAATCAACAGCTATTTGTGGATTGTGGATCAACAGTTATTTGTGGTCGAAGAAAAGAACAGGTGGAAAAGAAAAAAATTGAGAAAACTGTAGTTGATTCCTAGTCTAGTTCTGGTCCTTCATTTCCTTCAAAAAGACCGCTGAGCAATTCCTATCCTCTTTGCTCTTTAAACTGACCGCTGAGCAATTCCTATCCTCTTTGCATATCGTCAAAATATGATGTTTCAGATTTCGTCTCATCTCGGCGTTTTCCTGAAATTTCGAATTTACAAAAGGTTTCTATCAAAATTTCTGTCAATTTCTGTCAATTCGTAGCTTTAATGATCTCTTTACAATTTGATACTTCAACTGTGATACAAACAATAAACTCTTTAAGCTCTTAAGCTTTAAGCTCTTAGGCTTTAAGCTGTTAGGCTTTATTCAATCAATTGAGCACATTGTTAAACCTTTGATTGAATTGATTGATTGAATTAGATTGACTTGAAGATTCAATTAATTGAGAACAATTCATTCAATCATTTATGTAAAAAGGTGAGGAAAAACACTTGAGATAAGTTGATTGAATGAATGAATTACATTGAAATGATTGTCTAATACAAGTGTTCATTTGAGTGACGCAATCTCCCCATTCACTTCATTCGCAATTCATCAGGTAGGTGCTAATAATGGGTGATGAGGTCAACTTAAGACCCAAGTTTTACAAAAAAGCTAGTAAGTACACGGTTTGGCTTTTTGCTAGAGTTTGTTCCTGGTTAAACAATCTACTATCTATAAAAGAGCTGTGCCTGGTGTCTGTTTGTCTGTCTATCTGTCTGTCTATCTGCATGTCTGTCCGTCTATCTATCTGTCTGTCTGTCTGTCTGTTTTAGAAAACGCATTAACTGAGTGGAAATACTCTAGTTTTTACATACATTTTCCTTTTCTTGTCTTTCCTTTTCTTGTCTTTTCTTTTTTCTCTTTCCTTTCTTGTCTTTCCTTTTCTTGTCTTTCCTTTTCTTGTCTTTCTTTTCAGGTACCCAATCTCTGTATTGACCATTGTGTAACACTGATTGGCACAGGTCATTTATGGAAATAAAAGTGAAAAAGGAAATGGTTGAATATCTATTGATAGAGAGAATATCAATGTTTCCATTGTTGAGTCATTCATCGGGCATGTTTCGTAACAATAGATCAATTGGTACGGTCATTCACTCGTTCGGTCAATAGAGATACTGTCATTCACTCATTCAACAAAAAGAAGGAGAATGGTAGTATTGCTGAAGTTGGAGTCAAGGTCCTTTTGGGGCTGGTTCTGGGCTGGTTGGCTTTTGGAGCTGGTTCTGGTTGGCTTTTGGGGCTGGTTCTGGTTGGCTTTTGGGGCTGGTTCTGGTTGGCTTTTGGGGCTGGTTCTGGTTGGCTTTTGGAGCTGGTTCTGGTTGGCTTTTGGGGCTGGTTCTGGTTGGCTTTTGGAGCTGGTTCTGGTTGACGCCGGACTCGAATCTCTGGTTTACCAAGGCGACCAAAGAAAAACCTGGTTTACCGGACGAATGCTCTACCAATGAGCTACACAGACAAGATCCGATTGCCGCCAGTATCCGATTGCCATTCAACTCCAGTTGAATCTACTCTTACAAAGTCACTAGAACAAGTCAAGTAGAGAATTGTACAGAGTACAGAATTGTACACTAGAACTGAGAGTACAGACCTGATCTCATCATCAGGCTGCTTAAAGTGTACGTGAAGTTATGAGAAGATACACCCTCTTTCTAGCAAATTACTTTCAAATTCAACTTTCTCATACCCTTTCCTCCGTCCTTTTACGTAAACTTTTCTAACTTATCGGCTTCTTTTCTATCCGATCACTTATTCATCAATGACTGTGCATGGAAAACGTTGATCGATGTCTATCTGTGCATGGAAAACACTTGATTCATTGCAAAAGAGAAGTGTCATGAGAGAATCTTTCAAATGTAAAGAAAGATCCCATCCAGATGTCCAATCTTTGCCTCTTTTCCTCTTTTTTAATGGATTCATTTCCCCACTTGATATCACTTTTGAGCCGAAGCAAACATTGGACCCATTTTCGGCAATATTTCGGGTTTAGATTGGTTTCATTTTTCGGATTCAAGTGGAGAGTAGATATGGAAAGGATTTGAAGCTGTTGAAAAGGATTTGAAGCTGTTGAAAAGGATTTGAAGCTTGAGTTGAAAAGGATTTGAGCTTGAGTTGAAAAGGATTTGAAGCTTAAGTTGAAAAGGATTGGAAGCTTGAGTTAAAAAGGATTCGAAGCTTTAGCTTCTCAAATGAAAGCTGGGAAATTGAGTCGGTAATGTGAAAGCTAAAGCTTTGATCTGAAAGCTAGAGCTTCGATCTGAAAGCTAGAGCTTCGATCTGAAAGCTAGAGCTTCGATCTGAACGCTAAAGCTTCGATCTTAAAGCTAAAGCGTTGATCTGAAAGTTAAAGCGTTGATCTGAAAGCTAAAACGACTCACGATCCCTAAACATCTTCTCAACATCTTCTAAACATCTTCTAAACATCTTCTAAACAGCATCCTCTAACCGATTCCCTTTTCTTGTCCATGTGTGGGTAATTGTGTCTATTAGTGTTCCCCCTAGAGACAAGTCTTCTCGAAAAGATAGGATCCAAAGTGAAAAGCGCAAACGCTTCTCAATTCTCTCTTTTTTCTTTTCACTCTATCGCAATTTGCATACGATGTCCCCTTTCTTTGCCACTCTCACAAAAAGTCTCTAATAAGGATGCCACTTTTCATGGTGGAACGCTTGAAAATAATTGCTATCGTATGTTTGAGATAGAATCTAAAATCTAATACAATCTAAAATCTAATACAATCTACAATCTAAATCCAATCCAAAACCTAAATCCAATGTCTATCACTACAGTAATCCAATTCACAGACTGTAAAGCCTTCTTTTGCTTTCAAAAATTGCTTATCTCCCTCAAAAATCACCCCAAACCGTTTTTGCTGCTGTTTTTGACCCAAAAAAGAACATCTGTGACTCTTTTGTGGTTAGATGAATGATCATTTTTGACAGAAAACCCAATGAGGCGTGTTTCCTCTCTTTTTTTGATAGAGATCGCATCCCTTTTTTGTCCTCCGATCAGCCTGTCCCTTTTTTTTGTGACACCCTCACTGATGCTCTCATGGGAAAAACCAGCTGGAAGGATTTAAATCCGAAAAAGTGTTTAGAAAAGAGATTAAGTTGTTAAAAAAGTTAATTAAGTTGTTAAAAAACAGAAGGTAGCCAGGCTTTTCTCAAAAAACCAGTAACCAGGTTTTTGAATGTGAGTTCTTTGAATGTGAGTTCATAATTGTGAATTAACGATGGATTTGAGTTACCTAAACGGTGGAAAAAAACGGTGGAAATTACACTACTGGACAATGAAATATCATATTTGAAAAACGATCGTCACTTTCGCGCGTCTGTAACTCCCTTGTCTTTGAGTTTAAACTATTAGTGTTATACATTTTCTGAAAGCCCTTTTCAAGGGCTACATAATGGTAATATTAATATTTAGAAATACAGTAAAGACAAGGGAGTTACAGACGCGCGAAAGCGACGATCTTTTTTCAAATATGATATTTCATTGTCCAGTAGTGTACCTAACCTCGAAAAAGTCCAAGTACAAATTTTCGTGTTAATCCGGGTAAAATCGTTCTAATCTCAGAGCAAAACATCAAAAAAATATCATGAAATGTGTTAAGCACCGTCGAAATCTTTGATCAATTGCCGAATTCCTTCAAACGATTCCTTTAAACGATCCGATTCCTTCAAACGATCCGAAATTTGTTAATCCCATTTTGAGTGGGGTACTTGAGTAAAATGAATGAAAATGATGGATGAGTGATGGGAAAAGAAATGAAAAGAAATGAAAGAAAGAAAAGAAATAAAAGAAATGAAAAGAAATCCCTAAGTGAACAAAAGGTGTGCCGATTGTCGAGAGCAAATAAGCCTTTTTGGATGAATGAAAAGATTAGCATATTGGGCACATTTGGTAAAAAGGAGGGTAGGCAAGGGAAACTGTACAAGGAAAGGACACAGCAAACCCTTGGGTATCTAGCGCACTTCATGAAAACTACTGTAATATTTTGCATACTGTACAGGGTGGCAAACCAATATATTTCTGGTGCGGAAAGGCATCAATGGTGACAGAAAGATAGGCGACGTCGAATGCACCCATTTTGAAGAGATTTCTTTAAAGAATCAATGGTTGATCGATGATTGGATCAATGATCAATGAGATTTAGAGCATGTCCTGGCCTCTAGGACACTCCAAAAACTGAAATCCAATCCCTTTGAACGTTTTGAGGTTTTTGAGGCTAATTTTCGTTGAGAACGGACCATTTGTGGCGTAGGCTTTCGCGCACTTTCTTCACCGTCTCCTTTGTTGTCATTGTCATCCTTGGGCCTTATCCTGGTCGATCGGAATTCGATCGGAATTCGATCAGAATCGGTCGAACGTTCCCAAGACTTTATAGCGTTGAATTGTCTTTGAAACAACAGAGCTACCATCAATCGAATGGCGATGCTTTTCTGCCTCATTTCCCATTTTTAGAAGTTGATGATCATTGATGGAGTACAGAGAATAAATCCTTGTGCTTTCTGGAGTACAGGGAACAAATCCCTGTGCTTTCTGGAGCAGGGATCAAATCCCTGTACTTTCTGGAGCACAGGGAGAAAATCCCTGTACTTTCTGGAGCACAGGGAACAAATCCTTATGCTTTCTGAAGCACAGGGAACAAATCCCTGTACTTTCTGGAGTACAGGGAACAAATCCCTGTGCTCCGATTTCTTTGCCATTCTGAAATTTCAAAAATAAAAGCAAATAAGATGTTGCCAAAGTCTTAATTGACAAGAAAAACAGAAAAAAACTGCCAAAAAAAACCAGCTTTCAAGACAAAATGAGAGAAAATTCTGACTAAATGACCAGACGTCCTTTTTTGAGCCCGACATTGTTTAAGGTACGGTATTTTTGGTGTCTTTTCGGTGGTCAGTGGTCAGTCAGATCAGTCTTTTTTTGTCTTAATCGACTCTTTTTTTGACCTGAGAGAACCTTTTTTGGCCTTTTTGAATGAAGAAAAAGTCATCAAAGTATAGATATCTTGACAACAGTATTCTTCTATTCTAACCAGCCATCTGTTGCCATATTTCTCCTCTCACTTCCATCTAGCCGACCACCATTTTTGTGCTGGGATTAATTGGGGGGCTAGACTACCTGCTCAAAAAAACCATCATTGACCCTGCTCATAGAATAGAAGGCGAAAGATGAATGAAGTCTGTATGAATACAGCAAATAACAGACTGAATGAAGGGGAGTATATTGAGTGGGCATTGTTTCACTATCAATACTATATTTGAGTGTAGAAAGGGGCCGACTTGGAGGCACACTTGAAAAGACACTTGACTCACACCAGGAACATACAAAACATACAAAACATACAAAACTATTCAGAAAAGCTATTCTTGAGTCTTTTCTGTAGCTATTTTTGTAGCTATTAAAGCCTTTTTGGGCAGACATTTATCCAAATCAAGCTTTCAACTAAAAACTACCCCAGATGGTGAACATTTTGAGGCAATCAAATAGGACGATTAGTCAAAGCAATCAAGAACCGATTGAGGGTATTTAAGGAAAAGGGAAATCTCGTTATCGCTCTCAAATGAGTATCAATATTTCCTCTCATTCATCCTTATTAATCTCTTTTAGATTGTGATCTAGTATTTTGAACATATGTGGAAAGAGATCAGGAAATGAGGCGATAGATTCACAGATTTATAACTTAGAAAACTGCTTTGAACTGTGTGTAACTTTGAGCTCAGGCTTTGAGCTTTGAGCTTTGAGCGCCTTTGAGAGCTTTCTAACTATAAGAAAGAACTGTTAGATAGAATCTGTAGATTGTACAGATTTATTCTAACAAGAAGCCTATTCCTTCTTCTTTTTCTTCTTCTTCCTCGTGTTCTTCTTCTTCTCCTCCTCCTCCTCCTCCTCCTCCTTCTCCTCCTCCTCCTCCTCCTCCTCCTCCTTCTCCTCCTCTTCCTCCTCCTCCTAATTCCCGTCCTCCTTCTCCATCTCCTCCTTCCTCTCCTTCTCCCCTTTCCCTTCAGAAATCACCCCGTTCTCTAAGCAATAAATTAGCAGATGTTGTCGCTCTCTTTTCTGAATCAAAAGAGAACAATTCTTGATCTCTTGTCAAAAAGAAATCAAAGGGTTTTCAGGGGATTTTATGATCGTTTCTCTGTGTGGCCCATATGTGTCCCTTTTCGACAATGCTAGAGGCAATGGGTGAAATGGCCCTTGCGTAATCTCTTCCTTCACCACAACAACAGTCTAAAATCTGGCTGGATGATGTAGTTCTCAAATTGCTAGGTATTCCTAGTAAACAATAGTACTATTGTTGTACTAGTACTAGTACTATTGTTTACTAGAAAGATGACTATAGTTGACTATAAAACTTACTATCTAAACCAAGCCTTCTAAACCATTTTCAGTGGATAGACTTTCCCACAAAATCCCCAAGTTCAATTCATTTCCAATTGACGGATTCATTTCCAATTGCAAGTGAGATATTTGTGCAATATTTGCCACCGGGCTCACTTGGGAGTCTCGAAATTTGCATAGAGCCATTGGGTGAAAGTGAGAGAAAGAAGAGTGGCTCTCTTGAACACAATTGCACCCTGAGGGGATCTATAGAGAATGGGTTGAATCTAAGAGAATATAAGAGGGATGCATGTGGCCCTGTTCACACCCTTTCAATCCCTTTCAATCCTTTTCCATTCTCTGATTTCTCACTCTCCAACCCTTTTACATTATTGATATGGGTGAGTATTGTCAGGTGGAAGAGAATCCCTGAATGAATCGACGTGAGAGACTCAATGAATGAATTAGGAAATGTTTTTGTGAATCGGAAACGATGGAAAGACCAGGGAACTTTTAAAAGACCAATTCAAGGCCATCTCTATCTCTATTCAAGGCCATCTCTATCTCTATCTACCAAAGTTATCTTTTCTCTTGTCAGTTGACTTTCTGGGTGTCAATCTGGGTCAAAAGCTGGCGAGAGTGAATGAGTGGATGATGGGAATCGGCTTCTATCAAAGGGTGACCCCCAGAAGTGACTTGATGATCGATTGAGGACACATCAGTTGACAAAAACTCTGACTTTATCGTAGTCCTAGATTTTTATACTATTCATTAGACAGATTTACAATTGACGCTACAAATGACGCTACAATTGACACTACAATTGAGTGCTTGTATTCGTCTGTACGTCTGACTTGTATTCAGTCTTTTCTCGTCAATCCTTCAACATCTATATTTTATGGGTATCCGCAGTATATCTCTGTGTTTCCCGGAAAGTTTTCTGGTTATTAGCGCCCGCCTTGAGCGAACATAGTGAAGACAAGGCAGACAAGGACAGATTCACAATTAGTGCGTGTATTGGATGAGAAAGGGGAAGTGAATGACAAGGACAAGAAGGAAAAGGGGATTCGTGATTCTTTTGTTCTCTCAATATGGGTATTGTGGACACTAAATGAGTGCGGAGGTGCCAATTGGCCTCAATGAATCCTGAGGAGTCTTTGAGCAATTGCTGAGCAATCCTGAGCACTCCTTGAGCAATCCCTGAGCATTAGATGGAAGTGCTAAAGAGCTTAACGTTTTACATAAACAAAGGCCGGGAAAAAGCTAGAAAGTAGTGGAATTTGGAGTCCAGAAAGTAGTGGAATCTGTAAAAAAAGTTGCTTAGACAGCTGCCTAGACTGCCTAGACTGCCTAGCCTAGACATTAGAGTCCTTTTCGGTTTCCATTCGGTTCCTATTCGGTTCCTATTCGGTTCCCATTTGGTTTCGGTTACCATTCAGGCCCTATTAAGTCCCCATTCGGGTCCTATTAGGTCCCCAATCGGGTCCTATTAGGTTTCGGTTACCATTCGGCTCCTATTAAGTCCCCATTCGGGTCCTATTAGATCCCCATTCGGGTCCTATTTGGTTTCGGTCACCATTCGGGTCCTATTAGGTCCCCATTCGATTCCCATTTGGTTTCGGTTCCCATTTGGGTCCTATTAGGTCCCCATTCGGGTCTCATTAGGTTTCGGTTACCATTCGGGTCCTATTAGGTCCCCATTCGGGTCCTATTAGGGCCCCATTCGGGTCCTATTAGGTCCCCATTCGGGTCCTATTTGGTTTCGGTCACCATTCGGGTCCTATTAGGTCCCCATTCGATTCCCATTTGGTTTCGGTTCCCATTTGGGTCCTATTAGGTCCCCATTCGGGTCTCATTAGGTTTCGGTTACCATTCGGGTCCTATTAGGTCCCCATTCGGGTCCTATTAGGTCCCCATTCGGGTCCTATTTGGTTTCGGTCACCATTCGGGTCCTATTAGGTCCCCATTCGATTCCCATTTGGGTCCTATTAGGTCCCCATTCGGGTCTCATTAGGTTTCGGTTACCATTCGGGTCCTATTAGGTCCCCATTCGATTCCCATTTGGTTTCGGTTACCATTCGGGTCCTACTAGGTCCCCACTCTGTTCCCATCTGGTACCAAAGTCACTCGACTTTTATCACTCTCAGAATTTTGCCACCATCTCACTCGTTTATCACATTGTTTACCCATTTCTTCCCTCCTTTAGATAAATGTTTATCGTTTATCTCAAATGATCCCCTTTCAACAGCAACTGACTCAATCGTAAATCGAAGTAGTGTTTTTAGAAGTCCTACACAAACCACAAGAATGTAGGGAAGTAAGCGGCATCAGTTTTATTAGTGGGTGAAAGAGAGAAGAGATGCGAGTGAGACAGTTGTTGACACCCATCTCTTTTCTTGTCGACTTTTAATCCGTCTCGGTCAGTGGTCAGTCAGATCAGTCTTTTTCTCTTAATGGACTCTTTTTTGACCTTTTTGAATGAACAAAAAGACAAGACAGAGAAAAGTAAGCTTAGGAAGACATCAGAAGGCAAATCTGGACAAATCTGGACAATTCTCTTTTCTTTCGGATCCAATTTCACTTAAGATTTGCGTTTTTTTGGATGAGAAAGCTGATAGAGTCTTGATTTTTGATAGAAAATTTGCTATTTTTTCTTGGGGACCTGCTAGAAAACCTCTAAACTCTCGCAAAGCAAAGCTCACATTTTATTCCTTTCTTTCTTTCATTTCTTTCTTTTCTTCATTCCTTCCCCTTCTTCGGCACGGGGGATTGAACCCATGCAAAAAAGCTGGCGACCGCCTAGGAGCCAAGCGCACTAACCACTAGACCACCGAGGTAATTGAGAGGGCGAGGTGAAAAGGAATCTTATTGTGCTAGCTATGGAAAAGTCTGATGAAAAGAAAGTCTTTTTTCGAGAGGAATTTGAGGCAACGAATTCGAGGCAACGAATTTGAGGCAAGGAATTTGAGGCCAGGAATTTGAGGCAAGGAATTTTCTCCTTTCCCTCCCTTTCTTCCTTTCCTTCATTTCTACAAACTTCGAATCTAGTCATGAATCTTGAATCGAGTTTCAATAAATCTTCACTCATTGGTGAGTTTGAAGAGTTCTCTAGAACCTCTAGAACCTCTAGAACAAAGAGTCCTCAATTTGTCAAATGGTGACCATTCAATGAACGGGAGAATGGAGAGATTCCAAACGGAGAAAAGAGATTGGAAAGAGAGAGCGGAACGCTTGTAAATCTCAGAGATTTGATCAGTTTGGGGCTGATGTCTGTCTGTGTGTTCATACGGCCTTTACCCTTTTCCATTTAGAGCCAAATCTTTCCTCTTTTCCCCCATCAAATCAATCATCCGATGAGAGCAAGCAGTTGGATCTTTTAAGTATGGGATAGACATGGGAAAGTCACTTTGAAAGTCTTTCAAAGTCTTTGAAAGCCTTTGAAAGTTATCGTATCGTTCCTTTTGTAATTTTTAATCATTTAAGCCTTAGTTTTATCGTATTTATCAAAGTTTTTGGCCAAAGTTTGAGGTTTTTAAGTTTTTCTGATCTTCTGACGAGATCTTTAAACCCAATTCATTCCATAAAATCGCCAATGATCAATTTTGAATGTTGATGAGATTTTGGCGGGACATTTTTACAGATTCGGAACGTGAAAAAGAGATTACAATCGAAAAAACGATACGGTATTTGAAGAACATTGGAAAAAAATGGAAAAAAAACATTGGAAAAGGGAAAAGAAATGGTTGGAGCATTGTAGCAAATGGTTGAAACTCTTGTAACCCTTGTAACCCTTGTAACTCTTGTAAGTTACTCTTGTAATTTACTGTATCCCAATTTCATCCCAAACTCTCTTAAAGCCAAAAAGCCTGTAAAATTCTCATTGTTCTAGCTTAAGAGTTGTTCTTCTAGCTTAAGAGTTGTTCCTTCTGGCTTACGAGTTCACTTTTTGTGACTCGCATAATATTTACGACTCATTTTAGATGGGAAATCTTGATCGAATGAATAGAAAAGACACGTAAAAACACTAAGATCCCCAGAATGGAGCCAAGAAGAAAAAAAAGGGATAGAGAAAGAGAGAATAGAGAGTATTGTTACTGAACAGATGGTGTCCATCTCTTTTTCCTTTTAATCCAACCATAAGCAGTTGGGTAAATTTAGATTTCTTCTCAAAAAAGCAAGCAAAACAAAGCAAGGGAAGGCAAGTTTTGGGCTTGGCTTGGCTTTGGCTTGGCTTGGCTTGGCTTGGCTTGGCTTGGCTTGGCTTTGGGCTTGGCTTGGCTTGGCTTTGGGTTGTAAATTTACGATTAGCAGCAATTTTCTTTTCTTAGATTTTGTGCTATCAAAGAACCCTTTCTTCTCACCAAAGCCGACCATTTGTTAATTGAAATTTGGCTTCTTCTGTGTAGATAATCTCTCGAGGGATTTGAGAAGTGATTATCTATTTACACTATAGTAATACTAGATGACAATACTTTACAAAACATATAAGAATTGATATTATTGTGAAAATCAGAAATCCCATTGTTGGAAATAAAAAGCAAAAAAAATTGGTGAGCGGGGATTCGAACCCACCTCAAACAAAGCCCCGATAGTTCTTCAGACCATCGCACTACCCACTACACCACGGCTGCTGCTTGAACGGGCGATGAAACAGAGCACATAAACTCGAATGCATCTCAAAAACTCGATTTCCTCCTTTCTTTCGATATTTCCTATCGGATTCCGAACTCTTGAGTCGAGTTTATGCAAGCTATTCCATCGGGGCTCATGGTGTAGTGGATAGTGTGATGGTCTCAAGAACTTGGGGGCTTCGTTTCTGGTGGGTTCGAATCCCCGCTCAATCAAAACTTTTTTGCTTTTCATTTTTCACAATGATATTTCTGATTATCACAATAATATCATAGGTCTCGTTTCTAGTACCACAGTGATCTAGTACCCTTCCCTAGCTAGTTTTCCAATAAAAGATATGCAAGGATCCGTTTCATCCTGTAGATCTAGCCATAGATATGCCTTATTGACATTGTTAGATTGTCTCAAAAGGCACACAAAAATGATAGCATAGATGAGTGACCTGGAAGAGTTTTTGCGTAATCGTGAGAGGAAGGGCGGTGTATCTTTCAAGTGACAAGAAGAGACGCTTCACACATCTCTTGAGCTAGAATCCAGAATTCAGGTCTTCCAAGTCACTCAAAGCGGAATTTCCCTTCTGAGAATTTTCCGAATTGTCGTTTTATTGCTCAGACTTGGCTTCGTTTCTCGAGCTTTGTCTTTTCAAACAGAGCTTTGTCTTTTCGGAATACTCCTCGTTGCCCTTTTCCTTTCCCTATTTCTTTCCCTCTTTCTTCCTTTTCTCCTCAAAGTGTCATAAATTGTGCCTTAGAAATCTTAGACGATGCCGACAATTTTATGAGCGGTTTATTTACCGATTCTCTCGATTTTGGCAACGCTTTGACACCAACTTGATTGTAAAGGAATCGGGATAAATCAAAGATTGTAAAGGAATTGGGAAATCTCAATGGATTAAGATATGAAAGTTGGATGAAAGTGGATGAAAGTTGAGCAAGGATTGATTCAAATTATTGATTCAAATCAAAATCAATGAATCAATTTCATTGATTCATTGATTCATTGATTCATTGATTCATTGATTCATTGATTGATTTCTATGTTTTCGCATATTCGATCAGGAAGTGATTTGCTCGTTTTGACGGGGGAAATCCGAATCGGACGAGATGTTCAAGCATTTTGGCCTGAAGGGGATGGAAGAGACCATTTCGAGCGTTGTTGACTCAAACGGGACAAAGAGAGCCCACTCTCAGCACTCATCATTCCCGTCAAACAATTCCAGTTCCAATAATGTTTACAAATTTGCATACCTGGACAGGACAAGCTTTTAGACGAAGGGATTGTGAAAGGGTAAAGTGCTTGAAGATCTTCTTGAAAAGCTCTGATTCTGGGCCTCAAAACCATTGCAAAACCATTCACAAGCACTCTCCACCATTCCCTCTCTCCCTTTCCCCACCAAACCAATCTCTATAACAATGTCCATTCATTTGAAGATCCCCTCTTGTTGTACAGATGCCATTGCATTGCGCAATTCTCTTTCTTTTCTTTTTTTGATTCTACATGGGTATTCTCTTGGTCCCCACCAGGGCACAATTACTCTATTAGTGAATGGCAGAGGTTATGAGAGTACTTAACAAATCTTATACTGGCAAAAACAGTAGCACTAAAGCTAAGCAATAAAGCTAAGCACTAAAGCCAGCACAAGCTAAGCAATGAAGCTAAGCACTAAAGTTAAGCACTAAAGCCAGCACAAGCTAAGCACAAGCTAAGCACTAAAGCTAAGGACAAGCTAAGCACAAGCTAAGCACTAAAGCTAAACACTAAAGCTATCATTGCATTTTATACGCTTCAATACTCCAAGCTATTCAATCCAGAAATTCAGATTCGACATTTTCGCGAAACAAATTCAGGTCATCTTCACAAATTTCTCTATTTGATGATTGTCATATCAAATTAGTCTCATCAAGCGATGCATTTTGTCATGCATGAATTATCATCGAGATTTCGGAGACAATGAAAGAAAAGAAATAATGAATGAAACAAGAATTTATGAGAGAAAGATCACACCTTTTCTATACACGAACTAAGCTTTCAAATTCCGATTCACAGCCATTCACAGCCATTCACAGCCACTCACAGCCATTCACCGTCTTTCTCCACAGAATCTTCATCCAAATCTTCATCCAAATCAAGAATGAAACGATAAAAGACTGATCTGTAGAGTAAATATCTTTTTTCTTTTCTGAATCGTAAACCCCTTACCAATTTCTTTTTCTTTCTTTTTCTTTCTTTTTTTCTTTTCTTTACTCTCAAGTGTTTGCCACATTCACACACCTTGGGAACGCGGTCATCGGTTGAGAAGAGCGGATTATGAAGGGGGGAAACGATTGAGCAACTTTATGGCCAATCGTCACAATCAAAGAATCATTTTGAATGAAAGAATGAAGAAAAGAAATCAAAACCTACTGTTATTCTGATTTCTTAATCAAAATCCGAATCATTCCAATTTCTTAGAATCCAATTCCCAATTCTCTCCACAATTCCCAATCCTCTCCACAATACAAGTTCATTCTAGTTCATTCAACCTTCACTAAAACTCAAAACTGACTTTAAAAGAGACAACCCTATAATTTAGAGATCAAAATTCTCATGGAATTCTCTGGAATTCTCTGGAATTCTCTGGAATTCTCATGGAAATTTCGAGAGTGGTTTAAATTGAAAAGGACAAGAAATTTGCATGAAAAATGACTGTCAGAGTGAAATCGGGTAGATGAAAAGGGGAATGGTCGAGCTAGAGATAGGTCATAAATATAGACAAATCGAGGGATGATCGCATGGAGAAAAAAAGGGAAATGAAAGAAAAGCGGTGGCATTTTGATCGCTTGATGAAAAATGAAAGGGAAAAGGGGAAGAAATGCAAATTTAGAGAAAGGAAATCGAATGATTTGTGGGGATGTTGAATAGAAATTAGAGTTTTAAAGATTTTAAGCTTAAGGAAGCTGTTTTTTAAAGGTTTTTGAGTGGAAAAACTAGGTTTGAAGGCAAAAAACTAGGTTTGAAGGCAAGAAAACTAGGTTTGAAGGCAAAAAACTTGGTTTGAAGGCAAGAAAACTAGGTATTCCTTCAATTGAAGACATCCTGTTGTTGTGGGGAAGTTTTGAAAAGAATAGAGACTTTGATAGAAGAATTTTGCGCAAAGAAATTTGCGAACAACTTTGCAAGCTATCAATTTGCTCAGAGATCATGTAATCTTTGTGATTTTAAAATCACCAACCTGATATCGTTGTGTCAATTGATGGAGACATTGTGATTGACAACGAGCCGACAATAAATCATCGGAAAGAGAAAAATCGATGAATGATAGAAAAATTAGGGGAAATAATCGAAGAATCATTGTATTGGATGATGCGGATGAGCTTTGGACATTCAGCTACAATCTGAAATCGTTAAATGTAGACATTCGTAGACGGAAAAACGGAAAATACTTTGAAGATACAGTAAAACTGAATAGACTGAATTGAGTGAATAAAGTGAATAAAGTGAAAAAACTGAATAAAGTGAATAAACTGAAAAAGGAAGCTCAAAGGAAGCTCAAAACTGAAAAAGGAAGCTCAATTTGCATAAAGAAAGTTTAATAAAGAACTCTAAAGAAAAGAAAAGCAAACCTAGACTTATTAATTTAAGATCATTAAGATCAGACAGATAGAGTTTGATCATTAAGATCAAACATAGACTTATTCAAAACATTAAGATCAAACATAGACTAAATATCTAAGATATAAAGCTCTAATCTAAAGCTCTGATCTAAAGCTCTGATCTAAAGCTCTGATCTAAAGCTCTGATCTAAATCTCTGATCTAAATCTCTGATCTAAATCTCTGATATAAACATCTACAACAAAGTAATAAAACTTCAAAAAGCCCAATGGATTTAGATGAAATGGCCGTTTTGATGAAAAGAGGGTGCAAAGTGGAGGGGTGCCCCGATTTGAGCTCTTCAGGGAGGGGAGAAAAAGAGGCGAGATTCCACCAAAAAGGTACTACATATAAAGACATAGGAATGGGTGAAGAAAGGAGAAAAGAAGAAGAATATGGGGTGCTCTCTGTTGTTTAGATGGGGTACCCTAGAGGAGAGAGAACAGCGGGTGGATAGGCCCCGCCCCTTCCCCCTCCTCCCCACCTTTCCCTTCCGACAACCCCATCAAATTCTCGCGTTTTTCCCCCATCACCAAAAACAACAAACTAATAAATGTGGATTTAGCTTAGATAAAGTTAGAAAGCTTAGAAAAGATAAAGTTGGAAAAACAGAGCTCATCAGGAATACTTTTAAAAGCTGTCCTATCCATTTCTATATCATATTCAAAAGCTGTCCTAATGCGTGATTGTTGTGATCAAGAATATAGGGTGGCTGGAAAGTTTTGTTAATTTTTGAAAATTGAAGAAAAGTCTAAGCGAAGTGGACGCCCACTACCAGATAGCTTCTTTGATAAACTACCACTACCTTTGTTAAACATCACCAATTTGTTTTCCTGCGATCTCCATTCGCGAATTCGTCGTTCAGCAACAATTTTTCTTGAACAACTATCTTATTGTTATCTTAAAACAACTATCTTATCTGTTTTCTACTGAAATTAGTGTATTTTTGATTTTATTGATTTCATTACTTTTTTTGTTGTTTGTTTTTAATGTTTACATGTTTTTAACTTTGATTTTTTAGGATGACAGGCGATAAGGAACGCATCAATATCGAGTTGGACAAGCGTGGATTCAAGAATCCAGAAATTGGACGAGGATGTAACAAAATGAAGGTCAAACGGACAGTGGATCGTTATCAAGAGTTGGGAAATGAAGCAGAGTGGAGTGGAAGGCCATCGACCGCTATCACTCCAGAGAACATCAACAAGATCAGGATCAACATCAACATCAACAAGATCAACATCAACAAGATGAGGATCAACATCAACAAGATCAACATCAACAGGATCAGGATCAGCATCAACAAGATCAGGATCAACATCAACAAGATCAGGATCAACACCAACAAGATCAGGATCAGCATCAACAAGATCAACATCAACAGGATCAGGATCAACATCAACAAGATCAGGATCAACATCAACAAGATGAGGATTAACATCAACAAGATCAGGATCAACATCAACAACATCAACATCAACAACATCAACATTAACAACATCAACATCAACATCATCAACAGCATCAACAACAGCATCAAGATCAACAATTCGTCGAAACCCAGATGCAACATTTCGATGCAAAGCCTCGCAAAATCGTTGAAAATCAACAAGTGCAAACGATTGTTAGGAAGAGGCTTAACATGTTTAGCTACAAATTTGCTTGAGGACATTTTTTGAATGATCGAATGAAGGCTCAGCGCCTTGCCAAGGCAAAGAAGATGAAGCGACTGGTCGCTAGTCGTTTTGTTGCCAAACGTTTTGCTTTGTAGAATTCATTTATGAATGTTTGAAGGACTTTCCCTCATTCATTCCATCTCAACAATCTGGAAAAGACGAAGCAAATGAAAACGAAGCAAATGAAAGGAAATTGTGGGCTTTTCCTTCAAAGACACACACGTGAGAAGAACAAACACATTCACACACTCACAAACAAAAGAATCAAAAGAAAGAAGAAAGAAGAAAGAAAGAAGATGAGAGCGTTAAGAAATGAGAAATTTGGACAAAATGAAACAAAATGGGCCAAGGAATTTTGGTGGCTGTGTTTTTTCACCTCGTTGAAAGCAAAAATTTCCCCAGGGATCTCTTCAAAGGCTTAAAAATGGCATGCTTTTAGCACAACAAAGGTAAATTTGCATTTAGTAGGCTAAAGACTCAAAAAGCAAAGCACAACAAAGACAAATCTACATTTAGTAGACTAAAAATTCAATTCTATATCTTTTTGAAAGTTTTCCGAGTTCTGAGTGAGAAGTTATCCTGAAATTAGCTTTCTTTTTGGAAGGAAAAGAGTAAAGAGAGACAGCCCATCGAAAAATGAATAATGCCACCCACTTAGCAACCATTTCAAAAAAGAATAAATCTTTTTTAGTTTACTAAATTGTTACTTTTTGGAATGCAGATAAAGATACAGGAGACTTTTTGCTTCTTGCTTCAGCTTCTTGCTTCAGCTGCTTGCTTCAGCTTCTTGCTTCAGCTGCTTGCTTCAGCTTCTTGTTTCAGCCGCTTGCTTCGTCTTCTTGCTTCAGCTGCTTGCTTCAGCTTCTTGCTTCAGCTGCTTGCTTCAGCTTCTTGTTTCAGCCGCTTGCTTCGTCTTCTTGCTTCAGCTGCTTGCTTCAGCTGCTTGCTTCAGCTGCTTGCTTCAGCTGCTTGCTTCAGCTGCTTGCTTCAGCTTCTTGTTTCAGCCGCTTGCTTCGTCTTCTTGCTTCAGCTGCTTGCTTCAGCTTCTTGCTTCAGCTGCTTGCTTCAGCTTCTTGCTTCAGCTGCTTGCTTCAGCTTCTTGCTTTAGCTTCTTGCAAGGGTCCAAACGGGTCGCTATCATGCGATCGGTTAAGCCGTGGGCTTTGTAAAGAAATATTCTTTTTGTGCTTGGTACTCTTCACTCAAGACACGTTATTTCTTGTTTTGAGATATCTGATCTCTCTTGAACTAAAAAAAGCACTTTATTCAATAGCCGATTGATTCGGAATCTTTGGGCTCTCACTTGAGCAACTTTCACACAATATCGACAATTGAATTAAAGTGACGATAAGAACAGAAGCAATTTCGTCCTAATTAGGACACAACTTTCACACAAAATCTGAGGAAAGCAGAAAAAACAAATGAAAGATAACAAAAACAAATGAACAACAGTTGCCTTATATAGGCTTTAACACAAGATACTCAGCTAACAAGCTACAAAACAATAAATGATTTGGGGCGCGAAATAAAATGAAGGCGCACCGATTTCCTCAATATTTTTCCAATTTTTTAGGCTGTCAGAGTTAACTTTTAGTGGCTATTCGCCACACTCCGACCTCCAAAATGATTCAGAGTTTACTCTGGATTCTCCCCCGCAACGCAAATGTGAAGCGGAAATTTGTTCTGCGACAATCTTAACAGAGAAAGTTTAAATTTTTTGAGGAAACCTTGTGCACGAGGAATTTTGTAGGGAAGGATTTAAATCTTGAAAAAGAGCAAATTTTGAACGAGGGGTAGGGGACGGGAAAAGACAACAACTAATATTTGCATGAAGATTGATTCTTGATCATTTCGATTCCAAGCTTTTCACAGAAAGCCACATGATGTCGACCGCTGCAATGGCTGCAGGTGATGATCGACTTGTTGCAGGGTCCCGGATGCTCTTTTAAGCAGTTCTTCGAGATTTGGCATATTCTGTTCATTGTCGCGATCCTCATTCTGTCAAAATATTCCATCTTCATTGAACACTTGACTATGTCTCTGCAGGTCTTGGTTCCACAGAAGATGCAATCTTTTTTCACGTGACGTTGAGTGTTAGTTGTTATTACTTTTCGCTTCATGGGTGGTTCCTCTGAATCGTTCAAGTCCTCAATCAGCTCTCGCCTCAGCTTATTGAGCTGTTGATTGATTGTTTCTTCAATGTTCTCCTTCCATTCGACGAACATCTCCCTCAAGTCGTCTTTGATTGAGGCCGAAGTGGCAAGTGTCTCCGTGAAAATAGCGCTCGATAGCTTGTCCGTTGTTTCGTTGATCATCGACGTGATTCCCAAAAATTTCTCGTCCATCTTCTCCATTAACTGTTTCACCTCGAGCGTATTGGGGCTCTCTATCGTGTTGTCCTCGTTTTTGGCAGGCATCTCCTGTAATTTAAACATTGAAATGTTGTTTAAAAAAAATCTTGTTGAAAGAGAAATTTTAAGAAAGGGGGAATCTTGATAAAAATAACGTTCGACGGGTTAATGAGTTTGATTTAAATTTTTCAATATTAAATTCAGAAGGTGTGGTTCGAAAAAATATACAATTTGTTACGGAAGCGCGAGCTTTGTGGATTTGTCGAAATGCTCAAAAATCGCCATCTGGCGCTTTCCGATAATTTACTTTGCCTTTTGCGGCTCTTGGCGTATTCTTACGTAGTGTTGCTTTTTTCGACGTAATTTCGCACGGTTTTTCAAAGTTTTCTTCAGCGCGAATTTCTAGTGGGATCAACAGATTGATTGGTCTTTCAATTTGCTTATTATTGCCTGTTTTGACAATAGCACTTCGAATTTTTCCATCTGCGCCTGCCATTAAGCGTATAATTTTGCCTTTTGCGTAAGAACCTCTTTTTACGTCTTCTTTCATTATCAGTACAATTTCGCCAACTTGAATAGCTACTTTTGATTCTCGCTTACTTGCGTGTTTGCCACTTTCTCGTAATGAGTGCATGTAGCTGTTATGAAATGTTTTCCACACCAAGTTGAGGTAGTATTCTGTGGTTTCAATTTTTCTTTTGACATCTTCATGAGTTTTTATAATCTTGTCTTGATAATCCGGATCGCTCTGATCTGGGCAACTTTCAATTTCAAGGTTCAATTTTACGCCGGGTAACAGAAAATCTATTGGGCGAATCAATCTTTCTGACTGTTCTTCGTCTAAGTAAGTCAGGGGGCGGCTGTTGACAAAGCCTTCAATTTCTACTATGATAACCTCCAGTAGTTGCTTGGATATTCCTCTTCCGTGTTTTATCTTTCCCAGTGCTAGTTTGACACAACCGATTAATCTTTCATATATCCCTCCCTGCCACGGTGCATGTGGGACTGTAAATTTCCATTGTATGCCATAATCGGCTAGGGTTTGGATATTTTAAGCTTCAACTTTAATTTTTGCACAGTGTTCTTGTGGTGGTAAGGACCGGACTGCGTGTAAAGAAATATTCTTTTTGTGCTTGGTACTCTTCACTCAAGACACGTTATTTCTTGTTTTGAGATATCTGATCTCTCTTGAACTAAAAAAAGCACTTTATTCAATAGCCGATTGATTCGGAATCTTTGGGCTCTCACTTGAGCAACTTTCACACAATATCGACAATTGAATTAAAGTGACGATAAGAACAGAAGCAATTTCGTCCTAATTAGGACACAACTTTCACACAAAATCTGAGGAAAGCAGAAAAAACAAATGAAAGATAACAAAAACAAATGAACAACAGTTGCCTTATATAGGCTTTAACACAAGATACTCAGCTAACAAGCTACAAAACAATAAATGATTTGGGGCGCGAAATAAAATGAAGGCGCACCGATTTCCTCAATATTTTTCCAATTTTTAGGCTGTCAGAGTTAACTTTTAGTGGCTATTCGCCACAGGCTTTTTAGATCTTGTATGGATATTTGTGAAGCTTCTTGTGAACAATCAAACGAACAGCTCCGGAAATTTTCTCTTCTCAGACCATTTGCCGCATCAACTTTCTTGGATCGCATCGATCAATCTTGTCATGTCTCGGATTCGTTTCACAATTCCTGGAATAGTGGCTATCATGCGATCCGTTAAGCCGTTTTTGGCCCGAACGTGGGAGATCGTTTGTCAAGCCAGTAAGCTTGATCCTCTTCAGGCAATCGTACTCTTTGGAATCGCGACCTGTTCGGCGATTGCTAACGGACTTCAATAGACGCTCAATGGCTGGTCGAAGATTCCTCGCGCGAGCCATCTAAATAGTTATGTTAGAAAGAAATCTAAAGAAAGAAAGAAAGAAAGTAATAAAATCAAACGGAAAAATAAAATAATTACTCAAAAGGAACAAAGCAAATTAAACTAAAGTTAGCAAATTAAATTAAAGTTAGCAAATTAAAAGATTGCCTAAAAAACATGCGCGATTGAATTCCGAGAACTTTTTACGCACTCTGTATACTAACAAGCATACTATCAGCTTTTTAGAGTAAAACGCTTCAATCTGTTCATTGATTTGCTGTCTAGTGTAAAAATTTTCTTGAAAACTAAATTTTCCACACTTCCACGTACATATCCCAAAAAATTCCAGAAGAAAAAACATTTGTGACTCTCGAATTTCTCGCGTGTTTCTTTTTTAAGCGAAAAAAGAGAAGGCGTTTCTTTTTTAAGTGAAAAAGAGGGAAGGCGTGTGAACGGATCTCGCAAATACTCTACATTTGTTTTGTGAAAGAAAAATACGCAAAAGTAATGCTAGTCGAGTTTATGGGAAATTCATTACGATTGATTTAGTAGATTTTACTAAAATTACTGATTTTGCTGAAAATTTTACTGAAAATGAGATTTCTCTGAAACTTCTCTTTCCCACCAAAAAACTCATTCGATTAGCATGTCAAAGATGGGAAATGTGTCAAAAAGAAACACACAAGTTAAGAGCTTGCAAAAGGGGTGACCTTGGCTTGAATAGCTTGACTAGCTTGAATTGCTTGGATTGCTTGGATTGCTTGGATTGCTTGGATTGCTTGGATTGCTTGAATAGCTTGAATTGCTTGAATTGCTTGACTAGCTTGAATTGCTTGGATTGCTTGAATTGCTTGAATAGCTTGAATTGCTTGAATTGCTTGACTAGTTTGACTAGCTTGACTAGCTTGAATTGCTTGAATTGCTTGACTAGCTTGAATTGCTTGGATTGCTTGAATTGCTTGAATAGCTTGAATTGCTTGAATTGCTTGACTAGCTTGAATTGCTTGGATTGCTTGAATTGCTTGAATAGCTTGAATTGCTTGAATTGCTTGAATATCTTTAATTTAAGCTCTTGAATTCAGGCTTCGTTTTATTTTCATTTCATTCTCAAAAACTCAAATACATTTTAAGGCATTGGTGGAGGAATTCTCTTCAAAATGAAAAAACGAAAAGAATTTGGAAAAAAAGGGAAAAAGAGAAAAGGAAAAGGGTCGAAGATTGAAATTTCGGGTTTTGGGGGAAAAAGGAAAAAAGAATAGCTTGAGATTAGAATTTGAAGAGAGGAAAATGGATGGATGGGGTTAAAATTACGAAGATGAATGAATTGAGAAGAGAAAGAGATGTTTTCGGAGAATCAAATGTTTTTGCGGGAGAAGTCAATCAATTAACTAATACAAAAACGGAATTCAATAGCTTAGTCTAGTTAATTCAATAGTCTAGTTAGACTAAAGAAAACGAACTCATTGGCTCATCATTTACTCATCATTTACTAATTTACTGATAATAGAATACTGTGGGTTTTTTATGATAGTCTGGGTGGAGTTAGAGAGTGCCTGGTGGCAGCTTTCTTATCCTCAATTGCTTCTTATCCTTACTTGTTCTGCTTTCATGTCTGCTTTACCCTTTACCAGCAGAAAACGAGGACCTCCTCGGTCACTAATGTTCGTTAGTGAACGAGGAACGTCAGAACGAGGAGTGAACGAGGAGGTCCTCGTTTTCCACGCAATCTAAGCCCCACCCCTGTCAATGGTTGACGGACAGACGTCACTTCTGCTTTATATATCCTTTATTGTTTGAAAGCAGCCGAAAAGCCCGCCTAACAGCTGATGTTTTGGGATTGCCGCGTTGTGGTCGTGGCGCAGTTGGCAGCGCGCTTGTCTACGGCGCCCACCTAAACAGATTCGACCGTATGTTCGACCCCCCGTGTCACTCAACTTTGAATTCTTTATTTTAAATTGCACAACTATATTTTAAGACTAACAATTTCAGTTTTTTTGGCCCAAAAACGGCTGAGAAAGAGCCTGTACAAATGGACAGACGCTCTTCTTTTGTTATTAGTTCTACAGGGTGCGTCATAATTATTGCAACAAGAGTTCAAAGACCGTTTGTCAAGAATGTGATGTCAAGAATGTGATGTCATGGGCGCGTAAAGCCAATAACAATCAAAATTGGACCTTCATGCAAGATGCAAGACGTCTTCTTCGTGGAGCTCCCGCTCACACGAAGAAGACGGTTCAGGACTGGTGTGTGGCCAACTTTCCCTCAGTGATCACCAAGGATGAATGGCCTCCAAACTCACCGGATCTCAATGTGATGGACTTTTCCATTTGGGCAATCTTAGAGGCTAATGTCTGCTCTCGAAAACACACAAGTTTGGATTCTATGAAGAGGTCTTTGACCAAAGGATGGAAGGCGACTCCTCAAGATGACATTCGGGCCGCAGTGGAGGCATATCCGAACCGATTAAGGGCTGTTATCAAGGCAAAAGGCGGTCATATCGAATGATCTCTTGTTTCCTTATTTGTTACTGTTAAATAAAGCTATTTCTGTTTAAAAATCTTCTTCCAGTGAAACTTGGTGTGCAATGCCTTGAGTATCTTGTTGCAATAATTATGACGCACCCTGTAGTTTGTAGTTTTAGATTTATAGATTTTGTAAGTGAAGTTAAAACTATGTTAAGGTTTATTTATTGAGCTGCTTCTTGTTTCTGGTTCATTTACCGATAAATTTAGAGTCTTTGCTTTGACTGAGCGCTGTTTGAGCTGTGCACCCCTCAGCTTTCCGACAATTCCCTTGGCTTTAAAGTACCCGGAAAAGCTATGTTGAGATTTATTTATTGAGCTGCTTCTTGTTTTCTGGTTCATTTACCGATAAATTTCATTGAAAAGCTGTTGAACTGTTCGACTTTTGGATGTATTGACTTTAATGAATAACTTTTAACTTTAATGAATAACTTTAATGAATAACTTTATTCTTTCATAATCCTTATCCAATATCGATTCAGTGGTATTTTCTGTATCGTCGTAGATAATTTGCGTACTCTCCGCCCTCTTTGCGTGGAGGACATTTGCAGTACTGAAAGTGATCATCATTAAAGCTTTTTTGGCTAAAGAACTTTAGAAAGAACATAATTTTTAGGTTATCAGCATAATTTTTAAGTTATTTAAGATTTTTTTTTTCAGGCTTTTTAGGCCAGAAAGACCTTTTATACGCGCGCGCCCTTCTGCCATTGGCAAGCTAACTTTGAACTCAAATATCTCGGTGTTGAGCTGTCCAATTTCATTATTCTTGGTATCATTAGATGCGCCAAGTCATTCTCTATCGATTGGTATAAAAACTATTTAAATTCAACAGTCCAACACCAAGATATTCGAGCTCAAAGTTAGATTGACAATGATGAAGGGGCGCGGCGCGTATAAAAGGTTTTTCTTGGTGTTGGACTGTTGAATTTAAATAGTTTTTATACCAATCGACAGAGAAAGACTTGGCGCATCTAATGATACCAAGAACATTCAAATTGAACAGCTCAACACCAAGAAATTTGAGCTTAAAGTTAGCTTGCCAATAGCAAAAGGGCAGGGCGCCTATCAAATGTCTCACAATCTTTTTATGACATCTGAAGCTTTTGAATACTGTACCGACCTGTGCATCTTTCCCAACTTCTCCATCCGGTCCTTCATACCCTTCCTCTCCATCAGGTCCCGATGCTCCAGTGTATCCAGGTGCTCCGGGTTCACCCCGTGGACCGGCTTGTCCTGGTGGAGCATCTCTTCCCGGATTACCCTGTGGTCCTTGTTCTCCACCTTCACCTGGAGGACCACGTGGACCCTGAAGAAGTGTTTTGTTCATCAACCCATTCACAAAGCAAACCTTCATCGAGTGTGGCGCTTCAGCATCATCACCGGGTGTTCCCGCCTCCCCGTGAGCTCCATCTTTCCCTGGCGGGCCCGGGGGTCCCATATCGCCCGGCATTCCTAGATTTTAATGTAAATCTTTTATTCTTAATATTCTTTCATTGACTCTACCGGGATTTCCATCTCTTCCGGGATGTCCCATTCTTCCTTTCGCTCCTCTCATTCCTCTCATTCCAGGATTTCCAACAGGTCCCGCTTGTCCGGGTGGTCCTTGTGGGCAATGGAAGCACCCAAGGGATTCTTTTTGTTCACGATCTGGTGCATCCAAACTAAAATCCAAGTTTTCGTTTCAGCAGATTTCAGCACAGGGGCCTTATCTCCATATGGACCTACCCATTATGTCCATCTTTTCCGGGTAATCCATCAGGTGCATCAGGTCCCTTGTCTCCATGTGGACCAGCTGGTCCAGCAGCACAACTATTCTCTACAGTGCATTGACAACGGGAATCTGAAGGAATAGTGATAACTCCGGCTCAAGCTTAGCTAAAGCTCGATAAACTTACTGAATGACGGATTTGCTTGTGGAAAAGCGTTGTGAAAAGCGACTGGTGCAGAGTCATGACTACCAGCGGCTCCATAACTGAAATCAATTAAAGCTAGCTTGTAAAGTATGCTTGGATTGTAATTGCTGTTCTCGGTTCAATTGCTGTTCTCGGTTCGCTGTTCTCGGTTCAATATGTTCGTCAAAACCAACCCTCCATACGCTTGTCGTCTTTGTCGTGTCGATGGAGAGGCGGCACCCAAAAATACCATATCTTTCCACATATCATCGGTGATTGTCTAGACAAAATCTGATAAAACGTTGGAACACTTCTAGAAACTGATAACACTTTGATAACACTTCTAGAACCTCTAGAAAGCTTCTAGAACCTCTAGAAAGCTTCTAGGACTTCTAGAAAGCTTCTCGAACCTCTAGAAAGCTTCTAGGACTTCTAGAAAGCTTCTCGAACCTCTAGAAAGCTTCTAGAACCCCTAGAAAACTTCTAGAACTTCTAGAAAGCTTCTAGAACCTCTAGAAAGCTTCTAGAACCTCTAGAAAGCTTCTAGAACCTCTAGAAAGCTTCTAGAACCTCTAAAAAGCTTCTAGAACCTCTAGAAAGCTTCTAGAACCTCTAGAAAGCTTCTAGAACCTCTAGAAAGCTTCTAGAACCCCTAAGCTTCTAGAACCTATAGAAAGCTTCTAGAACCTCTAGAGAGCTTCTAGAACCTCTAGAAAGCTTCTAGAACTTCTAGAAAGCTTCTCGAACTTCTAGAAAGCTTCTCGAACTTCTAGAAAGCTTCTAGAAACTGTAAACTTCTAGAAAACCTCCAGAAAACTGGTTGCATTCTGTCTGTTCACTAATCTTTCAATGATAATCCCAACCAGTGAACCCCTTAAAGTTAAATTTCAGCATCAAAAAAGGTTCGGGTGTTTTTCTAAAAGAATAAAATCGACAGTGGATCCATACCAGAGACAGAAAATCCGCTAGGCTACCACAAAAAGCAAAAAAACTTTTGCGATTGAGAGGAAGCAGAAGCAGGGGCTTCTGCAAGAAACTAGGAAACGCAAAACCGCTTTCAGAGCTCTGAAAAGGGAAAGCTAAAACCGGTAATCTGAAGTCAGGTAATCAGGTCAAGAGTTCGACTCCGGCCCGCGGCAGTTTTTTTGAAAAAATGGTGCTAAAAGAACGAGTTTTGTGTTTTCTAGGGTAATTCTTCAACGCTGATTCCAAAAAACATGATTTCAGCCTAGGTTTCCGTACAAAAAAACGAGAAAAACGCATTTTTCTATTTTTTATTTTTTTTTATTTAAAATGCTACTAGTTTTTTTCAGAATTGATCAATTTTCATGTTTTTGGTTTTAAAATTTAGATATAATCCTGGTGCATTAGGGCTGTGCTCAAATTGTGGTTTTTTGCCGTTATCGCCGAAATCTGGCCTTCCAAAGAAGGGCACTCTTGGCGTTTCAAAAGGAAAAATCGATTTTTTCACTTTTTTAAAAATTTCTGTCAGACGCTTTCTGTCAGCTTTCAAAAATCTTTTTAGATTTGGAATCAGCATAAAATTCTGCGTCAAAGGGAACATAAAGCATCAAAATGCCATCAAAATTCAACGCTCAACGCTCAACGCACAGCTTGTGCACTGTCCCAGCTGCTACGCTACTCCGACAAAGGCAGCTTATATACCCTGATCGCTCAGGGATTAAGGTAATTTCACAGAAAGCTAGAGCGTTTGGGCAAAAACTAAAAACACCATCGTGTTGCCCGTGTCCGACTTGCGTAAAGCATAGAGCTTTGGTTCAGATTCGCGAGATCTAGTTAGGGGTTTTGAGTTGTTTGCAGCGTTTGGCATTTAATCTGCTGATGCACGGGGAATTTTTCGCCACCCCGTAACTTCAAGGAGTTCCCCGTAACTTCAAGGAGTTCCCTGTAACCTCAAGGAGTTCCCTGTAACTTCAAGGAGTTCCCTGTAACTTCAAGGAGTTCCCTGTAACTTCAAGGAGTTCCCTGGTAAGCTTTTCTTACCCTGAAGCTAAGTATTTCCGCGTCCAATTCACTCCAAATCTCGTTGATCGATGAATAAATAGAAATCGTAGCCAAAAGGCATAATATTAAAGTACCACCCGATACACCGACAGCCATCCATGGGGCTGAAGATCCCATTTTGCCTGAATTTTGCCTGAACAAAGCTCAATCAACGAAACTCGATCAACAAAATGGTTTTACAGGAAATGATGAGAGCTAAACAACAAAAAAAAATACCCAAAAGGTAGAGCTAAACAAAAATCATGACCAGACTGCGGCAATTTCCTTTTATACCAAAGATAAGAATTCCAATGAAAAGCGACTCAATGATCTGAATTAATTGAATTAATTTCAAGAAAGAGATTTGATAGAAAGGACTTGTTTTGGAGGATTTCTATGGGAAAAGAGATCATCCAAATGAACGTCAAATGAACGTCAATTCCCCGATTTCTCTTTTCTCTAAAGAAGCCAAAAAAAGACAAAGAAATTTGCTGAAATGGATACAAGATTTTCCTTTTTCGATTTACCGGCTGTTTTCTCCGAAATTCTTTTGATTCTTTGAAGAAAAAAGAAGAGTTTTCTAATGAGATTGGGGTTTTTTCGGCTTTCTAGCAGTTTTTGTGCCGGTTTAGTCACCCAAGTTGAGTAAATAAACCGTTTTTTTGCGATCATTCGATCATGGCCATGTTTGGGTGAACTTTTTGGATAAAAGATGGATAATTTGGATAAAAGATTAGTATTAGATTTCTATCTGGATGTCATTTAGTAACTTGCGATCATTTTCAGTGTTTTTTAGTCAATTTCAAGCAATTCAGTTCAGTTTAATCAGTTCAATTACCCAAGTTGGGTAAATGAACCGTTTTCTGGGTCTTTAAAGCCTTTAGGTAAAAGATTAGATAATTTTTGAAATATCTGGATATCATTTATCAAATATCTGGATATCATTTATCGACTTTCTTCTTTTCTTTTTCTTTATTAGTCATTCAATTTAAAGTCAAGTGGATTTAAGCTTACAGAAGCTTGGATTTAAGTTTACAGAAAGGTTTAATAAGTTCAGTTAATAAACAGCTTAAAAGGTTAATAAACAGCTTGAAAAGTTAATAAACAGTTTAAAAGGTTAATAAGCAGCTTAAAAGGTTAATAAACAGGGGGTAGGCTAGTTTACGCAACTTTTTTTGCGCAACAGGGTCATTTGCGCAACAGGGTCATTTGCGCAACTGGGTCGTTTGCGCAACTCACCATAACTTTCTTCTAAGTCGGCCAATCTTTTTGCTTTTGGTGTTATTTTGTTGCACTTATTGAGATCTACAAAATGAAACCAAAAGCATAAAGATTGGCCCACTTAGAAAAAAGTTATGGCGAGTTGCGCAAACGACCCAGTCGCGCAAATAACCCTGTTGCGCAAAAAAAGTCGCGGAAACTAGCCTACCCCAATAAACAGCTTAAAAAGTTAATAAACAAACTAAAGTTGCGTATTTTAGCAATTAAACCAGAAAGTTATTGCCAGAAATTGCGTAATTCAGCCAGAAAGTTAAGCTGAATATAATTTATGCCTTGTTTTTTAAAGAATCCTTTGCACAGGAACTTCCGGTTAAACAACTTTTGGTAAAATTTTTAATAAAAAGTTGTAAACACATAAAGGAAAAGGCACACTGCTTACAAAAGACACACTTTTCCTGGCAAACTGCTTGCAAACAAGTTTTTGGTTTAGATACCCAATTAAAACCAAAAAAACACCAAGGAATCCCATCAATTCAGCTCTTTTCCTTTTTCTATCCATCATTTTTCATCTCAATGAATCTTTTCGATTCAAATCAGAAAATCCACTGTGATTGATTGAATGATGGGGAATTTATTGTGCTTTTTGCTGGCTGGCTGGCTTTAAAATCTTTGCCAAAACATCGGCTATCTACTATACATCTCCAAACTTTATACATCTTTATACTTTACATTTGTTCATTTGTATATATCACAGTAAGAAAATGGGTCACACAAGTTAGATTGAATGTTTGGGTGAAAAAAGAGGGTACGGTTGAAAGTTGAAAGCATTGAAAAGACAAAGAAAAGACGAGAATTTACACAAAATTTATATCACAGATAGTTTTTGAAACTTTTAGAAGAAGGATTTAGATCCCAAAGCGGTCCCTCTACCCGTTTTCTATAGAATCGCAGATATTGCGCTGTCCAGAAAGTCTTTTTCGTTCCTTTTCGTACTTTCGTTTAAAATCAACAATTAATCAACAATCAATCAACAATCAATCAACGTTCAATCAACAATCAATCAACAATTCACCAATTAACCTACCATAAATACTGTAATACCCACGCCCATAATGACGGGGCCGGGGGTTGGGCTGACGCATTTTTCTCGACACTGGTTTATGTAAATGCGCGCTGTTAAAATGGCGAATTCAGGGGCTCTTTTGGTACCAAAGCCCTTTTTGAGACCGGGCGCTTTGAAAATTGATACTACTTTTGCCGACCCCCGACTGTACGAGGGGGTGGGGTACTATTACAGTATTTACGGTATGGTTTATTTCATTTGAAAGGCCAACTATTTTTCTGTAAAATGACATTAAAACGGGTTTAAAATGTCTTATTTTTTGGATTTTTTTAAGAGAATGAAGTCGGGCAGTCAAAAAGGCAACTCGATGACGCGATGACACTTTAGCTAAGAAAATAAACATTCTAGCTAAGGAAACCTATCTTCGTGTCAATAGATAAAAGATAGAGCATAAAAAGTTTCGTATATAGCCAAATTTTCAGAGAAATTCATTCAGTCAATTTCTTTTTAGAGGTTTTTAGAGATTTTTACGAAAAGCACATGCTTTTATTCTGGAATTTGCTTGAAATTGACTGAAATTGACACCCAAATTGACTTAAAAAGATGGAAAATTGAACAATAAACACTTTTATTTAGAGTAAGCCATAGGTTAATTGGTGAATTTGTGATTTTTCAACGAAAGAAGCGAAAAGACTTTCTGGAAAGTCTAATAATTTAGAGACAATAGTTGCCTCTACATATTACACTTCATTATAAAGTAGTGCTATACTATGGGATTGTATTTACAAAGCTATTGATCTAATAGTAAGACTATGAATTGATCACCCTTGAAGATTTCAAATTCCACAAGAACATTGGCATCGCAATTTGACGATCACTCGCACATCGGTCATGAATTGAGATGAGTCACTGAAAATAGACTAATTTTAAAAAGCGACGAATTGAATGCACTAGACTGTGACTAGAAGTGCACTAGACTTTAGAGATTTCACTAGTATTCATCTATGAGCAAAAAAAAAGTACACTGTTAGCTAAAACTCACGCAATTGTGTGTGGAATTCCCCCGTAGACGTAGTTAAATTGTCGAGTGATCAAATCGACCTCGCCAAGGTATTGAAAGTCTAAAATTGAGAATAGATTCCGAAAGTATCTAAAATTATTTGAAAAGAGTAATGCTAAAAGTACTTTTGTGAATTCGATCGACGAGTAAAGCCGGTACAGTTTGTTTACATTGACGAGCATCGTTGATTACAGTGACAGCAAGATTTGGATCAAGGCGACCCATCGGCACCCAGCTGTATCTGAAATTTAGAGGTTTCACTTTAGAGATTTCACTAGTATCCACTATTCTAATCGTTTAAAAGATTTCACTAGTACTCACTATTCTAATCGTTTAAAAGATTTCACCAGTATTCACTGTTCTATTCACTATTCTAATCACTACTCTAATCCTGTCACTTACCGAAAATTGAATTTCTCTTCATAATCTGGAGCATATGTAAGGACACGCGTTTGGGAAAAGATTGATGGATCGCTGGTGTTGTAGACGCGGCCATTCACTAAATTTTAAGGCTAAACACTTCTTCAAAAAGCTATTGACAAGTAAAATTGGGAATAAAATGACAAGTTATGCCAGAAATAACATGAAGGACGTGCCATTTTTACTTATTACACTGTCCAGAAAGTCTTTTCGTTCCTTTTCGTACTTGAAAAATAACAAATTCACCAATTAACCTATTCTTTTCTCTAAATAAAAGTGTTTATTGTTCAATTTCCATCTTTTTAATTCAATTTAAATGTCAATTTCAGTCAATTTTAGTCAATTTTAGCCAATTTCAGCCAATTTCAGTCAATTTCAAACAAAATTCAAGCAAATTCGAGAGTGAAAGCACATGTTTTTCATAAAAATCTCTACAAAGAAATTGACTGAATGAATTTCTCTGAAAATTTGGCTATATACCAAACTTTTTGTGCTCTATCTTTTATCCATTGACACGAAGATAGGTTTCCTTAGCCCAAGTGTCTATTTTCTTAGCTAGAATGTCTACTTCCTTAGCTAAAGTGTCTATTTTCTTAGCTAAAGTGTCTATTTTCTTAGCTAAAGTGTCTAAATTGCATCATCGAGCTGCCTTTTTGACTACCCGACTTCATTCTCTCAAAAAAATCCAAAAATAAGAGATTTTAAACCCGTTTTAATGTCATTTTACAGAACTGACCTTTCTAATGAAATAAACTATAGATTGGTGAATTGGTGAATTTTGGTATATTAATTGGTGAATTTGTTGATTTTAAACGAAAGTACGAAAAGAAACGAAAGCCTAATAAAATAAAGAAGAAATTGGGTGAATCAATAAAAACTAATAAAGCCTTTTCTGAAAATCCTAATAAAACTCACAAATAAACGATCCAGCCGTTTTTCCAGTCGAATCAACAAAAACTTTTCCCCAAACTGGTCGACCATTCTGCGGAATCCTAAATGTTTTGTTTCTTTTTATACCATACTACCAAACTAACCAAAAAGCCACAAATTCATTCGGTCCACCAGGGCGGTTAACAGCCATTAACTAGAAAAGATTGGTTTATAGAAAAATTCTAGAATAAACTACCTCATCACCCATTAAAGTCGGAGTCAGTGATCGATATTGACGATTTGAAAGGTAGCCATTTATCTGAAATAAAGAATCGTTTCTTTGTCTTAATGTAGTTGTTGATTTGCTTTTCCTAAACTTACATAAGTATCAAAAGAGGGTGTAGGGGTGACTTCAGGGAATTGCATTGAAATCAGAGGTGAAAGGGCACTGAAAATTCGAATCGTCGGTAGCTGCTATGCTAATTTGCATTCTGCTTGTTTAAAACAATGAATGAAAAGCAATAAGTTCAATGAAAAGCAATGAAAAGCAATGAAAAGCAATGAAAAGCAATGAAAAGCAATAAGTTCAATGAAAAACATACCGTGTACTCGTGCTTGGATTCATCCCGGATCCCTCTTCAACATTCGTGTGATCTTGGAATTCTGGACGAACATCGGGAATGTAGATTGGAGTTCTCGGTATTGGAGTTGTGGTTGTTTGGTCTAAAATTTCAATTTAGAAATGAAAATTGAAAATTTCTAAAAGCCCTGATAACCAAAAAAAACATGCAAGCTTGAAAGAAAGGTGTGCCCGAAAACTTTAAAATGCTTTTCTTTGGGATACCCGCTGTTTTGCCGAAAACCGAGGTTTTCACGCCGGAGAACCAATCCGATATTGAATCCCAAACTAGAACCAATGTAAAAAAAAGGATTGGAAAAGAAATGGGAAATAGTAGAGGTTCAAAATTTATTTGCGACCTTTTTTCCGTGAAAATCTTGGGTTGGCGCTTTAAAGCGTGGTAAAACTACCGTACCCCTTCTAATTTGCAGGTGTAAAACAAAGCGCGCAATTTCATTCTTTCATTCTCGTTCTTCATTTCATTTCATTTCTTTTCATTTCATTCTTTTTCCCTATTTCTGATGTGGTTTTCTTCGTATTCTTTATGAGTGATGATCACAACTTAGTGGAAGGGGTTTGCAGAAGGAATCGGTACATCGGTACATTCAAAACGGAGAAACCTCTTTGCGAATGGCACAGTTATCTATTAGGTTGTCCCATAAAAACCCAGAGATTTGTGTTTTGATCAGTACTCGCTCACAACACAACGTTTTGTATTTCTCTGTATTTTTTTCTTTTTCATGCTAAAACTTTCGTCTTTCTTGCACTAACATTAATTTTTTTTAGGGATCGACACAGGAAGAGAGTTGCAGTCGATCGAATGAAGCCAACTCAAGATGGAATCCACGCCCAACTGCTCCAACGATTTTCAAAAGGGATTTCAGCGGCCAAAGCAACACGAGAAATCAATCAATTTTATGTCAACAGAATCGTTGGAACGAGTACTGCACAGGGATGGTTTCACAAAGTCAAGACGGGCAACACAAGGATCAAACGGAAAAGGAGAAGCGTTCGACCCCGGAAAGTGGATCGATCGATTCTGAGGCACCGACTCCTGCGAAACCCCAATGGATCAACCCGGAAATTCACTGAACGTTACTGTGGGCGATGGCTGCGAAAAGTGGACAGAAATTGGAGAAAACAACGCCAAATCCCATACAATTTTACAATTTTAATGTTCGTACAAAAGTAGTTCCACAAACTAACGTCTATATCTTTATTTTTGCCCCAAAAATGCTTCGAACTTTAATTAACTCGACACTGGAAGATGGTTTTTTGAAACAAAAAATAAAACTTGGCGAATTCCTTGCAGAAAATGGAGAAACGTCTTTCCTTACATACCTAGAGGTTGCTGATTCAATTCAGTTAAAAAATCCTGGTTGTTTCAGAATAATTAATGGAAGGCAGAATCAGAATGGGCAGTGTGTGGACGCTTAAGTGCAGAAATACGCAAAAAGAATGAAATTACGCGCTTTCTTTTATACCCGCAAATTAGGTGGGTACGGTAGTTTTACCACGTTTTTCTCGAGGATTTTCTCGGAAAAAGGTCACAAGTCAAAATTAAATTAAATTTAAATTAAGAATAAAGATTTTGTTTTAGTTTGATTTACCTGATGGACTTCTCGAGAATCGACTGCTTTTAGGTGGAAGAGCGTTCGTCTGAAATTGAGAAAAGTTACTCTCATTTGCCCCAATTCTCTTACAATCAAGATATTTTCATTCTCAAGAATTTTCCCTTTACCTCAATATTTTCGAAATTCGGTTGTAATGGCGGTATTTCATTTGTTTTTGTCGGATTTTCTGCCAACACTTCTACTGATCGAAGAAGCAAGAAAAGGGAGATCGACAATCGCATTTTCGAGGTGATTTTCTGAAATTTCAACATTCATAGGATTGCACAAAGCATTTTTTAACAAAAAAAAACAGGAAAATGGGGTTTATCATAAATTCCAATTGATCTGTTCCCGGAATTTGACCGGGAAAAGAGGAATCAATCGGGGAATGGTGAAAATTTCCGTTGCAGCTTAAATTTTGATTTTTTTGTCTAGATTTTGACCAAAAAAGTGTTAAAAATCATAAATTTACAGTTTAATCTTTTCATGAAGCCATAAAAAAAACGTTAAAAATGAGACGAGCCAAAATAGAACAGGGAAAATTTGTGATTCAGAATCGGAACAAAAACATTTCCGAAACCGCTTTTAACGAGTGAGAAAGGAGATAAAAACGAACAAAAAAAATGGAAGGTAGAATGGAAAAGGAGGAAAAGAACGAAAATAACGTGCAAAAATGTTGATTCATTGGATTATTAGCTAACAATAAAGCTGCAAAAGGGGAAGAGGGCAATTGGGAATGAGTCAGAAGAAATTCCATAGATAAGGAGATCAAATGGTGCAATGCATTACTTCTCCGCGCCCAGTGAGCCGTTTCAAATGACTTATACAGCAATACAGTACAGCAATACGGCAGTTTCACCCAGAATTCCATGTAATTGTGCAACAGGTTTAGGCTTAGGATCGTCAGAATTACTGACGCGGGTGGGAGTCGAAACCGGATCGTGCGGGCTAGAGACAAGTGCGCTCAGGCTCAGGCTTAGGCTTAGGCTTGGACTTAGTGCGTAGGCTAGCGGCTAGCGCCTAGCACTAAGTCTATTTGGGTTTGGGCTGAACCCCCATCTTTTGGATCTCAGCCGGTTCCCGGAGCTAAGGTGCAAGCTTTTGGTGTTGTGCTTGCGCCCCCCATAGGAGTTAGGCTTAGGCTTAGGCCGAGTGGTTAACGCGCGCGTCTCTCAAACGAATGGAAGAGAGAGATCGAGGGTTTGACTTCTCTCGCCGCCAATTCTTTTGCTTTTTTTTGCTGCGAAGCTGCTGGTGATACATTATAAACTGTTTACTAACTAGACAAGGGTTTAGCTAACTGACTGTTTACTAACTCAGGCCAAGTCTAGAGCTTGTTCGAGCTCCGTCTTACTATAAAATCTCCTATAACATTGGAATTAACAGATAACAGAATACAGATAACAGAATTAACAAATAATCTAATAGAAACCGCGGCTTCTATTAGAAGCAATACAGTACAGCAATACGGCAAATCTTAATAATAACTGGGCAACTACTAGACCGACAACTACTAGACAGACAACTACTGGACAGATAACTACAAAACGAGGCTCCGCAAAGGGTAACTGTGTACCAGATTCAAGCTCACAGTTCACAAGCCATGTACAGCAATACGGCAAATCCACTGTACGATATAGCAATACGGCAAATCCACTGTATCCACAGGAAACAACTCATTGTATTGTTGATAAATCCACAGCTCACAGCCAACTCACAGCCAAATCAATCCCCTAGATTTGTAATGAATTTTTTTGAGAAATATCAAATAAAACAATCGAGTTAATTACTTTGTTGTGGTTACGGTATCTAGGCAATACGGGGAAAAGCCAAAAAAAATGAACAATGAAAAATGAAAAAGTGAGGGGTAAACCCAAAAATTTACGTGCTTTTTACCCCTATTTACCATCTACAGATTTCAAGAGAACGGAATTTTATTTATCCAAAACATAGACAACAACACGAAAAAGCGCTAACCCGGGGGATATTGTTGGCACTGTTTTGGATGAAATGGAAGAGAAAGGGTCACATGTACTCGTTGAGAGGTGTGAGATTCCACTAGATTTCATCTCGAGAGATTCTATTCATAGATTCGAAAAGAAATCAGATTGAACTACAGCTGTTCTGATCATTTGAGAGAAATACAAGAGATGTTTTCAAATATCGATCAGTTGATCCACTTGTCTCGTTTCGAAAACAATGCATAACAATGGGGGAAACAGAGAAAATCATTCACTCTAAACTGACTGTGGTTTGAATGGAAATGAATGGAAATCTCTTGCACTGAACTTTCAAAGGGGAATCGATTAAAGTTACAGTAAAGGGAATCGATTAAAGTTACAGTAAAGGGAAGCATTCAACTACAGTATGCGGAGGACTTGACAGCTTTTTGTAAGATTTAAAGAACTACTGATGAGTTTTATAACGGTCCAGAAGATGAGCCTTGCTTTCGTTGTGATGCTATCGCAGTCATGGAGTCCCAGTGGCCTCGGAAAGTCTTCATTTATCCATGAAAATTTGCATCTATAGACAATCAGGCACGCTGAATCCAATAAAAAGTTTCAGCTGAATTTCATTGGATTTTGGCAGTTGGGGCAATTGCGCACATCCCACAAAAATCCCTTTTTAATGAGCCATTTGTCAAAATCATCATCATCAGCAAGCTTGGGCCACTTGGTCAAAAAAATGAAAGCTTTCAGTTCTAGTCTACTTCCTGCAGCTCTACCCGCCATATCTAAACAGAAAATTTTTTTAACGAACTTCACGTACGAACAAAAAAACGAGGAAATCATTAAAAGCATGTGAAAATCAGGTGCTGAAACTATTCTTATTGAATTCAGCGTGCCCGATTGCCTATAGATGCAGATTTTCATGGATGAATGGAAATTTTCCGAGGCCCCGCCCACTGGCCGCCCTGATTGCGATAGCACGTTCATTGTTTCCATTCAACTCCTCAAATCATCTTACAGTTAGTTTTGGCCTTCATTGTGGTTCGGCTACGAAAAGCTCCAGATCCTCCACTCTTCTCCCAAATGGAAATATTAGGTTGGTGAATTGAAAACTGCCGGCTATTGTCATATGTGACAGTTTGAGCACTTTCTTTAAAAGAAACCCATTTTCGTGTCAATGGAAAAGTTGTAGAGAATCAAAAATTAAGCTTATATCCAAATTTTCAGAACGATTCAAAAACTGGTTTTCAAGAAATGCCAAATTTACGAATTTTCACAAAACTTGCATTTTAAGCGAAACTACTAAGTGTATCTTTTTGGAAATTTGGCTATAAGCCTAATTTTTGATTCTCTACAACTTTTCTATTAACACCAAAATGGGTTTCTTTTGAAGAAAGTGCTCAAACTGGACAACTGGAGGACACCTCCAGTCCTCCATTTTTGAGTCTCACACTTGTCTCACACACAAACCAAAATTCCTACTACGAAAGAGGAATCCGCAAATTGCCTGTAAAATGGGCAAAAGTCGTCAATAATAATGGAAATTATTTCGAATGAATTCATGGTTTTATGTTCAATAAATTTTAGTTCAAAATCCCGCAGTTTTCAATTCACCAACCGAATAGATTTCTTTCTCATTTCAAAACAAAATTTATCGCGCAAAACAATACTTTCGATTAATCTTACAAAAACAAATGATTTCAAAAGGAAAAAGAAACGACGACGCGGCGCTCCCATCGACTACCTCCAAATGGCGGCGATGTCAATTGGAATGCCTCGTCGCGCAAAAATTGGGGGTGGGACAAATGCGACCTTTTTTTGCTGGAAAAGGCCTTAGGAAAGGTCGTAGAGCTTCAAAAATGTTTTCATAGAAGGGAACCGTATGCGTAGATTCCGAATTTCAACAAATCAGACCTCGCTGACACGTCAAATTTGGGCTAAAAGGCAAAAACTGCGGAAAAGCGTTAAGTTGCGTAGTTTTTGCCTTTTAGCCCAAATTTGACGTGTCAGCGAGGTCTGATTTGCTTTGATTTGTCCAAAATTCGGAATCTACGCATACGATCCCCTAGTATGGAAACATTTTCGAAGCTCTACGGCCTTGCCTAAGGCCTTTTCCAGCAAAAAAAGGTGCGCAAATGTCCAGGTGCGCAAAAAAAGGTCGCATTTGTCCCACCCCCATTAATCTTACAAAAACAAATGATTTCAAAAGGAAAAAGAAACGATGACGCGGCGCTCCCATCGACTACCTCCAAATGGCGGCGATGTCAATTGGAATGCCTCGTCGCGCAAAAATTAACATTGAGAATTTGAGACAGAAATTCAAATTTTCAAATTAACATGAAAACGTCACAAAAACATTTTTTCCTCTCTGAAGGTCATTCTCTACTGATTAGACCTGCTTAACGAGTCCAGACAAAATTTTCAGACAGTCTGCCTCGCTCTTCGATTTTTTTACTGCCCAAAGCTCCTTCGAGCATGAAACCCAGTCCTCCCGCAAGCCCTTATTTTAAGCTTCATTTTGATACTAAACATGGCTAGGTTCTGTTTTGTCATTCTTCAAATTTGCATCAATCTTTCGATAGCTTATCGACTTATCCATCAATCGACTCGATAAGCTGAACGAGGCCAGAAAAATCTAAAATGATCCATCTAAAATGATCGAAATCTGAAGAATGACAAAACAGAATCTAGCTATGTTTAGTATCAAAATGAAGCTTGAAATAGCTATAAGGGGTTGCGGGAGAACTGGAGAACTTCATGCTCAAAGGAGCTTTGGGCAGTAAAAATCGACGGACAAGGCAGACTGTCTGAAAATTTTGTCCAGACTCGTTAAGCAGGTCCACTACTGATCTTAACCACATTATCTCATTAGTTGCATATGCAAAAAAAACCCTTCCCGATGTCTCAACCTCGACAGTTCAACAAAAAAAGGGAAATCGATTGTTCAATACATGCAAAAACCGGATATCAAAACTCCATTCACAAAAAGCCAAAAGGTATTTTGATGGAAAAAGAGGACAATAGAGGATAGAGAGAGAGAGAGAGAAAGAGGCTTGAGTCACAAGAATCGAATCTTTTCGGCCTTTTCCCTTAAAATTGCGGTATTCGGAGCAACTGAACACTATAATCTGTACAAACATGCTCTAGAGGAAAAAGGGGGAAAATGATAGAGGATTGGGGACAGACGTGAAGGGAAAAGGGTAGTGAAATGGGCGGGGAGATGATGAGACTGGCGACGACGGAGATGAGATGAAAAGAGGTGGAAATCGGGGCTGATCGAAAGGGAAAATATGCATAAAATGCATAGAAAAGATCTATAAAAAGGATCCATATAAAAGGCTTTGATGTTGGCTTTGGTGAAAAAGGTTTTTCATTAAAATCAGAACAAAGTACGGTGTGTACTTTATTGAAAAACGCTATTGTAGCTATTGTAGCTCAAAGTTCAGCTGTTTTGGCCTTAAAATCATCATCTAAAAATGACAAAAGTTAGAGGAGAATGGTGAAATTTGTTGAACTTCTCTTTTTTTTTTTTTCTTCCGAATTCAAATAGGCTTTTCCGCTCAAAAAGAGAGAAGATTGACAGAGAAAGATCGACTCAAAGTGAGAAAATAACTGTGGAAATGTCTTGCGTTACTTTTGACCCAAAACAAATCCAAAATTTGAAATTGCTAATACTAAAATCCCGTTGATCCACTCAAATTTTAGTATTTGACCCAAATCGGATGACTTGTTGTTACATCAAATCCAAAAATACAACCCCCACTTGGTGGATGGGTTGTAAAATGAGCACCAAAGGCCATCACCGGTTAGATGATCGCTTGAGATAGGATATGACGAGAGATTTTGAGATGTTCTTATCAAAAAGATCTCTAGTCATGTACGTGTTTGGATCAAAGAAGACGAACTTTTGTTGGGTTTGGCTGTTTTCTTTTTACTTAGTCTCATAATTTTTCTCATTTTATATGTGCCAGACATGTAACAACTTTATTAACTTTAAACCAATAATAGAATCTCTAACAAATCAAGGCACTCCGCAAGCGAAACTGAACGAAAACGAGCGAAACGAAACACATAAAGCGAAACTGAGCTCAAAAAATTGAATAGCAAGCCTAAAGCATTTGAACCTAATATGTGGTTCGAAATGGTCGCCTTTCCCTGTTGATCGGTAAAGTTAAGAAACCGCTTGGATAGAGGAGACCGTATGTAAAGTACCAGCAGATGATCGCAAAGGATGCACCCAGAAACTAAAATTAAAAATAAAAATTATTGTATTGAGCTCATTTAAATGATATTAAGATCAAAATTCTACTGGGAACTCATAAATTTCTGACCTTATCTATGAAGAAATGATAGTAGAGGCACGAGATTACAATTTGAACATCCTAAAAAGAAATATTTATTAATCAAAAAAATTAAATTCCTACCCAAAACACGTGTAATACCATCATTAAAACGAAGAAACACTGAGCCACAAAAGAGTCGAGTTGAAATTGTTGTGTATTCACATCCGAGTCTACTTCCAATTTGTTCCAACTACGAAACGCACTCGCCTAAAGTATATACAAAATTATTTATTAAGAAAGAAAAAGTTACTTCTTCAGAAATGATTAAAATCGAATACAACATCAAGAAACAATGCCCAGAGATGTCCATTCCGGGAATCCAATGACCTAAAGTAAATACAAGGGGTATTTCTTTTTGTGACTAGTTATTGAATAAATAAACCTCCTTGTTCTGAGCATTTATCACGAGAAAACATCAAGGATTTGTCACATCTTGAGGTCTTTTCGCGGACCCAATGAAAACTAAACATAAATATTGTAATGAAAGCAAAAAAAATAGGTACTTTGGTGGTTGGCGGGAGCCACCTCTATGTTTGATTTTTTCACGTTTCTCGGGATAATCGAGGGCGCTGAGCACGAATTTGACAGTTTTAGCATAGGTTTTCAATTCAAAAACCGACATTTCGACACGCTAAAAATTACACTTCCATTTTGCACTTTGAATGCAACTTCAAATTTGTGACTTTTTCTAGTCACTGCTATTTACCTAGGCTATGGCTCCGCACACCCGGATACCTGAGTGGGCACAAGCTATAGCCCGATTCACCCAGCCCTTCACCCAGCACCTTCCTCACACCAAGAGACCCAATCGGAGGCTCAGGTGGTGAGCTTACGGAGCTGGTGAATTAGGCTATAGCCTGCACCCGTTTAGGTCTCTGGGTGTGCTGAGCCATAGCTTAGAAAAATAGAAGCGTGATTTTTAACGTGTCGAAATGTCGGCTTTTCAATTGAAAACCTATGCTAAAACTGCTATTCGTGCTCAGCTCCCTCGATTATCCCTAGAAAAGTGGAAAAATCAAAAATATAGGTGTCCCCCAGCCACCAAAGTACCAGAAAATATTATTTATTTAAGTTATTAATAGTATTTTTAGTACATACGTCTGAATTGTCATGTACCACATTAATGTAGCCACCAACAATCGCATTAAATCCATAAAGATCGATTTGGCGTTTTTATGATGGAGCTAAAAATAATTTTTTTATAAATACAACTTCTAATAACTTGCCTTTGAACTGTAGAAGATAAAAGGTCCAACCACGAAGAGAGTCCAAAACCATCCAATTTTGACACCATATTGATTGAAAATACTTTCTTTCTAAAAAACGCAGCATTGGTCGCAAAAAAAATAATAAATACCTGTGCCAATGAGCCAAAAAACGAAGATTCAAGGGTAAATGTGAAAAACAAGGCAAATAGAGAAAACACCGTCACCAAGCCGATATGAACCATTGCTTTCTGCCGAACATCCAAAAATAAAAGCTTTCGAGCCATCTAAAACGTTTAATTTTATCTATAAACGAAAGATGTCTACCTGGATTAACATTCCGAGTGCAAAGTTGGGCGTATTCAACGGCGATGATCTCGTTCTCCCTAAACCTGGTGGACTTTTCGGCATCGAGGTCCCATTCGAAGAGTTGCTTCGACGTGCCTTTGGAGTAGGCACCATCTTAAATTTATTTACATTCTTCAAATTAAAATGAACAACATAGAGAAGAAAAATTCAACCAATAAATACACAAAAAGATAAATATTAACCATCCCTTTTGAAACGAGACGGTAAATAGGCGGCACCCTCTTCGAATGGAAGAATCGACTCTCCTCGTTTAATCTTTTCAGCTTTCTCTTGTTCTCTGATGATCTTCCAAATTTCAATCGTTCGATAATCAGCCTTCTCGAAATCGGGTCGTGCATTGAAGACTTTCTCGTCTTTTTCCTCGATTTTCTTTCCAAAGTTGAAATGCTCATTGACTCCATAAAGATCCTTGTCGTCAACAAGTTTATCCATCAATTTCTGCTTCGACTTCCAATCACCTTCTGGATCCAATGCGGCCAATTTCTTTTCTTTCTTCATTCGCCTCTTTGATCGTCGCTTCTCTTTCTTTTCCTTCCTCTTCTTTTTTTTCAAATCCTTCCTCGCTTTTTTCATTTCGTCATCCAGTTTTCCAAGGGGTGCCACCTTTTCGAAATATTTTTTCTTTTCCTCCTCTTTTCGTTTCAGCGCCTCCTCATCTGGCGGTGGAATGTAGATGGGTTTTGGCGCGCATCCTTCTTCCCATAATCTTTTTGTTTCTTCATCGGCGTCTTCTCGATATTTGGGAACTTTGTACTCGTCAACGTGATCGACTCGGAGGATTCTCTTCAATAAAGTGATTCCATTCATATTGTCCACGGCAAGTACAGTACTTCGTTGATCCTGGTAGCACAAAAAACAAAAGCCTTTTGATTTTCCCGTCTTACGATCACGAACCATGTTGATGTTGATCACTTCTCCCCATTGTGAAAATACCTAAAAATTCATGAGATCATTAATTACGCTCGGCTTTTTACAAAATCTTTGGTACTTTGGTGGTTGGAAGGGGCCACTTTTATCCTGGCTTAGTTGGATCTAATGTTTTGAGTATTGATACCTTTTATCTATCTATTCTAGGGTAATCAAATATGCTGATACTTTTAGAGCATTTACAACAAGTTTCAAGTTTCATATTGCCTCTTTTATTTGATTTTCAGGTGTAAGCAGCTTTGAGGTAGCGTTTGGTGGCTTTGGCTACCCTAGAATAGCTGAAAGGTATCAATGCAACCACTTAAAACATTAGCTCCAATTAAGCCAGGATAAAAGGGACCCCTCCAAATCACCAAAGTATCTTTAGTAAATAACAAAACTTACCGTGATGAGATCGCCTTCTGATAGCTCATAAGGGAGTCCTCCAACGTAGACCCACGCTGAATTTTTGTACGTTTTGTGCCACGATTTTGAGAGATCTCCGGCAATTCCGAGTGCGAGTTCTCTTTCGTTGAGTTTGTTCTGATTCTTGATGTTGGTGATCGGATTCATCCTGAAAATAAAAACATTTAAAAGGAAATTAAACAAATCCAAAAGAAAAAAAAATGTTGGGAAGGGCAAAGGGCAGATATTTCTAAATCGTAGTTAGTGCTGACTATATTTTTCGTATGTAATGGCTACACTTTTGCCTTTTTACGCTCTTCTTTTGTAAGTCATTTGCTTTCCCGTAAAACATTATTTTACCAATTTCTTCATTTTCTACACTAGTGTGAAATATAAATTTGCCAGACGCAATTCTAAAATTTTTAAATTTATTATAGGCAAAGATTGGGTTTGGAGGCGAAAAGTGAGAATAATGAATAACAATCTCGAATACGCAGTTTGGTTTATACTAAATTGTAATAAGAAAATGTGAAGATATTCAAATTTTTATCTTGAAAGTCTTTAAGGTCGTATTTATTGTTATAAATTCTAAGTTCTCAGCAATTTCGTGATTTTGTGCTTTCGCATCCGAGCTCCAAAAGCATTAATTGTCGGGAGTGGGACAAATGCGACCTTTTTTTTGCGCACCCGGACATTTGCGCACCTTTTTTTCCGCACCTTGCCCATTAGCGCACCTTTTTTCGCGTTTTAAAAAACTCTAAAAAGCTAATATTAACCAATTTCTATTCCAAAAGTTGTTTTTCTAGGTAATTTTAGGGCGTAGAATCGAAATTTTGACATAACAGAGCGTGTGGAACCAATTTGAAAGACAAAACGGCTAGATCAAATTACAGAAAATTGTCGATTTTTCTCTTTGTATAACTCCGTCCGTTTGTTTCCACAAGCTCTGATATGTCAAAATGTCGATTCTACGCCCTAAAAAAAAGGTGCGCAAATGTCCGGGTGCGCAAAAAAAGGTCGCATTTGTCTCGCTCCCTTAATTGTCAACTTAATTCGGGGTAGGCTAATTTCTGCCATTTTATTTGCGCATTTATGCGGAGTTGCGCAAATAAAATGGCGAAAATTAGCCTTCTCCCTTAATTCAATTCATTTTTCTGGTTTTTAATTTTTATAATATTTTATCATTTCAGGATGAGCAATTTCGAAGACCTGTGCGAGGAGATCCATGAGAACATAGATGGCGTGAATCGATACAATCCAGAGAATGTGACCCAATTGGAGGAGTGTGTTCGAGCGATGTGCAGCGAAGGGAAATATGATCGGGACATCTCGCTTACCATCCTTAAACTCTACCAACTGAATCCGGATCGATGGGACGAAGCGGTGGTTCGATCGATACTCATGAAGACGTTGATGGAATTGCCGGCTCCCGACTTTGCCCTTGCCAAGAGTCTCATCGATGCAAATCGCTTGAATAGCGCGGAGTTGAAGCGGGTGCTTGATTTGGGAGCGGTGCTCGAATCGTGCAATTTTGCCGCTTTTTGGAAATTGATGCGGGGTGAATACAAGCCGACGAATGAACCCAATGAGCTATTTCGTCAACCGGCTGAAGTTTCAAAAATGGTTCGTTCAATCAACGGCTTTGAGGAAGCAATTCGAGTTTTTGCATGTAAGGCCATTTCTGTGACCTATCAAAGAATCGAAAGGAGTACTCTGGCGCGACTCCTTGGTGGTGCCACTGACAAACAATTGGCCGATTATGCAACACACTTTGGATGGGAAATTCAGCCAAACGAGGGAACTATCTTCATTGCCAATCACGAGGCCAACATCAAGTCACGCAACATCGACGAGAAGCTTCAATTCACCAATGTCCTGGAAATTTTGAAGCAGATTTCCTCACAAAATCGGGATGAATAGAAATGAAATGTGTTTTTTTTGTTGTTTCACGCTGTCATTATTTATCCATTTGTCTTGTTTTTCTGGGCGTACTTTTTCAAAATTGAATTGTTACCGTATAAATTTCAGATAGTCCAACGAGGGATGGATGAAGAATGATAGATAAAGCAAGATCCAAAGGTGTGGTTTCTTGAAGTTTTATCTATTCTACTTTATCACTAACACTAATGGATTCTTTACTTTAGTTGGGAAAACACGCGAACCAGACAGTTTCTTCGATGTGAGTGGCGAAAGAATACACGCTTTTATTCGATGTCATCTACTTCAAATGCGATGTTTCATCCTGTGTCTACAGTTCACTTTCAATTGGTGGGATTTTTCGACGGATGCCTTCAAAGGGGTTCCTCGACAATATTCAAACGGTAATTTTTTTGATTGTTCTTTACTGTGTGCTTAATTTTCAGAATTCACATTGTTGGATAGAGTGATACTTAGACTGCTGTCAGGATTAAATCGTTGGGATGCCGTTCACTTTTTGCACATTGCGGAATATGGGTGGGTCTAACCAAAACTTTTTATGGGTTTAAATGAATTAAAGTTATTTTTAGGTATACTTGGGAACAGAATTTGGCATTTTTCCCACTTTTTCCAATGATGGTCCGCACACTGACGTATTGCTGGGCTTCTCCGTTCCTCTATTTGCAACTTCTACACTTCTCGACCGTGTTATTGGTTACATCTACACTTTTAAATCTGGTTTTTTAAAATCTTATAAATAAAGCTTGGTTTTTAGGTATGCTTTGTTCTATCGGGAATGGTTCTTTATCGTATCGTTTTTAACGTCACCTCTTCTACAAAGGTGCTTATATTTATCCAAACGATAACATCTTAAGTTCTAGCAAGCTCTACTGTCAGTACTCATCTTTTCGATCAATCCTGCTAGCATATTTTTCTCAGCTGCATACAGCGAATCTTTGTATTGTTTATTGACGTTTAGCGGAATACTCCTACTTTTGGTAAGCTTATTTCTTCCCCTTGTATTATTAAAAGCCATCTTTAGAATTATGGACACTCAAAATATTTAACTTTCCTTCTTGCCTCCATCGTCTTTGCGTTCTCATTTGCTGCTCGGTAAAATTGTATTTGTTTAATCAATAAAATGTTTTTAGATCGAATGGGTTTCTGAATTTTGGATACGTAGTGTGGTACTGCTTTATTGCCCATTGCAAAGTGAACAACATGTGGGAGCTAAACAAAACACCGATTTTTACCTTATTGTTTCAAGTAAGAAATATTTTATTTTTAAACTTAATTTATTTCAGCCCTTTCTACTTGCCCTAAAATTATTGCCGTGCTTTTTCATTATGCTCTCGGTTGTTCATTTCCACGGATTGAATGAGGTAATTGGAAAAAATAATTAATATGTTAAGTGATATTTCAGTATCAAAGGTTTTGTGTGCCAAAACAAACTGTGAATCCTTCATATCTTCTTGATTTTGCCGAAGCAGAGAATTTTTTGGTTCCAGGAACGCACGACTTTGATTGGTGCAAGTAAGTTTTAAAAAAAACACATTCTAGTTCAGATAATTGGTGTTTTGTCTAGGGACTCTTACTTTGAGTCGCTGTCATTTCTTCCGCCTTGGTATACTTCTATACAACATAGATATTGGGACGTTGGTTGGTTTGATTTTCTATAAAAGTTAATTAACATTTCTAGGGTTTTTTGCTTACTGGAAGTTAACAAAACTACCCTGTTTCTTGTTAGCGATGCCGGCATTCAGCATATGTCTATTTGGAGTTCGTACAACCTTTAATTTGTTGAGCAGCTACGGGTTAGTTTCTTATCTTAAGGTCAAACTTAATTGTGCTTGCAGGTCATTTTCTACATTCATCAACGATAGCATCCACCTATTACCATTCTGTCTACATGCGCTATTTATGGCATTAAGCGCTATTTTTGTTTACAATGTTGAGGTAATTTATTAATTCCATGCAAGTAGGTAAATATTTCTCTTCAGGTCTTTACAAGGATATTCTTCTCATCGAGTCCATTTCCATATTTGATACTGGCCAAATGGATGAGTGATCTCACGCCTCGCGTTCGTCTTTCTGATCTGATGTATCCATCATTTTTGCCATTTTTTTCTAATTTTTGTCGTCGTGGTGGGCCTGAAGGCCTATATTGTTGGTATACACTGTCTTATTTTATTGTAGGTACCCTATTTTTTGTTACATGGCTTCCATTTACTTAAGCTCTCTTGTGATTGATGTTGACTAGTCTATTCTTATATTTTCTGTGATTTGGATTATTTACATTGGTTTTGTTTGGTATGATGATCTCATTTTGTAAAATAAGTAGGATTCTTCGAGTAAATTGTAAACAATGAGGAATTAGATGAAAGTTTTGGTTGTCAGAACCTGTAAGGAGGTATTTGAGATGGTGTGAGGCTATTTTATTTTTTACGATTCGTACATTTAGGACACGAGCGCATTGCGCACCCGTTGCTCAGATGGTTTGTATTTAAAGAAAATTATGTTTTTACGAGTTAACCATTTTAATTTTTCTTTATCTAGAATCTGGTAACACTACATACATTGCTCATTTTATTACACGTTCTTAATTTTATGCATGATCATAAAAGGTTTAATGTTTGATAGTCAAAGTTTTATTTTAACTTGTTGGACAAAGATAGTTTTTAATTTAGAGATGGACCATTCGTACAAATCTTCTTGTTCTACGGATGGCGAACCCCCGGTTAAAATGAGAGCATTGAACATTGACTATGAAGTAAGTATTAGCTTTTTGCTAAATCATACAAATTTTAGGAAAGAAATTTGAGAAACAAGCCGCTCACCGGATTAGAAGCTGAGGATCTAGATGTTGTCAAAGCATGGGTAATTTTTTTTTAAGTTTCTCAATTAAAAATCTTTAGATTTGTACCCCGCCTTCGAATAATCCTTTGCAAAGCTATAATGAAACCATCGAAGAATGGGTATGTATTTAACTTTTTTTTAAAGACTAAATGATTTAGTGGCACCACGCCTTTGATATTGAGGATCAGCACTCTGTTGATTATCAAACTAATCAATTCACTCGAGAAGGCATACAACGTGTACTCATTTGGAAGAGGCACCAATTGAGGGTTAGTCATAGCTTTTTGAAATCTTAATTTTGTTTAATAATGTTTCTTTAGCTCAATGAAACACCATGTGATGGTGCAGAAGAGGCATCTCACGCTGCCACGCAAACGATAGCAACAAGTATCGACTTATTTGACGACAAAAAAGAAAATATTGACAAAATTCCCTTGCCAAAAGTTTCAAGTTCAGAAAAGGTATTTACTTTTGCGGACTTTCTTTATCAATCGTATCGGATTTAGTCAGTACAAGTACCTACAGGAGAGCTGAACATGGTGAAGGTTAATGGTTTACTTTCCTTCTGTTATTGATTAGTTTAGGTACAACAAGAACCGAAAGAACAACTAGAAACTTCATGGACTCAAGAACAACTCAACACTCTGCACTTTTACAATTACTGGGCCCCAATCATTTTGGTGAGGGTAAAGCTATTGATTTAATCGTTTGCTTTAGCAACTTCAACTGCAGGCTGCTACGGCACAGCAAAGTTTATTGGTTCATGCTGCAAATTACAATGGTCCACTCCCGCGTTCTGTGCCATCTCCAAACGTCTCTACACCGCTCTCACTTCCGGACAGTTCATTGGCGCTGCTCAAAGATAATTGCGAGGCGCTGCAAGTAAGCTTTACAACACGATACAATTTTGTATTCCATGCAAGATCTTAAAAAATGTCAGCTATTTGTTTAGGTTGCAGAAGTCTCAGCTGGAGAACCCTCTACACAAGAAACGACTTATTCACCAATGCAATTAGACGTGCCAGACAATGCCAGTTCGAGAGGTAGTGTATCGATGAGCATTTCAAGTGGTCGAAGCTCTGAAGAAAGCAAACAAGAAAAAGTTATCATAGAATCTTCAACAGCAAGCCATAGTTTTTCGGTTGGTTTTAATTAAATATCAATCAAAAAAGAAGGGTTCAGGCAAAAACTCAACGCGAGAACATTGCAATTGAAAGACAACACGTGTTCGCGGATTCTGTGCTCGATCCAATCAAACAATCACAAAACAATCAAACACCAAGTAAGGTGTTTTGCCTTTTTCATATAGATTTTTTAGCCTCGTCAAAGAGGATCGCGTTTTCATTGAAGTTAAAAAGTTCAAACAATGCATCAAAGAAATGACCGTCGGAAGCAAAGAACAACAAAACTTTTATATTCTTTAATTGTTCTAGATTTTTTGCTAGTCTTTCAAACTTTAATTGCTCATTTCAAATGTTCTTATACCTTATGTTTCCATTCCATTGCCTGTTTCTTGGTTATAAAATTGATCTCAAGTTGTCACTTTTGTTATTGCTTGTTTGTTTTGTAATAAATTTTGTTAATATGTGAATCAAGATGTTTTGGAAGCGTTTGGATTGTACGTATCTTATTCATTAAACATTGCTATTTCGCGTTGGTGTGGGGGCGATACTATTTTATCCGTTCATAGTTTTGGAAACTGATTTTTTTTCCTAAGACTGCTTATTTAAAGGAGTAAACTTGCATTTGTGAAGCAATTCATAACCCCTGAATTTTACAACGAGAAAATTGCCATCCATCTAAAGTTATTCTTTTAGGTTTCGATGGCTAAAGGCATTGAAATAGAACGAAAACGGAAGCACAAATCGCCAACACAAAGTGGAAAGTCGAAGAAGGTTTCCAAAAACATTAAAGCAATTTATTGTATTTTTGTAGAAGAAAAGACCACAGAATGGAGAAGAAAGTCACGCAGAAGAAGCAAAGCTTTTACTATTGCCGACACGACAAAGCGAAGCTCAACAATTGTTGGTAGCGGCAAGGGCGAAGAAACTAGCACTGATTGAAGTGATTGTTCTCAATTGAATTGTTCAGGCAATGTATTCTTTTAGGGTCCAATCGGAAGTGGAAAAAGTTTCCTCGCGCAGGTGGTTGCTGATAACCTTCAAGTGCCAATTAAGATCTTACAAATGGGTGATCAAACTGATTCAAAGGTATGAATATTGAGTTTAGTGGGAGTCACTTTCAAAATTTAGAGTCTATTTGGAGCTTATCACGGAACCGAGGTTGCTGGACAATTTATCTGGGCATCTTCTCCATTTACTAAAGTAATATTTTTGAAATGCTGCTTTTTTGAAACTTGTTACTGGTAATTCAAAGCATTTGGGTATTTTTAGTGGCTGAGCGAACCATGTTTGATTTTGATTGAAGACATCGATCATGCCTCTTCTGATGTTGTTTCCAAGATAATCACTTTATTTGAAGAACGAATCGTCACTTTGCCAAATGGTCTTGAGGTGACACTCCATCGCGATAATTGCTGTTTAGCCACAATATCGTGCGTTTTATTTTGAAAGTTAGCAATACGAAATTCATAGGCCTAACTTAACTTACATTTTACCTTTAAGTGAAAATGGTAAACGAAGTTGCTTGCTCGAAGGCATTTCTGTCCGAGTTGCGTTGTCATCATTCACCGATAATGAACTTCAGCGATTGGTTAGCCAAGCATTTCCTCGAATATCGCACATTGCAAGAACACTTTGTCAGGTAAACTCAAAAAGCTCGATTTATTTTAGTTCAACCTTCAAATTAAGATTTTAGGCTTTTCGCGAAGTTGAGAAACTGCCGGCAACAGGCCATTCTCGAAATTTAACAGCAACGTAAGCTTTTGCGTTACCTCAAAATCTAAACCCAAAATTTAGAGAATTCATTCGAGGGTGCAAACGAATGTCTTATTTGAGTGACTTGACTGATAATATCACAGTTTTCACGGAACTTATCGACACATGGTGTTTAGCCGATCACGAATCAAGGTAAAAAATTTTTGACGTGTTTGAAGATTAATAAAAGTTTAGAGCCTCAAAGTTGTGTAGCAGGGTTGCTTCGTCATTATCCATATCAGCAGATCAAGTAAAACCATTGAATTACCCAATTCTGTTAACTTTATTATAGATGAACCATCATTTGAATATTCGACAGCCAACTCTGCGGCTAGACGACACCACCGTTTTCATTGGAAGAAATACGCTTGAGAGAGAAGCCACGTTAAAGGTTTCAACAAATCTCACTCACTAAAAATGCCATATTTTTAGACCAATATTCAATCGCAACTTGGATACACAAAGGATGTTCTACTTTTGATGGAAAGAATTGCCACGTGTGTTCAATATAAAGAACCTGTTTTATTGGTGAGCAAATATGTTAAACTGATACATTAAAATAAATTGTAGGTGGGCGAAACAGGAGTCGGAAAGACATCAATCGTTCAAGCGCTTGCAGGAATGTTGGGTGTGTCGTTGCGGGTTGTAAATTTGAGTCCAACTTCCGATGCAGATGAATTGATCGAAGGGTGCGCATTTGAATATTTGGAATTAAGATAGCTTTCAATTTAGTTACAAGCCTACATCGACAGCACACTTGCTTGAGCCGTTCACAAAAACTTTTTATGAACTCTTCAGTAGCTCGTTCGATTCAACGAAAAATCAAAAATTCGCCAAACATTTGGAAGTAAGCATGCCTACTATAACCATAAGCAACATAACCCTTTGTGGCTAAACCAACGGCATAACATTCAGGAATGTCTCACACATGGCCGATTCAAGGACTATCTCTCTGTTGTGGAAGTCACCGCGCAGAAAGCAATTTGCCGACTAGAAAAGGATGGAAAAGCTAAAGAAATACAGAAAAAGGTTGTTGCTTTTTTTCTTGTGAAAGTTATTTTATGGTTTAGTGGGCCGATTTGATTGTCAGAGCAAGACGAATAAAAGGAGGACTCGCAAAGAACGCTTTGTTATTCACTCTTACCAGTGGCGCTGTTAAAGAAGCTGCCGACAAGGGAGATTGGCTACTGATTGATGAGGTTTACTTTGATTTAACTAATAAAATGGTCTGTTTTAGATTAACTTGGCGTCTCCAGAGTGTCTTGATGCTATTATGTCATCAGTCGAGCACTCACATCCAAATTTTCGACTTTTTGGTTGTATGAATCCAGCTACAGATGCCGGAAAGAGGAGGTAGCTAAAAGAATATTCAAAATAAAGCTCTTATATTTCAGATTGCCAGCTGGGGTACGCTCAAAATTTACCGAATTCTTTGTCACAGAAACAACTGATCGCTTTCAACTTGCACAGGTATAGATGTGTTTAAACTACATAGGACAAAAACTATTTAGATTGTCACGACTTATCTACCATCACTTCAAGCAAGCATCACAGAAAAGCTGGTCAACTTCTATCTGGATGTTAAAAAAATGTTTCCAGCACATTTCAGGTATCAATTCGGCAATTTGTTGAAAGCAGTGATAGTTTAGTTTGCGCACATTTTGTCGGGCTCTTCTTTTTGCATCGGACAATATTTTCGGAAATGTAGAACGTTCATTACATGAAGCAATTCATATGGCTTTCCTCACAAACTTCGAGATTCAAGAAAAACAACAAGTGTTGGAGAAGATGTAAGCCTTTAGTATGTTTTAGCTACAGTAATTTTAGCGAGTCGTACTTTCCAAGGACAAAATCAAAAAATGAACTTGCTCCTCCTGGGTCTTCGAGCGATTATGTTAAGGTTGAATAAGAGACAAATTTTTAAAACCTAATGATTTTAGGTCGGAGGATTTTGGATTAAATGTGGCACCGAGTTTCCTCAAACCGATCCGAACTACGTGGTGACCAAATCCGTTCAAGAAAATCTGACCGATGTTAGCAGAGTTATTTGTAGTGGGCGGTTGGTTGTACTTATCACCTTTTTAAAAATGAATGTTTTAGGTTTCCGGTGTTGCTCGAAGGCGAAACATCGTCAGGGAAAACATCAATGATTCTTTATCTCGCGAAGCTTACGGGAAATAAAGTTATAAGAATCAACAACCACGAACATACAGATATCCAAGAGTAATTTTTATAAGATTGGTTTTAAAATTGCGTTTTCAGATATATGGGATCCTATGTAGCTGACTCGTGCGGGAGGCTTGTTTTTCGTGAAGGAGCTCTTGTTTCGGCTGTGAAAAAAGGCTACTGGGTAATACTCGACGAGTTGAATTTGGCGCCCACTGATGTGATTGAAGCATTGAATCGAGTATGAATGTTAATAAACTGCAATAGAATATCTTTTCCTTTTAGCTGCTCGACGATAACCGCGAGCTGTATATTCCGGAAATCAATAAAGCTGTCAAAGCTCATCCGTCATTCCGTCTATTCGCTACACAAAATCCTGCCGGAACTTATGCGGGTCGAAAGAGATTAAGCAGGTGCAGATTTTAACTTTAGTTAAGGTACTTGTGCATTACATGGTTTGTTAAAATTACATAAAAAATGTACTGTGCAATGCATAAATACTTGATTGTAATGAATTGTTGTAGAGCACTTCTTTCACGATTTGTTGTTATGCGTATGTCTCACCTACCGTTCGATGAATTGTCGTCAATGGTAATTTTTAACTTAATTCACCGATTTACGTGCGCTAAACAGGTCTGTACTCGGTGTTCAATTCATCCAAAAGCAGCCAATAAAATGATCGAGGTTCTTTCCGAATTACGGTATGTTTAATCAAGCGAAACCATTTTAATGTTATTATTTTACGGTTTAGGTTACGACGCTCTTTATCCGGCGTGTTTTCTGCTCGTGACGGATTGATGACTCTGCGTGATGTTTTTAGGTATTTTAAAACCTTCAAAAGACTAAAAGTAGGCAACTAGCAGCAATTTTTAAAACGAATTCAGGTGGGCAAAAAGACTAGCGATGGATGAAAAGGAAGAGAATTGGCTAAAATCACTTGCCAATCATGGATATTTTCTTTTGGCCGGTCGATGCAGAAATGCAAAAGATGTGCAAACTGTAATCAGCACTCTTGAAAAAGTAATACGATTTTTTCGTATTTTCAACCAAGGTGAATGTAGGTTTTCAAGCAAAAGATCGATGCAGATGTCTTATTCTCGACGAATTCAATCTATTTTCCGAAGGATTTAAACACGGAAAACATCATTTTAACCAGAGTAAGTACCTTTCCAAAGAAAACGTTTTTAATGTAAGCTTTTTAGGGAATGCGTCAAATGCTCGTGATGACCTACCAAGCATGGCTTTGCGACGAAGCTGTTCTAATCGTGGGAGAAACTGGAGGTATTTTGTGGAGGTTTAAATAAAGAAAATTAAATGAATAGGTGGAAAGACAAGTCTCGCAGAAATGATGGGGAAGGGACATTTGCTGACGTTGAATTGCCACGAACGAACGGAGACAGCTGATCTTCTTGGTCGATTGAGACCTCGTGATGGCGGAGGGTACATTTCAAAAGTTCAGCTAGCTAAAATAGTGGCCTTGCAAAAATAAACTTAATCAACCAAAATAGGATACGATATATACAATTTTTTTTAGATTCGAATGGGCCGATGGAATTGTCATCAATGCGATGCGAGAGGGGCTCCCATTACTTATTGACGAAATTTCCTTGGCTGAAGACTCTGTACTTGAGCGTTTGAATCCACTTTTCGAGGAAAATCGGTTGCGTTTAAAGTTCTCTGCAAATGATTGTATCACTGTTCTAGATCTCTACTGTTAACCGATGCAGGTGTCGAGGTTCAATTGGTTGAAGCGGCGAAGGATTTCAAGATCATCGCAACAATGAATCCTGGTGGTGACTATGGAAAGAAAGAGGTTTTAAATGTACAAGATGTCTAAAAATTACTTTTGTTTAGCTCTCCAAAGCTTTGCGGAATCGATTCACAGAAATATGGTCAGCGTGCGACTTTGAGAAAAGCGAACTATTGCAAATTTTTGATCTACGTTTGGAAAAGGTTTATCGGATTTACCAACCTTTAGTTGTTTTTTTAGTTTCTTACGTCTGGAAACAGTTTGGAGAAACCAACATTTGCTTCAGAGATTATCATCTCTTGGATAACTTCTTTCTTTCACGAATTTGGACATGTCTTCAGGTTGGAGCTTGCAGATCAATTATCTAATTTACGGTAATTTTAGGAGTGCACCATCAGTTCGAGACATTGTGGCGTGTGCTGATTTGTATGCAGCAGCTAGACTACATGAAATCAACGAAAACGTAGGTCAATGTTGTTTTAAGCAAAACGTTTTGGTGTAGGTCGCTATCTCTGAGGCAATACATTCGTGTTTTCTTGATGGTCTCTCCTCATTGCCTTCTCGCATATCGATTGACGTGACAAAAGTCAAACAAGAGGCCGACCAATTGGTTAATTTTTTGGGGTTTTGAAGTAATGTGTCTTTTTAGATCAAGAAACTTTTACCGACGTTGTTGCACTCACCGATAGATTCTTGCAATTTTGAACGCCGATCACATGCTCTGAAGATTGGGCCATTTTCCATCCCCTTTGGACCGTCACCACCTGAACACCCAGTTGGATTTTCTTTTGATGCCCCGACTTGCTGGTCCAATTTCTACCGAATTGCCAGAGGTCTCTTGATTTCAAAGCCGATTCTTTTGGAAGGATCTCCGGGATGTGGGAAAAGTAGCTCGGTAAAGTTTTGGGCTTGTATTAAAATATTTTCTTTAAGGTTGTTTCACTTGCGCGTGTCACAGGACATCAAATCACTCGTGTGAACTTATCGGAGCAAACGGTAAATTTTTGGAAAATTACTAGGCAACTAGACATATGGCCTGATTTTAGGATCTAGCGGACTTATTTGGAAGCGATGTACCTGTCTTGTTGCCTGATGGAACAGTGTCTTTCCAGTGGCAGGATGGACCAGTTCTTCGAGCTATCAAGAACGGCGAATGGATTTTACTTGATGAGGTAAAGGCAAAACTATTTTCTACTTTTATCTACAAGTTTCAGATGAATTTGGCGTCTCAATCGGTTCTGGAGGGCCTAAATGCTTGTTTTGATCACCGACACACCCTCTACATTGCAGAAATCAATCGAAGTTTTAAAGTACGATTTATTTAAAGAAATCAACGCAACTTTGACTCAGATTCCAATTGGCTCAAAAGTGCGGTTCTTTGCTTGTCAAAATCCACGCGCCCAAGGTGGAAATCGACGAGCTCTTCCGAAGTCGTTCATCAATCGATTTACAACGGTAAAAAAATTATACTTGTGTAACTTACCAAATTTTAGATATGGATTGACGACCTTACCTCCGATGATATCTATTATATTTTACGCGAGGTCGTTATTGCTAAATGTTTTCTTATCAACAATTTTTAGAACAAGTTATCGAATGTCATTGATGACTCTTCATTAAAAGCTATGATTGCTGTCAACAAGGAAGCATCTTCACTAGAAACTCTTCATGGAGGACCATTCACATTCAATCTACGAGATTTGTTAAGATGGATTCAACTGTACGACGAGGTTGTTAATACTCGATCTATAGGCTTTTTACGCAAATGTTCAGACGCAAAGCTTAGCATCTGGATTTGACACTCTCTATGTTGCAAGGATGAGAAACGAAAAGGACAAAGAGACGGTGTGTAATTTGTCTTGTTGATTGCACATATTATATTTTAGCTCAAAGCTATTTTCGAGCAACATTTTCTCTTCAAAAGTGCCAGTGTTCCTGCAATGTTAACAACTGAAGCCAAAAGCATGTTGATCGGAGATATGGTGCTTGAGCGAAAAGTGACAAAAGGAGGTTGGTTAAAAAAAGCAATGCGCTTATTACAAGCTAAAAAGGACGATAAACTTAATCGAACATTCAGAAAATTCTTCATTCCTTCTTCTACCTTCTCAAGCTACTTCACTTTATCGTCTGGCAACATGTGTGAAGATGGGATGGCTATCATTATTGATTGGACCAAGGTTGACTAAGCGTTTAGTTATTTTTGAAAGTTTTTGTTTAGAAATTGTGGAAAGAAGACAATGATTGGTGCAATGGCCACGTTAACGGGAGCTGAACTAATGACGATGAATTTGAGCGCTGATACAGATGCCCAGGAGCTTATTGGAAGTTATGAACAAGTGAATAAAGAAAAAATCTACATTGTTTTATTATCGTTTGCAGATCATCGACGATTCTCATATTCATCAAGCAAGAAAAGTGTTATGCTCACGTCTCGAGGGATTGGTTGACAATGAAGAAGTTGATGCTATAAGAAATGCAAAAACTTTGATGGGACTAGAAGCGGCGGTTGAGGTTTGATTGTTGATGTAACTTGGAGTAAAACTTGAATTTAGTTAGCTTTGTCCACAAGTAAACTGGCTTCAGAGGTTATTGACGAGTGTCAAGCCGTCCTTGAGATGGCGGCTAAAGCGGATATCAGGTGATGCTTTTAACCGGATATTTAATTTCAATTTACGGAGTTTAGATTTGCCTGGATGGATAGCAAATTTGTTGATGCATTTGTGAACGGACATTGGATACTTCTCGAAGATGTGAATTTGTGCAGGTTAGAAAACATTCATTAAGCAGCCTGCTATTAACATATCTTAAGGCATCATTGAACTTTTAGTGGAGCAGTTTTGGATCGACTCAACAGTTGTTTGGAAGCAGACGGAGAACTTGTGATTGCTGAACGTGGCGATTTTATTCCACTTCGTCGCCATGCCGATTTTCGGTATGATCCTAACAAGAAAACATTCAATATTTATTTTAGAGTGTTTTTGTCAATGGACCCTACTAATGGTGAAATTTCGAGAGCGATGAGAAATCGAAGCGTTGAGATTTTTGTTGATAAGTTATGGGCGAACAGCTTGGTAGATACTAAAGCCATCGTGGAAAAACAGGCTGCAACAAATGTTAATCTTTCGGATGAGGTTAGGAATAACTTATGCTTTATACGGAACGAAAGAATTTTAGTTTCTGACATTCCTGGCTAAGTCGAACAGCCGAAATCTACTTCATTTTGGAGTGCTTCTCAATGGATTTGAGCCCGAGGAAGCTGCTCGGTGTGTGGGCATTCAAGTTGATGGCGATGCACTAGAAGTTTCTGAAAAGTTTGAAGTTTACAGTAACCGTAACGTTCATCTCTTAAGGTCCTGCTTACATCAACCACTAACAACTGAAATCGTTGACCTTCAAGCGTCGTACTTGAATTGGTGGTTCAAACTTTGGACCATTGTCAGCGCGGTAATTTTAGTAAATGAAGTCAACTTATTCTCTAATTTAGGATGATCCTTTGGGCGGTTTGCTAATGAGAAGTTTGGCAGCAAATGCCCCAGCTTTGAAGAGCGATAAATGGAATGACTCGCAACAAGGTGGCTCAGTTATTACCAAAGTCACTTGAATTACCAAAAAAATTAGCAAACAAAATCCTAAATCGGGTGAGAAGAGTCATCAAATCGTCTCCCAACAATCTACACCCAATCGATTCACGATTTAACGGAATGACAAGGTATTGATGATGTCTTAAAAATTATTGCTGATTTTAAAAAAGATTCAATGATGCTTCTTTGTTCGCTGTCAACATCTTTCAAGAATGGTCTTCACTTGAAATCGAAACAAAGCCTTTGGGATTGCAATCGGCAGAAAATCTCTCAAATACGCTGTCAAAATGTACGTTTATAAATTTCAATGTTCGATAAAATCTAATTTAAGATGAAATGGCTTTGAATAGCTTTGCTTTTGAAGGACTTCCCCTGCTATCATTACTGATAAAAGAAGCCCGACAGCATCTGGGCGAGAACATTTCAATCAAGGTGGTATGCCTAATTGTTTTGACATAAATACAATATTTTATTGATTCCAGAAGGTGGACGTGACCGAAGCACAATCGGCCACTTTTTTACTTCGGTTGTTGATGTTTTGCATTAAAGCTCGTGAAGATTTGAATGAACGTTTTGGACCGGCTCATCTTTATATTGCTTGGACCAAATTACAACAACTTGATTGTTATGATTTGTGAGTGCTTGATAGTAAAATTCTTGACCAATCTCGATTTAGGATCTCTCAAAGTTTTCCATCTTTCCAAACTTTCTCCCGTCTTTGGTCATCGGACGCATTTGATGTGTTTGTGAAGCATTATTTAAGTCGTTACAAAACCGCTCGTGCCGTGAACCCATTTGAGAACGAAGAAACATGCCAGGTTTTATCATCGCGACTATCAATGAAGAAAGATTTAGGAGTTTTCTCAAAATTTGGAAAGAGTTTTAAAGAGAATCAACAGAATGGATGACGCTTCGGAGTCGATCAAGCAAGAGGTTTGTGTTGATATCATGGTGACTTAATAATCAATTGGATTTTAGGAAGAGCCCATCCATTTGGCTCAAAAGTTGATCGCTGGCGCAGAATCATTGCTCAAATACTTTTACACCTTGGACGACAATAAAGTAAGATGATTGACATTTTTTTAAATAGAAATTTTCAGAGTCACGAACTTTTGATGAGTCTGGAAGTTTACGATAATTTTGTTTGGAACTCTGAATATTTGAAGAAACCAGCGTGTATATCAAACTTATTGAATGCATTCTTCTTTAGGGACCTCACGGTAGGTATTTGGGTGCTTCTATAATACATAAGAATATGTTTAGGTGTTCAATTTGTCACAAGCCTCGTCATTTTTCATTTCGACGTCGGCTTTCTGGGAAAGCTTTAGCTATGACCCTTCTATGTCAGCTATGAAGGTTTGCCATTGAAGAAATCAAATACGATTTTGAGTTTAGATTCGAGATTTATTTAATCTTTCGATTCAATCATTGCGCTCACAATTTTGGCGTTTGGCTGCCAATGCTCAATCTTTACAGGAGAAGATCAGGTAAACCCACATGGGTATTCAAGAATCACTTCTGCAATATTTTAGTGATGAGCTCTCAAACTTACCACTCGGATTAGAAGAATGGGTGAATCTGGAGGAAAGAACGTCTACATCATGGAAAGATCGTCTGCACGTCGGCTTGGCTGCTATGAAATCGTCATGTCCACCAAAAGAAACGCTGGATCCTTTGGTGTTTGGGGAAGCGACAAATAACTACATCGAAGAATATCTCTACCTTGTGAATCGTCCCTTGAAATGTTTGGAGTCTTATCGTCAACTTTCTACTCAACAAGGGCCGGATTGTGACGCGAATTCCCCTCATCCGATCATTTCTTCACTTTGGGGAGAACGTGAACACCTAAAAGTAAGATAGTTAACTAGACTGACTTGAATTTTTATTTTTTAGATGGAGATCAATTCGGACAATGGCCAACAACATTTCTATCGTCAAAAGGCCAAAGAATATGCGGCCTTGATCTATGAAATGCATTCGATTCTGCAATTGACAACAGAAGTATCAGAGACATTGGGAAAAGAAGACATTTTGGTTTGTGGCTGTTAGAAGGCCTTAATTATGATTTTTAGCTGACCGGACTTTCGGAGATCGAAATGAGCTTTAATCAACTGAATTCTTTCCTCAGCAGTGTTCAATCTTTTATCTTTGGTTGCTTCCAACGATATTCATCCTTTGTGGATGTCTCCGTCACTTTTATCGTGTCACTTTCGGTTCTCACGGCTGCAGTTTTGGAGGTTAACAATTCGTGGTGCAATTATTTTTGCTCTACATATTTCAGATTACCTCAATGTTGAAAACGCGCATGGAGAAACAACGTTTGATCACGGAGTTCAATTATCCACAGAAGTTATCAGTGAGTGTTGGAATGTTATTTTGTATTTCTTGGGTTTTAGTTCACCTTGGCGTCAAATGAACCCATACCAAAAGAGTTAGAGGTATGGGCTGTGGCAGACAGCTCTCCTTTGCCTCTACGATTAAAAGCCCGAATTGTTGGTAAACGTTCTCAAGAATCAGAAGTTTCCGGCTCGTTAGAATGGATCAAAGAAGAGTGGAAGAAATGGTAGTGCTAGAATATCCACGAGTATTATTTTTCATTTAGGCACGAGAAATATGTCAATAAAGCCAAGGAAAAGGAATTTGTCTACCGCGATAAGACACAAGAAGAACGAGACGATGCAGAACAAGAAGAGTTCTTCGAGAATATTGTTGAAGACAGTTCAGAGGTTGTTTGTTTTTGATCAGGGATATAATACTGTATTTCAGATTCTGACAGCCAATCAGTTATCCGAATTGATCAACGAAACCTCTACCATCAAAAATTCAAATGATGCTCATGGACGATTGCACGACGACGAGAAACTAGCGCTTCTCTGGTTGAAGAATCTTGCTTTCAATGCTGGAGATTTGCCTTTAGAGTCTCAATATCATTTTGCAGGTAAGTAAGTTTCTTGAAGTGTCAAAATCAATTTTTGGTTTGTTTAGATCGTGATCTCTCCCTTCTTACCGTTTGGGACAACTATCAAACAAGGAGAGGACCTTTGGATGTTTATCGAAGTTGCGATCATACAGAAATCAAAAAAGCGTTGGACGTTTTGAAAATTCTACGTCGTCGAACTCTTGAAGTTCAAGAACGATGGCCGGAGGTTGTTGAAAAATCCGTTTCAAGTTACTAAACTCAATTTTAGGTTGCCTCACTCCGATTAATACTTGAAGCTATTGATGAATTTGAAGAGGAATCTTTGACAACGAATCACATGCGGCTTTCACTTAGGCTTGAGACTGTCGTAGGTGAGAATGATTAAAAAAATTCCTCAATGACAATCAAAATAAAATTTGTATTTAGCTGTATCTGAGGAATGGATCAAATTGGCCGATCGAGCAAATACAATCAAGGAGCAGTTGGCACCGATAGTTGAACTGTTATTGGAGTGGAAAAAAATGGAGGTTTGTAAATGAAAAACTGATAAACTCAATAAGGTAGTCAGGTTCGTTCTTGGTCGATTTTGCTTGAACGAACAGAAGAGGACTCTAAAACTCAAGCGCAACTTGTTGCCTATCCATTGTTCGAGAGGCTGTTTTTAGCTTCTGAAAGGTATTTTTAGCTTTGGAAGTGAGTTAGGTGAGCTTTTAGCGATCTCGAAACGCATCTTGTGCCACAAGCAATCGAATGGATTCAACATGGAGTTTTAGTAGATTACCCGACTAGAATCGAAAGCGGTAGAAATGTCATCAGTATTGTTTCAGAAAATTTAATTTTAAGTGCAAAGTCTTTCTACGTGGGCCAAGAAACTTGGGAAGAGTTCATTAAGCAAGAAGCTTACATCAGTTGCTGCACATTTTGCTCAATTCGCCTCGTTGACAAAAGCTCGTTTGGATGAAATGCGCTCACCGATTGAAACAGCCCTAAAGGTTTCATTTCTTTTGATTTAATTAAGTTTCTTGTTTAGGACTATGTTCACATTGCAAAATACAATGATCTCAATTTGGAAAATATCAAAGCCTCGTCAAAGAAAGCTCACATTCAACTATTCAAGATTATCAAGAAATTTAAGGTACCAGGAAAAACATTCAACATAGAATCCATTTAGAATGGCTCCAATCAACCAGTTGGCTTACTGCTTCAGAAGTTGATTTCAATCGAGTCGGTTGCGCGACCTCGTTTGCAAGAATTGAAATTGGTGACAACGAACGGAGAAGGGCGACTTAAAGTTGACTCCATTTTAAAACAGTCCATTCATTTCCGTTTAGCGTGCGCAACAACTTTCCACAAATATTCTTGAGAAAATTTCCGAAAACTGTTTGAACGGACCGTTTATTGATTTTGAGCAACAAGTTCGGGTAAGAAATTACTTATTTGATTTAGACTTTGTGATTAACAGGGATGCGATGAATTAGTCCGAATGAAGATCAAGTATGAAGGCGAAGACAAGGATAAAGAGAAGCAACAAGGACATGAAAATCAACGACGACAGCGAGCAGTGGCTATGGTAAATGATTGTTGGTTGCTATTTCTCTAGGGTACTTTGAATCTCATAAGATAATGAGAAGTTTTAGGTGATCAAAGAGGCTCAATCACTCGGCTTTAATGCCAGACGTGCCGTGACAATCAGTAGAGGTTGGCAATTAGATCACCTTGCAATTAGAGCAATAATGGTTTCAGAACTTCTGACGAAAAGCTCGATCACCGGTTTACAACACGATCTCTCTACGTTACCTTGTGAGATGCTAGTACGCGGAGCAGCTGCTGGCAGGAGCAACATTGTTCAACAAGCACTCACCCCAAATGAACAACTTGGCGTACACACCAGGTTCATTCATGCCATTATTACTTTTTAACGTTCATTTTAGGAACCATTTTGTCGGAATGGTGGAATTTGGGTTACATTGGCAAATACAAACCGAATTGCTTTATGAGAGACTTGCTCAACAATTTGTCGAATTTCGTGAGCTCAAAGCGACTATTCAGTCTGCGGAAAAGAATGCTAAGGTAGTTTTTATGATTATCTTCATTTATGGAAAGTTTTAGGATGGATATTATATTGATCACGATCACATCACTCTTGAATTACCATCACTTTTCGAGAATATCGTTCAACTATGTACGATTTTTGAGGATTGTCAACAAAGATGTAAGATGGCTCCAGATGCTAGCGAAGGTCAAGGTATTTCAAAATCTAGACTAATATCATTTAAAAGACTTTATTTTTTTAAGAGGCTCCGTATCTTCATAAATTGTCAACTCTTCACCGTGGTCACAATAAACTCGAACTTCTTGAGGGATTACTTGATGAAGCTTCGACGTTATCTAATCAAATGAAGGACATGGTCAAATCTCTTCTCAACGCGAAACAATTTAAAGGAAATGCCATATACGCAAGGTATCATCAATGTTACTCAAACTCGAGGATGTTTTATTTAGGGAAAAGGTCGAATCCGCAAATTTGTGTCTCACAAGTTGCACCCAGCGTCTCCAAGAGCTTTGTCTGGATTTGTCGCCTTGGTTTGAGATACAGATGGAGAGAATTAATGGACTTTTGGGAAAAGTTGCAATCGGTATTGAGGTAAGTCCAAGTAAAAATTCAAATAATAAAAGGAATTTTTAGGTGAAACCACTTTCATCGAGTGAAAATGAATTCAACGCGGATTTCTTATTGCTTTTCATTCAGAAAATTTACAAAGAGGTTGTTCTTTTATTACTTTCAAATTACGAGGCTTTAGACGGAGAACCTTGATATCGAGAAGTCAAAAACCTTGGACCGGTACGACCATTTTTTGAAGCTCATTGGTGAAAACGATGTTGCAAAAGTAATTTAAGCACCTTTTTTATTTTTTAAGAGAATTTAGGTCATTACGCAGCTTTCATCATTGGTACACAAATTGGCTATGGCTGAAATAATCCAAAGTTTGTTCGATGTCTCTCAACTTGTGTCCTTGTGTTTCTCCCTATTTGAAGTGATGGTATCAAAAGTGACCTCACTGTTGAGTACTTTTTCTGCATGCTATCATGCAGTTCTATCCTTGACGGACCAATTATTCAAAGAGGTAGAAAGTTTACGAATTTGTGAATTGTGAATTAATAACAATTTTAGGGCTATGTTAACCTCATTCCAAAGAAGGAAGAAACCAAGAATCAAGATGGAGTCGACGCTGATGGTGAAACTGGCGGCATGGGAGAGGGTCACGGAGGAAAGGTTAGATGTTTTGGATGTGTTGCCCTCAAGTTTATTTGTAGGATGCAAAAGATGTCACTGATGAGATGGAAGAGACTGGACAAATAGAAGGACTTCAGGTAAATAATAAATCTCATAGTCAGCTTGGAATATGTGATAAATCCAGTATAAAGCGACTAACGAGCATTTTAGGGTGACGAGCCGGAAACGAATGATGAAGGGCCATCAATGGAAAATGAGACTCCGATTGAAATGGAAGATGATTTTCCGGAAGAACTTCGCGATATCGATAAGAATGATCAAGAGAAAAACGATAAAGAAAACGAAGAGAATGATGAGGAAGAAGAAGAAGGAGAAGAGCCGAAAATGGATGACGAAATGGGACAGGTTGGGTTTAATTTCAAAACATTTATTATCATAGTTTGTGGTTTAGGTCGATATGCCTGAAGAAGAAAAACTCGATCCTAAGTTGTGGGATGAAGATGATCGAGAAAATAGAGAGAAAGACATTGATCAGGAAAATAATGGTTAGCTTTTTCAATCTATTTGACAATGAGAACACTTTAGCTGCCGATCAAGAGACAAATGAGTTGGCTGCTAAAGAAAAAGAAAAGAATGATCAAGCTTCTGATGAGAACACAGCTGATGCCACAAATGAAGATAAAGTATTCATTCTCATTTACTTTTAATTGGAAATTTCTGCAGGAAGAAAACGACATTGAAAATGTTGACGAAAGAGAACAAGAAGATGTGGAGGATGATGCGCGATCCGTTCAGGTATAGTGCTTTGCAAGAAAAAATTATGATGCGTAAAGTATAGGGAGATGAAAGCAATGAGCAAGATCTACAAAACCCAGATGATGTAGAGGAGCCTGAAATCGATCTTGTGGATAAACTCGATACTGAAGAAAATGAGGAAATGGATACAGAAGAATCACCGCAAGAAATCGAGCCTGATGAAATGCCAAATGAAGAGGCAACCGTTTTGAGGAAACTAATTACAAAAAAAAGTAAATTTAGGGCCAAGATGAAACCACCCAGCTACCGGAGAAAGAAAAAGGATTGGAGGAAAAACAAGAAGAGCAAGAAGTCGATCCACAAGGATCAAGTGGAATTCAAAATGAAGAAGCAGAAAAACAGGTAAAATTTGTAGATTTTCCAGAAAGATTTTGATTTTTAAGGATACGGGAGCGATGGAGTTGGAGACAGAAGAAAATATGGAGGTGGAAGAAGGCATGGGGTCCAAGTATTTTTTTAAAGTTATGCTCTTTCACTAATTAATATAGTCAACCCGACTCATCTGGACAAGCTGGAAAAGGGCTAACCAAGGAGACGATCGACAAGAAAAAAGCGGATGAAGAGCCAACTCAAAATGAGCAAATGGAGGACCGGCAGGAGAAAGCGACGACAGACATGGGTGAAAGTGAAGAAAGAGACATGGAAGAAGGTGATGGAGAACGAAATGAAAAGGGAGAACTGGCAGAACGTACCAAAGATGACTCTGGAAAACAGGTCTGTGTAATGGTTTGTCTTTTAGCGAATGAAACTTTGTGAGCTACTTATAAATTACTTCCAGATAATTGGTCATGGATCAATGGAAGAAGCCCGAAAAAGTAAGCGAGATGAGCCATTGAACGAGAGGAAACGCCTTCAACAGGATCCGCTTTCATCATTGAAGGAAGATATTCCGGTACATTTTAATACAATTTTGTTTATGTATCTTCTTTTTAGAATGACGACTCTGAAAATGAACCATTGCAAGAATCGCAAGCGATTGTTCATTTGGCTGTTGAAGATCTTTATTCGTTAGCCGAGGATGTCACCAAACAGTTGGTTCTTGGTGCTTGTGAACCGAATCAACCAACGGAAACCAGAGATGAAAATCAAATCAGCAAAAGGTATTGTTCTTATCATACTAGACTAACCAGATTTTAAGATCAAACAATGTCGATGCCTTGTGGTCAGAAATCAGTCGATCAATTGATGTTCTTTCTGCTGAATTAGCTGAAAATTTGCGGTTAATTTTGGAACCTCAACGAGCCACGAAATTACAGTCAGTTCTTTTTCTAAAGTCATTGAATCATTGTTACAAGGTATTCAATATTCATTTCAGAGGTGACTATCGATCAGGAAAACGTTTGAACATGCGACGCTTGATTCCATACATTGCATCGGAGTATCGAAAAGATCGCATTTGGATGAAGCGAACAAAGAAAGCACAACGCGAGTACCAAGTAAAAGCTCGAAACGATGATTCGACACCTTGCTATTGTTTAGATTCTGATAGCGGTTGATGACTCAGGCTCGATGAATGAATTTGGAATGGGACGGGTAACTTGCGAAAGTGTTTGTATAGTCGACGAGGCTCTACGAAAAGTCGATGCTGGACAAGTTCAGGTGGGTTTTTGTAAATAACTAATCATATTTTTTTCATTTAGGTTGTTTCATTTGGCGAGAACGTTCGAGAACTGCGTGGATGGAGTCAGATTGGTCAGCCAGGATCAGAGCTCCTTTCAACGCTACAATTCGAGCAAACAAAAACGGACCTCATTGGTAATTTTTATTTTTTCTAACGTTGGTAATGCCTATTTAGAACTTCTTACCTGGTCAACTCGAAGTTTGGGAGAAGCTCGAACAACAAATAGTGATCAATTACTTATTATTATCTCTGATGGACGCGGTGCTTTACAGCAAGGAGCAGAAAAGGTGGCTTGAAGTTGTTATACATACTATTTTGGTGCTGTTTCAGGTTAAAATGGCTCTGCGTGGTTTATATGGAGTTACTGTGCTGTTTGTAATTCTTGATACAGCAAAGAAAAGCATCGAAGAGATGAGTGTCGCTTCTTTTGAAAACAAACAAGTAGGGAGGGTTTTTTATTTGTGAGAAAAATCTGTTTTAGGTCAAGTTGACTCCATATCTTGCACTATTCCCATTTCCATTCTACGCTGTGATCAAGTAGGAATTATTGGAGGTCCTTGTACTAGCAAAGTTTTTAGATCTGTTGCTCAATTGCCGTCAGTGCTTTCTGAATCGATCCGTCAATGGTTTGAAATGTGCGTACAACTCAACTCATAATATGCATCGAATGTTGTTCTTCAATTGGCTCCTTTGAAGGCTTCTATGAAACGAGAACAACGAACATTCCCATATTAAAATGAAAGATTCCCATTTATGAATTGTCAATTTTCCGCGCGCCACTATTTTATTGACTTTCCACGGGAAAATGGCTTCAAGTAGTTTTTGTTATTTTTTGAATGCTTTTGTGATAATTTTTAGTGTGCCTTGTTAGCTTTTGAGTAGATTTTATCACTGTTATTTGTTGAGGTTGTTGTTATTTTGCTTTGTTAATTCATTGTTAAATTTGTTAATTGAGAACTAAATAAATTTTTAATTCCGATAATCTTTTGCTGAGTCGGTTGTGGATCCAAATTTTTTGTCTGCAGTCAACTTTAATGAATGCTGCACTGCATGATTTAAATATGTTTATAACCAAACTTTTAGGCGCAAAACTGGGAAGTGGCTATGACGGACCATCACGGACATCATTCGACACAAACGGTAAATATTTTAAACTCGTTTATTGCATAATCTTTTTTTCAGAATGCGACGCCGCCCAAAGATGTGGTTGACCAATTTATTGGGCAAGGAATTAACGACTTCATGGCGGCAATGGACGGAAAAGAAGCAGCCTCTCATTCGGCACACAATGGGCACGAGCATATGGGTAAGATTATGATTGATTATTTTATAAAATTGGCGCGTTATGTGTCAAAAATGTACCTCTGATTATGATTTGACTTTTTAGTCTTAACAAAATTGCTTCTTTAGAGATTGAAAATTGTTTTTAAATATTCCTTTTTCAGGACACGATTCCTCCGGACATGACGGAGGACATCACATGATGAAAATGTGGTTCCACGGTGGATATGAGGAGGTTCGTTCTTGAAGAAACTAATTGGTGATCATATAAAATTTTAGGTGATTCTTTTCGAGTGTTGGAGGGTAAATTCGATTTCCGGAATGCTCGTCTCGTGTGCGATCATTCTGACGGTAAGTTTAAAGATTGAAAAAGTAGCAAAAATAAAGGTTGTTTTAGGAAGTCGCTGGTGTTTTTGTTAGATATTATACAGTACTTTAGTTTTTACAGTATTCTGACGGTAGGTTTAAAGATTGAAAAAGTAACAAAAATAATGGTTTGTTCAGGCAGTCGCTGGTGTTTTTGTTATATATTTTACAGTACTTTAGATGGGAATTGCCTACGAAGCACTCAAATGGGGCCGCGTTCATTTACAGACAAGATTAGCGAAGTAATCTTTAGCCTAATACGTTATATAGAAAAAAGTTTAGGTCTTTGACGCCAATTCACCGGAGAAGTTTCTTCCAAATTTTGCTACCATGTCTATACGTGATTCAAGTGAATTTTTAATGTGTTCTTCAATTAAAAATTTATTTAGTTAGTTCTCGCGTACTTCTTAATGTTGATAGCAATGACGTACAACATCTTCTTAACAGCTGCGGTCATTTTGGGAGGAGGTGGGATTTTATCATTCGTTTTGTGTAAACCAAACGGTAATTTTAGGTATTGGTCACTGGGTATTCGCGGTCATCCATCCGATCATTTCCGAAGACGAACTTGCCGCCGATTCTTGCCACTAATAATGGAATATTGGACTACTTGATTGTAATTATGACCAAAAATCAATTATCGATTTGTTTTTTGTAGGTAGATATCGTCTCTTAATTGTTATTTCTGTTTACCTTCTCTCATTTGATTATTTTTCATTTTGTCCATATCATTATTTTGTCTATCTTTGTACTTTCTCTAATGGTAGCTATAAGAATAGGGCTGGGATAGTAAGTTTGTAAATATTTGGTGATATTTTCTTGATCGGATGGCATTGTTTTGAGCTTTCTTCTGAGATTCTTTTATTCGAGCAAATAAAATTGTTGAGTGGAGTTTCGAACTTGAGACAGCTTGTTTATGACATGAAACGTGATAGATATTTTGGCATGACTGGAGCTTTTTGCAACTAAAGTATCAAATTAAAATTTCTGCAATTGTAAGAGGGCTTTAGATTTTCACTGCGATCATTGACTGTTATGCCGATTCAAAATTTTTTTTATAGGAATGCAGAAGCCCTGCAAATATTTTCAGCCTGGAGATCCGGCCTCATGCCAACGCGGAGACGAATGTGGCTTCAGTCACTTGAACATACCTCTTCGGTTTGTAATTTGTTTAATGGCTAAGATTTTTTGAAAGCCTGCAGGACAATATCGTCTAGAAATTTTTGGGCTAAACAACATAAGTACCGATTTCGGAGTTACTAAACACCTAATATTTTAGGTGTCAATAACTGCCGATTCCGGGTTATCATAATAAACATCTGACAAATCAATATTTTAGACGATATACGATTGATCGGCCAGCATCCACATCTCCAAGTTCTCCAAGTTTTGTTGAAGAAAGAGGTAATGAGGTTAAGTACAAATTTTGATAAATCTGCATGATTTAGCCGATAGCCCGGTTATTGTGCCTCCAATCTCGTTCTTCGCTCGTCCTGTTGGAATTCCACCACCTGATCTCATTCCTCAGCAAACAGCAACTCCACTGACTTTCAAACCAAGAACCAAATTCGAGTGAGTCTCTTCACTCTCTCAGTTTAATCGATGATTTTAGTCTCAGCAAGTATCGATATGTGGCACCAAAGGTCTCTCCGCAACAACAAACATCGATCGCAAGGTAGTTTTATGCAAGTTCTTTTGTTCGCTAACTTTTTTTTGGATCTTTCCCTAAAACGTGATCTTTTGAATTTTTTTAACCTTTTGTCATGTTGTCGTTTTGTGCTTACTTTCAAGATACAAATTGTTGATTCTTAAGACATTAATGGGGAAGAGGATAAGCTGCTTCCATGTGAACTAGCAAACAAGCAAAAGCAAAGAAAGAGCTGTCCCTTCTCCGTAGCTCTTTTAAGCATATCTTCGGACAAATAAGTTGGAAGTCGATCTTTTGTTGTTCCCCCGAAGGTGACAAATTGAAGCATTCATCGCAGCTTGTTCTGTCAGTGTCAGTCTGCGCGCGGATTGAAGAAGCACTTCGAACAATTAAACCCCGGGCCAATAAGCGAAGTGAAACAGGCAAATCGATGGCAGGGAACATTTGACGGCAAACATCCACACAAGGAAATGGCCTCTAGGTTGTTGTGCAGGCGATTTCCAAAGGCCGACTTTCGGCGAGATCTCGCGGAATGGTCCCAAAAAGACACGTTCAAACTTGCACGGATATCGATATTGGTCGTTTGTAAGGGCTACACAAACATTTTTGAGGTATGAGGAAACGCCAGTCGTGTCGTGGCAAACTATGTGTGTTATTGGGTTGTTGAACGTCTTGATGAATAAAATTGTTGCTAAGAAAAAACAGTAAAAAAAAGCAAAAAAAACTCAAAAGGACCACGAAGGTTACTTTTTTAGCAAAAGACCACGTTTCATGGAAAGAGCTATTTATTTAACTTTTTTATTTAACCGATTACTTCTCATTTTAGTATGGCATCTCTCGAAACATCAAACGAGCGAGAATCATCACAAGCAACAAATGCTGGTGCAGTGAACACCTCGGGACCAAAATCGATGGACAAAGGGTGGGTGCTATTGTTTGTATTAGAAATGTAAGTCATGTAAAGTATAATGTTTGTTGCAAACAAAGCAAACACGTAGCAAAAATTTTATTGGCGGAAATTGTGAAAGGTCCGTCATTTCTCGTTGATAGCTGAATTGTCAAAAAAATATGGGCTAAATTGGAAAGGAGGACTTGTCTACGCCATGATTTCTTCCATCTTATCGAGGCAACGAGCACGCGACCATTCTCTCTAAATACTTTGTAAATAGATTGAACCAAATTAGGTGTTTTAATTATACCTCAATCTCCTTCCTTTTAATGTTGTGTATTTTTGTGTCAAGTTCCACTTTTTCATCGCGTTTGTCACGCTTCTTCACGGCATCATTCGAGATATCGCCGCTCATTAATTCGTACTAGAAACAGAAAACAAGAACAGGAACTTTTGGAAAGCGTTACCTCTTCGTCCTTCTCCTCGAGGAGCTCACCCGTCTTTTTCAACAACATCTAACGTGGAAATTGAACAGGGTAAAAAAGCGTAAAAAGTTAGCAACCCTTGATGTCATTTTGGGCTTTGTGTTTTAACTTGGGCCCAACTGGCACGCTGGTTCTAGCGCTGGTCCCTTCTGGATGTCGGTGATATCCATCTAGACTTGAACATTTATTAAAACTCTTAGATATGCAAACAACTACCAACCTCGACTTTCAATCCCCTGTAATAGAGACCCAAGAGATGGTTTTCTTTTAAATCACAAGTAGATGTAAATTTCGATAAATTGCATGCAACAGAGACTAACTGCAAATGGATTTATGCAAATTATGTTTTAATGTTTCTTTTTCAGAAAAGTGGATCTCGTCTACTCGCAACGTCTCACCGATGCCACAATTGAACTCTTCAAGCAGGAAACTTATCAACGAGGATACATTCCACTAGTACCACCAACAAAGGATCTCATTTAGTGGTAAGGAAATTAGGCAAGTTACTGTATTTTCTTAATTAGAAAGACTATACGAAATTCATTTTGTTATTCTTTGAATTGTCCGGTTTATTGTGCTGGAAACATTTTCTTTTGTTATTGTGTAAAATGAGTCATCATCTATTCATAAAAAAGGACCCAAAAGAGCATAGATTTTGCTGTTCTTTAAATTTTTCCCGATTATCCTTGAACTTTTTTTTGCCAGTGTCTGAAAACGGGTCATTATTCATATCAGTTTTCTTGTTATGCACTTTTATCATGTTATTTTTTATTCTTTCTTCAAATTTAAATTTATCTGCAATAAAACAAACTGAAAAAAATGAGAATTTGGCACTTGATCACATAATAGATATGAGTAAATTATAGTTATTTTTAATTGTAGGAGAAATTGGTTCAAAGTAAGAATTTTTGAGTTTCCGTTTTGACGTTTATCACAATGAGCAAAGGAAATGGAAATGGGGAAAAATGAGAAGATTACGGTATGAAAGAAAAGACATTCAGGCAAGCAGAATTATAGGCACACAGCTAAGGGAGATTTCTATGCAAAATCGTTTATATGATGGATGCGAGAGGTGAGTGGTCTTTGAATAAAGGTAAGTGAAATTGAAAATTGAGATGAATAAGAATTAAACAGGAACAGCTGGATGAGGCATTAATGTTCTCATTCGACTCTCTTTTTCGAGAAGTTTCCTTTCTCTTTCGATTCGACTTTTGATCGTTTTCACCTTCTTCTTGATTAGTGAACGATCCGAGTGATTTTGAATGCCCATCGACTAAATTTTTGGCGGTACTTGGTACTTTGGTTTAGTGAAGATTTAAAATGACGTCTAATTTAGTTTTTTTGTCAAAGAGTCAAATATGGCAGCTTTTTAATATGCTTATTGGTAGCTAGAAGAGTTTCAACCGCCTTCAGCGCTTTCAACTGCAGTTTCAACGGCCTCACCTTCAGTTTGCTTCCATCTAACTCGAGGAATTTTGGTCCATTTATTTTGTGCATTGTGAACTCGGGCACATATTTGTCGAGTCCCATTGAAACGAGCAATTGACAAATATCGTCGACAGACCAGTGCAACACTTGAAGACCCTGGAAGCGACGTGGGTTTTATTGTTTCTTTTTTTTTTGACAAGAATTCTTTTTTGCTAATCACTCCTTCAAGAAAACCCACTTGAACATGCTCATACGGGGCTCTCCAGAACTCGTTCTCATCTGAATCGGGGATTTATTCGAGTAAAATTTCAATCACTTACTTAAAATGTATCGTTTTCGAAGTGGGAACAACAGTTTGCGATGCATAAATTTATGCGGAAGAGCAGGAGAAGCTGGCTCGGAGATACGCGGCACTGGACTGTCACAAGAGGAGGAAACCTGATTAGTATTGGGATTAGGTGCTGAAATCGTAGTTCTCACCTTATCATCGTCCCATCCCGTGCACACTTCAGCATCTCGTTTTGCGACAAGCTGAAAGCTTAAGAGTTGAGAGTGTTGCACGATCGCGATAAGAGAGTTGCACGATCGCGATAAGAGAGTTGCACGATCGCGATAAGAGAGTTGCGCGGTCGCGATAAGAGAGTGCGCGATCGCGATAAGAGAGTGCGCGATCGCGATAAGAGAGTGCGCGATCGCGATAAGAGAGTGCGCGATCGCGATAAGAGAGTGCGCGATCGCGATAAGAGAGTGCGCGATCGCGATAAGAGAGTGCGCGATCGCGATAAGAGAGTGCGCGATCGCGATAAGAGAGTGCGCGATCGCGATAAGAGAGTGCGCGATCGCGATAAGAGAGTGCGCGATCGCGATAAGAGAGTGCGCGATCGCGATAAGAGAGTGCGCGATCGCGATAAGAGAGTGCGCGATCGCGATAAGAGAGTGCGCGATCGACGAATCATCTTACAATAGATTTTTCTCCTTGCAAACCTTTGATTGACTTGGAATCCTTGCCATCACCGCTTTATCTTCGTGATTCGTGTGTTCACCATTTGGTCGATAGGCGCTCGATTCATCACCGAGAATTGTTGAGTCGGATGGCTTTTCCTGAAGCAACTTTAATAGATAGATAAAGTGCGTTTCACATCAATACGTTCACTTTAATTTTTATGAATCTTTTTGCATCCACAATAATTTTATCATTTTTAGAAAATGGCAAGAGGAACGAGGCTTTCTAACTACGAAAAAGGCCAAGTCGTCTCCATGGTCAGAGTCAACTCGATCGTCAAGCAAATCAAGAGAACACCTTCTGTCGTGAACAATTACAGTCGAACTTCGATGTAACGAATCGTTCGGGATCGAAAACTTCGAGATAATGGACCTAAAACGTGCCTCAAATTCTCTGCGTAGCTGCTCTGGATGGCCGCTGATTGCATTTGGCTGGGGAAGCTAGGCAGAAATTTTGGGTACGTTTTAGAATTTCAAATTCGTTATATCGAAGTTCGACTGTATTTGGATCCTGCTGGATATGGCACAAAGAAGCGCACTAACTACAAGAAGAAGCTGAATGATCGAGATGTTCGATATATCGCCAATACGATCCACGGGATGTCGATTAATGATGTCAGAGAAGAGCTGAAGCTTGATGTTTACAAGTCAACGGTCTGGCGAGCTCTTCAATCGTTCAGGATTAGTTGGAGAAGTTCAAATCGTTGAGGATAAGTTGCAGAAGCAACCCGCATTGAAACAAGAGCACAAGGATGATCGCTTAGCAAAAGCACAAGGATGACCGCTTAGCCAAGCTTAAATGGCCATGGATTGGACGAGAGTGTTCTTCAGCGACGAGAAGAAATGGAAACTTGATGGTCCCGCACTACTGGAGAGATCTACCAAAGGATTCGATTTATTTTGAGACAAAGAAGTTTGAAGGAGGTAGTTTGATGTGCTGGGCTGAGTTTTGTGCCAAAGAACAAGTCTATCTGCGATTCGTTTCTAATCGAATGACTGCTCAGGATGTTTTGGAATGGAAAATTGGAACTATTTTCTATTTTTGGCTCAGAATCTCCAAATAAATTACGAATTGCAGCAGGATAATGCTAGCATTCACAAAGCCAATCATACAAAGCAATGAATGACGGCTAATGGCTGGATAGTGGAGTGGTTTTGATGGGCGAGAGTGATCTTCGAGAAGAAATGGAATGGATGGTCCCGATGGGATCACGATTTTCTTGGGTAAACGTATTGAATTTCTTTCTTTCTTACCGGTAGGACTTTCTGTTCGACGACTTCTTCCAATCGACCTTCAAGTTCGTCGATTCGTTCCTAGAAATGTTTTCAAATGAATAGTGCTATTTAAACACAGTTTAAACAGTTGTTGAAAGTGAAAAGCGAGAAACGAGAAACGAGAAACGAGAAACGAGAAGCGAGAAACGAGAAACAAGAAACGAGAAACGAGAAGGAGAAGGAGAAGGAGAAGGAGAACGAGAACGAGAACAAGAAGTGTCTTCTCGTGCATTACCCAAGCCTTACCTTCAATTGTTGTACAAGTGTTGCATAGTGTGCATCTTTTTCTCTCAATTGTGATACATGCGATTCTTCTCGTGATAGTAACTCCTTTTCTCTGAAATGTTGCCTAATTGGGATTAGATTTTTTGAGAGAATTTCTAACAGAATTCCTTTAAACCGACCTCTCTTGATAATTCCTCAATAGTTGATTAGCTTGATCGTATTTTTTCTCGAGAAGCTCATAATGATTCTTTGTTGAATCGAGAACCTAAAGAGGTTTTATGAAAGTTGTTGTTGAGGTTGTTGAGGTTCTTGAGGTTCTTGTTAAGGTTGTTAAGGTTGTTGGGTTGTTAAGGTTGTTGTTAAGGTTATTGAGGTTGTTGAGGTTCTTGTTAAGGTTGTTGTTAAGGTTGTTGGGGTTGTTGAGGTTGTTAAGGTTCTTGTTAAGGTTGTTGAGGTTCTTGTTAAGGTTGTTGTTAAGGTTGTTGGGGTTGTTGAGGTTGTTAAGGTTGTTAAGGTTGTTGTTAAGGTTGTTGTTAAGGTTCTTGAGGTTCTTGAGGTTCTTGTTAAGGTTGTTGAGGTTGTTGTTAAGGTTGTTGTTAAGGTTCTTGAGGTTCTTGAGGTTCTTGTTAAGGTTGTTGTTGAGTGAGTTGCTTATTCTCAACTTTCCTCAATTCTCATCAATTCTCCTCAATTCTCCTCAATTCTCCTCAATTCACTTACATTATGCATTTGATTTGCCTTCTTTTGTGACATCTCTAATTCCATTTCGAGAACGGAGATCTTTGTCTAAAAGAAAATCATTTACAAAAGTCTTTGTAAGATTTTGGCAAATGCCGATCTCGTGCTTTATCGTCTAGCAAACGCTTTGTACAACGCAAACGCAACAAAGCAATCAAGTGGTCTTCTGGCACACTAGATCAAATCGTCTCCATACTCAGGGAGAGCCAAACCGCTTGATCGCCAAGCAAATCAAGAGAACAAATATCGTGAACAATTATTAGACATCAGGTCACCAGGTCAAGATCGAACACGAGAGCCACGGGGCTTTATAGAATCGGCTATGTTGATTCTGAATTGGCTATGCTGATTCTGAATCGACTATGCTGATTCTGAATGCTTTTACTATGCTCGGCTATGCTTTTACTTTTTCCAAAGGAGCTCTGAACGCGAGATATCTAGTATCAAAGTTTAGGACGATTTTCGGAGTCCTTATAAGCTTTTTCTTTTCTCAAATGCGGAGCTAGTGGCACAGTGGATGGTGTGCTCGCCTGTGGATAGTGTGGCCGCCATTTTTTGCCCGGGTTCGAGTTCGCTTAGATATTAGATATTCAGATATCTCGCGTTACAGAGCTCTGGAAACATAGCGTTATAGAGCTCTTTTGGAAAAAGTAAAAGCAGATTCAGAATCAGCGTAGCCAATGCTATAAAGCCGTGACTCTCGTATTAAAAGGCCACCTCGACCTAGTGCCTTTCCCTACTCAGAAGTGAGCCAGAAAGCACAAAGTACGAGCGTTTACGAGAGCACAAAGCACGTATCTATTTTTACAAAGAAACTCCTCACTCTTATCTCGGATTCAGCGAAATTATTGCCATTTTGATAGATTGGTTGCGGATTGTGGAATTGTGAGGGATGAGAATGAGATGTGGGAGGGATCTCATCTTCCGTTTGACTTAATTCATCGTCTTCATCGGGTAAAGCGGCACGGGCACGATCAGACTGCAAAAACATCTTTTACAATGAATTTTACAATGAATTCAAAGTGCGAAGAATGTATCCTAAGCTATTAAACAGGTTTAGAGCTGTTTAATAGCTTAGGATACAGCTTTAAAGCTATTAAAAAACTTTAAAGGTGTTTAATAGCTTAGGATATAGCTTAGGATACAGCTTTAAAGCTGTTTAATAGCTTTAAAGCTGTTTAATATCTATCAAAAGCTGTTTAATATCTATCAAAAGCTATCAAAACTCATCAATCAACACTCTTCTCACCTCAAGTGATTGTCGAATCAATTGTGCCACTTCTGATTCATCCAAATTTGGCTCTCGACCTAAATCCATCTCATTTCATTCATCAGGCTCATTCGATTCTCACCAATCGTGAATCGCACTCGATTTGTTGTTGCTCGAAGAGTTTCCGCGGCGAACAATTGACTCACACCGACAAGTGATTTCCCGTCAACAGAAACAATCTAAAAGAGATAGAGATTGAAATCGTTATCCCTTTTCCTCGATCGCTATCCCTTTTCCCGATCACAGACATGTAACAAACCTGATCACAGACACGAATCCTCGAATCCCGATGCACAGCCCCACCCGGAGTGATACTCTTCACAAAGATCCCCAATTTCTCCAATCCCGAATCGGCTCCAACTCCCCATACCTGAAAGTACTCATTACTCATCCGTAACCCCATTCAACAAACCAATAATCGAAACTCCCAATCCCTCGTGTCCTTTATCCAATTCAACATCAAAGAGTGTCATTCTCTCCAAACGTCTTTCCAATTCATACTCGGCACACGATGCAACGGGATCGATTTCCTCATTCCGACGATCATATTCATCGGAAGTGTGAGTTCGATAGACCTAGATTTGAATGGAATATCAAGGAGTCGCGTTCGTTTCCTTCAAAAATTACGTTCCTATTTGCATTTAATTCAATCGAGTGCTTCAAATGTTTCAATGACGGTGATTTTGAAGGAGTCTTACATTTTGAACTTGTTCCAAATGGTCGTACCATCAATGCCGAGCTTTACTATTATGCGTCTTATATACCTGCTGCCTTATATATGCGCTGGCTTAGATACCCGGTGCCTTATATACGCGCTGCCTTATATACTTCGAAGACTGAAGGTTCTTGTTTTTCTTGATTCTTTGCGGATAAAAATTATTTTTCTGCCAGTGAGCGAGAACTTTTTTAGCAACTTAATAGTTGTGTTGCCATCGATGAAGCGCCAATCGGTTGTGTACTGGTATCACGAGCGTTAACCTTACGCTGGGACTAGCGAGTTCTTTTTATGTTGTGAGGGTTTTCGGGAAACCGGAAACCTAAGCCTAAGCCTAAGCCTAAGCTCAAGCCTAAGCCTCAGTCTAAGTCCAAGCCTAAGCCTAATCCTAAGCCCAAGATTAAGCCTAAGCCTGAGCCTAAGCCTGAGCCTGAGCCTGAGCCTAAGCCTAAGCCTAAGCCTAAGCCTAAGCCTAAGCCTGGGCCTAAGCCTAAGCCTAAGCCTAAGCCTAAGCCTAAGCCTAAGCCTGAGCCTAAGCCTAAGCCTAAGCCTAAGCTTAAGCCTAAGCCTAAGCCTAAGCCTACAACAAAACCATCCCCAATGATAAGGTCAAAGCGGGTCAAACTAAGGGAATGGTGGGGTTAAAGTTGAAGATAAAGTTGAAGATAAAGTTGAAGATAAATAAAGCTTAATCTAAAGATGGCGGCAGCTTTGTTGATCAGTCAGAATAGATGTCGGCAGCTTTGTTGATTCAAAGCACTTACAGGAATTGGTGCAGTCGAAAAGGAGACTTTTCGATCTCTTGCTTCTTTTGCTTCTCTTTCCGGTGAGAGTCCCCTTATTTGATCTATGATTCCATCCGGATTTTCGCTCTGAAAGTTGTGATTTCATTTCGAGAATCATCCAGAGCTAAGAAATTCGACTCAATCATCAAAACCCACCATTTTCCCATTGATTTGTCCATTCACTCGTTCATCTTGTTCATGATTTTCTTCGAAACTGAAAACTTTCGATAAATTGGAGTCTAGATGGAGTCTAGATGGAGTCTAGATGAAGAAAAATGTCCGTTAAGCTACTAATAACGGATCATTCTCATTGTTAGTCTTGTAAACTAAACAACTAAACAACTAAACAACTAAACAACCAAACAGCAAGCACACACTGCAATCAACTCAAAATGCTTTACCGTCTTCGATAAAACGCTGACTCTCTCCAGTATGGCTCATAATTGTTTGTTGAAGAAAGAATTGTTTGTTGATTGTTAATTTGTTGATTTGTCCCTCCATTCATCGATGAGCCACTTGTACGAACGAATCTGAGGAAAAACAGGGGTAACACATGCAGAAAATCAAGAGTTTAATATACTTTATTATCCAGATAGAGAAAGAAAGCTCGTTAAGCTCCGTTAAGCTCCGTTAAGCTACTAATAACGAATTCAATTTAACCGATTACCCCAACTGTTCGCTCCAAAAGTTCAATTCCCTAATTTTCAGTCCAATTATGAATATACCGCATTTTCTCTAATAGCTGAGCCTGAGCTTTGCCTAAATTCCTTGAAATCTCGAGAACCGCTTATCAGAACCTATCGATGTGCGGTCGGAAAATCTAGCTGACGATGAGATCTAGTTGGGGATTTGAGTGTTGAGCTTCTGTGAAGAACTTGGAAACCGTAAAATAGACATCAACTCGGCTCGCCCTGGTGCACTACTATTAGAGAAAAAATGGTAACTAATAGGGTAAAGTCAAAAGTAAAAGAATAAAGAAATGAATATGTATGGAACTATTGAAAGAGGATCTATTGAAAGATATTAGTGTGTACATATAGCGTGGAAGGGAGGAGTGGGGAGAGGGGGAAGAGAAGGGGGAAGAAAGGGGGAAGAGAGGGGGAAGAGAAGGGGGAAGAGAAGGGGAAGATGGAGGGGAAGATGGAGGGGGAAGATGGAGGGAAAGCTCGAGGATCTTTATAAGATTTGTAGAAGAGGGTGTTTTCATGGAAAAGGATTCCAGGGGGACCAAAACGACCAAAAGAGATCAAAAAGAACCAAAAAGGACCAAAAAAGACCAAAAGAAATCAAAAGGGCCAAAGAGGACCAAAAGAAACCAAAATGAAACCAAAAAGGACCAAAAAGGATCCCTCCATATCCATACTAAGCACCCCACCCACCCACCACACCCTTGGGACATCTCCCCCTGCACCGGCCCTGAGGCTGACGTGAGGGATCCATTCCATTCCAAACAAACAAGCTCCATTAACATTCCCTCGAAATAGACATTTATTTGAAGTGGTGATCTTTTGGAAAGATAAGTATTGGTTAAAAAGCTAACAAAAACCCTCTGAATTCCAGTAGAATCTTAGCTTTTGATTTCTAGAAGTTTTCTAGGATTCCTAGGATTCCTTTGACTGCTAAAGCTTTCCTAGTGTTCCTTTGGTTCTTAGGATTCCTAGGATTCCTAGAATTCCTTGATTCCTAGGATTCCTAGAATTCCTTGATTCCTAGAATTCGTTGATTCTTAGAATTTTCCTAGGATTCCTTTGGTTCTTAGGATTCCTAGGATTTCAATTCCTAGAACTAGAATCAGAACTATGGTTCTAGGTGCAAGATTGACTCAGCTCATCCTTGTGCTTCATTATCAAGCTTTTATTGCAAAGGACCCGGTTATCCAGCTATAATCTGAGAAAAAGCTTTAGCTCTCTTAAAAAGCTTGAGCTTTCATGAAAAAGCTTGAGTTCTCTTAAAAAGCTTGAGCTTTCTTGAAAATCTCACCTCCGCCAAGTAACCAAAACCATTGCGAATCAAGATTTTAGTGAAAATATCGAAATAAAATCGGAAATTCTAATCCTGGAGCTGAAGGGGAATGGGAGTCCATAATGTATGTGTATGAAACGAGTAAAAGAAGGGAAAGAGGCAAGAGAGGGAAAGGGGAGGGATGAATGGGAAGAGGAGGAGAGGAGGAGAGGAGGAGGGAGGAGAGGAGGAGGAGAGGGGGAGAGGAGGAGGAGAGGAGGAGAGGGGGAGACCCCAGATGGCATTGAAGAGAAGGAAGAACAACAAATACATATTGAATCGAGGAATTGGGGAAGACAAGAAAGACAAGCAAGTAATCCTGGGATTTGTTTCTGAAATACGAGTGGAATGAGAATTAGAAGAAAGCTCATTTCAAGGACTATAGATATAGGAGGTTGACCTAGGCAAGCCCTGTAAAACCTGGAGCAAGAGTTGTTCTGGAGCAAGAGCAAGAGTTGTTTGAAGGCAGGCAAGGCAAGACTGGGATGATCAGAAGTCAAGTCCAAGTCCAACTTGGACTTGGACTTGGACCTAAGCCTGCCTTGCCTTGCCTGCCTTCGAACAACTCTTGCTCTTGCTCCAGAACAACTCTTGCTCCAGAACAACTCTTGCTCTTGACTTGGACCTAAGCCTCCACTTATTGTTGGAGGGATTGGCCTAGGCAATACTTGTGAAGCTAGGAATACTAGGATGGTTGGTTCAAGAGTCAATTTTGGTACCAGATTATCGTTTACATTGTACCAATGATAAAGAACAAGCTTTCTATCTTTGCAAATGAATGCTTTCTAGCAATGAAACATTCTTTAGACTTCAGAGTGCCAAAAGGTCGGCGTTTTTGAGAACTCAAACTGTGGATGGCTTTAGGATTAGAAAAATGAACAAAATTTAAACAAAATGCAAACAAAATGCAAGCAATTTAGAAATCTTCTATCCATTCTTGCTGCTCTTGCATAGTTTTCGGGTATTTTGAAAGAATTCGGGTATTTTGAAAGAATCCAGGTATTTTAAAAAAATCCGGGATTTTCAACGGGTCGTCAGACTTTGAAGGCCTATAACTTCTTCTAGAGATCATATTTTTGTTAACCTTATATATCATTGTACAGAGGAGATTTCAGGCTTTCAAATGATACTAAATAGAGCTTGATTGAAGAATTCAGTCCAGAAAAGTCCAGTCCAGAAAGGCTCTGGATTTGAAGTCTAGACTTGAATGAGCCGTCCAACTTTGAAAGCCCATAACTTTGTCTAGAGATAATATTATGGGTAAGCTTTTATATCATTGTATAGAGGAAGATTTCAGGCTTTCAAATGATACCAAACACAGATTGATTGGATCATCCAATAAAAAAAAAGAGCCAACCCTGAGCAAACAAGGAGACACAACACCCGAGTTAGATAGGGTTCATTTGGCTCTGATTTCTTTGAACTGGATGATCCAATCAAGCTCTATTTAATATCATTTGAAAGCCTGAAATCTCCTCTATACAATGATATATAAGGTTAACAAAAATATGATCTCTAGAAGAAGTTATAGGCCTTCAAAGAGTGGCGACGCTTTCAAAACACCTGGAAACTACGTAAGAGCCGTTTGAATGAAAAACCTGGGATTGAATTCTTCAATCAAGCTCTATTTGGTATCATTTGAAAGCCTGAAATCTCCTCTGTACAATGATATATAAGGTTAACAGAGATATGATCTCTAGAAGACGTTATAGGCCTTCAAAGTTTGACGAGCCGTTGCAAATCCCGGATTTTTTCAAATACCTGGATTCTTTTGAAAATACCTGGAAACTACCCAAGAGCCGAGCTAACTATGGAGGGCTAACTATAAAGAACTAAATACAACGAACTAACAATAAACTAGCAATAAAGAAATTGATAGAAAAGCTTGAGAAAGTCAACAAAACACATGCACTTCCAAGCTGAATTTGAAATGAAATTTTCTGAAAAAACAAACCGATTTTCATCTCCATTTCTTTGAGGGACAATTGTGGGTTGTGATTGAAAGATTTGAGAATTCATTGGCAATGATTGTGGCAATTGTGGGAATGTGGCAATTGTGAAAACGATGTGCCCACAGGGCCACCACTTGAAAGGCGATCCAGATCCGAGACGAGTTCCGTGAAATTCTGAGCCACCTAGAAAATTGATTTGATTAAGGCTGGTTTGGATTTGAGCTGTATTCTAGTATTACCAGCCTAGCCAGTATTACCAGCCAGTATTACCAGCCAATTTTAACAGTTTTAACCTTAACAATTTAACAGTTTTAGGATCTCGGTGAGGCCGAATTTTCGACCATTTTGCAGCTCGATTTTAGATAGATTTTTGTGAATAACTTTTGATAAAACAAATAGTTTCTGAAAGTTTACGTTCTAAGCTATCTAAATCTTCTTGAAACTTCCTGATCTGTCAAGTTTAAGGTGCTTAAAAATGAGCTGCAAGTTAGGCAAAAACTCGCCCTCCTCCGGAACCGGCCGTTAACCGTAAAGCAAGTTTAAAGCTTTGTAAAACGATAAATTCGTAAAACTAGAACAATTACTAAATAGAGAAAGCTTTAGATGTTCCGAATTCTATCAAATTTCTCAAAAAAAATCGAATCAAAGTCACTTGAAGTGAAAAAAAGTAAAGAGAAAAGTAAAAAGAGCGAAAATTTATCTGAATTCAACGATCTTTTTCTTTTTTTGAAGTGAAGGAGATCCAATTTCCTTTTCAAATAACTGACTTGTTGAAGAAATAAAAGAAAGACTCGTTCGAGTTCGAGAAATGAAAGAAGAAGAGAAGAAGTTGAAGAAGAGAAGAAGTTGAAGAAGAGAAATGGATGAATACGAGAAGTCAATTGAAGAGAATGAAGAGAGAGGTCGAAAGTGGAAAGATTGCATCTAGAAGGCTTGTAGAAGGGTTGTAGGTATGAAAAAGACTTATAGAATTGTTCTAGACATCAGAAAGACTTTTAGAATTGTTCTGGATAAGCAAAAGACTTCTAGAATTATTCTAGACATCAGAAAGACTTCTAGAATTGTTCTAGACATCAGAAAGACTTCTAGAATTGTTCTAGACATCAGAAAGACTTCTAGAATTGCTCTAGACATCAGAATGACTTCTAGAATTGCTCTAGACATCAGAATGACTTCTAGAATTATTCTAGACATCAGAAAGACTTTTAGAATTGCTCTAGACATCAGAAAGACTTCTAGAATTATTCTAGACATCAGAAAGACTCCTAGAATTGTTCTAGACATCAGAAGAATTGAAGAAAGAAGAATCCAGTGCACCAAAATTGTGCTTACACTTTTGGGCTTGATTTCTAAGCGAATGCGATTGCGAATGATTTCTAATCGAATAAATCAATGATTGTATCGACTTGAGTGTACTTTATGCTCACAAAATTGTAAACAAATGCTTTCTGGCATACTTCTTCATATCTTCATCTATTTTTTAATTGCAAGAAAGTCAAAGAAAGCAAAGAAAGGCAAAGAAAGCCAAGAAAAGTTAAAGAAAGCCAAAGAAAGTCAAAGAAGGCAAGGAAAGCCAAGGAAAGCCAAAGAAGGCCAAGGAAAGTCAAGAAAAGGCAAAGAAAGGCAAAGAAGGCAAAGGAAAGTCAAAGAAAGCCAAGGAAAGGCAAAGAAAGTCAAAGAAAGCCAAGGAAAGCCAAGGAAAGTCAAAGAAAGCCAAGGAAAGCCAAGGAAAGGCAAAGAAAGCCAAGAAAAGTCAAAGAACTCAAATAAAAGAGAATTCTTTTACCTATTTACCTAAAAATCCTTCAAAAGTTGGGTAATTGAACCGAATTGAGTAAATGGAGTAAATCGAGTAAATCGAATAAATCAAATCAATTTCGATGACTGTTTTATGGATTTGCATATGATTTAGAAAAGCAAAGAGGAAAATATTGTGATGAACGAGGCTGTGAAAAAGGCATTCGAATTGATTTTGGATATTGAAATGAATGACGTATATTTACAAAATATTGTAACATCCAAAATGACAACAAAACAATTCAAACGATTCTCCCTTTCATTTCAAAGAAGATCCCGTTCCAAATGGGTCTTTTGTGGGTCTTTTGGCTCTCCTTTTTTTTCTTTCTCATTCGTAAAACCATTTAGCATTACACACAGAGGAAAAGAGATCAATTTGGTGAAAAAAGAAATCTCTAGATCAAGAGAAATCTCTAGATCAAGCTTGAGATCGAAAAAAGACGAAAATCCAAACGTTTTTGTTTTGAGGTTGATCAGAATCAAGTGTAAAATTGCGATAATGTCAAAAAAAACCAAAAAAATAGCCAGAAAAGCTAGGTCTAACTTTAAGTTCAAATTTCTTGGTGTTGGGTTGTCCAATTCCATTATTCTTGATATCATTAGATTCACCAAGTCTTCCTCTATCGATTGGTATAAAAACCATTTAAATCGGACAGACCAACACGGAGATATTTGGGTTTAAAGTTGGATTGCCAATAGCAAAGGGGGCGGGACCAGAAAGACCTTTTATGCGCGATTTTGCCATTGGCAATCCAACTTTGAACTCAAATATCTCGGTGTTGGTCTGTCCAATTTAAATAGTTTTTGTACCAATCGATAGAGAAAGACTTGGCGCATCTAATGATATCAAGAATAATGAAATTGGACAACTCAACACCGAGATATATGAACTTAAAGTTAGGTTGACAAAAGGGGCGCGGCCAGAAAGGCCTTTTATACGCGCCTCATCCCTTTCGTATCATTAGATTCGCCAAGTGATTCTCTATCGTTTGGTATAAAAACTATTTAAATTGAACAGCTCAACGCCGAGATATTTGAGTTCAAAGTTAGATTGCCAATGGCAAAGGAGGCGGGCTTTGTATAAAATCTCCCAGAATGAGCCCAGAAGGCAAGAATCGAAAAATCAATTTGAATTCCCTTGTCAAAGCTTTAAATCTGTTTAAAATGATTCAAGATAAAGTGATTCAAGTAATGGGTTGTGTATTTTTACTTTGATTGGAAAGGGGTAAAAGGAAGGGAAAAGGAGAGTTAAAAGAGTCAAAATTCGGCGAAATCGAGTTACATCCGTGACTCTTTCCATCGAAATCCACCCAAGAAAACCCAGAAATGCGAACTCTCCGGCTATACACATAAAAACAAATAAATCAAATGTGTTTTAGGTTGGCAAATGAAAGAATTGAGGGAGTTGAATGCGGTGGAAACCAATTGAATGGGTTTTTTTTGCTTCAGAAGTATAAGCAGGCGCACTATATACAGTAGTGGACAATGAAATATGATATTTGAAAAAAGATCGTCACTTTCGCGCGTCTGTAACCCCCTTGTCTTTGAGTTTAAACTAGAGTTCGGCAAACAAAACCAAAACCAAAGCCAAAGCCAAAGCCAAAACAAACCAAAACTCAATTTGCATATAAATTAAAATGTAAATTTAAAATTGTAAAATGTAAATTTTAATGTAAAATGTAAATTTTAATGTAAAATGCAAATTTGCCTTTCACTTTTTCTCACTCCACAAAATTTCGCGGCCGAAAAAAGGACCAAAACACGACCTCGAAATTTCGAAACAAAAAATAGCCTATGGGATAGATTTTTGGATGCTGATTTCAAATCTGCAAACAGATTTTCGCTAACTCCTCCCAGTCGCGAGATATTCGCGAGTTTTGGTTAGTTTTGGTTTTGGTTTGTTTTGGTTAGTTTTGGTTTTGTTATGGTTTTGGTTTTGGTTTGTTTTGGTTTGTTTTGGTTTTGGTTTTGGTTTGTTTTGGTTTTGTTATGGTTTTGTTATGGTTTTGTTATGGTTTTGGTTTGTTTTGGTTTTGGTTTGGTTTGGTTTTGTTATGGTTTTGGTTTTGGTTTGTTTTGTTTGTTATGGTTTTGGTTTTGTTATGGTTTTGGTTTGTTATGGTTTTGGTTTTGGTTTTGTTTTGGTTTTGGTTTGTTATGGTTTTGGTTTTGGTTTTGGTTTGTTTTGGTTTGTTTTGGTTTTGGTTTTGGTTTGTTTTGGTTTTGTTATGGTTTTGTTTTGGTTAAGTTTTGTTTTCCGAAGTCTAGTTTAAACTATTAGTGTTATACATTTTCTGAAAGCTCTTTTCAACGGCTACACAATGGTAATATTAATATTACAAAATACGGTAAACACAAGGGAGTTACAGACGCGCGAAAGTGACAATCTTTTTTTTAAAAATATGATTGTCCAGTAGTGTATGAATGAAAGAATGAAAAATATTCTCAAATGAAAGATAAAGATGAAGAAAGAAAAGCAGAATGGAATCCAGAAAAGAAATCAAGAAAAGAAAAGAAAAGAAATCCAGAAAAGGCTTTCGAGCCGGTGTAATTGCTTGGAAAATCGTTTTGGACACTTGTGGATGGAGGAATTTTTGGGGAAACTCAAGGAAAAGCTTCGAATTAGCAAGAAATGGGTGGAGATTTGGGAAAAATCGAAGCAGGAAGTTTTCTTAGGTTCATAGAGAGGAAAGAAAATCTTTTTTGATCAGTAATGAGTTATATCTTTTGCTAAAAAAGTAGCTATTGAAGCGGTGAACTAGTTTGTTTCCGTTGTAAACAATGAAAGTGAAGAGATTTACTTACAATACTCGTCTAAGAGTAGTCTAGTCTAGTCTAGTCTAGTACTAGTCTAGTCTAGTCTAGTACTAGTCTAGTTTAGTACTAGTCTAGCCTAGTCTAGTCCAGTTTAGTCTAGTCTAGTACTAGCCTAGCCTAGCCTAGCCTAGTTTAGTCTGGTCTAGTCTGGTCTAGTCTAGTCTAGTCTAATACTAGCCTAGCCTAGTCTAATCTAATCTAGTCTAATACTAGCCTAGCCTAGCACTAGTCTAGTCCAGTCTAATATTAGCCTAGTCTAGTCTAGTCTAATCTAGTCTAATACTAGCCTAGTCTAGTCTAGTCTAGTTTAGTCTAGTCTAGTCTAATCTAGTCCAGTACTAGCCTAACTATCATTTCTAAATTTCTACCTGTGACAGCGGACTTTCTGGACATCTTGGCGGTATTGAATAGGGATTTGGTGGCTTTGGTGGAAGTGGTGGTGGTTGACGGATTGGACGAGGCGAATAGAATGATGGAGTCTGTAAAATAAAAAGATTCTGATTTAAAATGAACATTTAATCCTTTACCTCTTGTTGTTGTCGTTCTAATTGCTCAAAGAGAGCTTTTGTATGAGTGAAACGTGTTCTCGCATCATCTGCGAACAACTCAGAAGCAGTTGCCATGGTGGCCAGTTTGAATGGCTGAAAGATGGCTTGATGAAAGAAGGGAAGCTTAAAGAAGAAGTTTAAAGAAGGAAAGAATTTCCAAAAGAATTCCAAAACAAAACAATCAACAAATAACAAGTCAAACAAAATAATGAAAAGAAGTCTGGTAGTCAAAAGATTAAGGATCATTAGAAGGGTCATTAGAAGTATCATTAGAAGAATGAAAGGAGTCATCATTGATAGAAATGGAGTCATCATTGACATTGACATCATTGACACAGAGAGTTCGTTTGTAAATTAGCTCAAAGATATGCATTCATATCTCTAAACAAGATCGTACAAAGGATATACAGTGGAGGAAGTCAATGAATGGTCAATGAATATGAAAAAGGGATATTCTAGAAGAGAAGGATAAAGGGAAAAGATGATCAAGAAAGGAAGGAGGGAAGAAAGACGATCAAGAAAGAAAGGAAGAAAGAAAGACGATCAAGAAAGAAAGCAAGAAGACCAAGAAAGAAAGAAAGAAAGACGATCAAGAAAGAAAGAAAGAAAGCAAGAAGATCAAGAAAGAAATGAACGACGATTTCTCTCTCGAAATCCGTTCGAAGAGAACAGAAGGCATAGATAAGATCAGTCTTGCGTGAGGAGTAAGAAAGGAAGAGGATGAGAAGGGGAGGCAGGATGGAAGGGAAATCTCCTGTCCTTATTCCCGTTCATAACAACATCCCCATCACCACACACATCTTTCCGGCTACAAGGAATATCGGGAACTAGTGAAATTTGAAATTTTGATTCTTTCCTGTTTATATCCCGAGAAAATTAGCATTTAAACGATTCAAAAGGACTAATTCCAGTGTGCGATTCGGCTTTTGGAGAATTTTAATCGATGAAAACTTTAATAACGTTCATTTTTAGGGATATAACATTGATTTGTCTAAGCCTAAGTCTGAGCTGAGCCTGAGCCTGAGCCTAAGCCTAGCCTAAGCCTAAGCCTAAGCCTAAGCCTAAGCCTAAGCTTAAGCCTAAGTCTAAGCCTAAGTCTAAGCCTTAGGTATAACTGGATTGTATCGAGATTTTAAACAAACCAAGAAGACAAGAACCAATAATTTGTCTGTTCAATTGAATAATTTTGAACCAGAGGTAGTAAGATCCGATCGTACCTGATAGTACTCTTTTATTGTTTCATTGTCTACAATTCTTTGGTCCTTTGTCTTTTGAATACAGTAGAGACTGACATTTATGACTTTATGACTGACTGACTTTGTGCTTACTTTTCTATTTTCTAAAACTATTCTATATTCTTTAGTCTAGTCTTAACTACAATTCTAGCCTTAACTATAAGTCTAGAGCCTTAACTACAATTCTAGTCTATATTCTTTAACTACAAAAAGGAAAAGAATCGTAAAAACATCATAGAATTCAAGTATTTACTAGGCAATGGTTGATGGAAGGGATAAAAGAAAAAGAAAAGAAAAAGAGAAGGATGAAAAATGATGAGGATTACACGTGAAGTGAAGGGACATCATCGAAATGGACAGGAAATGGAAAAGAAGGGAAAAGAAAGGAAAGGAAGGGAGGGGAAGGAAAGGAAGGGAAGGAAAGGAAGGAAAGGAAGGAAAGGAAGGAAAGGAAGGGAAAGAAGAGGAAGGAAAGGAAGGGAAAGAAAGGAAAGCAAAGGGGAAGGAAAGGAAGAGGAAGGAAAGGAAGGGAAAGAAAGGAAAGCAAAGGGGAAGGAAAGGAAGAGGAAGGAAAGGAAGGGAAAGAAAGGAAAGCAAAGGGGAAGGAAGGAGAGGAAGGAAAGGAAGGGAAAGAAAGGAAAGCAAAGGGGAGGAAGGAGAGGGGAAGGAGGGAGAAGGAGCAAAGGGGAGGAGGAAGAGGAGGAAGGAAGGGAAGAAGGGCAAAGGGGAAGGAAAGGAAGGGAGGAAAGGGGGGAAGGAAAGCAAAGGGGAAGGAAGGAAGAGGAGGAAGGAAGGGAAGAGGGCAAAGGGGGGAAGGAAGGGGGAGGAAGGGAAGAAAGGAAAGCAAAGGGGAAGGAAAGGAAGAGGAAGGAAAGGAAGGGAAAGAAAGGAAAGCAAAGGAAATGGATATGAAAAGAGATGAGTGATGGAAAAGATGGAAACTGAAGGATTTTGATCAAGATGACAAGGCAAAACAATGAAGAGTAGTCAAAGAATGGATTGGTTTGGAGTTGTTTTCAAAGGCTTTAAAAGTCCTATAGTTGTTCTTATAGTTTGTTTTGAAAGGCTTTAAAAGCCTGCAGTGCTAACCGGAATATAGTGCAGCTCTTTAACTTGTACAATTGTAACTCTAAGTACAACTCCTTAACTTGTACAATTCTTATCAGATTTCTCCTTTCCGATAAAGAAATTTTCTCGATTCTCAGCGTTTCTCAGCAATTTGAATTTTTCTTTTTCTTGAGTGGCCGTTATTATGATCAGATGGAGAAGAAAGAAGGTCGAAAATGGAGAAATTTGAGAATAGATATGAAATGAAAGGAAAGGAAGGAAGGGAAGGGAAGGAAGGGAGGGGAAGGAAGGGAAGGGAAGGAAGGGAAGGGAAGGAAGGGAAGGGGAAGGAGAGGAAGGAAGGGAAGGAAGGGAAGGGAAAGGAAAAGAAAGAAAGGAAAAGAAAAGGAAATGGATGAATCTTCAATTGATATCATCAAGAAATCATGATATTCAATCATTTCATTTGGGTCAGATCAAAGGAAATTGAGAAAGTGATGAGATATCATTTCAGGAATTTGCATAAACCGATTCAACATGTTTAAATATGGCAAAGACCTATTCAAAAAAGCTATTCAACTATAAATCGATGTAAGCTATTTGAGCTATTTGATGTTGAATTTTGATAGGATATTGCAATGAAAAGAAAAGAGAAAAGAGACAATCGAAAGATGTAAATACAAGAAAATCAAGAAAATTATAGTCAAATTTTGGTCTTAAAGAAGGGCCTGAAGAAGGCCTTAAAGAAGGTCTTAAAGAAGGCCTTAAAGAAGGCCTTAAAGGTCTTAAAGAAGGTCTTAAAGAAGGCCTTAAAGGTCTTAAAGAAGGCCTTAAAGAAGGTCTTAAAGAAGGTCTTAAAGAAGGTCTCAAAAAAGCAAATTTTTAAAGGCAAAAGAGTACAAAATAAAAGCATTCAAGCAAAAGGAAAAGTAATCGAAATCCTGAAAGAAAAAGAGGAAAGAAAGAACTGGGAAAACATGAGTTGTTTTCTTAGACAGACGAGAATAAAGGATTCAATGGAAAAGAGAAAAAAAGATCTGAAAAGAAGAGAATTTCTCTTCTGAAATCAGAAATTCAAGCCGAGATTCAGCTTTTCTTTTTAGCTTGATTAACGCTATTCATGTTTTTGTTTGTCAGTTCGATTGCACATGGGTAGTTCTCTAGTTCTCTAGTTCTCTAGTTCTCTAGTTCGCGACCCATCTCAATCTCAGGCCATCTCAATCTCAGCCCATCTCAATCTCAGCCCATCTCACGCGGTAGTTCGCTGGCCATCTCAAGCCCATTTTCAAACCCCTTTACTTTTCAGTACATTTTACATGCCATACTTGTAAAGTCTTTTCCTATATACGATGCTTTTGAAAGCAGACGCGGGTAGTTCTCTTTGCGATAGTTCGCGGGTCATCTCAAGCTGGCTCAAGCTGGCTCAAGCTGGCTCAAGCTGGCTCAAGCTGGCTCAAGCTGGCTCAAGTGGCTCAAGTGGCTCAAGTGGCTCAAGCTGGCTCAAGCTGGCTCAAGTGGCTCAAGTGGCTCAAGTCTTGTGGCTCAAGTCTTGTGGTTTAAGTCTTGTGGCTTAAGTCTTGTGGCTCAAGTCTTGTGGCTCAAGTGCAATAGCTTATCTATGCAGGTCCGCACATCATAGAATTGCTGAGTCTAAGAACTCAGCAATCCTATGATCAAGAACTATGATCTCGCTGTTCCTAGATTAGTATGGTCAAACCTTTTTATTTTAATTGTTTCAATTTAGTAGTGAAAGCCTGAGACTTTCGATTTAGTAGCGAAAGCCTGACTCGATCATATGCCTCTATGCCGAGGCTGTCGATCATTTGCAAAGCTCTGGACTCCTCCGGACTCAGAGAGAGCTACCAGATCCAAACTGTGTCATCGTATCAAATGAGTAACGATAAATTGATTGACTCGATCTGCTCGAAGCCTTCACACTTGAGAATAGGAATAGTTGCCTTGGAAAAACCCAATCACAATCACAGAAAAAAAAGCAAGAAAGAGACAACAAGGAAGATGGTTGAACGAAAATTGAGAGTCAAGATTTGGACACACTTGTTTTGTCAGAGAGTAGGGGATCGGGATCTCTTTTCTCGCTCTTTCAATTCTCTCCACAATCCCGATATTTCTTTTCTTTTCCATTTGAAAGGGATTGTGACCAGCCGAGTGGGGGGAAAGGGGAAGGGAGAGGGGTGCCAATGTGTGCTGTGTGTCCCTCTTCTTTCCTTTCCTCTTCTTTCCTTTCCTTTCCTTTCCTTTCCTTTCTTTCCTTTCCTCTTTCCCCCTTGGGCACCATTTGTGCCTTTTTCGATTGGTTTGATAGATCAAGAGATTTTGAGAGGTACAGAGATCTACAGAGATTTGGATATCGAGAGACACTCTCAAATGACCACAGCTGACCACTGTCACCCTGTTTCAGGCTAATCTTTCTTTTCTGACCATGGCAACAACAAGAAAAGCAAAGTACATGAAAAGTGATTAAAGTATTGATGCTTTAGTACCAAAAAAAGGCTTTAGTATCAAAAATTTGGGTACAGATCTGGTAGATTTGGTAGATTTGGTAGATCTGAGAGTTTTTGATGCGAACTTCAATAGGCAACTTCAATAGCCAACGGAAAAATGCCATATTTGCCATAAGGCCATAAGGCCAAATGCCATAAGGCCAATTTCACTCGGATCTTTTTGATTTTAAGATCAATTGATGCAGAGTTTAGTTTTCTATCAATTAAAATCAAATACAAAAAGATTAGAGTAAAATTGGGCAAAGAAATCGAGCTAGATTCAGGCTTGGTTTCTGGAAAAGATCCTAGTCCTTCTTCGTCTAAGCCTCAGGCTTGGTTTCTGAAACAGATCCTAGTCCTTCTTCGTCTTCTTTCTACAAACTTTTAGTTGATTTTGAATCTCTTTTTCTTCACCATCTCATCATTCTGAGTACTTCTAAGTGTCGTGAGAAGAAAATGGGGTTAGGGTAATTCTTTCTCTGAAAGAAACAAAAATAATTCTCATTTAGAATTGGTATGCAAGGAATTTCTGAAATTTGAAAGAATGAATTTGAATTTGAATGTAAGGAAAACTTAGATTTTAATAGGAAAGTTTATTTAGATTTGTTTACGCATAAAGTAATGATATCTAAATCTAAATCTAGAGAGAAGACCATTGTGTGGATAATTGAATGAGATTGAATGCTTATAATGAGATGAGTGTAAAGAAAGGAAAGGAGGAATACAGTGATGAGGAGAGAAATATTGGATCTCGGAAAGAAAAGGAGAAAAGGATTCATTGAGAGGAAAGAAGGAAGAAAAAGAAGAAAAAAGAAGAAGAGGAAGAAGAGGAAGAAGAGGAAGAAGAGGAAGAAGAGGAAGAAGAGGAAGAAGAGGAAGAAGAGGAAGAAGAAGAGGAAGAAGAGGAAGAAGAAGAAGAAGAAAAAAAGAAAAAGAAGAAAAAAGAAGAGAAGTAATGAAGGAAAAGAAGAAATAAAAGAAAAGCCTAATTAGGGCTTCACAAATAAGGCCTCACTTCACAGATTCATTTCAATTCAAGTAAATAAAGATTTGAATAGAGTTGGAAGCTGAAAGATGTTTTTGCCTTTGTTGAATGGCAAAAACATAGGCTCAGGCTTAGGCTTACAGCTTGGAAATCTTTGGAAAAGCTTGGAAAAACGGTTTTAAATCCTTTTAAATCCTTTTAAATTCTTTTAAATGATGAAAAGAAAAAGCTAGACAAAAAAAGGTTCCAAAATTCTTTTTTTTTAAAGGCTGAGTGTTCAAGGGTTTCTAGGTAACAGCAGCTAATTGCTGGAAATTTCAGCTGAGAAAATGATGAGGGTTTTAATTGGAAATAGAAAATGAAAAAAAAGGGTTTCAATTGGAAATGGTTAACTATTTAGCAAGAAATGAATACGAGAATTGATCAAGATCAAGATCAAGATCAAGCTCAAGCTTAAGCTCAAGATCAAGCTCAAGATCAAGCTCAAGATTAAGATCAAGCTCAAGATCAAGCTCAAGATTAAGCTCAAGATAAAGGTCAAGCTCAAGCTCAAGGCTTGGGGGGGGGCTAAGCCTAAGCCTCAAGCTAAAGATCAATGCAAATCCATCGATAAACAATCTGTTAGTAATTTTTAAAAAGCCATGAAATAACCAAAAAATGCCCAGCTTTGAAATAGAGCCAAGTAAAAAAGAGGGAAAAGAGACAAGTCTGCAAAATGGATGAAACAAGTGCGACAAAATGAAAGTGAGACAAAAAAGATGGGAAAAGGGGTTGTGGGAGAAGAGACAAAAGTAAGTGTCATTCAACTAACAGAAGGGAGGGGAGGGGCAGATGGACCGCCTCTCCTGTCCTTTCTGGGCACTCTTCCACAAATCGACCCCTCTATGGCGACACCTTTTTCGGAAAAAGTTGCTGGCAAAAGCCTGACTTATTACTATCATTTAATAGCAATAAGAATAACAGCAAATTCTTTTGGCAAACTTTTATAGCCAAAATTGGAGTTGATTTCTAAATTCCGACTTGAGCTCATTCGAGAGCTTGTAAAAGAAGTTGTATAATTCCGATCGGAAAGTTCTTTGTAGACAAATGATGCCAAGATGAAGGGCTTTATTTTCCTCTATAACACTTGGCACTTTGGTAATAAGGCAGGCGTTTGGCAGCAACTTTTCGAAGAAAGGTGTCAGCGTAATTCGCGATCACTCTGTATAAGGTGGCCGGATGCAGATAAAAAGCTTTGTAGATCGATAAAACTAAATTTTAGAGAGCAAACTGTTTTCAAATCTTTATTTGATATCAATGAACGATAGACTATTGAGTTCGGGAATATGAAATGACGCTGATTTTCAAAGAAACTTCTTATAACATTGAGTAGTTTTTGGCAAACGTCGTATCATTAAAAGGGTCACTTATTTCTCTAGAAAATTAGGAGATAGAAATAGAAATAGAAATGAAAATAGAAATAGAAATAGAATAAAATAGAAATAAAATAGAAATAGAAATAGAATAAAATAGAAATAAAATAGAAATAGAAATAGAATAAAATAGAAATAAAATAGAAATAGAAATAAAATAAAATAGAAATAGAATAGAAATAGAATAAAATAGAAATAGAAATAGAATAAAATAGAATAAAATAGAAATAGAATAAAATAGAAATAGAAATAAAATAAAATAGAAATAGAAATAAAATAGAAATTTAACTCAAAAAGATCAATTCAAACATAGATAATTTTTTCAGAAATCTATAAAGAGAATCATTTAGAGAAAATCACGCACAAGATTACTAGAAAAATTTGGCTACTTATGTGCTTATAAGTAGAAAATTAAATGTGTAATTAAATGTGCTCCAACTTTCTTCTTTTGACATCAATTTAAGTAAGGAACGAGTCAATGGAATCGGACTCCTTGTCATTTTGACCGGTTTCGTTTAGGAGTCTATAAAATCCACAAAACAAAAGCTTTTCGGAATCTCTCAAAAGCCATTTTCTAGAGTAATGATAGATTTCTTTTGGTTATAAAACAATGAATACCAGAAATAACGCGGACAAACCTTTTTGACTCGACCTTCACATGCAAATTGACTAATTAAAAATCGTTAATTATATACTCTTAGTAAATCAAATCCAAAAGATTTTGGTCCTAGGCCGCTTGTGTAAGTTCTAGGAGTTGAAAGAAGCAGCTCAGCCAAATCCTCTGGAGCCGCTGCTCTTTTTGCACAAACGCGGTCCGTTCTTAACATGCGGGAATCAAATTTTAAGAATTTTGACGAAAATATTTAAACTTTTTCCTATTAGAAAACTAATGGTTGCGCGCTTGTTAGCTACAAAATCACGATTTTTACAGACCAAAATAAAAGTCTGCTATTTTTCATGTAGAAATTATGGTTAAAATAAAGCTCTAGAAAATCGGTTTTCGAAAAATTTCTGATGGCAAAAATGGTCTTACATAAATGATAGGTTCAAATTTAGCTATTCAGAGTCAAAAATATGTTATTTTACTGTGCTGTAAATCTGTGCGCTGAGAATGAACCGCGTTTGTGCAAAAAAAGCAGCGGCTCCAGAGGGTTTGGCTGAGCTGCTTCTTTTAACTCCTAGAACTTACAGAAACGGCTTAGGATCAAAATCTTTTGGATTTGATTTACCGAGAGTATATAATTAACGATTTTTAAAAGTATTTTTAATTAGTCCAACTGCATGTGAAGATCGAGTCAAAAAGGTTTGTCCGGGTTATTTCTGGTCACCCTATATGACCAGAAATAAGTCTAAAACTGGAGCTGAGTCTAAGAAAAAGAGATAAAATCGGGAAACTTCACTTTGCAAAAATCTTAGACTTTCTTGGCTTTGTGGACTGGATCCCAATATTTCTATAGAGCATGGCTTTTACGATTCGATTCAATTCAATTTTCAGCTTTTGTACATAACGATGTTATTTTCTAATTCCAAAACATGTTGCGAATCGGCTCTAATCAAAACGAGAGATCTCCCGCCATTTCGCATTTTGATGGGCAAATCAAAAGGCGAAAAGATGTAGAAATAGCAAAAATGAAAAGGATTTTGAGGAAAAATGTCAAATTTTATTGTAAAATCGAATCAAACACTATACTTTCCTAAAATGTTGAGTGTTTTTTGCCTCTAAAGGGAGTGACCCACTCAAAAATACACAGACACACAAAAAAAATCGAACGATTACTCATATGTCAGCAAAAAAAAAGAAAAGAGAAAAAGAGTCAAACACTTTTGATAGAAGATTTGACCTGTAAAAGTTTACAGAAAAATGGGACATCTGGATTTCAGCGGATAATCGGGTTTCGGTCTGATAAAGGAAAAATGGATGAAGAGAAAGAAAAGGGTTTACTCTTCTAAAACCAGATAAATCTCTTGTTCACGTTGAATCAAGTACTTGACATTAGGTTGGTTGACAACTCCCTTATCCAACACCTTTAGACGTAACAAACTTTTCTAAAATGATTTGACGCAAAACCGAAGACGAAGCAACAAAAAGATCGCGCTGATTATTTAGCTTTGCGTTTTCTTTAAAAAGAATTGGTTAATTTGAGTTTATATGTGTAAACAAATTCAAAACAATGGAGTGGAAGGAGCCAAAAAGAAAACGAAATAAAACCGTATTAGAATTTTAAACAACAAACTATGAACAAACAATATAAAAAGGAGGAAACGAACGATGGGAGAGAATACTTTAAAAACGCGCTACAAAAACATAATAGACTTTACGAAGTGGGAAGGAAACTTAGCGGGACCCTTTAAAATAAAAGCCTTAAAATAAAAGTTTCCGATTCCATCATGGAATAAAGCATAAAAAACAATAGTTTGAGTGTGAAAAACTGAAAAAGTTAATAATTTCCACCAAAAAGGGCTAAATTATGGCAAATCTTTGTGCTTTTTCGCATAATAGCTACTTCTAGACTTGCTTTATGCGTAAAAAGTAAAACAGGAGTAAAACAGGAGTAAAAGCATAAAAAACAATAATTTGAGTGAGAAAAACTGAAAAAGTTAATAATTTTCATTAAAAAGCGCTAAATTATGGCAAATCTTTGGGCTTTTTTGCGTAATAGCTACTTCTAGACCTGCTTTATGTATAAAAAGTAAAACAGGAGTAAAACAGGAGTAAAAACAAAAGGAAAAGCATAAAAATCAATAATTTGAGTGTGAAAAACTGAAAAAGTTAATAATTTCCATCAAAAAGCGCTAAATTATGGCAAATCTTTGTGCTTTTTCGCATAATAGCTACTTCTAGACCTGTTTTATGTGTAAAAAATAAAACAGAAGCAAAAACAAGAGCTAAAGCATAAAAAACATGCAAAGTTATGATGATAATGGAAAAAATTCGACGCTGAAATGAAAAGAATGGCAAAAGGGGAATTTTGCGCGGGGTACGGTAGCGCATCCACGTTTTAAAAAGCGCACCGCGCTGCTTTTGCGCCAGTCTCTTTAAACCGCATGTCAATAGGAAACTATTATCAACTGAACAATAATACAGATATTAAAGCTTCATATTCATATATATTTTAAGTTCAAAATGCTTCCAATTTCAAAAGGACCACTATAGTTCGTTCTCTTGTTTGAGGTAAATGATGAATGGAGTCTTCAACACAAATTCCAAAAAAACGTGAAAAAAGAGAAAGAGGAAGAAGGATTTGTGAAAAAAATGTAGGGAATAAGGAAAAGGGGAAAAGACGATGATTTGTGAGTGGGGCAAAAGTCGAGGGTGGAGGAGAGGACTCGATCCGATTTGCAAACACCCTTAAGGGGCCTTGTTTAAGACTCTTTGCTCCTTTTTCCTTTATTTTCTTTAAGACATAATGATAATAAAGTAGTGGGGAAAGATTTGGACCAATATGGATTCAATGAGGAAGCACAGAAAGCACTTTAAACTTTTAAGCTAGGCTTTCAGGTTCAGTACTGCACTTTGGCACTAACACTTGGCAATAACACTTGGCACTAATCAACTTCTAAAGCTAATCTAACTTATTTGCTTATAATGGTGATAAATGGATAAATGATTACTCAATTTTGGACCAGTTTGATCTAGACAAATCTAGTTTTATCTAGCTTTATCTAGACCAATCTAGACAAATCTAGCTTTTTCTAGTTTTATCTAGACAAATCTAGCTTTATCTAGTTTTATCTAGTCAAATCTAGCTTTAAAAACAAACCTACTAGATGCTAGAGAGATTCAGAGAGGTTTTTCTAACATTGAAGAACTTAAGTTCATCTAAAAACTTCCGATAACGAGATTGGGAAAAGGAGTTGTGGGAAGGAAAGGAAACGGGTAAAGATTAAGCCCATATTTCTCGTGTTTGACCAAAGTGGAACGGGGAAAAGGAGAAGGACAACGGGAAATTTGCATACGAAATGAGTTGAGAACGGGAAGGAAAAAGGGGGAAAGGAAAGGGGAAAGGAGAGGGGGAAAGCAGAGTTTTGAAGGCAAAGGAATAAGTCTGTGAAAGGAAAATGACAAGGGAAAAGGTGATAAATGGATGAACATATGGGGAATGAATTTGGATGAAGATGGAGAAGTTGGAGGTGAAAGAGAAAGGACAATCAAGTGAATGAATTGAAGGATGAGGCTTTTAGATGGCTTGTGTTTGGGCTAGAGTCTGGAATATTGAGTTAAGAAACGATTGAAGCCTTTGAAATATGACTTTGAATAGTTTTACAAGGTTTTACAAGGCTTACAAGGCTTACAAGGCTTACAAGGCAAGATTTTACAAGGTCAGGCTGAAGTGGCCGAATAACATGAGCCATATACCAAACGACGCAGAATTTTACGCCGATTCCAATGCTGCTATTCGTTTTTACAGAAGATTTGGAAACGAAAACAAAAACAAAAGGAAGGGATCGAACCCGAGCAAAAAAACAACCCGTTGTTTTGGAAACAAGACCTTTAGCCACTACACTACAAGCTCACAGATCTGCTGGTGTAGTGGATAAGAGGCTTGTTTCCTAGCTATCAAAGCTAACAAGCTGTCAAATCTTTACTCAGGTTCGATCCCTTCCTTTTCTTTTCATTTTAATTTGATGTTTAACTGTTTGAATCCTTTTTAGTTTAACTTAAAATAGGTATTATCACGTCTTTTAATTGATAACAAGCAAAATAAGAAAAAGAAATTGAATGAACATAAACATAAAGAAGGAAAGACAAAAACAAATGAATCATTTAACATTACATCAACCTCTCGTTTGACCATCAAACTCATCAAGCTCTCGTTTGACCACTTCAGCCTTGTTCAGCCTTTTGATCTGTTAGATTCAAGGCCAAGAAAGATCATTGTAGTTAAAACAAGCAAGTAGACTGAGTAGATATTTCTGAGATTCATTCGAACGACTGACGTCATGACAACAAAAATACCCGCTCTCAAATAACGGGGTTCTTCCGATTGTGGTTGGCGGTGGGATGTTCATTCATCCCTTCACTCATTCTCTCAGCTGTTTTCACGGATATCTCATCGGATCTCTTTCCTTTTTTCTTCATTCCATTCTCTCTCCATTTGTCTCCCACTCTCCTTTCCCTTTCTAGAGTGTTCAAACCGGTGTCCCATCTTTTTTCCTTTCTTTCTTCCTTTCTTTCTTTTATTTCAATGAATAGCTTCTTGCTTCTTGGCCAATAAAGGAAAGGATTTAGCTAACTTTCTTGAAGATTTTGATTGGTAGACCGGGATGGATGAGAAGTGGATGAAAAGAAAGGGGTGAATGAGCTGGAAAGTCTTACCTTAATTGACATGGACTGTTGTTAGGAGAAGTTTGGAGAGACGCTTATACAGTAAATGAAATCACTGACAATGAGAACTGATTAGGGAAAGGTACGAACAAGGAAGCTACCGTATTTCCTCTATTAAACGCCCCAACTTTAGACCCCTCGTTTTCAGCCCCATTTTGAGATAATTTTATGCTTAATATATCAAAAGATAGCCCTTAATGTCTTCTATCTTTTGATCTATTGAACATAAAAATATCTCAAAATGAGACTGAGAACGAGGCGTCGAAAGTTGCGGCGTTTATTAGAGGAAAGCTTCCTTGAGTTAGCCTTTCCCTAGTCGGTTCTCATTTACTGTATAGACATTTGGTTACTGTATAGACATTTGGTTTCCATTTGGTTCCCATTGAGTAATTAAAGCAGCTTGCAAAGTCGGAATTGGTTATTGAAGTTAAAATTGATATACAATTGCTCTTTCTCATTCAACTCAATGCACAATTTTTCAATTATGTAAACAATAATCGATTCGAACGATCTAATGATTCGATTGATAAAGATCAAAGAAATTCAAGAAAAACCATTGCAACTAGCTGCAAATGGCTAGAAGTTGCTTCAAAAGAAAAACACAAACAAAAAGCTTATTAGATCAAAAAAAGAACCGTATTGGAACCGTATTGGAACCGTATTAGATCAATAAAAGGACCGTATTGGAACCGTATTGGAACCTTATTTGTTTCATAATAGGAACCGCATTGGAGCCGTATTGGAACCGTATTGGAACTGTATTGGATCAAAAAAGAACCGTATTGGAACCGTATTGGATCAAAATAAGAGCCGTATTGGATCAAAATAGGAACCGTATTGGAATCGTATTGGAACCGTATTGGAACCGTATTGGAACCGTATTAGATCAAAATAGGAACCGTATTGGATCAAAGAACCGTATTGTATCAAAAAAAGAACCGTATTGGAACCGTATTAGATCAAAATAGGAGCCGTATTGGAACCGTATTAGATCAAAAAAAGAACCGTATTGGAACCGTATTGGAACCGAGGATCGAACCCTCAACCTGGGCCCGGAAGGTTAATGCTTTTATGGTTAATGCTCCACTGAATCACCAGCGTCCCTATTCTCCAGGGAGAAAAGAGCGTTTTAAAGCAAGGAAAGGAGTCTTTGAAATCAAGGAAAAAAGTCTTTTTAGCATCCATTTTGACGCCAAATTTTCGATTAAAGTTTTACACATTTGGAAAGCCATTCACAGATTTTGATTTCAGATTTTGATTCCTCATACGATGATTCTATAAAGTGCACTAGAAATGTACAAGGTTATGAAAAAGATTAGAAGAGTGATCTGGTGTGAACAAAAAAGGGTATAGGGGAACAGTAACAGGAAGGGGAACAGTATGGGAATGGAAGAGTATGGGAATGGAAGGGGAAGGGGACGAGCCTCTCATCTCCATCCCTTCACAGCTCCAGTCATCTCCATTCTCTTTCTCTTCTTTCTTCACAGCCCCAGTCATCTCCATCTCCATTCCCATCCTTGTTCATCTCCTTTTTTGGTGTCCATCCCATTTCTTTTCTTTCCGGGATTCTCTGGTTTTTTGTGTGTCCCATCTTTTTCGAGAGCTCCTCATTGCGCAGTCAAATGAATTCGAGAGCATTCTCAACACCAAAAATCATCAATAAGATGGGAATGGGCGGATAAAAGCAACAATATCTTCAGTCTATCAATAACAATATCTTTGTTTATCTTCAGAAAACGATTTTAAGTGCAGTTTAACTGATATTAACTCAATCTGATAGCTTAATTTAAATTTGAGAAGATCAAGGACAACAAATAATGCTATGGATTAGATTTTAAAGATAAATAAAGCTATGAATTAGAGTTTGGGGTGCGACCCGCTTTAACCTTATCAACGAGGATGATTTTGCTTAAGAATGGCCGAATAGCACAAAAGGTTAAAAGGGTTTCCCCAAAAGCGCTTACAACGTAACAAGAACACGTAGTATCCAACAATAGATTAATACTCTTGAGAAGAGTAGATCGGATTGATACTACGTCGATGGTGACACAAATGACACAAAAAATCAGTCTCTCTACAATGTTAAACCAGTTATCTAAACAGGATTTAAAAACCTGAAGGGTAGCATAAAGTAAAGTGAAGTTGTAAAGTTATAACGTTATAACGTAAAGTTATAACGTTACTGTTTATTATTACAGAACCGAAATGCAACAATACCCATTACAAAAACAGCATGCGCATCAAAAATGAAACAACAAAGTCCCCACAGAAAGAAGGCAAAAACCCGCAGACCAAAAAAAAATAGTTTCGGGAAGGGAGAAAAAGGACGAAAAATGCGACGCGAATAATTGCAAAATAGCAACGCAAATAGGAAGGAAACGGACGCGACCTTAGATTTTAAAGATAAACAAAGCTTTGAATTAGATTTTAAAGATAGACAAAGCTATGGATTAGATTTTAAAGATAAACAAAGCTTTGAATTAGATTTTAAAGATAGACAAAGCTATGGATTAGATTTTAAAGACAAACAAAGCTATTTTAACTTAAAAGCTAACAAAGCTATATAAAAAATATCAAAAGAGGATGAGTAACATCTGGAAAAATCCGGGGAGAAACCGAGATTTGACATAAAAAAAAAGAGCTTTTGAGCTTTTGAGCTTTTGCTGTGCTTTTGAGAGTTGTAAGGTCATAAAATGGAGAAAATGGATAAAAAATAGATCAAAAATAGATAAAAAATAGATCAAAAAGTGGATCAAAGATGATTTCAAGAATAAATTGTATCAAATTTAGTGGTTCTACGGTTCTACGGTTCGGTTCTACTGGTTGGTTCTCTAAATTGGTTCTACAGATGCTTTGAGTTCGAATTTGTGATCTGCGAACCTGCGAATCAGCGAACGGAAAACTGCGTTTATACGAGCACAAATCTATACAAAATAGAGCAAGTTCTCATCGTGTTTCGGCTCTTCGAAACCCCACTTTGAGAATATTGAGTCTGAAGGGGAAAAGAGGGAATAAAGAGGGAATAAAGAGTGAAATGAAAATGAAAAAGGGAAAGAGAAAGGGAAAGGGAAAGCGGCGAGTAATTATGCACGCGTTGCCCCGGAGTGAAACTTTGAAAAGAACAGAGCAATGAATGTTTGTGGCCCAACAACAGCATTTTAATGTGTTCAAGACTGAATATTAGGCTGTCCAGAGAGCTTTTTTTCTGCAAAATAACGTTAAAACGGGTTTAGATTTAGATTTAGATTTAGCGAAATGGTAGAAACTTGTGAGAAAAATGGTTAATTTGGTTTCGTGAATGAGTTGTGAAAGGATTACTGTACTTTTTCACAATAAATTCCATATTTTAATTATTTAATTATGCTATCTGGAACTCACAACGGTTAGCTATCGGTAAAATGATTAGATTTAGAGGAAATCAGTGAATGGTAATACTGTAAATAAGTTTCGAAGGGGTTAGTGGTTTAATATTAAAATTCGTTAAGATAAGCAAATTTGCACTTTAACAGGTGCTGTGCATTCCAGATCCTGGGAATCTGTCAAAAAATTCGGGGCTTCTCGTTGACAGACGTCTTGTAGCCGTCCATTCTCAACCCCATCCAAAGCAATAAGGTAAAATTCGTTAAGATAAGCAAATTTGCACTTTAACAGGTGCTGTGCATTCCAGATCCTGGGAATCTGTCAAAAAATTCGGGGCTTCTCGTTGACAGACGTCTTGTAGCCGTCCATTCTCAACCCCATCCAAAGCAATAAGGTAAAATTCGTTAAGATAAGCAAATTTGCACTTTAACAGGTGCTGTGCATTCCAGATCCTGGGAATCTGTCAAAAAATTCGGGGCTTCTCGTTGACAGACGTCTTGTAGCCGTCCATTCTCAACCCCATCCAAAGCAATAAGGTAAAATTCGTTAAGATAAGCAAATTTGCACTTTAACAGGTGCTGTGCATTCCAGATCCTGGGAATCTGTCAAAAAATTCGGGGCTTCTCGTTGACAGACGTCTTGTAGCCGTCCATTCTCAACCCCATCCAAAGCAATAAGGTAAAATTCGTTAAGATAAGCAAATTTGCACTTTAACAGGTGCTGTGCATTCCAGGATTTACAGTACAGTAATACTGTAAATGCGTTGTGAAAGAATTACTGTACTTTTTGAGACAGTAATTTTTTTGAGACGATTGGATATTGTGATCTGGCACACATCACGGCTAGATCGCTAAGGAAACTTTGTAAAACATTGAACTTTCAATGCTTTACAATTTCTCAATACATTTTCTGTTTTAATAGGTAGAATCGACTATCTTGACGACGGATTGCAGTTCCGCGACCGCCGGGAGCTTGAGCTTGAACTTGGGCTTGAGCTTGAGCTTGAGCTTGGGCTTGGGCTTGAGCTTGGGCTTGAGCTTGAGCTTGAGCTTGAGCTTAGGCTTGGGCTTGGGCTGGAGCGAGATCTCTTTCAAGATCTCTTTCAAGAAGACAATTTGAATGGAACCAATGAGAGAAGCGATGTGGATGCAGATTTGATTGAAAGCATGGAGTTGGAGAAGGAAACAAGGCGGAAAACGATCGACATCAAGACGAAACTCGATGTTGTGAAAATGACTCAATCAAGCCTCAATCGAGCTCAATCACTCTGCTGCAAAGTTCTTCAAAATTGATCGATCTTGTGGTGAAAAATTTCAATCGAAATTATTGCTTTGTTGGAAAGAAATCGAGATTCTTGCTGGAAAGAAATCGAAATTATTGCTTTTTTGGAAAGAAATGCTCCAACCAGTTGTTGCTTTTGGAATGCACCGTTCAAAGTAAAGATCCGACAAGATTTTCGCGAAGAAAATGATCCAGAAGAAGCCGATAATTTTGTTGACTTTAATGTTTTAATTGACTTTTATTGACTTATTGACTTTTGGCTGAGCTTTAGCTTTGCCATAGCTCTAGCTTTGCTCTAGCTTTAGCTTTGCCATAGCTTTGGCTTTGCCATAGCTTTGGCTTTGCTCTAGCTCTAGCTCTAGCTTCCTTGTCTTTCCCTCTTTCTCTTAGCAAGTTAAGGTACTGGATAGCTCTGGATAGCTCAGTGGTTGAGCAATTGTTGAGTTGTGGTTGAACGGTTGGTTGAGTGGTCGAGCGGTTAGTTGAGTGGTTGAGCGATTGGTTGAGTGGTTGAGCGGTTGGTTGAGTGGTTGAACGGTTGGTTGAGTGTTTGAGCGGTTGGCTGAGTGGTTGAGCGGTTGGCTGAGTGGTTGGGCGGTTGGTTGAGTGGTTGAGCGGTTGGTTGAGTGTTTGAGCGGTTGGCTGAGTGGTTGAGCGGTTGGTTGAGTGGTTGAGCAAGAGCAATTTGGTCATTTTCAATTCCCTCTTCTAAATGTTCTTGCTTATTAGCACTTGTTTCTGATGTCTATTTTTGATGTCTAATACTTGAAGATAAACTAGACATCAAGTAGAAGATTGTACAGTAATGTTTTCTCGACCTAATGCTGAAAATCTTGAGATCTGAACAGGGACAATCTCTTCGCCCTCCTCCTTCTTCATCCTCCTTCTTCATCCTCCTTCTTCATACTCCTTCATCCTTTTCATGATCAATGACTCATTTTCCATTTTCCCAATTCCGATTCTGATCTCAAGAGTCCAATCGTTTCCCCTTTCCCCTTCCCTTTTGTCAACATTTTTGTCAAAAGATACCCTTATCTCTTCTATTTCTCATCGTTTTTCTTCGCAAAAACCATTTCTTCGCAAAACCGATAAGTTCCCATTACTCACCTTCCACTTTCCCCCCTCAACAAAGCAATAAAATGGTAAGTTTTCAAATATTGATTGATTTAAAATTTTCTTTTAGTATGATCCTTATGGAAATGGTGAGTTTTGTGATGATCTACAGCTTCAATATCAATTTGATTTCAATTTCACATAAACATAAAGACCTATTCTTAAAGAAGTACTTGTTTCCTAGGCTCAAATGTGCCACCGCCAATCATCGGTAGTGGTGCGGGTCCAATGTATCCACCACCTGGTGGAATGATGATCGGATCGGGTGCTTCTCCATATCCTGTCGGTGGTGGTGCGTATCCTATGCAACAGCCAGGTATTTTATTTGATTTATTTTGATTAACAAATTACAGGTAGGCCGTACGTGGATTTTGCGCTTTTTTGAGGTTGATTAGGCTGAAAATTTGCAATCAGGGTTTTTGAGGATGAGGAACTCGAATCTGTCATTAGTTTCTAAAGAAAACTTCTCTATTTTTGGATATTCTATCCAGTTTAATTACCCAAGTGCGACTCCACATCGTTTATTGGACATTTGACATACGTCCGCCCTTTTGCCATTGGCAATCTAACTTTGAGCTCAAATATCTCGGTGTTGAGCTGTCCAATTTAAATAGTTTTGGTACCAATCGATAGAGAATGACTTGGCGAATCCAATGGTACCAAGAATATGCAAATTGGACAGACGAATATCGAGATATTTGAGTTCAAAGCTAGATTGCCAATGGCAGAAGATCGGGCGCGTATAAAAGGCCTTTCCGGCTAAGCCTAAGCCCTTTTGGGGATGTCCTTTACATAATAGTAAACTGTAAACATTTCTCACACATTGTACAGATTAAACCCCAAAGATTTCTATGGTTATCGCACATTTGACATGCCCCACACCTTTGCCATCGGCAATCTAACTTTGAGTTCAAATATCTCGGTGTTGAGCTGTCCAATCTACATGGTTTTATACCAATCGATAGAGAATGACTTGGCAAATCTAATGATACCAAGAATGTTTAAATTGATCAGCCCAACACCGAGATATTTGAACTCAAAGTTGGCTTGCCAATGGAAGAAGGGCGGGCGCGTATAAAAGGTCCGATAACCGTTCAAATGTCCGATAACCGTTCGAAACGGCCAAAGCACAAATGGCTTCCTTGTAAACGTGTTAAGATCTTCAGTTTTTCGATTTTGTGTCTAATCAGATAATTCTAGTGCTTGGCGGTGGTGCCTATCCAGGCCCAGGAATCGGTGGAGGAGCCTATCCAAGCTCAGGAATCGGTGGAGGAGCCTATCCAAGCCCAGGAATCGGTGGAGGAGCCTATCCAAGCTCAGGAATCGGTGGAGGAGCCTATCCGAATACAGGTTTGGCAGGATACAGAGCTTGAGGGAATCTAAACAATATTGTGTGACTTGCTTGCTTACTGTAACGTAGTTGCTTATTGTAACGTACTTGCTTTCCCAATTCGCCTAAAACCATCTCCATCTGATTTTCAGTGATCGGTGGAGGTGCTTATCCAATCTCTCAACCAGGTAATAACCTCATTACGAACAAATCTCATTCTTCTTTTCAAAATTTATTCAGTTATCGGTGGCGGAGCTTATCCGAGTGGATATGTTCAACCAGTTATTGGGCAAGGAGTACAACCAAGTGTGTTTTAAAGGAAGGAAAAAGGATTATTGATGTCTAGTGAGTAGAAACAGCGAAAAAAATAGATGAAAAGCGAAAAAAGACAGCTAAAAAGCTAAAAAAACAGCTAAAAAGCTAAAAAATAGAAGCTGAAACAGCTAAAAACAGCTAAAAGTTAGAAGAAAGATCGGCTAATGAAAGAAAAGAATAAATATCGTTTTCCGGAAGTTAATCTTTAAACCTCTTTAGTTAATCTTTAGAAATAACCACTGTTTTGATGATTTATTTGACTTTTTTTAGGCTTTAAGTTAAACTATGACTGATTTAAGACTTTTTGGCCAAACAATTATGGCCAAACAATTCGGCCAAACAATTCTGAATCAATTTCAGTGATGGTTGCCGGAGGAAACGTGTGCACGGGATCAACCTTCGATCAACCGTATTATGGAATGAGTGGTGGATGTGTGTAAGTGAAGCAGAAGATTTAAAGCTAAAGAATTGATAGAATTTTAAAGCTTGGTTTAAATATTGATTTAAAGCTTGATTTAAAGCTTGATTTCAATCTTGATTTCAATCCAAATTCTAATCAAATTCTAATCAAATTCTAATCAAATTCTAATCCAATTCCAATCCTAAGCCTAATCCAATTCTAATCCAATTCTAGTCTAATTCTAATCTAATTCTAATCTAATTCTATTCTAATTCTAATCTAATTCTAATCAAATTCTAATCAAATCCCCAATCCAATCCCCAATCAAATCCCCAAACCAATCCAATCCAATCCCCAATCTCCCCAACCTCATTTTTTCTTCAGTCGACGCCGCTCCTGCTCGTCTAGCTCATCGGACTCGTGCCATTAATTCTAAAGCCCATTTTATTTTATAAATTTTCTTGACCTCTGATTTATTTTTTGTTAAAAACCAACAGGCAAAAGAATTTTTGATGAAAATGCGTCAATCTTTCGAGAAAACAGGTGAAAACACGAGAAAAAGAAGATTTTTTGACAAGAATTATGAGAAGAATGAAATCTAGAAAATACACATTGTACTAGGATGTCCTTTACATAATAGTAAGCTGTAAATATTTCTCACACATTGTACAGATTAAACCCCAAAGATTTCTAGGGTTCTCGGACATGCCCCGCCCCTTTGCCATTGGCAATCTAACTTTGAACCCATATATCTCGGTGTTGAGCTGTTCAATTTACATATTCTTGGTATCATTAGATTCGCTAAGACTTCCTCTATCGATTGGTGTAAAAACCATGTAAATTGGACAGCTCGACACCGAGATATTTGAGCTCAAAGTTGGATTGCCAATGGCAAAGGGGCGGGGCCAGATTAGATTCAAAAAGTCTTTCTCTATCGATTGGTATAAAAACTATTTAAATTGGACAGCTTAAACACCAAGAAATTTGAGCTCAAAGTTAGATTGGCAAAAAGGGCGGGGCCAAAGGGACCTTTTATACGCGCCCGCCCCTTTGCCATTGGCAATCCAACTTTGAACCCATATATCTCGGTGTTGATCTGTCCAATTCCATTATTCGTGGTATCATTAGATTCGCTAAGACTTCCTCTATCGATTGGTATAAAAATCATGTAAATTGGACAGCTCAACACCAAGAAATTTGAGTTCAAAGTTGGATTGCCAATGGCAAAGGGGCGGGGCCAGAAAGACATTTGATATTTATTCACCACGCTTGTTTATAAAAATCAAAATAGATATTCGCTTCCGTATCTGAATCGACGAGAAGAATTGAGGCGATTGGACGAATCTTTTCTGGAGTTGTGCGACCAATAAAACGAGAAACAAGACGGAAATATTGGTATCTCCATTCCTCGACAGTCCACAAGCAAATGCACAAAAAACTGACAATATAACTGGAAATAGGCTTTGGATTTTACGCTAAAGATATTGAGAAATGGTTTTATGAACTGAATTTTGTAAAAAGTCGACAGTAACAGTCTTAGAGTCACTGTTTTACAGTAACTGTCTTACAGTAACTGTCTTAGAGTACTGTCTTAGAGTACGTCTTACAGTAACTGTCTTACAGTAACTGTCTTACAGTAACTGTCTTACAGTAACCCTTGTCGAGCTATTCCTTTATAGAAAGCTATTCAGTTATTGAGAAACTCAACCAAAACTCACATCGCTATGTAGAGCTCAAAGAATATTTTGCATAACTCGGCTCCTTCCGACGATGGAGGCATCAAAAAACAAATATAACCGATCAAAACCCCGCAAAGAACGGCAATTGAATTGCTCACCACAAAACGTTTCATTAACTAAAACAAACAATGAAATTGCTCTTTGCCTCAAAAATCGTACCTTAAACACTCGAATATTCTCCTCAACTTGAAATCTCACAGATAAATATCCCCGTTCTCCATATGGCATTGTGGATAAAGCAGTTAAGACTATATCATTGTAGACATGAAGTCTCCAATAGGTCTGAGAAAAGTTTTGTAAAAGAAACTGCTTCGGATTTACTTACAACTAATAATGCTAAGATGAAAACAAGAAAAATGGCCACAAATGTGTAAAGAGATAAATTGGGATCGGCTGCAAAACCTGGAAAGGAATCATTTACTATATAAGAGAGCAGTGTCTGTCCGTCTGTCTGTCCGTTTGTCTTGTTTGTCTGTCTGTCCGTTTGTCTGTCTGTCCGTTTGTCTGTCTGTCCGTTTGTCTGTCTGTCCGTCTGTCCGTTTGTCTGTCCGTTTGTCTGTCCGTTTGTCTGTCTGTCCGTTTATCCCGTTGCCGTTGTCGTCCGTTTGCTGCTCCGTCTGTCCGTTTGTCTGTCCTGTCCGGCGCCGTTTGCTCTGCCGCGCCGCTGCTGTCCGTCCGTCCTGTCGTCGTGTCGCCGTTTGTCTGCGTCCGTTTCGTCCGTTTGTCGTCCGTTTGTCTGTCCGTTGTCGGTCTGTCCGTCGTCCGTTTGTCTGTCGTGTCCGTCTGTCCGTTTGTCGTCCGTTTGTCTGTCTGTCCGTCGTCCGTTGTCTGTCCGTCTGCGTCCGTTGTCCGTCCCGCTCCGTTCCTGTCCGTTTGTCTGTCTGTCCGTTTGTCTGTGCGTTTGTCTGTCCGTTTATCTGTCCGTCAGTTTGTCATTTGTCGTTAGAGTTCTCTGCTTCCCTTGAGCCAATTTACATCATTTTTAGTTTACTAGGTTTAGAATTCTATGTATTTGTGTCTCATATATTTTTTTCTTCTAAAAAGCAAAAGTCATGACACAGCCGGGAGTCGAACCCGGATCTCGCCGGCCGTAGACGAACGCGCTCCTGACTGCGCCACGATCACCGCGAAACAGCTCGCAGTTAGGCGAGTTTTTCAGCTCTAAATATTGTGATTGTGATGTGCACTGACCAAATAAAAACATCACCGAAACGATCAACGAAAGCCAAAAGAAAACGAAGATCAAGAGATTCGAAATCCAAAGCCTCGGCGTTAACTCGTAATCCCAAATGTAATAGGTGGCAAAAGATCTAGAATTTGAGTTGCAATTCGACTACAGGTCATCGACTGTCCGTCCGTTTATCTGTCCGTTTGTCTGTGTGTTTGTCTGTCCGTTTACATGGTGCGTCATCATTATTGGCTGAGATATATCAGTCAGTACTAACCGAAAAAGAATTCATTCAAAGATAACAAAGTTTTTATAACAATCTCTATTTATGTTAACAAGTGTAAAACGCAAATTCCAAAAATTCCTCCGTTAGCGACGACCAGAAGTGCGAAAATGCAAGAAGACAGAAGACGGACCATTCGAGACTTGTGGGCGGAAGGGGTCAACTGTGGCACGCAAGTAAGCAACCTCAAGCTCTTCCATGCTCAGCAAGCTCAGCATGGGAGAGCCTCAAGCTCTTCTCATGCTGAGCATGCTTTAAGGAGCGCTTTAACGAGTCAACTACTCGATGTGGTTTAGCCCATAAAATTGACCAGACTGAAGAATGAAGCGGATTAAGATTAGGATTAAAATCCTTGGAGGCCACTTGTTGAATGAGATGAAATCTGGTAGGTTCTGCTCACACCAATCTTGAACCATTTGAGGCTTGAGAGCCGGTGCTACATTCTGCTGAAATACCCAGCTACGTGGTTCAAAATGAGATTAAGCCAAGGGCAAAACGTCTTGTCGCAAAATACCCAAATATGCTTGAGCTTGAGCTTGACTTGAGCTTGAGCTTGTGCTCCATCTTGCTCCATCTTGCTAACCGGCTTGATGGCACGAAGATAAGAGGAATCTTTTCATCGTGATCCCTGCCCACACCATGACTGAAGCTGGATCGAGAATGAATCGATTTGTGTGGGTTGGAAATGGCATAAATTCGGTCATTCTGCTTTAGCACTTGTTGAATGTTGAATAATTTTTCATTTGAGAACAAAATCTAACGACAGTCGCGACAAAATCGCCTGAGAAAGTCCTCAAATCGCTCTTTTCTTTTTGGTAGCTTTGACATTTGTTTTTTGAAAGATTTCAAGAAGTTTGAAAAACATCTTGAGTTCGTCGCACAATTCAACGCAAGGAAATTCAGAAATTCCCATTTGGCGTGACATGAGTTGATTGTTTCGAGTTACGACGCAACCTCTCTCGCAATTTTTTGATTTTGGACTGAATGAGCAGGATTGAATGAACAGGATTGAATGAACAGGATTGAATGAACAGGATTGAATGAACAGGATTGAATGAACAGGATTGAATGAACAGGATTGAATGAACAGGATTGAATGAGCAGGACTGAATGAACAGGATTGAATGAAAAGGGCTGAATGAACAGAACGCCGTTTTCCACGCCAGCGATCAGCTCTATTCCCAATTCCTCGGCCAGCATTTCTTCCCAACTTCTTGAAGCGTTTAATCGTCTTGTTCACGAGAAACTCCCAAATTTTGCACGTGTTAAAAGCCCCCGTCGATGCAACGCTATGATCGTCGATGCAGGCTCGATGCAAGTCCGATGCAGCTCCAATGCAAGTCCAATGCAAGTCCGATAAACACTCGGCTTAACCATTTCTAAAAAAACCACTAAAAAATCATATAAATTATATCAAATAACAAGAGTAAACATGAAAAAAAGCAAAAGATATCAAATAACAATGTAGGTGGCACAAAATGGTCACAGATAAAGCTGACATTACGCAATTATGACGCACCCTGTACACTTCAGACAATTTCACCTTTCAACGATGATCAGCGGCACGGATAAGGCTGACAATGTGGCAAGGAATCCACGAGTGATTGAAGCTGTGAAAAGCAAGAGATCCAAAATCAGAGACTCTGAAAATCGGTGAGTTTAGCTTGAGAAGTTGCTGGTTGCTAAGTTGCTTAAATCACCTTTTCTGAGCAAGATCTCGAATTCATACAAGAGCAAAACTCCACGAGATGCTGAATGAACGGCCATGAAAAAGGCGAGAAAGATGAAGATTCGGATGAGATTTGTGTGGAATTGAGAACTGGCGGCAACAACAACGAGAAATGGGAAATAGAGGAAAACGGAGATGATTAGAATCGACATCTCACAGAAGGTGAGTCCATACAGATAGCCTAATGCTACGTTGGAACTCTGAAAGGGATTGTAGAGAAGTTTTTAGTGATTTGGTTTAAAGGTTTTAAAGGCTTACGCCTAGGCTTTAAAGGTTTTAAAGGCTTAGGCTTAGGCTTAGGCTTTAAAGGCTTAGGCTTAGGCTTTAAAGGTTTTAAAGGCTTAGGCTTAGGCCTTAAAGGTTTTAAAGGCTTAGGCTTAGGCTTAGGCTTTAAAGGCTTAGGCTTAGGCCTTAAAGGCTTTAAAGGTTTTATCAAATTGATAGAAAATCGATGGAAATCGATGAAAACGAGAAAAAACTCACAAAAATAGAACTTCCTTGTTGTGTGCTTCTCATCAAATTCGAGATATTCGGAAAAGTTGGGATGAAAACCGAGAAATTCTGATAAAATGTGTAATACATTGCAATTGAAATTAGGAATTACAGTATAGAAATTGAATATTGAAAGATGAAAGTGAAAAAGAAATAGAAAATTAAATGAGGACCTTTTTCTGATGTAATTGTAAAGAAAATCATAAAGACAGGTGTAATTGAATGAATTTTTTTTGCCCAAAAATCAGATGCTTTGACCATTTTTTTGTTTGGTGAAAGGCTATAATTTAGTGCGTTTCAAAAGTTGATAGAAAACTCGCGAATAAGACTCAAATCAATAGAATTTCAAGAAAAAGAATATAGGATTTAGAAAATTGGATAGAAAAACGACTAAATTACCGTGAAAACTCTAATAGAACGGACCCCTATAGAGGAGCGTCGTGTAGGCTAAGTTTACACTCAAAGAACCGCTCTTATCTCGGCGCCCAGACATCTGTTTCAGCGCGCTTAGGTATCAAATTAAAGTAGAGAGGATGAGTAATTTTTTGAGATATAACACATATTTTTAACATTAATCAGCGCTTAGAAAAAATGATTGAAAATTGGCGAAAATCAGCTCTTTTTTTGCCACTTTTCAATCATTTTTTTCTAACTGCTGGTTAATGTTAAAAATATTTGTTATATCTCAAAAAATTGTCTGCTGTGCTGCGACGTCAAGGTGTGGATACGGCGTCGACAAAATTCCTCCACGACAACGCTCGGCCGCATGTCGCAAAAATCACCCAGCAGAAAATTGAAGAAATGGGCTGGGAAGTCCTGCCTCATCCGCCATACAGCCCAGACTTGGCGCCTTCCGACTACCATCTGTTCCGATCAATGCACCACTCCTTGGCCGAGAAAAAGTTCAAGAACCGCGACGAGGTCCAAATTTGGGTGTCCAACTTCTTCGAGTCGCAGCCGGTCGAGTTCTTCAAGAAGGGCATCCATTCTCTGCGTGAACGTTGGCGACAAGTCATTGATGCAGATGGCGAATACCTTTTGGATTAATGTATTGTTATCGTGTTTTTATAATAAAATAAACTTTTAACGAAAACGCGCATTTCTTCTTTACCAACCTAATATTAGAGTTTTTACGATACTAAATTGGGTACTATACGTCTATTTTTATGTATCTTATCCAGACCTAGAAAAAGTGTGGATAGTAAGATAAGTATTAGATATGTTTAGGGTTATAATTTTAGAACAAAGGTACTTTAAGTAAGCATATGCTATATCCGATTTAGACTCAATCTAAATTGGATATCGGTTTTAGACGCAACAATATTTTTAACTAACAATGCTGCTACCAATTGCTGCTACCAATTGCTGCTACCAATTGCTGCTACCAATTGCTGCTACCAATTGCTGCTACCAATCGCTGCTACCAATCGCTGCTACCAATCGCTGCTACCAATCGCTGCTACCAATCGCTGCTACCAATCGCTGCTACCAATCGCTGCTACCAATCGCTGCTACCAATCGCTGCTACCAATCGCTGCTACCAATCGCTGCTACCAATCGCTGCTACCAATCGCTGCTACCAATCGCTGCTACCAATCGCTGCTACCAATCGCTGCTACCAATCGCTGCTACCAATCGCTGCTACCAATCGCTGCTACCAATCGCTGCTACCAATCGCTGCTACCAATCGCTGCTACCAATCGCTGCTAACAATTGCTGCTAACAATTGCTGCTAACAATTGCTGCTAACAATTGCTGCTAACAATTGCTGCTAACAATTGCTGCTAACAATTGCTGCTAACAATTGCTGCTAACAATTGCTGCTAACAATGTTTTTGACAGTTTGCACTAAATCGTTTTCTACACCAAAAAACAAGATCAAAAGCAATAGTCGCACTAAAATCCCATAATTTTAACCGAATTTAGCCATTTTTTGAAGTAAAATGATAAGTTTTAGTTTTATCGATGTTTATTGATGTCCCCCGTTTCATAACATTCTCTCTTTTTTGTTTTAGTTGCATTCTCCTCAACATTCTCTACAGTTTTCTCTTTTTTGCTTTACAGTTACAGTTTAGTAATCGTTAATTTTCAGGAATGGTTGATTCAACGAAAATTTGATTCCGCAAATACTTGGATGGGAGGCAAACTGGCCAGATTTTGACTACAGAGATCTATTTGATGGTGGAACGAATCAAAAAGCATGGAAGCGGCGATCCACATAGCGGCGATCATTCACATAACGGCGGAGGAAGCATGGAAGCGACGGAGCACAAGATCCAGCCAAGCGACACCACGAGACCTATTTTTTGAAGCGCTTCATTATGTCAGTTCTTTATCATGAGTCTTTTCAATGATCAAAGTCTGTTCTTTATCTTTATCATAAGGGCGAAGGCGACATATCCGATATCCAATTTAGATTGTGTCTAAATCAGTCTTGTGCCAGTCTAAAACGGATCTAACACTTACATAAAGTATTAGGTTGAACCGAATGAAACCGAAAATCTTTTGTCTTTAAATCTTGATTGCTGGCTATCTAATCAATATATTTTTATGTTACTTAAAGTCTGTTTTCTTGCTTGTTTTCTTGATTGTTTTCTTGCATATTTTCTTGGTTGTTTTCTTGGTTGTTTTCTTGTTTATTTTCTTGGTTCTCCGTTTGTCTTCCTACCCTGCTAATTTTAACTTTTTAGGATAAACGATTTGAAGGATTGAATTCGAGTTTGTATGCTGTATGACTTCAAGCAAGGAAAAACGGCAGCCGATGGCACGCTATGGCAATCGCCATTGCATTGCATTGCCATTGCAAGTGTATTTGGTCAATCAGCAATCTCCGAAGGACAATGTCGAGCTTGGTTTCAACGATTTCATGAAGGAAATGCGGAACTCGAAGACCAGGGTTGAGGCCATTCCCCATCGGTAATCGATGACTTGGAGCTGCGCAAAACCGTTGACGGAATACTCTTTCAAAAGTTGACGAAAACCCATGTGCTCAAGGCAAACAGACAACGCAAGGTAACTCTACAAGGCAAACAGTGTGTTCTTGGCTGGAATACTCCTTCAAAAGGCTGGAATACTTCTTCAAAGAGCAGCGGCTTCTGGGTTTCATGTTTGAGCACTTCATAATGCATCAATCCCTTCGAATTCCACCATAAACAGCATGATCTTCTATGGATATCGGGCTTGAGCTGTTTGCGAGGCTTCACCAGCAAAGAGCCATTGATTTTTTCGAGTGACATTGTTATAAATGATCCAAGTCTCATTAGAAGTCGAGATTCTGTCGTGATCGTGTGATCGTGAAGAGAAAAATCGTGTGATTTGAAGCAAGATGAAGCACACAGTGACAGCTATTTTGTTACCTTATAGCTGTAACAAAGCTATAAGGTAATATCAGCTCATGTGGAACCCATTTTTCATTTGGAACCTTTTTCCCAAGTTGATGCAAATGGTTTTCAAATGTTTCAAATGTTTCAAATGTTTCAAATGGTTCAAATCCTCTGATTCAAAGCTTTTAAAGCTCTGATTCAAAGTTCACTGTTTTCAAAATATCTCTTATGTTCGATATTTCGCAATTGTTTATCGGAAGGGGTCAACCTTGGGATGAGAAAGGAAAATGAGAGAAAGACTACAAAAAGGTGAGGGGAGAACTATGTCGCGCGGGCAGTCTGTAGGAGTGAAGAGATTGGGAGAATGAGGGGAATATAGAAAGGAAGATAGAAAGAGATGGTGAGCATTGGGATCCCCAGTCTCCTCCCCATCCCACCGATTTCCCCTGTGGAAATGTGTTCTTCGTTTTAACGTGCTTTTGCCTTTCCCCTTTCCTTTCATTCTCCACAACTCTCACTCACTTCTTTGCTTTTATATTCTTTTACTTTTCCTCTATCGTTCTACGATCGTTCTACTATCGTTTACTTTTGTTTACTTTTGTTTTGTCGTTTTTTTATCGTTCGCTTATCGTTCTTTTCTTGCTTTATTGTTTATCGTTTAATTTATCGTTTAATTCAATTCCAATCTATTATTTTTAAGCTTTTCACCATTTAGCCATTTCAGTAATGATTTTTCTAAGCCAAGTCTAATTTCTACTGCTTTACAAGCTAGAGCTGGCTTGGCTAGAAATGAGCTGGCTTCGCTAGAAATGAGCTGGCTTGGTTAGAAATGAGCTGGCTTGGTTAGAAATGAGCTGACTTGGCTAGAAATGAGCTGGCTTAGCTTTGCCTTAAAGTTAGTTCAACAAATTCTTTTCTTGAATAACTAAAAGCTTTCATTTCGTCGATTTTCGTAATCTTTGATAGCCATTTGATCAAAATGATCCTTTTCGCTGATCGGCTATCCTTTTTTCTTTTCCTTTTCCCGAAAAACCAAAACATTTTAGCTTCTTTTCTATCAAAATGTCTGTATTTTGAGTCTTTTGAATGTTTTCTTTTTCAAATCAGAGTTTTTCAAATCATTTTCAAATCAAAAAATACTTTTCAGCAGCAAAAATGAACAAATTCTCAGCAAATTCCGAAGAAGTGATAGCGATTCGAGATTTGAGGTAAAAGCTAACTGTAGAAAGTTTTCAGAAAGTCATTCTCACGGAATTTCAGAACAATTCTCCCGGAGATCAAAGAATTGACGGACAGCTATGTGTTGCGGTGGTTGAGATCGAAAAATGGACGGTTGGAGTTGAAATTGGGCTAAAGGCTTAGGCTTAGCTTGTAAAATAGTTGTAGCTGAGCTAAAAAGCTGAAAAAAGGCGGAATTTTAGAAAACGAAGGCATCACCCGGGGTTGAACCTGGATCGTGTGGGTTGAAGACCAGCACGCTCCCCACTGTACCACGTTGAACGTAAGGCACCAGCGACTTAAGCGGCTTTTTCATCCTTCAGCAGCCGAAAGACCCGCTTAGCAGGGGCGAACATTTGCTGCTGAAGAGTGAAAACCCGCTTATCCTGACGGTCTCGCAGGGTCGTTGTGGCGCAGTTAGGAGCGTGCTCGTCTACAACCCACACGGTCCCGGTTCGAGCCCCCTCAGTGCCTTTCAAATTTTAATTTTTGGCTTTGACTCAATTTTTCATTTTACAGGCCTTTTACAATCTATTCTAAGCTTTTCTAAAGAAATTTTAGCTTTATTGGTCAAAGTCTCAGCCGTCTGGCTGAGAAAAAGCCAGTACAAACGGAAAGCGCACAAACGGACGACACTTTTATATATTCAATTGTTTCCAGATTTGACGAAACAGCCGAAGCTCTTAAGAAGCACGTGATATTCAGAAAAGCCTGGGAATTGGATGAAATCGATAAATGGGAAGCACCAGAGGTGGGGCTTTTCAGTGAAATGATGCATTTAGTGCGCTAGAAAGGTTTTTGTTTACACGTTGGCTTTAGCTGGATTTTTGCCTAAGCACAAAATCCAGCTAAAGTCTATATTTCGTTTTGCCAAGCGAAATCCCGAGCTTATCTCTAAATCTTGATCGTTCTTCTGTTTCTGAAATGCCTTTTTTTTATGTTCAAGTTTTTCCATGTTCTGTATTCCCACAAATCCCTCAATTCCATCGCTTTAAGCTAGTTTTTCTTTTCGAAAATCCGGCTATTTTTGAAGTCTAGATCCACTTTTTGTGATCGATTTCTATCTAGAAAACATGAAATGAATGCTATTTTATGGGAATTTCATCGAATTTCATGAGAATTTCATGAAATTTTATGAAATTTCATGAGAATCATCAGTGATTTCTTTCATTGAGAAGTGATGAGTGAAAAATTGATTGATAATTGAATGATTCTCATCAGAATTATCACTTTTGATCGATTCTCCTGCTTTAGAGAAAAGTAGAGCAAGGATCTTTCGTATTCTTCGGAATTTACTTTAGTAAATAACTTTTACTTTAGTAACATTTTACTTTAGTACATTTCCTTCTAGCGCACTTGATTCTAAAGTCTATTCCAAGCCTCCAGACTGATCAAATCCTTTTTTCCAATCCTTTTTAGACAATCCTTTTTGGACAATCCTTTTTAGACAATCCTTTTTGGACAATCCTTTTTGGACAATCCAGATCAATCCAGACAATCCAGACTCATCCAATCGATTTCTCTACTCGTTAGACTCCAGATCTAGGCTAGCGTCACCCAAAATCTTCCTCACTTCCCCAAGTGATTCAAAAATCTTCCTTACTTCCCCATGTGATTCAAAGATCTTCCTCGCTTCCCCATGTGATTCAAAGATCTTCCACACTTCCCCACGTGATTCAAAAATCTTCCTGATTTCCTAATCTATTGACCAATCAACTTTCTTTTTTAAAGAAACCTTTTTCTTCCTTTCTTCTTTCTTCCTTTCTTCTTTCTTTCTTCTTTCTTTTTAAAAACTGAGTCAGAGAACAAAAATGGGAAGAAATGGAGAGAAAATGGAAAAGAAAAAGGAAAAGAAAATGGCTGTTGGGCTATGAAGGTTCTTCGATTTTCCCCATCACCCATCTATGGGTTTTTTTTGGAAACACCCATCGTCAAGGTCAACCAGTAACACTGGGCTGTGTTTTGAGAGGGAAAATGGCATTTAGGCGACATGAAATTTTCCTTTTCACATTGCTCTTCATTTACAGGGGTCAAATTCAAGAAAGCGATTAAGAACGGACGGGGGAAACGGGGGAAAATTGGTGGAATCATGGGGAATATCGATTTTTATCTTATGCATATGCAAATTTCATGGTTTGTCTCCGGTAGGGCACAGTTGAAGCTTTATAAAAGTCAGCTTTGGTTGCTGAAAAGTCGATTTTCTTGCTTAAAAGTCGCTTTTCTTGCTCAAGAAAGGCTTTCCTTTGCTCAAGAAAGGCATTTCTTTTGGTGAAAAATGGCTTTTCTTGGTGAAAAATGGCTTTTCTTTGCTTAAAGCTCGCTAGAAAACTGTTTCAAGTTGAACTGAATTCAAGATATGCCCCAAGATATGCCTAAAAGGCCCCTCAAAATTTTAAAGGACACCTATTTTTGAATTTTATCCAATGCATACAAAATTTTTGAGAAAAACGGGTTTGAAGTTTGGAGGAAAAACGAGGTGCCGCCGTGATATAGGGCCGAATTACCAGCCCCGAAGCGATGACCGGGTGGTGTAGTGGTTAGTGTGCTCGGCCCTCGCTCTGCTGCTCTCTGGTCGACCCGGGTTCGAATCCTCTTGGCTGCGAAACTTTTTCTTTTCACTACTAAAAGCCATTTTTTAAGTCTTAGAAGCCATTTTTTAAGTCTTAAATGTCAGCTTTAAGTCTTGAAGGTCAGCTTTAAGTCTTAAATGTCAACTTTAAGTGTTAAATGTCAGCTTTAAGTCTTAAATATCAACTTTAAGTCTTGAAGGTCAGCTTTAAGTCTTGAAGGTCAGCTTTAAGTCTTAAATGTCAGCTTTAAGTCTTAAATATCAGCTTTAGGTCTTGAAGGTCAGCTTTAAGTCTTAAATTTCAGTTTTAAGTCTTAAAACCCATTTTCAAGTCTTTAAATCCATTTAAAACTCGTCCTTTTTAACAGTTCATCCTTTTTAACAGAAACACTTCTCTAGTCAGTCAGTTTAGTCAGATTTTTCTCTAGTTTCTGATCGATTCGATGAGTGGAACGTGGAAAGCTTGCCTCTGTTCTTAGATGAAATTTCCTTGAAATCGCCGGCAATCTGTTGATTGTTTTTCTAGGTCAAAATAACAGGATTCTTTTGATAAATATTGTTGTCGTTTGAAAGGGGGGAAATGGTGATAAACAGATGATAAAAGCAGACGATAAAAACAGATGATAAAGAGGATGAGAAATCGATAAATATTTGAGATCTAGATTCGAAATCTAGATTCGAGATGATTCGAGATGATTAGAGATTCCAGATGATTAGAGATTCCATCAAATTCTCCCTTTCTGCCATTGATTTAAGAGCTAGATTGAGATTTAATTAATTTAAAGATTTTAAATTCAGCTGAACTTCTTTAAATAAATGAGTATTATGAGTGAGGTTGATCAAAGACACCTGGTTGATCAAAGGTTGGGGTAATCTAGGGAAGACAACTGTCTGCCCTAGGTTACCCCATACCTAGGTTACCCCATACCTAGGTTACCCCATACCTAGGTTACCCCATAACTAGGTTACCCCAGAACTAGGTTACCCCATAACTAGGTTACCCCATAACTAGGTTACCCCATAACTAGCTACCTTTTTAATACTGAGACCTTTTTAGTACTGAAACCCTTTTCAGTATCAATCAATTTTATAAGGGAAAATGAAAAAAAATGAAAGAATTATCAGTGATTATTGATCGAAATGATCGAAAAAGAGTTGAAATAACTCTTTTTCTCTGTATAATATCCTATATAATCCTATATCTCTATATAATAGAATATCCATTCTTTTTATTCTCTTATTCTCTTTAAACATTCACTGAAGCATTCACATTCGAGCTAAATCTGTGCCTTTAAAGGCAGATTTGAATCACAATGGATGGATGAATGGATTAGGCTGAGAATGGAAAAAAGTACAATAAAATCTATTGGATTATAGATCCAATAGATTGGATCTATAGTCCAATAGATTATAGTGCGCTAGAAAGGATGCGTTGCAAAGTTTGAGCACAAAGTACAGTAGCTGTAATTGTACAAAGTAGCTGCAATTTTTTAATCAGTAGCTGTAATCTTTTTACATCTTTCCTGTAGCCCTTCGAAATCGAAATGAGGCTAAATGTCATTGTCTTCTTTTCCTTTTTCTTCCTTTCTTTCTTTCTTTCTTTCCTTTCTTTCCTTTCTTTCCTTTCTTTCCTTTCTTTCCTTTCTTTCCTTTCTTTCTTTCCTCTCTCTTCTTTCTTCTCTCTTCTCTCTCTCTCTTCTCTCTCTTCTCTCTCTTTCCTCTCTTTCTTCTCTCTTCTCTCTTCTCTCTTTCTTCTCTCTTCACTCTCTTTCCTTCCTTTCTTTCTTCCTTTCTTTTTTCCTTCCTTTCTTCCCTTCTTTCTTTCCTTCTCTCTTCTCTCTCTCTCTCTTTCTCCTCTCTTCCCTCTCTTCCCTCTCTTCCCTCTCTTCCCTCTCTTCCCTCTCTTCCCTCTCTTCCCTCTCTTCCCTCTCTTCCCTCTCTTCCCTCTCTTCCCTCTCTTCCCTCTCTTCCCTCTCTTCCCTCTCTTCCCTCATTTTCACCCATTTGACCCCATTGAAGTGAGTCCATTTGAAAAGAAAAAGAGATCAAATTGAAAGATCAAAATCAAATTCAAGAGATTTCAGATTCACTATTGCTAAGAATAGAATGAGAACTGAAAAATAAATTGGATTTGAAAAATCTTTAGACATTTTTAACCGTATGTTTTTCTTCAAGAAAAAAAAAACCCATTTTTCTGGTGCCATCTTTCTTTTCCCGATGAGTCACCAATATTTTCTTCTCTTAAAGATTCAAATCTTGCCTCGATCTTTGAAAAGTCACAATGTTTCAGCCAAAAAAACGCGACAGGACGTTATGAAATAGAAAATGGGGGAAATCTTTGGATAAATCTTTCAAAATGGAAATCTTTCAATGGATGTAGGTACTAGAAGCGCTTAGAAATAAGTATTAATAACTAAATTCGAGTACAGTTCAGTACTGAGAACAAATGCAATACAGCAATACAATGAATTCACTAGGAATTAATCAATTCATTGTATTGCTGTATTGCATTTGTTCCCAGTACTGTACTGTACTCGAATTTAGTTATTAATACTTATTTCTAAGCGCTTCTAGTACCTCCAGAGTTGTTCGAGAAATCGTTTTCTTCTTGCTTGGCTTCTTGCTTTGCAGAATTGGATCTAACTTCTGGCTGAGCTTTAGCTTTGCTCTAGCTCTAGCTCTAGCTTTGCTCTAGCTTTAGCTTTGCTCTAACTCTAGCTTTGCTCTAGCTCTAGCTCTAGCTTTGCTCTAGCTCTAGCTCTAGCTTTGCTCTAGCTTTAGCTTTGCTCTAACTCTAGCTTTGCTCTAGCTCTAGCTCTCGCTTTGCTCTAGCTTTAGCTTTGCTCTAACTCTAGCTTTGCTCTAGCTCTAGCCTCGCTTTGCTCTAGCTTTAGCTTTGCTCTAACTCTAGCTTTGCTCTAGCTCTAGCTCTAGCTTTGCCATAGCTCTAGCTTTGCCATAGCTCTAGCTTTGCTCTAGTTTTGCTCTAGCTCTAGCTTTCCCATAGCTCTAGCTCTAGCTTTACTCTAGCTCTAGCTTTACTTTAGCTCTAGCTTTGCTCTAGCTCTAGCTTTGCTCTAGCTTTGCCATAGCTTTAGCCTTGCTCTAGCTCTAACTCTAGCTTCCTTGTCATTCACTCTTTCTCTTAGCAAGTTAGGGTACTGGATAGCTCAGTGGTTGAGCTCAGGCTCAGGTTGTGGTTGAGTGGTTGGTTGAGTTGAGCAAGAGCAAGAGCAAGTGCAATTGCCCGAAAAGCAAAAGGTTAGTCGATGGTTCAATCCCTAATCTGTTTTCTTGTCAATTCCTGTACTTCTTTACATGATTTCATTTCATTTCCTAAATCATTTGGACCCAGTTTTCCATTTCCTATTCATTTGGACCCAGCTTTGGATCATTTGGACCCAGCTTTGGATCATTTGAACCCAGCTTTGGATCATTTGGATCCAGTTTTCCATCTCCACTACCATTTCCGACACCATTAAACGGTACGCTATCTAGCGCACTAATTACCAAAGTGATTGAAGTCAGAGAAAGGATTGAAATTGAAAACGATTGAAGTTGAAAACGATTGAAATCCTTGTGTGAAGTGACGTCATCGTCACTGTATTCCTGTATTCCCAGTTTTTCAATTCCTTTTGAATCTCCTTCTCGATCTTCACTGTCTCGTGGTGGTGAGACGAAAAGATTCGAATCTCTTTCGTCTCTCTTGCCCTTTTTGTCTTCTGTCTATCTAATCTTTTTCTTTTCTTTTCTTTTCTTTTCTTTTCTTTAATCGAGGGATTTTTAATACAACAGGTTAACGACTTTTATTCGTTTTTTTGAAAAAAATATGAGTAATAATGTTTTGAGAGATTTCGATAGAGATTAGAACTTTCTTTTCATTGAAAAAGTTGAGAAAAGAACATTGAGATTCTTGAGTTTTGATTGAGAAGAGGATTCGAGTGGTTTAGTTACCCAAAATTGCTATTGCTATTGCTATTGCTATTGCTATTGATAAAGACGGGAATTCGATTCTCATGTCTTTCCTTGGAAATATTGTGGTATAGGAAAGGTATTGGATTATTGGAATTGGAGTTGGGGTATTGGAATGGGGTATTGGAAAGGAAAAAGTGGAGGTGATTTCGTTGATTCATTTCCGCAAATCATTAGATTAAAGTTGAATCAAATGAATCTAGGTTTTAAATGGAAAGAAATCTAGAATAAAAGCAAATCGAGTCTAGAATCAAAGCAAAGCAAATCTAAGCAAATCAAAGCAAAGTCCCGAATCAAAGCAAAGCAAGTCTAGAATCAAATCAAAGCAAAGCAAAGCAAGTCCCGAATCAAAGCAAAGCAAGTCTAGAATCAAAGCAAAGCAAATCAAATCAAATCAAATCAAATCAAATCAAATCTAGAATCAATTCTACTCTATTTCAGTGTCTCGAGAAGTACTGTGGCTATGGATTTCTTCCGGATAAAGACGGGAATCCGATTCTCATGTCTTTGCTTGGAAATTGTGACGTTGAAGGCAAGTTAAACTTATATCTTTTGCAAAAGCTGTTACTTATAGCTGCAAAAGCAGAAGCTTAAAGCTGTAAGTTAAACTTACAGTTTTTGTACTTTAAGATAGAATTTAGTTTACAGTTACAATTACAGTTACAGTTACAGTTTTAGTACAGTCAAGTTTCCCAATAAATCAAAGAACATTTCGCCTTCAGATCCCTTTCAATTCCCCTTCAGATCCCCTTCAATTCCCCTTCAATTCCCCTTTAGATCCCCTTTAGATCCCCTTCAATTCCCCTTCAGATCCCCTTCAGATCCCCTTCAATTCCCCTTCAATTCGTTTTTCTTTCTAGGAATGCTTCGATCAGTCGCTTCTCTTGATTACATCAAATTCTCCCTTGCCGCTATTGAAAAGGGAATGCGTTTGTGTGAGATTCGCTCGAAAACCGTGAGTTCACTTTTACAACTTTGTGCAACTTTTAGCTGTTGGGGAAATCGGGGAAATGCTGAAATTGTTCGGGGAAATCAAAAGCTTAAAATAGTTGAGAAATCGTGGAAATTGTTGGTGATTGTTGCTGATTTTTGAGGGTTTTTTGAAGAGTTTGTCCTTGACTTTTGATCAAACATTTTTCCTTGAAACCTTTCGAAATTTTAGCGAAAGAAACTTGTAGAGAAATTTGGTTGACCTGGGAAATGAGTCTACAACGAAATAAGTCTACAACTAGGGTTCAGAGTTGGATAGAGACTTGAAAGGCTGGAGAGACTTGAGAGACTTGAAAGACTTGAAAGACTTGAAAGACTTGAAAGACTTGAAAGACTTGAATAAAGAGCATTTACCACAAAATCATTGTAATAGAAAGTACAATTTTAGAGTGGAAACGCGTGGGAACAAATGCTGTTAGTTTTCGATTTGGATCACGTCTCAACAGCTCATTTCGCGAGTCGTCAATTCGCCTCCGCTTTCACCACATTGTGCATGCTTTTCCAAGAGCATTATCCACTCGTTTTGTCAAAGATTTTGATTATTCGGTTAGTTGTTGACGAAAATAATATAGTAGAAACGAAAATAATAGAGTTTCCCTATAAAAATCGATTAAAATCGATCATTTTAGAGCTCCTGAAATGGCTCGGATGGCCTACTCCTCAATGACGGCTTTTCTCTCCGATTCAGTCACTCAGCTTATCGAAATGTATTCAGAAGTAAGCTGAAATGAAGAAATTGAAGTCATTTTGAAGTTCTGTTTTGTTCTGTTCTGTTCTGTGCAACAGTTTATGCAAGAGTTTAACAACAATTTATGCTTAAAGTCAAAAACTGATGATTTCAGGGTGAATGGAGGAGAGAGCTCGAGAAATACGTTCATCTTGATGCTTGGCCATTGCATTGGGGAGGGAAAATGGCTGAGGAAGGAGATCCAAAGTGTCCATCAATGATACGGTTGGGAAATTTGCACAAGCCAGCATAGCCGACTGGCTAAGAGCCAGGCTCAGGCTCAGGCTTAGGCTTAGGCTCAGGCTGAGTATCCGAGTCGGGAGCTAGTCGGGAGGTCAAGGGTTCGATCCCAGTATTATTGCTTCTTTTTTCTCATCTATGTTACATCCGATCTAGAACTCTGTCCAATATACAGGTTTTCCCAAAATTCCCCCTTCAACGGCTTTCTATCGATTTCTATCAATCACGCTCAGGAATTTCATCCCAAGCCTTCTTCAGAGACCGTATGAATTGATGTGTGTGCCTTAGCGCAAGCCTCATTAGTGCCGGTTAAGTTAAAGCGTTTGATCGAAAGTCTGTTTCGCGGAAATCGTCTGTTTTGGTTCTTGCAAAAGGCGCTAGATCTCCATCATCACCATCGCTAGATCTACTTACTCTAAATACTACTTTACTCTAAATCGGACGTCTGATCCAGAATCAGTCTAGATCCAGAATCGGTCTAGATCCAGAATCGGTCTAGATCGGACGTTCGATCGGGCATAAGCTGTAGTGCAACCACTACATAAAAGTGCCTCCCGACACCGAGAGAGCAAAGTTATCATTGCCTTGACTAGGTGGGGTTCTAACTTAGAGGCGTTCAGTTATAATCCCGCAGATGGTAGCTTTGCACCATTGGTCGATCGACCATGAACGATCGACCATGAACGATCGACCATGAACGATCGACCATGAACGATCGACCATGAACGATCGACCATGAACGATCGACCATGAACGATCGACCATGAACGATCGACCATGAACGATCGACCATGAACGATCGACCATGAACGATCGACCATGAACGATCGACCATGAACGATCGACCATGAACGATCGACCATGAACGATCGACCATGAACGATCGACCAAGTGGATGAACCAAATGTCTGAGTCTGCGGTTCCTCTCGTACTAAGCAGGATTACTATCGCAACAATAGTCAATCTAGTTCAGACGTTCGATCTAGAATCACTTTAGTTGACGTCCAACCGTTGACGTCCGATCCAGAATCACTCTCGATCGGACGTCCAACCAAGAATCAGTCCATCCGATTTCTATCTGATCTATCAATCAGTCCATTTCTATCCGATCGGACGGATTTCTAGAGCGGCCGTAACATATACAGGATGGCTGATAATTACGTGCGCCAAAGAAAACGCCATAATTTAATTTTCTTTCAAAGAAAATGTAAAAAACTTTATTTATATAATAGTTGTAACAAAAGCATTTAATAATCACAAGAAATTTTCTAAGTGGCCTCCATCCGCTTTGATACAGGCTTCAATTCGCTTCTTTACAGAATCGACGGTGCGGCGGAGATAATTTGCATCTAAGTCGTTCCAGATTTTGATCAATTCTCGACGTAAATCATTCAAATTGGTGATTTTTCTATTTCTCAATTGTTCTTCCATAAAACCCCAAACCGAAAAGTCCAACGGATTGAGATCCGGGCTGTTTGCAGGCCATTGATCCTTCGTCAAAAAAGAGCCAATTTTGGTTTCGAGAAAGCGAATTGTTGTTTTGGCTCCGTGGGCCGGCGCCCAATCTTGTTGAAGGGTCAAATTGGGATGGCTCCTCTTCCATGGCACCACAGCTTTCTCGAGAATCTCTTTTTGATAGACTTTTGCGTTAATCTTCACATTTTTATCGATAAAAACCAACGGGGTCTTGCCCGAAGCACTGATGCCACCCCAAACCATCAAACTTTTTGGAAACAGACCTTTTGTAGCGACTTTTCGTTTACGAGTGCTCTTGAGAGCTGGACTGAGAAGTTGACGGTGATTTTGTGAGTTTTTAGCCACTTCCAAGGTGAAAATCTTCTCATCTGACCAAAGAACATCGTCAATGCGCCGCACCTTGAAAAAAGCTCGCAATTTCTTGCATTTCTCCTTCCGGTTTTGCTTGGCTTGATCGGTGAGCACTTGCCCGTTTAACAGTCGATAACTTCGAAGTCCGAGCTCATTTTTCACTATCGATTGAACCGAGAAACGCGAAATTTGAAGCTGTTTTGCCATCTTGTTCAAACTACGATCGTCTTTTCGCTCGATCCTCCTCTTGATGATCCCACGCATCTTTCGGGTGTTAACGGTCCTCTTTGGTCCTCTTCCGGGCTTGGACTGAACATGCCCCTCATCTTTCCATTGCTTTACGATCTTCTGGACGGTCCTCAGAGCCACCCCAAGCCTCGATGCGATCGACGAGTTCTTCATGCCGCTCGTCGCCAGCTGTGCGATTGCGTCCCGACTAGCGCACGTCTTTGTCATGACCTAGAAAACAACTTTTTTAACAAAAAATTATTAGACCACGATAAAAAGAATATTAAAACACAAAAAGATGAGTAGTAATGCTTTATACATTGTTTAAAACTATGATGCTGATGCTGCGCGCACGTAATTGTCAGCCACCCTGTATACAAATCTTTTTAGGGCTTAAAAGTTGTGCTTTTGTATTTTTTGTACCAGAATATTCGTGTGAATTGTATTTTTTTGTACCAGAATGTGGTATTTTTTTACATGACTCAAATCCTTATTCAGATATGGTCTTGGCCCAATCCCGGACACTTTCTTCGTCGATTCAGAGACAGTGATGCCCGATTATGACGAAATGACAACCGTTTATGCTGGAGATAAACATTTGATACAAATCAAAGTGAAGAAACCGAGCAAAATCGCGTGAGTTTTCGAATTCGATGCCAGAAAGGCACAAAAAAGCACAAGAAACACAACAATAACGTTTACAAATCTACAAATCGTTTACAAATCGACAAATCGTTTACAACTCTACAAATCGTTTACAATTTCTATATCCCACTCAATTTCCAGTTGGCAATACATGACCGGCGACGACGACATCGGTTTCTGCGTTCATTACGACAAAGCGATGGACAAGGATAATTTGAATGAGATGGAGGTCGTCTATCCGTATATTCGGTGAGTAATTGAATATCGTTTTAGATCTAAAATACCCTCAACGCAACCATTTCAGCCTTGAATGCAGTCAAGTGCCGATAAACGGTCATCTAAACGCAGAGAAACCAGGAACATGTGAGTTTTAGAGACATTTCTCTTTGGCTAGATTTCCAGATCTGAATCTTTAATCACATAAAAGTCAAAAGTTAAAAGTCAAACTGAAAAAGTCACCACGGCGACCATCTATCGCCGAAGGGGGTCGAACTCGGAGTGTGTGTGGGCTGTAGACCAGAGCACCGCTGATTGCGCTAAGGAGACCATCCACCGCTCCCCGTTAAACGGGTTTTTCAGCATCCCGTTAACTGCTAAAGGCGCCACGGCGACCATCCGTCCCTCTTGTTCAGCAGGTTTTTCGGCTGCTGAACGATCAAAAGCCCGCTTAACAAGGGGGCGATAGATGGTCAACGTGGTACAGTGTGGGACGCGCTGGTTTGCAGCCCAGACGATCCGGGTTCGACCCACCTTAGCGGCACTTGGTCTTCACCTTTTCATTTTTTTAATGCTATTTAATTAAAATAACACAACTACATTATATTCTAAGGTTTTCTAACGAAGTTTTAGCCGACAGACAGACAGACAGACATACAGACATACAGACAGACAGACAAACAGACAGACAGACGGACAGAGAAACAGACAAGCAGACAGACGGACAGACAGACAGATAGATAGACAGACAGACAGACATACAGACAGACAGACAGACAGACAGACAGACAGACAGACAGACAGAGAAACAGACAAGCAGACAGACAGACTAGTAGATTTATAGATATATATAGTAGACTTTATATATATCAGCTTTCCAGATATCCTCGAATTCGACAACTATTATTCATGGTTTTCGGCGAAACAACTCCGCTACAATATCGAGATAGAGGATTTGTAAAGGAAAAAACAAGGAAACGAATGAAATACTCTGTACATATTGATCAATGTTTTTTATTGAAAAAGTCGACTCTAGCTTTCTCATTTAAACAAAAAAAGGTATGAGAGAATGATTGAGAGAAGAAATTTCACTTCCTGATGATGAGAAAATTTGAGTGAAAGATTGGCGAAATATTTTGAGATGGGAAATTGGATTTGGAAATTGGGGAAAGGGGTTAAACTTGTGGAGAAGGGGACTTGTGGCTAGATCGAAACGCAAGCAATCTGGCACATTAAAAACCCCGCAGTTCAGTCAATTTCACTACTTCAGTCAATTTCTCATCTTTTTGAACAGGAAAAAAAGATTTTTGGCGGTTTAAATCCGGTTTTTCAGTTCCTTTTTCACTTCACGTTGTTGCCTTCAGATTTTTGCTCGGATAGAGTCGAGAATCCTTTTTTGTATATTTATTTGTGTGAAAATATTTCTTTCTTTTCAATTTCTGTTCTTTAAATGACATTCCCTTATTTGCTTTTTTTGCTTTTTTGCTTTTGGCTTTTGGAATTTTGATTTTGAATCTTTTGAATATATCAGTTTTAATATATCAGTGTATTTTTGTCGTGCTTCGTTTGAAATAAAGAATTGGACAAGATTTGAACGAGGATTGAGTATTGGATTGGATTGGATTGGATTGTAGAATGATGTAGAATGTTGTAGAATGTTGTAGAAGGTTGTAGAATGTTGTAGAATGTTGTAGAATGCTGTAGAATGCTGTAGAATGCTGTAGAACGTTGTAGAACGTTGTAGAAGGTTGTAGAATGTTGTAGAATGTTGTAGAATGGTGTAGATCTTGATTGTGGATAGCTTTTGCAAGCTTGTTGCTTTTGCATAGCTTCTGCATTGATAGCTTTTGCAAATCGGATTAAGCCTGGCTAGGGATGCTGTTGGATTTACGCCTTGGTTTTGGCCTGAGACCATCTTGTTGAGTTTTTTACGCTGATTCCGATGGTGCATGTCGTTTAGGGATGACGGCTATAAAATTTTGAGATATTTCGCTTCAAAGTTTACGTTAAAATTGAGCACCAATCATAAGGGTTCTACAAAGGTTTGTAAACATGAGCTCGTCAGGATGTAAACATATAAACATGAGGATAGTGGCCTAGAGCTTCGTCCAGATCCGACTGCAGCTCTGCTCCAGTCCCTGGTCCAGATCCGACTGCAGCTCTGTTCCGTTGTGTTCATGCTCATGTTTACAAACCTCTATAGAACCCTTATGACTCGTGGGTGCGCGTCTCGTCAAAATTGGATGTCCAATTTTGATGTAAATTTTGAAGCGAAATATCTCAAAATTTTAGAACCGTCATCCCCAAACGACAAACACCATCAGAATCAAGATCAAAACTGAACAAGATGTGCTAGATCTCGGCCCAAAACCGAGGGTGTAAATCCAAAAGCATCTCTAGTGAGGGAACGTGGCCGGTGACCGAAGAGGAAATCGACCCAGGACCCATAGTCGTGTTTTGAATCCGTAGTCGACAGCTTTAGGCAATGCAAAATTCAATGGAGGCAATGCAATGGCAAAATTTGAACAGCTTTAGGTATGCACCACATCGCTAGCTGGTTCAGTCGTGAAAAACGAGCTCAAATAAGCAGGCCTAAAGCTTGTTATGTCGGGTCACAGGCCTCAAGGGCAAAAACGGAAAACGGATTTAGAATCGGCGTTCTCAGAAACGTTCGGAATCAGCGTCTATAAGATGGAGTTTGTTTTAAAAGTTTACAGGTATTTCCTAGTTAGTTTTCGACGTTTCCTAGTTAGCTTTCTAGCTTCTAACCGGTTCTTTGATTGATATTTTGCACCAGACAGCTCCATTTACTTGTTCAACATTGAAGCTCGCTCGTTTTCCCGAACTGGATCGTACATCTGTCAAAAAAGTCATGTAAAAGATCTTTTCTGAAAGAAAGAAAGATCTCTTTTCTCAAAGAAAGATCCCGGAAAGAAATTTGATCAAAGGACAGGAATGAACCAAGTGATGGGAAGGGGATTGGTACTGGAAGGGGCAGCTGACCGTTTGTGCCCTCAAGACTCAACACTTTCCGACTTCAAGTCAAAAAATGAAAAGAGAAATCTCTTTTAGAGAAGATTTTTTGGTTCCAATCGAACACACACTCTTTTCTCTCTTTTTGTGAATGAAAAACGGTCTGACAGCCCCGTCCAGTGACCTGGAGGGGAAATCTTTGAGCGAATTGGCCCCAGGCAACTTTTCCCCTTTCATTTCCCCTCCATCAATACTTTTTCCGAGTTTTGTTTTGTTCAGTAATTGGTCATCGATGGGTTTTTCCCATTGTTTTTGTTTTTGCTTTGTTTTGTTTTGATTTGTTTTGATTGTCGAGCTCTTGGGGATCTAATAGAATAACATGGACTCTAATAGAATAACATCTAATAGAGTCCGGGTCCAGATTTCGTTAGAACTAGCAGAATTTACTAGATCCATTGGGTTGATGGAAAAGTCCTTTCCGATTTTTTGGGAGAGTATCTTAAATTTGTCGAATTTTGACGTTGTTAAATCTATTGTTCTCTATCTCATCCTAAAGCTGAATTCAAGACGGATCGATTGGTAAAAACCGTTTTGAGATAGCTCTTTTCTAAAAGTTTTTACAGCTATTTTAGTAAAGGGCGGCAGAGCCAAAAAATGGCTGTTTTCACGTTTCGTTAGTTTTCCGTGCAGAAACCTAGGCTAAAAACATGTGTTTCGTGATCAGCGTCAAAAATAACCCCTAAACACGCATTTTCAGAATCTTAGCAAAAAATTTTTGAAAAATATTGTCACCGGTGGAAGTCGAGCCAGCGACCCTCAGATCAATAGCCTTTCCGCGGCTTTTCGCGATTTTCCTTCGTTTTTCTCGTTTTTTTTTGTTGAAGAATGCCCTGATGGTCCCACCAAACACACAGCATTGTCTTTTTTGGGTGAAGTTCTGCTTTTACCCTTGGAGTTGCTTGTTGATCGGAATCAGCCCATTCTTTCCTTGACTTCACATTCACGTAGAGACACCATTTTTCGTCACCTGTCACTATCCGATGAATAAATCGACAATCCTGACCTCGGCTTTTCATGTGCCTACCAAGAAGGAGTTCGGCTACCTCACATCTCTTCCGGAGAAAAGAGGTGTGGAACCCAGGATCCGAGCTTTTGAACTTTTCCCATTTTCCGAAGATGTTTCAAAATCGTGTTACGGTGGCAATTCATTTGCTCAGCGAGTTCCCGACTCGTTTGGTTGAAGAGGATCCTCGATTGTTCTTCAACAAAAAAAACGAAGGAAAAACGCGAAAAGTTTTTTAAAAGAGATATCTTTTCGCGATTTTCCTTCGTTTTTCTCGTTTTTTTTGTTTTTAAAAAAAGTTGTCCAGCCAAAGTTCGCACAAACAAAACAAAAAAAAACGTTTGCACATATAAAAATTATTTTGACTGGATAATACAGGGTGACTGATAAGTATCCAGAAAAGTATTTGGATATACAGGGTGTCCAACAACTATGGTGACTGACAAAATGTCAACAAAAGTCTATCGACCTTATTTGCAAACATTTCGAATTCAAAATAGCCATCATTAGCATTAAAGGGGGGTAACAATCGTGGTAACAGCAAACAATCATAACAACAATCGGCAACGAGGTAACAATCGTGGCCTATTCTCATTAAAAAAATTTTCGAATTCATTTATTTCGTGTTTATTTGTTAGATTTATTGCTAAGAATAGTAAAAATGAATTGACAAAATGAATTTGAATCCGGAAAATCCTTGAACTTTCTTTAGAAATCGGTATCGACATTGATCGGCAGCTAAATTAATTCATAAATAACAAAGAAAATTAACAAAACAAACAGAAAAACCATAAAATATGTATAAAGGGATAATTTAAACGCTTAATTTAATAACTTAATATAACAATCCTATTAGGTTGATGCAAAAGAAATTTAGTTTTTTTACAAAATTAAATTTAATCAAAAATTCCTTTAGTTAACAATTTATTCGAAACAATAAGCACCATCGTTATCTATAAAATAAAACGTTATCTATAAAACCCTTCAAACGTTGTTTCAGATTGCGGATCCCCTTATCGAAGAAGTTTTGATTCTGTAATTGAAAGTAGTCGGTCACCCAAATCTCGACTTCGGAGCATTCTTAAACTGGAAATTTGCAAGGAAATGTTGCATCGATCTGAAGAAAACCAAATGGTGATAAGTCTGGACTAGCGGTAAGACCTTCCACCCTAATTCCTCTAACTCCATGCAAGAAGCTTTCACTGTGTGAGCTGGCGCGTTGTCACGGAGAAAATTTGACTGTCGAGGGATTTAAACCCTTTTGATGCAAAATTTGGTCAACCTTCTTGAGATGTAAGCAAGACTGGAGATGTTTGGAAAGCTCTCGTGTTGTTTGTATTGAATCGGCTTCAATAAATTGTTCCAATTCATTATTATCGATCGCTGCCGAGCAATGGTTCGCCTTCAAGAGATCCAACCTTGTGTATCAACAGCTTTGTGAGATGGAGCACCGTTGAATTGTTGGCATTCTCTGGTGAATCTCGTCCTTTACGATCTTCATTGGAGCCCGTTTCTTTGAAATGTTTCAGAGCGCGAAAAACATCCTGTCTCTTTTCCTGCAAGATTCGAGATATCTCTGCGAGTGTTTTTCCTTGCTGATGAAGAGTAATGGCTGGACTTCGTAATAATGGTTGGACTTCGTAATAATGGCTGGATTTCTTCTTAGACTTCATACCTAAAAAAATCATATCATCAAAACATCGAAAAGAGAAAAAAAAGACAGAAAGCAGTTAAACGTAGTAAGATACGCGTCACCATAATTGTGGGACACCATGGAATAGATTGCTTTCTCATTTGAACACAAAATTTATCGCATAAAACAATATTTTCAATTATTCTCTACAAAAACATGACAAAAAAAACAACATGATTTTCAAAAAATGAAAAAGAAACGACGACGCGACGCTCCCATCGACTACCTCCAAATGGCGGCGACGTCAATTGGAATGCGACGTTGTGCGATTCGACAACTTTCTTCCTTTCAAAATCGCAATTTTCATCTGTTGGATCCGCGAAAGCGATTTTCCACGCCACATCTTCCTAAAAAATAAAAATTAAAGAAATAGAACACGCAAAAAATGGTTATTACGGGTATAAAATGAAAAAGAAACGTGGTGGTTTTATCATTTTGCAAAATAAAGAAATGATTAAAAACGACGACGCGGCGCTCCCATCAACTACCTCAAAATGGCGGCAACGTCAATTGGAACGCAAGGTCCCGGAGACTTCTTCCTGCCATAATTGAAAGGATCCTTCCAGAAATTTGCGACAACTTGATGCGAGCGCTTCATTTTCTTTGCGATCTCCCGATTCGACAACTTTCTTCCTTTCAAAATCACAATTTTCATCTGTTCGATCCGCGAAAGCGATTTTCCACGTCCCATCTTCCTAAAAAATAAAAATTAAAGAAATAGAACAAGCAAAAAATGGTTATTACGGGTATAAAATGAAAAAGAAACGTCGTGGTTTTATCATTTTGCAAAATAAAGAAATGATTAAAAACGACGACGCGACGCTCCCATCGACTACCTCCAAATGGCGGCGACGTCAATTGGAATGCCACGTTGCGCGATTCGACAACTTTCTTCCTTTCAAAATCACAATTTTCATCTCTTCGATCCGCGAAAGCGATTTTCCATTGCTCTTTTGCTTTGCAATCAACTTTTGAGGCATATAACAACCTTCCGAAATCCTTTTGTCAAGTAAAAAAGTAAACGCACTTTTGTCTTGTGTCAACCGGATGCATCTGCGCCTTTTGCATCTGTTTTATAAGTCCTGTAGTCACCGAATTCGACAACAGACGTCCAATATGCCGTTCAGCGCGGACCGTGACCTTCTGAAGACGTTCCGGAGACTTCTTCCTGCCATAATTGAAAGGATCCTTCAAGAAATTTGCGACAACTCGGTGCGAGCGCTTCATTTTCCTTGCGATCTCCCGATTCGACAACTTTCTTCCTTTCAAAATCGCAATTTTCATCTGTTGGATCAGCGAAAGCGATTTTCCACGTCCCATCTTCCTAAAAAATAAAAATTAAAGAAATAGAACAAGCAAAAAATGGTTATTACGGATATAAAATGAAAAAGAAACGTAGTGGTTTTATCATTTTGCAAAATAAAGAAATGAGAGAGAAAAAGAAAATGACGACGCGGCGCTCCCATCGACTACCTCCGACGACGGCGGCGGCGGCGGCGGTCGGCGACGTCAATTGGAATGCGACGTCGCGCAAAAATTAACACTTAACAATAAGATAAAAGCAACATTTAAACTTTACGACTTTTAGTCTTGTGTTTTTTTTTGTTTTTTTCCAATCTAGAACAACTCTGATCAAGATTTTGAGATCAATATTATATAAAATCAAGATTTTTATATAAAACTGGGCTTATAATAGAGTTTCTTTAAGAAATCTTTCGAAAATTTGTAATAAAAGCTAAAAGCTATGATTTCTCAAGAAATCTTCTCAATTCCCTATTTCCCAGCCATTTTTGTTTTCATTCTTGATTTTCTCTGATTGTTTTCAACTCCTTTTCAACATAAAATCTGACTTTGATCAATTTGATCAATTTGATGAAAATTTCTGGGTGTACTTTTGAATAAACATTTTCCCGCCAAGTGAAAACAGATGTCACTCAATTTTTGGGGTAAAACGATCACTCGTTGATCACTAGCTTAAGCTTAGCTTAGCTTAGCTTACTTTACCCAAAGATTTGACTATAAACTGTTTTTCTTGTTAGAATCCTGTAAAGCTCTTGTTTCTTCTTGTTTCTTCTTGTTTCTTTTGTTTCTCTTCTTTCTCTTGTTTCTTTAATGGTTTATTTGCCAAATTGTTACTGATTGTGTAAATGAGGTGAATCTATCACCTAAATATCCTTAAGCCTAAGCGAACATTGAAAGGATCAGAGAAAAATGTGTTACTTCGTGAGTTTCTCTTCATTTTATCAGAGAAAAGGTAATTTGAGATGAGAAAATGATTCCTTTGGTCTGTTCGAATCTTTTCTCAGTATCAACGGCAGAAATACAGCTATAGTTGAAAGAATGAGAGGATATGAAGCTATGGAATGAGGAAAAGAATTGCACTTTGGAGTTTAGTTGATTTATTGGGCTTTAAACGTATTTGAATGCTTTTGAATACTGTAAGCTGAATGTATATGGTTTTACGATCACTACAGGCTTACTGGACTTGTAATGTTCAATATTTTCTCTTCCGCAAGCTTATTAGACTTCAAACCTACTGCAATGTTCTATGTTTTCTCTTCTGTAAGCTTATTAGACTTCAAACTTACTGCAATGTTCAATATTTTCTCTATAATCCCTCCTCCAGTCTCCAAATTTCAATTTCCTCTCAAATTTCAGAAAATCCTCTTCAAAAGCTCACTTTTAAACAAATTGGTGATAAATGAAAGGTATGTTTTCTTTTGTTGAATCTAATTTCCGTTCACTTTCAGATGTTCGCTCGAGAGGCTGAGTTCTCACCGATTGGACCGCTCAGTCCAATCTCGAAGGGAGTTGAGTGAGTTTGAAAGAGTCTACCGGAGGATTTTGGCTACTATAATGCTGTGTAGAGTTTAGAAAGTACAAACAAAAACCACAGTAAACCCATTGATTCTAAAATTGATCTGTTCATTTCATTTGTTCATTTTTTCTTTTGATATTTCTTTCCAATCTCCTTCTTTCTAATCTACTTCTTTCTAATCTACTTTCTTCTAATCTTCCAATCTTCCAATCCTCCAATCTTCCAATCTTCCAATCCTCCAATCCTCCAATCCTCCAATCATCCCATCCTCCAATCCTCCAATCTTCAACCTTCAAAGTGTGTTTGAATGCATTCTGTGGATGGGGATTCTTTTTGTTTCAATCCGACTCTTCCTTCATCACATCTGTTTCCGATTTGGATTACATTTGATAGTTTTGATTGAGAGAGTTTCATGGTTTAGAGATTTTTTAGGAAAAACTAGGAAAACTGAGGACTAATCTAGATTTTGGGCATGGAGATCTCTTTTTTGGGGTTATTTTGATTTGTTTGTTTGTTTGAAATCAGTGCACAGGCATTCTATCTTGTTCCAAAGGTAAATAAAGCGAAATATCCATGCCCAAGATCACAAATTCATAAAGAATAATGAAAAGCAAAAAAGATCTTGATAAAGAGTAAAATCTTAATGGAAAATAAGCCTTGTCAAGTGAGGGAGTCGAACCCACGGACCCCAGAACGGGGAACCGTTTTGTAGGCGAGTACGCTATCCACTACACCACAACCATCGCACGATGGGTCGCGTGAGTTTGACTCAAGAATGTCATTTGAAGAGGTCGCGACCCCTTCCGCCCCTTTTAGTGACACTCTTGAGTCGAATTCAAGTGACCCTGTCAAGCGACAGTCGTGGTGTAGTGGATAGTGTCCTTGATTACAAAACGGTTGCCGTTCTCAGCTCCTTGGGTTCGAATCCCCTCCTTAACAAATCTTTGCTTTTTGTTTTATTAGATATGATTTATCTGATTAATTCAATATTTCAACTTAAGGGTGTATAGCAAAGTCTTTAATCTCGGAAATCTCGGGTTTAAAAGCTATTCAATAGATTTTGATTACAGATTCGCATTCTCCGTTTGATTTTGTATCGAACTTCGAAATTTCACAGTAACCTAGGACTGACTTTTGTAAATAGCTTTTCCCAATCATTAAATCAACAATGGTAGTGTCAAAGTTTCTGTTTTCCCTGCCGCAAACACAATTCGACCCGTGAATCGTCATGCGCCAGCCGGCAAACGAAAGAACAAACGAAAAAGTGCACCAGGCGTGGAATTTGTTGTTCTTGTTCTCCTCCTTTTCCTCCTTCTCCTCCTTCTCCTCCTCTCCCTCGATGATCCCCCAGCTCCTCCCCAACCTCACAATCCCAATGTCAGCTGTCTCACACAAGGTGGTCGCCTCATCGCGGCGACTGGCTCAAGGCCAATCAAAGGCAAAGCGGTCGTCGTGCGAGTGGAAAAGTGGCCGCGGGCGGGGGTTGATCGATCGATCGGCTTTCTCGACTTTTCCCTCTCTTTTCTCCGCTCAACCACTCCACTTGTTCTTTGCCATTTCGTCCACAGAATACCGAATCAGGAATTGCTGATTGCTGCTACCTCGAAAACTTTTTCTTCAATCGACTTTTCTCCACATTAATTCATTCTGGCCTCCGCATGGCTGATTTGTAAGTTCAAGAAACATTTGAGAACAGAGCTTGACAGCAGAGCTTGACAACAGAGTTTAGTCTTTTAGTCTAGATTCTTAAGGTAGTCTAGATTCTTTATTGGTTTTTGATTCATTCTTGGTTCATTCTTGATTCATCCTTGGCTCATTCTTGATTCATTCTTGGCTTATTCTTGGCTCATTCTTGATTCATTCTTGGCTTATTCTTGGCTCATTCTTGATCCATTCTTGGCTCATTCCATTCTTGCTTCACACTTCATCTATTACCAAAATAATCAAAAATCCTATTGTTCTTTATCCATTCATTTCTCAATTTCCTTCCAAAATCTCCCTTTTTTCCCATTTCGATTTCCCTATCTAATCTCTGACTCTCCATCTTTTCCATTTTAATGTGGACATTGTTGTTTGCCAGCTAACGCCATCAAGAATCACTAAAAAAAGAGGGAATTGTTTGCTTTGTGAGAGGAAATCATATGTAAAAGGATTAGAAGGGTCGACTATAGTGATATGACGAAGAATGAAAAGGGAAATGTGAAGGTGTAAGGAGAAATGAAAGAATGAAATGGGAAATGCAAGCTTGGTAGGAATTTTGAGTAGACTTTGGGTTCAAATCGTAAACACACTCGTGCACTGATCGAGTAAAATGAAGAACTGGATACATCAGAAAGTGCTGACATTTTGAAAGCACGAATTGAATGCCAAGCCGAGCCAAGCCAAGCCAAGCCAAGTCAAGCCAAGTCAAGCCAAGCCAAGCCAAGCCAAGCCAAGCCAAGCCAAGCCAAGCCAAGCCAAGTCAAGCCAAGCCAAGCCAAACCAAGCCGAGCCAAGCCAAGCCAGGCCGAGCCAAGCCAAGCCGATGAGGAATTCGATGTGGAATTACAAGGCTCATTGAATCATATCAAAATCTGGCTGATTGGAGGAAAACTAACGGTTTAACTACGATATTTTTCTCAAATAGATCCATTTTAGAACACAAGAGGAACATTATTCAAGAGGAACTCTAATTCTGAATAGAAAGTTTTGGATGAAACGTTTTCTCATTTAGGCTCAGTTCTCTCGAAACCAGTTAACATCAAATAAACATCAAATAAACATCAAATATCAAGCATTATCAATCAAAAAGTTTCTTGTTTGGTTTCTTTGGCAATAGTTAACCAAGATATTATGTTAGAAAAGAGTGGGAGTGGAGAAGAAGAAGATGATGATGATGAAGAAGATGAAGAAGAAGAGGAAGAAGAAGAAGATGAAAAAGAAGAAGAGGAAGAAGACGAAGAAGAAGAAGAGGAGAAAGAAGCAGAAGAAGAAGAGGAAGAAGAAGAGAAAGAAGAAGAGAAAGAAGCAGAAGAGGAAGAGGAAGAAGAAGAGAAAGAAGCAGAAAAAGAAGAAAAGAGGGCGGGTCGATGAATCGAGTGAGGAGCGTCGAGTGAGTGGGAGAGAGGGAAAAGACTCCTCTTCCCTTCACCCTCACTCCAGAAGGTCTATTTCCATTTTTCCGCCTTTTTCGTCTTTATCCGAATCTCTCAATCTATCGATTACGCTTTCATGAATCCAATTGGAGTGAGACAGCAGTGAGTGAACAAAAACTAAAAAAAAAATAGCCAAAACTGTTTACGATCTTCTTATCAATAAGTTGAATATTGATTCTTTATCAAAAAAAATCAAAAGAATTGATTAAAGCTATCATTTCTTGATGAGATTAACTAGATACTAGATATATTAACTAGATACTAGATAGATTAACTAGTATTCAATACTCTTTTTAATTCTAATCCTCTCAAAATGCCTTTATTTCTCAAAATTAGCTTAGAATCTTGGATTTTCTAGTAAGATTTTTCGCATTAAAAGGTCTAAAGTCTAAAATAAACATGCAATAAAAAACTCTATCTATACACTATCGAACCTTGCGACTTTTTGAGGCTTAGTTTTTTCTCTACTTGATGTTTCTCTACTTTCTTTACTTGATCCTCGCTGAAGAATGGTACAGCTATAGAGCTGTACCATTCTTCAGTCCATAAATTAAGCATTTACAGTTATTTCCTTTAACCTATCTACATTCTTTCACAATTTCCCACAATTTACTTGATCCTAAGCCTAGATTCTGACATATCCTTAGATCTTAAACTTATCCTGACATCACAAGGCGCGCTCACTGCAAACAAAGAGAAACTTCAATTCAATTCAATTAAATTCCATTCCATTCCATTCAATTCAATTCAATATTTTCATTCCATTTCACTGCTTTGTTCAAAAGAAGGATGGCTGAGTGTCTTGCTCAAATCTCAGGGAATGGCCCTAGTCAAGAGATCCCTAGCGGGTGGGGGCGTCCAGTTGAGAGAAAAAGAGAAAGGCCAATATCCGATCCATTCCTTTTCCTCCTCCTTGTCCGTTTATTTGTGTCCTCTCTTCTCAAAAGATCCATCCGGTTGAGCGGCAGTTGTTATTGACTGATTTTGAGAAAGTCTCTCTCCTGTAAAGTTCTCCATCTCCCTTTCCTTGATGTTTTCTGATCTCTGTCCAGCTCTAGATTCCCACTTTATATTCTTTCCCCATTTGCTCATCTCTATCTCCTTCCTCTCCTTCCTCTCCTTCCTCTCCTTCCTCTCCTCCTCCTTCCTCTTCTTCCTCTCCTTCCCTCCTTCCTCTCCTTCCTCTCCTTCCTCCTCCCTTCCTCTCCTTCTCTTCTTCCTCTCCTTCTTCTTCTCCTTCTCTCCTTCCTCTCCTTCTCTCCTTCATTCCCTTCTCTTCCTCTCTCCTTCCTCTTCTTCTCTTCCTCCTCTCCTTCCTCTCCTTCCTCTCCTTCTCTTCTTCCTCTCCTTCTCTTCTTCCTCTCCTTCTCTCCTTCTCTTCTTCCTCTCCTTCTTCTCCTTCTTCTCCTTCCCACCTTCCTCTCTATCTCCTTCTCTCCTTCAATCTCATGTTCTCCACGTGATCTCTTTAGACTTCTTTCATCGATCTCTCACTCTCCATTAAAATTAATTGAAACAAAAGATCCCAACAAACACTGACGTCGGTTTGATTTAAGGAAAAGATTGGAGATCATGAAAAAAGAAAAGATTGAAAGGGAAAACTGTGTAGTTAGTCAAAAATTGTGATCATCTAGGGATTAGATGCTTTCTAAGGCTCTTTAAGAAACAATTTGCATTTAAAAATTGAAAGAGAAGTACAAAACAAATTGATACAATTAAGAAACAATTGATACTAACATCAGTATCAATTAGTTAGAAGTCAAGCACCATTCTAATTGATCTAAAAGGCAACTAGACAAGAAATCAGCGAAATCCTTGATCTCTTTATCTTTTTCTCTACAAATCTCTCTTTTTTTTCAGTTACTATGCGGAAGAGCAAACGTTTGCGGCGCCCGGCTCGAGGACCCAAACGGGCACGACTGGAGGACCCGGAAATAAGATATATGGGAAAGGATTGAAGGTTTGTCTCTTTCAAGGAAAACATATACAATAAAAGAACGTTTTTATTGCTTCAACTCTTTCAATTCCATTTTCTGACCAAATGACCACATTTTTGTTCTTTCAAGATTGCAATTATCTTCTAGATTATCTTCTAGACACTTTTTTCTTTCCACCATAATTTTCAAAAGGATCGCAAAAGAAAAGCCGCTAGCAGGGATCGAACCCGCGAGGTCTCGCTCCAGAAACGAACGCTCTACCACTCGGCTACAGCTGAAGGGAAGCGGACCGGCGAGAAAATCACTAAGACCCAAATGACCTCTTTTTTTGTTTGACAGTTGACCTTCCGTTGTCATACTCTTTACAGGTTTCCAAGACGAAAGAAAAGTATTGTATTTCCATTTACAGAATCTAAATTAATTCATTTTCCCAGCGGATCCCAGCGGATTCCCAATCGCTTTTTTCCCTTTTTTCATTCCATTCCAATTTTTTGTCTATTCCTCCATATGTTTCATAAAATCGCTGCCAAAACCACTTTTCTTCTCAACTTTTCATTTCATATATCCTTCACTGAATATCTTTAAAATTCCTATGCTTTTAAAATTCCTATGCTTACAATTCCCCTCCATAAAAGCCGAAATCTTCAGAGCCGAGGCTCCATAGATGACGCCTTTTTCTCGGTGAGAAAATCTTAAAAAAAACAAAATTGATGATTTTGTTCATTTTTGAGATCTAAAACAAACTTCAAGCTATTTTTCACAAAAATTTTTCGTTTTCACTTACGTTTGGCCATAAAGAAATGCGCTTTGTTAAACATTTTTTTGTATATTTTTTTTGTATAGATTTCTGAGTCACTAAAGAGTAACAACTTTGTTACTGTGTCACACAAAAACAAAAGAAAACACATTATTTTCCAGGACGTTGATGATGTCGATTTCGAAGGAATGTTAGGGAAATTGAGTGCCGCTGAATTGGAAGATCTTAACAATGACTTCGATCCTGATGTGAGTTTATGATTTGCTTTTCCACTTTCCTTCTTCCCACAACATTTCTTGCTTTTTCACTCTTTACGTACAAGTTTAATACTTTCCCAAATTGAACCTTTGATGCACACAAAAAGCCACAATCAGCATGACTGAATAGAAGAAAATGAGCGAAGAGTTGTCCAAGAAAAGCTAATGAGGGAAAGACTTTGATGATCTAAACACAAACATTATTTCAGAATACCTTGGAAAAAAACTTTATCGTCCTTGATTTCAATGCCAATCCTTTTGCGAGTCCTTTTGGCCCAATTTGACATTCGAGAGTTCCTTTCGTCTTCGCAGTCATTCGAGATGCTAAAAGCAAATTATTCCAGTCAAATGTGAAATTTAAACGTTTAGAGCTTAGATTTAAGAATTAAAGCCATTAAAAAAGGGAAATACAGCCATTAAAGGGATACTCTGGCCTAAGGAAAGTCAGTGTTAAATTGGGCACCTGTTTTTCACGTTTTCTTAAGTCTGACTTTCACCTTTTGTTAATTATTCTTTTAGGATGTAATATTTTCCATTAACAAAAAAATATTTAAGATTGCTGTTAAATTTGAGAAAATACATGCAAAAGAAAAGAATGCAAGTGCTAAAGTGCAATTGGACGGAAGCTTTATATACTTCTCGCCCAAATATCCACGTTTTAGGGTGGAAAGGAAAGCAAAAATTGCGTTTTTCTTCATTTCTCGATTGGAAACCTTGTTTTCATATAGAAAATAGTTGTAGAGAAGACTAAAACGCATCGAATAATATATAAATAACCGCCATTCTTGAAAGTCAACTTTTAGGCCGGAATATCCCTTTAAAGTCAAAACAAATTTTATTTTAAATGTTTAAAACGACCGGAAAACGGGTAAACGATCTAAACTTTAAATTTGAATAAAAAGATTAAAAAAACCAACCTGTCCGGAGGGAAAAAGAGACACGAATGAAAAAACATTGCCCAGAAAACGTTTCTATATCATTCTTAAAGGAGATTTCCTATGGTAATTGATCTTTGCCTACGAGGTAATCCATTTTACAGCCTCTTTTGTCTATAACTTCACTGAATATCTTGGTGTTTGATCGTTTGCAAATATTTAACCAATCATGTTCACAATTTTGGTGGCACAGCTAAAGCTTTCTTTAACTTTTCCTTTTGCGCGCTTTGAACCAAGTAGAAAACAAACACGAATTCCATTGAAAAGTCGTTTTGCTCACAAATTTTCCCTCGTTCTGTTTACAAAATGAATTACGAAAGGAAAATTTTGCTTGAAAGGTTGAAAGTTTTTGGGGGTTTTTAAAAAAAAAATAAATGATTTTAATTTTATTCTTAAGAACTCGATGCTTCCTCCATCGCAACGATGTCAAGAACAAACGAGCAAGGCACCCACTGGGCCCTATAAGGTAAAGCTTGCAGTTTTTTTTATAAAAATTATGTACTTTGGTGATTGGAAGGGGTCACTTTTATCCTGGCTTAGTTGGGTCTAATGTTTTGAGTGGTTGTATTGATATCTTTTATCTATTCTAAGGTCAAATATGCTTAATAGATTGGTGACTATTTTAGCAAGTTTTGGGCAATTCTAGCCTAATCTCATGTACTTTAACCACCAAACCCTATCGCTACTTGAAAATCAAATAAATCAAATAAAAACGGCAATATGAAACTTGAAACATGTTGTAAATGCTCTAAAAGTATACGCATATTTGATTACCCTAGATAGTATCAATACAACCACTCAAAATAGGTAGATAAAAAGTATTAATACAACGACTCAAAATATTAAATCCAACTAAGCCAGGATAAAAGTGGTCCCTCTCAACCACCAAAGTACCAAAAATTAAGATTTTGCTTTGTAAAGTTAGTGTCAACAAAGGCAATCACATTAGATGGCGTTGTTAAAAGATGTTAAAAAGATGGCGCTGTTAAAAGGCGTTAAATTTGTTAAAAAGATGGCGTTGCTTCGTAAACTTATTCGTTTTTAACTTTTAGTTAATTTAGAGAGAACGTTTGATGCAATTCCTTGAAGACACGGCGAAAAATGAGAAAGATTGGGACGAAGTTGTGCCATTTCAAAAGGGAATGGTCCGAGGTTTGTTTTTAGTTCGAACTTTATAAGCTGCTACTCGTAACGCTACTCTATTCGTAACGTTTTAACGCTTTTATTTTAGGAAGCCGATTCGTTGATGAGAATGCAGCCCCGTCAGGCAAAGGTTCAGGAATTGGGGGCATGGAGGTAACACTTTGGCTTTGGCTTAGGCTTTTTTTAGCTTTTCAACAAAGATTTTCCCATTTTAGATGCCGATTGCCCTCGATTTGGCTGATCCCGATGATGATGAAATGAGTGTCGAAGATGAAGAAGTAAGACATAACTTGCGCGCAAAGACATTAAGTTATTTTTTAGATTGTAATTGAACGAGCACTGAAGAAAGCACCCGAGAATGATCTCGTCGACTTGGCTGGAATTCTAGGTAAATATTTGTTTTCTTTAAATGCTTTAACGGTTTTATTATTTAGGGATGCACTCAGTACTCAATCAGCCCCAATTCTACAATGCTTTGAAAGGAAAAGGACAGGATGAGAACTCAGGCACAACATTTAGGTAAATTTTTTTTGCCTGAAAAATAAATAGCTTTGAAATTTATCAAGCATTTTGTAATTCTCATTTTTTTAGTGGTGCCATTCCTTCATATCAGCCAAAGGTCTACCCCGATGAGCCCGAAAATGTAACAGATGTTGATGATTGTATCAAGTAAGTGTTTTTTTAAAAAGCTTTTAAATTCTTATTTTAGTCGGTTGCACGATAATGACAGCTCGTTGAAGACAGTGAACATAAATAACATGAAACGGGTGAGTCGATTCATCTTTATTCTTATTGAATCCTTTTTCAACAAATAAAATACATCATTTAGGTATCAAAGGAGAAAATCCGGCAGTTGATCGACGCGGCCTCAAATTCTAAGCACATCGAAAGTTTCAGCCTCTCCAATACAGCCATTGCAGACACAGAAGCTAGGGTTTGTTTTTAAGAAATTTAAAGAAAAAAAGATCGTTAGACCTTGTTAATTATTTTTGTTTAGTGTATAGAGAAGTTGATCGAGAATTCTCCATCGTTGAAGGTGGTCAATATCGAATCAAATTTCATCACGCCCGAAATGTTGGCACGACTGCTCCGAGCCACCCTCAAAACCCAATCCATTATTGAGTTCCACGCTGAGAATCAGGTACGTTTTTGCTTCCAAGCAAATCTTTGAAGTTGTTACTACCCAGATAATTAAATTTCATCTTTCAAAACCCAGATAATTCTTAAGAAGTTCGTATTTATCGATCTCCAAGAGATTGATCTCTTAATAAGTTCAGCTAGACTGGTTTATTATTACTATTTTAGAGACAAGGCGTTCTCGGTAATCAAATCGAAATGGATATGATGTTGACGGTGGAAGAGAATGAAGCTCTTTTACGAGTCGGCATTGCGTTTCAATCAATGGAAGCTCGACATCGTGTAGCAGAAGCGCTTGAGAGAAATTATGAACGAAGTAAGTTTTTACTCTATCGAAAATTGGATCTATTTTACTCCATTTTACTCTAATTTTTTGTGACTTAATTTAATTTTCTCGTCTCAAACTTTCTTATACATAGTTTGACAACATTTTTTTCTTTCCAGTACGCGTTCGCCGTCTACAAGGAGAATCAAATGCTTAGAAATGGACAAATAAGGATTTTAACGACTTTGTTTTCCCCGATTCTAGCTACGTTTTAGTGGTTAGTTTTCTTTTTTAAATATTTTTCCTCCCTCATCAGATATTCTATAAGGGTAAACGCTTTATTATGTCAATCTTTAATTAGTCGAACGATCGGGATATTACTTTTTCGTATGAAAAAGTACTGCACTAATTTATTCCAACTTTGAATTCTTATTGTTGTAAAAAGTGATATCCTGAGTTCATCTCCTTTCCACCTTCAAATCAAGACCAGAAACAAAAACTGCGGTGTACATTTTTGCATGAGAAATCTATTGAATAGCCTGCCCTTTTTAATAGAATTGCTCATAGATGGAGGGTACAATAGAAAAAATATAAGTTATCACAAATTTCCTAATATTCAGTACATTCTATCTTTATCGATAAGCAATTCTGCCATTTTCCCCCCTCAAAAATACCCTCATTTCCCCTTTTCATTATTCTGAGTGTTAGTTTGCGATGTTTAATTTGAGCTTGTATGTAAAATCTAAACTTCTGTTTATCGAATTTGTTTATTTCCCCATTTTACAAATTTCTATTCTACATTATTTTTGAGAATTTCTTTATCAGCATATTGTGATCACTTCCGACTTTTCTTCTTTTTGGTTTGAATTTGTAGAAATGATTTGTTTTTTATCAGAAATTTATGCCACTTTTCTCATGTTTCATTTAGATGTGCAGTAAGCTTTCGAAAATAAAGTTTTTGCCCATAAAGACATTGAAAATCAATTCTTCAGTGTTACGATACAATCATACTAGAGACTAGTGCCTGTTGCAAAGCTTTGATTCCTTTTTTATAACTACATTTTTTAGACTAGACAGTGCGAGGCGCACTAAGTCTATTTGGGTTAGCCGCTAGCCTTCGCACTAAGTCCAAGTCTGAGCCTGAGCTCCAAACCAAAAAAAACCAAAGCCCGACCCCAAGCCCTGAAATTTACCAGAAGAAGATCATGTTACGTGTTTGGTGGGACAGAGAACTGGAACGGGAAGTTTTATTGGAAGTTGCTAGAAGACGGGACAAGCCATTCCTTTACGTTGATCAACCTACTATTCGCAGTTTCTTCATCAATAAAAAAGACAGTGATAATTTTTCGATAGATCACATTAAGATCTTGGGATTTGTGCCATGTTTTTGATGGACAAATAACTAGCACTGGCTCTTTGGAATTGGTATTGTTAATCTTGAAGTAGATTTGTATTTGTTGATGCCGGTTTACTCCTCCACCCAAGAAGGTTTCGTGTTTGAGATTCTCGTAGAGAAAATTGTGAATAGAAGCCGAGAGTTCACCAAGCACTAAATGTCAATGAGATCAAATCCTTCATCATCAATTAAAGCCAAATCTTTCATCAAATTGCCCACCTTTACGATGTCCTTTATGATCCAAAATGCTTGGCAATATTTTCTTCTGGAATTGATTCAGACAATCTCTAGCCTCTTCTGGTTTTGTCTGAACACTAATCTCGTTCAAAGCATCTCGAAAACTGGAGCTGAGTTTCTCTAGTAGAGATTTGAATTTCGGAATCACATTTGCCCATTGACTGTGATGACGAAGCAATGTGTGAAGGAGACCCTTCTGGGGGTAATTCGTTTGAATTGCTGCCTAAAATTAGATATGATTTGGTTCCTCATTTTAACTCACATCAAAAAGACGCTGATCTGTTGGCCAAAGCTCAATCAAAACCTGTTGAATATATCTCCAGTTGTAACGAGAAAATCGTTTCCGATCGAATAGCGGCAGTCCTTCCAATTCCTAAAACATGAGGTTTATCAAAATCTGCGACGTCAAGGTGTGGATACGGCGTCGACAAAATTCCTCCACGACATCGCTCGGCCGCATGTCGCAAAAATCACCCAGCAGAAAATTGAAGAAATGGGCTTTTCGAAAACGTGTCAGTTTTACAACAGTGAGCAAATTTACGACAGTGAGCAAATTTACGACAATGAGAAACTACAGTGAGATCACTTACAGCACGTTGAGAACTCTGTGTGTTTTCCCTCCAGAACTCATCCAGCAATTCTCTTCTGTTTCTGGTGTTTTCAAAAGTGAGAGAATGTTGAAATATTTGTGGTAGATAAGTGCTCGATTCAAGGTTAATTGGTAGAGCTGGCCCCGATTCAGGAATATGTCTATGGAGGCGATGTCGCCGAAACACATTGCTGATGCTAAGCGATGCACAATAGTGCCGTCCTGTAAAAATCTAATTGAAATGCGTAAAAGAGTTACAATAAGTCTAAGAAAAGAGAAAAACATAAAAAAGTGAAGATGCAGTCGTAAAACTGCGATTAATGACCCCTGAACTCATTGTCGCTATAATCCTGCATAATATAGCTCAATAAAGGGTTTTTGGGTAAATATAGATGAATAAAGTGGTGAATCTTTCTTCAAATTCAATTATATTATCTATAAACCTTTTTTATTTCATGTCCTCAGTCTGATTGTGAAGTTACCGAGAGGATGAGTCATCCTTATCCAAATTTGGTTTCTTATCTCTCTAAATTTGGTTCCTTATCTGTTTCCCTTATTCTTATTATTCCGACTCTGTCTACAGTCGGAGTATTCCAAAATTAAAACTAAAAGTCAAAACATGCTAGTTGGGTGTTTTTTTATAATAAAATGTAATGTTTTATAAAATGTAAACAAAAAAGTTTTGTTTAAGACCCGGCCTCGATCTGCCTCCTTTCACAAAACTTTTAATTGTATGGAATACACAAATGCATCGCACAAAGACAAGAAAGTGCCACGTTGACGCCAATCTTGCTTTATCTACTTCTTATTGCTAAATCTGGTTCCTTATCTCTACAAACTTGGTTCCTTATCTCTCTAAATTTGGTTCCTTATCTCTCTACAAATTTGGTTCCTTATCTCTAAATTTGGTTCCTTATCTCTCTAAATTTGGTTCCTTATCTCTCTACAAATTTGGTTCCTTATCTCTCTAAATTTGGTTCCTTATCTCTCTAAATCTGGTTCCTTATCTCTACAAACTTGGTTCCTTATCTCTCTAAATTTGGTTCATTATCTGTTTCCCTTATCCTTATTATTCTGACTCTGTCTACAGTCGGAGTATTCCAAAATTAAAAATAAAAGTCAAAACATGCTCAAAACATGGTGTTTTTTATAATAAAATGTAATGTTTTATAAAATGTAAACAAAAAAGTTTTGTTTAAGACCCGGCCTCGATCTGCCTCCTTTCACAAAACTTTTAATTGTATGGAATACACAAATGCATCGCACAAAGACAAGAAAGTGCCACGTTGACGCCAATCTTGCTTCGTCTACTTTTTATTGCTATGTTTTAAAGAAAAGTTGATGAATTTTGCTAAACGGGTGAATTCTTGCCGTTGCTTAGGTTGCCATCAAACGTATTAGAGGGGAGTCCCTGTGAAATGACCGACCTGTACTGAAATAACCTGATTGTCCATGAGGTTCCAGTTCTTCATCGACAGCTTGTAATTGTGACTCAGGAATCTCTTGATTCTCATACTCTTCACCATAATAATCAGCATAAATCGCATCATCGTTTCCAAAAGTCAAGCATCTTCACCAAAAGTTATCTTGGAACAGTTTTGTGCTCAAAAATGATTCAGTTTGATACAATGATTCACTTTGATACAACTAATCTCCAATGGTGAAAGGAGTCTCTCGTTTTTTCTCTAGAAAATTATACCTTTTGAAAGAAAAGAAAAGAAAAAGAAAGCAATAGTTTAGCAATCAAAAGAAAGCTATTTTATTCATGTAAAGCATAAATATTATAAGTAAACAGATGCATGAAACAAAGCATGAAACAAATTCAATCCGATGAGCTCGATGAAGACGATGATGAACTCGATGATTTTCTTCCATGTCCATGATGCTTTTTCTTCTCTTTTTTCATCATTTTCTTTATTCTTTTTCTCTCCTTTTTGCAAGCTTTACACTTCTTTTGACTGAAAGTGGTTGGTTTTTAAAAAAAAACTGAATAGTAACAAACCCACAGTTGCAGGGTTGATAGCCTGGATGAACTCCATGTGCTAAAACTTAGCTCTTTTTGTCATTGCTTACATTAGCTGGGTTTCTCGATTTTATAGTATCTAGTTTTTACCGAATTTTACCTGGCTGTGCTCCATGACCGATTCCAATCTGTTGATAGGGCTGACTCGGACAAGCACCACAGTGACTCCCTGAAATTTTGATTTAGAGCTAGAGCTAGAGCTAGAGCTAGAGCTAGAGCTAGAGCGAGAGCTAGGGCTAGAGCTAGAGCTAGAGCTAGGGCTAGAGCTAGAGCTAGAGCTAGGGCTAGAGCTAGAGCTAGAGCTAGAGCTAGAGCGAGAGCTAGGGCTAGAGCTAGAGATTCGCTTAAAAGACCGAACCAGGTTGTGGCATTGGATGACCAGACATTACAGGATGTCCTGGAGTTCCGCTGTGTAGAACTGAAGCTAAGATTAGTGTCTAGGAGTAAATTTTCTTCATAAAGAGTTCTCAAATTTTGATGTTTCAGCTTAGACAAGGCCAGGGTCAAGCCAGGGCATCCTAAACGATCCAAACCGATCCAAACCGATCCAAACCGATCCAAACCGATCCAAACCGATCAAAACCGATCCAAACCGATCCAAACCTATCCAAACCGATCCAAACCGATCAAAACCGATCAAAACCGATCAAAACTGATCAAAAACCGATCAAAACCGATCCAAACCGATCCAAACCGATCCAAACCGATCCAAACCGATCAAAACCGATCCTAACCGATCAAAACCGATCCAAACCGATCCTAACCGATCCTAACCGATCCTAACCGATCCAAACCGATCAAAACCGATCAAAATCGATCAAAACCGACCTCATTTACTGCGGATTTGGTCCACAAACCCACGCAAAAACTGTTTAGAGTGTGTTCCTTGAGTAAAATTTGCATGAGTTAGTTGTACTCGATTAACTGATCTTAATCTGATTAATCTTTAAAAATCGTTAAAAATCGTTAAGAATCGTTAAGCAAATCTACTCTGGCAAGTCTACTGGCCGAGTAACTACGAGTAATCCTCTTTACACGTCGCGTAAATCGAATTTGTTTACATTTGAAGGGAATTTACCATTTAAACAACTGAATATCTTTACTTTTAAAGGAAATTTCTCACCAAATCACTTAAATAGCTGAATCTCTTTAAAAGGAGTCGTATATAAGGAGGCGCTCGTGATTTTTTAGCGTCAATTCTCGCTAAAAGTACACTAATGCGTACTTTTAGCGAAAAGTGTGCGGTTTAAAGTGTGCGTTTTAAAAAATGCATTACTCACAAGGGACACACTCTAAAACGGAGTTCACGTAAAGCCTGGATCTGGCTTTATCTAACCTTGTCTAACCTTGTCTAACCTTGTCTAACATTGTTTAATCAGTTTTAAAGGTTTTAGAATCAGAAGATCAAAAGATCAGAAGATTTCTAGAATCAGAAGATCAAAAGATTTATTAAATACCTTGTGGTGGATACGGTTGTGGATATGGAGAAGAAGAAGCACTCTGTGGGATGGGCATTCCTGGAGGCGGTGGATACGATGGATAGTTTGATGGATAGTTTGATGGATGGCCTGGCGGTGGGGGATTTTGATTGGCTAAAATCGATCTCTCGTATTTCAATATATCAATTTGATAATACAGTGCGTTGCAAAATGATAGGAACACCCTCGATTTTTGCGTTTTTTGATTTTAAATAACTAAAAATGCAAAATGATGCCTAAATTCGAATTTTATATACAAAAGTACGCCCAAATACGGTTTGCCAAAGAATTTGAAAGATAAAATAACAAACAAAACAAAACTCACGTTGATTTCCATACGCATTGTACTAAAATAATTAAAATTAAGAAAATCTCTAAGAAAAACAAGAAAAACAAGAAAAACAAACCATTTTTGACGAAAATTTAAGGTGAAATCGAAGAATGAGTAATCAAAAAAGGAAAAAGGGCAAAATTTTGCTATAAAATGATCGTTTTCACGTGGAAATTAGATTGAGAAGAAAAGGAGGAAAAAAGAAAAAGAAAAGGCGCAAATAAAATCCCATCGATAAAAGCTTTTCGGCTTTTTTTAGTATTTGAAAGTGATTCGTGTGAAAAGGAAAATGATTGCAAGAAAAAAAAAAGCAGTTACTCGTATTTACTCTAATAGTACTGCACGCAAAGTTGCATTTATCCAAACTTAATTTTATTTAGCCCTTCTATTAGCCCACTTCTATACTTTCAGAGTACCGCCGCCTAGTGTACCCCTTAGAGTATGTTCCTCGCGGTTAAACAATTACAAGTACAAGTAACTTGCTGTTGTTGTTGTTGCTGTTGCTGTTGCTGTTGTTGCTGCTGCTGCTGTTGTTGTTGTTGTTGTTGTTGTTGTTGTTGTTGTTGTTGCTGTTGTTGCTGTTGCTGTTGTTGTTGCTGTTGCTGTTGCTGTTGTTGCTGCTGCTGCTGCTGTTGTTGTTGTTGTTGTTGTTGTTGTTGTTGTTGCTGTTGTTGCTGTTGCTGTTGCTGTTGTTGTTGCTGTTGCTGTTGCTGTTGCTGTTGCTGTTGTTGTTGCTGCTGTTGCTGTTGCTGTTGCTGTTGTTGTTGCTGTTGCTGTTGCTGTTGCTGTTGTTGCTGCTGCTGCTGTTGTTGTTGTTGTTGTTGTTGTTGTTGTTGTTGTTGCTGTTGTTGCTGTTGCTGTTGTTGTTGCTGTTGCTGTTGCTGCTGCTGCTGCTGCTGCTGTTGTTGTTGTTGTTGTTGTTGTTGTTGCTGTTGTTGCTGTTGCTGTTGCTGTTGTTGTTGCTGTTGCTGTTGCTGTTGCTGTTGCTGTTGTTGTTGCTGTTGCTGTTGCTGTTGCTGTTGTTGAGTTGAGCGATGAGTGACACTGCAACTATGATTTGTTGAGGTTTTTGTTGTCTTGAAACAATTCTGTCGTCTAACGGAAGAGGTTTGTTGGACCTATTCCGTTCAATCGGTCCTTCAATCGGTCGTTCAATCGGTCGCTCGATCGTTTAATCGTTCTAATGGGCGTATTGATATGCGTGTTCCTTTTTATCTTCGAACTTGTACAAAATGAGCTTTAAACCGCTAAACCTAGTGATCTACTTTTCGCGATAAATCTTGAACGGTACTCAAATACCAAACGGAGCGGTACCCAAATACAAAACGGAGCGGTACTTGTCTCAAATAACTTCTAAGGTTCACAGTGAGTGCATAGGAAGATTCTAGGGAAAGTGTAGTGCATGCAAAGTGTTATCGAATTGTTGATAGATCTGTTGAGTTCTTTCCGATTGCACAATTCCCATCATTTTCCCCATTTTTTCATCTTTGTTCCCTTTTTGTCTTTTCCTTTTTGTGATTTGAGCCTTTCTTTTCCCAAAAATGATCGATTTCTCCTTTTTTTTTTTCGTTATTTCTTCTGATTGCACAACCGATTAGACTACAAGAAATCTATAAATATAGAATAGATTTTGAGATTTCTACACATTTCTACACAATTTCTACAAATTTCTACAAATTTCCTTAAAAAATGAGTGAATCCTTTGAGCCAATTCAAGCAAAAATCGAGGATCTCGATGAAATTATCGACTATTTATACTCGGATTTTTTCAAGTTAGTTTAAAATTTGAATTTGAATTTAATAAAATTCAAAATCGATTTGTTTTAAAAAGCATTTTAAAGAGTAAAGTAGAAGTAGAATAGAAGTAGAATAGAAGTAAAGTAGAAGTAAAATAGAAGTAGAATAGAAGTAAAATAGAAAAGTGCACTAAAGTGCCATTTTGACTCTAGAAAAACGGCACTTTTCAAGAGTGCTTTTCTCTATGTTTTTATCAATGAGTATACAAAACAAATTCCACTTTTCTATAACCAAATCTAATGAAGATTCTATTAAAAGCAACCTCAAGTCTATCTGATTACTGGGAGTCGAATTATAGAGCAAAATAGAGAAGTCCCCAAACTCCGAGACTCCTATTTGGAAGGTCAACTTTGAGACAAATTTCCTCTATGTTCTTCTGAAAGAGTATACAAAACAAATTCCACTTTTCTATAGCCAAATTTAATGAAGATTCTACTAAAAGCAACCTCAAGTCGATCTGATAATTGGAAGTCGAATTATAGAGTAAAATAGAAAAGCTCCCAAACTCAGTAAATTAAGGAAAAATGTTTCAGAAATGATCCATTGAGTATTATGAAAGTGCCAAGGGAAATGAGTGAACCGACGACAAGAAGTTTGTGCTTTTTTTGAAAGGATAGGATTAGGATTAGGATTTAAAAGATATTCAGGTTAAAGATAAGTAATAAATAAGAAGAAATGAGAAGAAATAAGAAGAAAAAGCTTCACTTATTAAGAATCAAATTGCCTAAAAGAGAATTCAAAATTTCTCTTTTAGGCGTTGTCACAAAGGGAATCAATGCCGGTTTCGCGTACTATCTTCGAAATGAAAACGGGGAAATTGTGGCGTTGAGGTGAGGGAAATTGAATTCGAGAAATTGAATTAAATAAATTGATCCATATTCCTGGAAGGAACATATTGGAACCATATCGGAACCATATTAATTAAATAAATAGAATTAAACAATTGAATTAAACAAATAGAATTAAACAAATAGAATTAAATAAATAGAATTAAATAAATAGAATTAAATAAATCAATAAGTTGACTTAATTTCGAGTGAAATTCGAGTGAAATTCGAGTGAAATTCGAGTGAAATTCGAGTGAAATTCACTCAATTCATCCTTTCATCTAATTTCTTTCTCCACAAATCTCCTTAGAAGTGCCACCATTCGAACGAGAGATGAACCGACTTATATTAAAACTGATAAAGCCGATGACAAGAAACATCCATTCATGGAATTCAATCGAAAACTTTTCGAAAAAGTTGAGAAAATGTTTTGAATTGAATGAGAAATCTCTTTCAGATCTCTCTTTGGGACATTTTGCCATCAGATGTGAACCGAATTCTCTGGATTTCATTGATATCTGTTCGTTTGGATTACACGAGACAAGGTTAAAGCTTTGAAAGGCACGAAACTGGGTTTAGGTCTGGGTTTAGGTCTGGGTTTAGGTCTGGGTTTAGGTCTGGGTTTAGGTCTGGGTTTAGGCTTGGGTTTAGGCCTGGATTCGTCTGTGTTTCCTTAAGGATACAGTTTGATGTGCTAACGATATAGTTTGATTCATTGACGATCTTTATTTAACAATATATTTAAAACGATCTTTATTGAACGATCTTTATTTAACAATCTTTATTTAACACTATATTTAAACAGACGAAAGATTTAGGTAATTCTTTTTTAAAACAAAAGCTCGACAACGAGTTTAACCAAATTCTGAATAGAATTGGAAAGTGAACAAAAAAGAATTGAAGAAACAAAGTGAACAAAAAAGGAATGATATTTGATAGAAATGAGTCTCACACGAGTAGCCTTACTAAACACAGCCTCTTACTAAACATTGTCCCAGAATGAGCTTGAGAAACTCGGTCATTAAATTCACTTCATCCACGAAGCCCAAATAGAGCTTTGATTTTACGCAAAACTTCTTGACCTTCTTACGATTGATCACGATTGATCAAGACAAAGACAGCAAGACAGACAGCAAGACAGACAGCAAGACAGACAGTCGTAGTCCGTAGCTATCGTAGCCCGTAGCTATCTTAGTCCACAGCTATCGTAGTCCGTAGCTATCGATGACACAAACAAAATGATTCATAAAGAAACGAAGATTAACAAATAAAGCAATTTTGAGAACGTCTGCTTATAAGAAAAAAAGCCAACAGAAAACGTCAATAGTAAAGTCGGGTAGGGCGGACGTCTATTGGGCGTCTATTCGAAGAAATTATATTCCTAAAAATATTATAAAACTTACGTAACTTTAGTAAAAGATCTAGAGCTTAAAACTTTAGGTTTGGCAAAGAAATTGGTGACATTTGATAGAGAAGAATGGAAGAGACAAGGATTGCAAGCAGTTTGCGCCATTGCTGCAGCGATCAAATCACAAAAGGTATGATAATAGATGAGAAATGGTAGAGAGTACTTGCAGTACTTACAGTAGAGAGTACTTACAGTAGAGAGTACTTACAGTAGAGAGTACTTACAGTACTTCAAACTGCTACAGTATCCAACTCAACTTTACAAGCCCAAAGCTCTTTCAGCTCTTCGTCGAGCAACTCGGTTTCAAAGTCGAAGCACAATTGCTGCACACGGAGATCTTGTCGGATACAACGGGAGAACAAATTGTGAAATGTGTCGATGGCACTGATCGACATCAACTTGTTCGACTCATTTTGTAGCAAGAGTTTCGGATTTCTTCAATTTATTGAATTTATTCAAATGATAAATGGATAAACGTTTTATAAAATTCGCGTTTTATTGTCTTTAAGAAAACTAGAGCTTTAGGAGTACAGGATGGGGCAAAATGCACTAGAAATGCCTTTGACAAGATTGAAGCAATAGATTTGGAACAATAACAACAACAACTTTGGTGCACGGGTAATTTTGCACTACTCTGTACTTTAGCTTCAATAATACTGTAGCTGTAAAGAGTACTGTAGCTTCAAGGGTACTGTAGCTTCGAAGAGAATTGTAGTTTTAAGGGTACTGTAGCTGAAAGAAAGTACTTATTTCAGCTACAGTACGTAGCTTCAAAGGATAGCTACTGTAGCCCAGAATGATACCGTACTACTGTGCGTTCAAGAGGACCTGCAGCTGCTGCTCCTCAGGTTTTACAGTACAGTATTAGTCTAGAGCTTAAAACTCATTCCTTCTCTTTCTTTCTTTCTTTCTGTCTTTCCTTTTCCTATCTTCCTATCTTCCTATCTTCCTTTCTTCCTTTCTTTCTCTTTCTTGTCTTTCCTATTTCTTCTTGGGCCTTTTTAGACGCCTTTTTAAACGCTTTCTTTAAACACTTTCTTTAAACGCTTTCTTTAAACACTTTCTTGAAACACTTTAAACGCCGATAGCTCAGTGGTAGAGCATCTGTCAATAGCTAAGTGGTAAGCAGAAGGTCGAGAGATCAATTCTTTACCAAATCAAGACTTTTATTCACTTTTCCAATGAAGACCCAGCTTGACAATGGATGAAAGAGACAAGGGGAAGAGAGAAAAGACAAAAGGGGAAATGGTCATGAGAAAAGAGGCCAAAGAGACAAAAGAGACAAAAGAGACAAAAGAGGCCAAAAGAGATCAAATATTTGCATGAAACCTTGCCCATTTCCATTGAAAGACTTGATCAACAGATCGTGGGACATGTTTGACCATTTATATTGGTGGCTTCTGTGCTTTACAGTCTAGATTTCAGCTTCACTTTGTGCTGTACTATTGTAAAAGACTTTTACTTAGTATTTGGAACTTTCTTTCTTGATCTGATTGATCTGATTGATCTGATTGATCGAGATTCTTGATCTAATTGATCTGATTGATCAAGCTTCTTGCTCTGATTAATCTAATTGATCAATATTCTTGATCTAATTGATCTAATTGATCAGGCTTCTTGATCTGATTGATCTAATTGATCAATATTCTTGATCTGATTGCTCTGATTGATCTAATTGATCAAGCTTCTTGCTCTGATCGATCTAATTGATCAATATTCTTGATCTGCTTGACCTAATTGATCTAATTGATCTAATTAATCAAGCTTCTTAATCTAATTGATCTATTAGGTTGGCAACTTAATAATGACGCGTCACTACTTAACATGTTTTTTGTAATTTCAAGCACCGTTTCTTCCCTCTTTTTTGCATATATACAAAGTAAAAGATGTCTGCATAAATAACATTTAGTGCTCCGAATTTCATCATTCGCTTTTTGGCAAAAAATGGAGGACAAAAAAATTCCGTATTCGAGCTGTATTGTTCTACGATTTTTAACAAGGAAAATCACCAGCTGAATCTCATCGCACGATCATCACTGTTTTTGGAGAGAAAAGTATAAACATTGGGCAATGTCAACGATGGTTTCAAAGATTCCAAGGCGGCGATGAAAGCCTCGTAGACGAGCCACACCAATGATATCCTCCAGAAGTGGTCGATGATGACTTGCTCGCCTTAATTGAAGATTGCCCAACACTCACGGTTCGTGAGTTGGCAGAAATATTTTAAGTATCCCATACGACAATCGAAAACTATTTATACAAACTTGGGAAAAAGAATCGTATTGGAAAATGAGTTCCTCACGAATTGACCCAAAGCAACAAAATGGCCCGTGTCAATGTCGCCTCAATTTTGCTACAAAAATGTAAATCAAACGACTTTTTCACAGGGTTTTGACTTCTGACGAAACGTGGATCAACTACGAGAACGTTAAACGCAAAAATCAATGGCTATCTGCTGGGCAGACCCCTTAAACCACTCCCAAACCTGATATCCATGGGAAGAAGATAATGCTCTGTTGCTGGTGGAACTTCAAGGGATTGGTGCATTATGAAGTGCTGAAACCTGGCCAAATCGTCGATGCTGATCTTTATTCAAAGTAATTAATGAGAGTTAACGAGTCTTTGAAGAAATTGGGGCTCAAACCGGAGAGAGTCAGATTTTTACACGACAACGCAAAATCTCACACTGCAAAGATCACTTATAAGAAAATCGAGGAACTTGGCTGGAAAGTTTTGCCCCACGCGCCTTATTCACCTGATCTGGCTCCTTCAGATTACTTTTTGTTTCGGTCGCTGAAGCACTTTTTGGAGGGAGAAAAGTTCGATGATCATGCTCGGATCATAAAAGCAGTGAATGACTACTTCGCCTCCTCAAAAACTCCCAAGTTCTTCGAGGATGGGATCCGGGATTTGCGCAGAAGATGGGAAGAAGTCATAGATACTAATGGAGAATACCTTTCGAATTGAAAGCTCTTCTTTTGTGTTTTTTTTAAAATAAATGATTTGTTACATAAACGCGTCATTATTAAGTTGCCAACCTAATAATTGATCTAATTAATCAATATTCTTGATCTAATTGTTCAATATCCTTGCTCCTCAACAAAATTCAATTCTTAAGCTTTTCTAAAGAATTTCTCAGTGATTTTGGCTTGAAAAAGGGGGAAATGACACAGGAAAGAAAAAAGAAGACGAATTTCGATCAATTAATCAGTAAACATTGGACGAATGAGAGAGAATCTTTCCCTTTGAATTCTCCGAATAATAGTCGCCGAATAATCGCCCCAGAAATCGTCACTCTTTCTCTTTTCTTTTCTTTTCATCATTCAGTATCATTTCCTCAAGGAAGCGGTCACTTTTTTTGGGTAAAATCCGGGACTTTTCCTTTCTCAATTTGCTAGAGGTGAAAAGAGCTAGATCTGGGGGAAAAGCTGGAATAAATGTTGAATCTTTTGAGCTTAAAACTTAGAAAATACTAGGAATCGTGAGATTTTCTCTTTTTTTCCCATTTCTTTATCATAAAACTCACAGCAGGACGCTTGAAATTGAAAATTTTTGACAAACATTGACAATTTTTGTCAAAATTTCAAATCTTTTTCTCAATTTTTCCCAACAAGATTTCATATCTTTGAGAAAACTTTGATTAACTTTTGATTAACTTTTGATTCATCATTTTTTGCTTTCTAAACTTTTTTGCTTTCTAAACTTTCCTCCGTTTCAATTATTACTCATAAATGGTTTCTCTTTTTGTCTGTTATCAGACCGCTTTTCAAACACAGAAAGAACAAAAAAAGACGCATTTCGATCAATGCTTTATTGTTTGTTTAGAATTCAGCAATTATGCAATTATTAGAATCAAGATCTGTCAAATAAATGAAGATCTTTTTGTTCTTCTTCTTCTTCTTCTTCATCTTCTTCCTCTTGTTCCTCTTCTTCTTCTTCTTCCTCTACTTCTTGTTCTTCCTCTTCTTCTTCTTGTTCTTCTTGTTCTTCTTCTTGTTCTGGTTCTTGTTCTTCTTCCTCTTGTTCCTCTTCTTCTACTTCTTCTTCTTCTTCCTCTTCTTCTTGTTCTTGTTCTTGTTCTTCTTGTTCTTCTTGTTCTTCCTCTTCTTCTTCCTCTTCCTCTTCTTCTTCTTCTTCTTTTTCCTCTTCTTCTTCGTCTTCTTCATCCTCTTCACCTTCTTCGTCTTCTTCTTCCTCTTCTTCATCATCTTCTTCTTCATCTTGTTCTTGTTCTTGTTCTTGTTCTTGTTCTTCTTGTTCTTCTTGTTCTTGTTCTTCCTCTTCTTCTTCCTCTTCTTCTTCCTCTCCTCCTCCTCCTCCTCCTCCTCTTCTTCATTCAGTTATCATTTCAAAAATATCATCACTCCATTAAATCTTTCAGCTCTTTTTCACCAGCTATCGAGCAACTTTTCCTATATTTTATGCAGTTTTCCATATTTCTATATTAAGCTCATCAAATTTAGATGAGAATCTACTAGATAAATCTATTATGTCTCAAAATATAATTTAATTATCCATTTAAAATAAAGGTGTCTGTTCATCCATCTGTACGCGTAGTTCTCGGCTCCCCATAGAATTCTAAGCCAATTTACATTATTTTTAGTTCCTTAGGCTTAGAATTCTATGTAGTTGTGCATTCAATATATCGTTTTTTTAAAAAGCAAAATTCAAGACACAGCCGGGAGTCGAACCTGGACCCTGTGGGTTGTAGATAAGCGCGCTGCCGACTGCGCCACGGGATTGGCCTCCCCAGCCGATTAGAAACCAGCTGTAAACAGCTAGTGGGGGAATAGATCCCCGTTTCTTCCCCCGCTAGCTGTTTACAGCTGATTTCTAACTGGGGGTGAATGTCATAGCGCAGTCGGGAGCGCGATTGACTACAGCCCACACGACCCGGGTTCGACCCCCCGTAGTGTCAATCAGCTCTCATTTTTTCATTCTGTCACTCAATTTTGCTCAGGGAGGAAATGGGGTTTTGACCTTGAAATGCCTTCCATTCTTCCATCTTCCATTCATCATTCCATCTCACCTCAATCCCCTTTTCCCTTTACCCATTCCTCTGATTGTCCTCTTGTTCTCTGATATTAAATTCGGCTATTCTCTAAAATAAGCTAGCTATTGATAGCTACAGATCTAGCTACCGATCTAGCTTTAAATCTTACAAGCAACCAAGCTAGCGATCTGATTCTTACAAGCAAGCTAGCTAGCGATCTAAATCTTACAAGCAGAATCGTCTAGATAACGTAGCTGAGACTGGTACGGTAGCTGAGACAAGCTTTGAAGCTAGCCAAATTCAGAAGAGTTGAAAGTTGAAAGTTAAAGCAATCCGAATTCCGGACAAAGTTGAAAAGTTTCTCCTTAAAGCTGTAAGCTTAAACTTGAGCTTAAATTTACCTATATTCTCTGGATTTTCAACCCGAATTCATTGCGTTCCAATGCCATTCTCCTCAATTTTTCCTTTCCTTTCTTCTTTCTTTTCCTTCTTTCCTTTTCTTTCCTTTCCTTTCCTTCTTTCCTTCTTCTTTCTTTTCCTTCTCTCTTTTCCTTCTTTCTTTCCTTTCCTTCTTTCCTTCTTTCTTTCCTTTCCTTCTTTCCTTCTTTTTCTTCTTTCCCTTTCCTTTCCTTCTTTCCTTTCTTTCCTTTTCCACATTGATTTACCCCCGTTTGTCATCAAAAGTTTCACTCAAAAAAGAAGAAGAACTTAAAAAACTTTTTCATTGTCATTGCTAACCCCTTCAAGGTGATTTGTGGTATAAATCATTGAATTTGATTCATTGATTCTTTAAAAAAGAATCGAGTTACAGTAAACAACAATCTAGAATCGTGATCCTTATTCGTTTAACCTTTAACTCTTTAATGATCCTTCTTTAATGATCCTCATTTAATGATTTAATGATCTATTTAATCGATTAGCAAGCAATAAAGAAAGAAATATTTTTAATTTTTATAAAAGGATGAAGCTTTGTTGACAGTGAGGAAGAGGGAAAAGGGGAAAGGACAGGTGTGGTGCAAGCGGGCTTATGATCTCCCCCATTTCCCCTTTCCCCCCTTTCATTCTGTTATTCTGTTATTCTGTCAGCTGTGCATTGAGAGGTGTGGCAAAACATCGCTTATTTGGTGCCCGATTCTCTTTCTCTTTGCCTCATTCTTTTCCACTCAATATTCGATGAGTGATGTTGCAAATGCTTCATTATTTTTCGGTCTATGTTAGTCACAATTGTTATCCTTGATATTAAACTCTCCAGAAAGTCTTTTCCTTCCATACTTCCGTTGAAAAATAACAAGGGCCGCAAGGGGGCCGCTAAGGGGTCCTCGACACACTCGATTTTCCTAACAAAACTTTAGACGCTTATAACTCCTCGCAAATTTTCATTTAGCAAAAACGGAATAGATATTTGGAATCAGCATGAAATTCTGTGTCAAATGGTATAGGTTGCAGAGCAGCCAGCTCAGCCATCCTTTTAAAATATTGCATTTTAACAGAGTTAGGCCAGTTTTAGTCGAGGATCGTTAAAAATCGTTAAAAATCGTTAAGCAAGTCTACTCTTCTCAAATCTCCTCCTCTCATTAATTTTTTCTATTTTGTGGCGATGATTCAATGACATTGACCTTGACAACACTTCACTCATTTCCTTTTCTCTCTTTAACATTTCATTCACCTCAAATCACGTCAAATCACCTCAAAATTTCACTCAAACTTCACTCTGCAATTCGTTATCCTTCTCATTATGATTTTAGCTTGAAAACTGGCAAATTCATCTAGTTCTTCATCTAATTCTTTGTCTAATTCTTCATCTAACTCTTCATCTAACTCTTTGTCTAACTCTTTGTCTAATTCTTTGTCTAATTCTTTGTCTAATTCTTCATCTAACTCTTCACCTAATTCTCCATCTAACTCTTCATCTAACTCTTCATCTAATTCTTCATCTAACTCTTCATCTAACTCTTCATCTAACTCTTCATCTAATTCTTCATCTATCTCTTCATCTAGTTCTCCATCTAATTCTTCAGCTAACTCTTCATCTAACTCTTCATCCAACTCTTCATCTAACTCTTCATCTAACTCTTCGCCTAATTCTTCGCCTAATTCTTCATCTAATTCTTCATCTAATAGGTTGATGCATAAGTCTTTTCGTTTTTTTCGTACTTCTGTTAAAAAGTAACAAATTCACCAATTAATCTATAGTTTGCTCTATAAAAAAAGTGTTTTTTTGTTCAATTTGCATCTTTTTAAATGAATTTCGGTTCACTTTGAAGCAAATTCGAGAGTGAAAAACGCCTTTTTCGTAAAAATCTATAAAAAACTCTACGGAAAAATTGGCTGAATGAATTTCTCTGAAATTTTGGCGAAATATCAAACGTTTTTTTTCTCTATCTTTTATCTATTGACACGAAGATAGGTTTTCTTTAGCTAAGGTGTCTAAACCGCATCATCGAGTTAGCCCTTTTTGACTACCCGACTTCATACTCTCAAGAAAATCCAGGCATTAAATATTTTTAAACCCGTTTTAATGTTATTTTGCAGAAAAATAATTGGTTTTTCTAATGAAATCAACCGTAGTTTAATTCGTGCATTTGTTGGCTTGAAACGGCAGACGAAAAGGAACAAAAACACTTATGCATCAACCTAATAACTCTACATCTAGCTCTTTTTCTAGATCTTCCTCTAGATCTTCCTCTAGCTCTTTCTCTAGATCTTCCTCTAGCTCTTCCTCTAGATCTTCCTCTAGCTCTTCCTCTAGATCTTCCTCTAGATCTTCCTCTAGCTCTTTCTCTAGATCTTCCTCTAGCTCTTTCTCTAGATCTTCCTCTAGCTCTTCCTCTAGATCTTCCTCTAGATCTTCCTCTAGATCTTCCTCTAGATCTTCCTCTAGATCTTCCTCTAGCTCTTTCTCTAGATCTTCCTCTAGCTCTTTCTCTAGATCTTCCTCTAGCTCTTTCTCTAGATCTTCCTCTAGATCTTCCTCTAGATCTTCCTCTAGCTCTTTCTCTAGATCTTCCTCTAGCTCTTTCTCTAGATCTTCCTCTAGCTCTTTCTCTAGATCTTCCTCTAGCTCTTCCTCTAGATCTTCCTCTAGATCTTCCTCTAGATCTTCCTCTAGATCTTCCTCTAGATCTTCCTCTAGCTCTTTCTCTAGATCTTCCTCTAGCTCTTTCTCTAGATCTTCCTCTAGCTCTTTCTCTAGATCTTCCTCTAGCTCTTTCTCTAGATCTTCCTCTAGATCTTCCTCTAGATCTTCCTCTAGCTCTTTCTCTAGATCTTCCTCTAGCTCTTTCTCTAGATCTTCCTCTAGTTCTTCATCTAATTCTTCATCTAACTCTTCATCTAATTATCTCAAAATGAAAAGTTTTCCTTTTAAATGAAAGATTTGTTGTCAAATCGATTTTTTTTTTGATTCAATCGTGATTTGTTTTGCGTGAATTGTGGTTTAAAAGAAATGAAAAGAGAAAAAAAGAAAAGAGGAATGCTTTTGGAAACATTCTTTCCTTTTTCCAATCTTCCTTTTCCATTCTTCCTTTTTCCAATCTTTCTTTTTCCAATCGAACACTTCCCTTTCCATTTATCCATTCAGCTGTTTTCGATTAGCCTTTTTGCGATCTGTCTCCATTTTTTCGAGCTTTTTGTTTCAATAGGATTCTTGTTTAAGTTCAGCTTTTGTTTTCCAATTGTTAACTAACTTCTAATAGCTTTTTTGAACTTTATGTGCTTAAACGGTGCACAATTGTAACAAAAAAAGAAAAGAAAATGATCTGAGCTGATTTGGTATTGATCTTGTTTTTAAGTGAAGATATCCTTCTTCCTTTCTCATTCTCTTATAGTCCTCTTTTTTCTCTGGCGAACAGATACCGGATAGCTCAGTGGTTAGAGCGTCTGCCTGGAAAGCTGGAAAGGTTAATCGAGGTCGAGGGTTCAAACGGAAATTTTTCTTTGCCATTTCTTATTTTACTTTATTAACCTCAAGTCTATATTACCTGGCTGGCTTGGCTGGCTTGGCTGGCTTGGCTGGCTGGCTTGGCTAGTTTGGCTTGGCTTGGCTAGTTTGGCCTGGCTGTCTTGGTTTGTCTTGGCTTGGCTGGCTTGACTAGTTTGGCCTGGCTGACCTCTCTGGTCCAGTTGTGTATCCCCCTATCCATTACAATCTACCATTAAACCAAAACCAGAACTTGAGTAGTATTTCTTCAACTTTCTGATAGCTTATCACAGAAGAGTGATGATAAGCTATCAGAGTTGAAGAGGCAAAAAGTGAACCAAGAAAAAAGCTGACAGCATTGAACCTGATTTGAGGAAAGGAGAAGAACCTGAACCAATAGAAGAAAAAGAGAAACACGAGGTGATCTGTCACATCAAGTAGAACAAGTAGAAGAAAAAGGGAAAGAAGAGAGAGAGAGGGTGATGGGTAAACAATGCTCACACGCACTTCAACGAGGAAAAGAATGGGGGTAAAGGTGGGCAAAGTAGAATGGCCTGTTCTCTGTTTCAACCAGGCCTGTGCTTGTTCCATTTTCCATTCACATTGGGTCTTTGGGGGTCAAACTAGAAGGGGGAAAGGGTATGCAGAAGCAGAACAATAAAGAATAAGCAATAAAGCCCACCTTCTACCCACCCAGTGTGTGGGTAGAAGCTAGAATAAGGTGCCTGTCTCAGCCTGGAAGCCTTCTATTTCTTATTTCTATTAATTTTTGGGTTTTATTGGGATAAATTGGAGGACTGGCGTCTAGAAGAACTGAAATTCATTGTTGTTTCGATCAGGGAAGTACCCCAGCTTGTCTCTATCGTTAATAAAAGCCAGACAGCTCGTCCAGACCAGAGCCAGCCAGAGCCAGTTCCTCAAAAGTTCTAGATTTGATTAAGCTGATGAAAATTAACGAAAATAGTGATAGAAGTTTTCAACATCGAGCTTAAAAGGCTTTTCTCTGGCCGCGTCGGTATGGCTTGGTGGTCTAGTGGATAAGAGGCTTGATTACAAAACGGTCTCTCGGTCTTTTTGCTTGGGTTCGACTCCTTCCAATGCAATCCATTCAATCTATTCAATCTTTCCCCTCCATTCAATCTTCTCTCATTCTATTCCAATTTCAAAACTTTCTTTGATTTTTTCTGTGACTGTTTTCTGTGAATCTTTTCCTATTTATGTTTTCCTAATTTCCCTCAAATGCTTCGTTTTCTCTAGAAATGGATTATCGTCAAAGCAATGAGGCGCTATTTTGACTGCGAAAAGGCTTATGAGGATTCTTTGTGAAATCGAATGATGTGTTTGCATCAATCATCATCGAATGATGTGTTTGCATTGTGGTTATGATCGAAAAGCATTGTTTTCTGGATCTGGTTCATCTGTAGCTTCTTCCGAGTTTTAACTGACGTTTTCTCATCAGTTGACAGGTTCTCTTGCCCTCTTTGACGTCTCGTTTTCCAAAAAAAACGATTCATCGATTTAACCCCGAACACAGCGCTTTTTCTTCGTTTTATCGAAAGTTTTCTTAAGTTTAACTGCTTTTTGTTTTGTTTTTTGCTTTTTGAGTTAACCCAAGCAGGCAAAAAACCAATAAGAATGATCTAATGAAAAAAAACCGATAATCTAATCAGCGGGATTGAACCCCGACCTTGACTAGAAGCCTGTAGACTAGAAGACAAGGCACTTAGCCACTCGGCCATGACGACAACCTGGAGGGTTCAATTTTTCTTCCTCTTAGTCACTGAATATCATAAATTGCAATTTCACTTTATTCCTAAAGAATCCAAAAAGACCCGCCTAACGGGTTATGAGGTCTTTCTGAGGGTATACTTTGATGTCGTCGTGACGCAGTCGGGAGCACGCTTGTCTAGAAGTCGCAGGGTCCGGGTTCGACCCCCGGCACTGCAACTTGATTTCGATTTTTTAAATTTTGACTTTAAATGTTATAACTATATTGTATTTTGAGACTTTTTAAAGAGATTTCAGTTTTTTTGGCTTAAAGACGGCTGAGGCAGCTCAGAAACGGCTAAGACAGCTCAGAAACGGCTAAGGCAGCTCAGAAACGGCTAAAACAGCTGCAACAGCTGAGGCAGCTCAGAAAACAGCTGAGACGGCTGTAAGACCGGTGAAAACGCTCAAAAACGGCCATACAAACGCACAGACACACTCTTTTATCTAGACAGACTCCAACTGCAATAACTGTTCATTGCCTCAAGTTCTCCTCTTTGCAATCTCGCATTCCCTACTTACCGACTATTTACTGACTAGTGCTAATAGAAGAGTTGAAAGTAGTAACTTTTCCCCTCTTTTCCCCTCTTTCCCCCCCTTTTTTTTTGCTCATTTTCATTCACCAATCCGGTTCTGCTCACTTTTTGTCGAGTTTTTTTCTTTTCGTTAGTGGTTCACATAGGGAAAATTGTTTGACTGTTCAATTCCTCTCAATTATTTCCTTCTTTGACCCTTTTCTTATTAAAAACAGTTATAAAGGGTCATTTCAAAGCGATCGTTCGTTTTTCTTTCCGATTTGATCGCTTCAACTTAACTATAGTTGAAGATCCGCCCCCCCCCCCCCCCTCCCCCTTTTTACTTTCTTTTCCTTTTTTTTTTTTTTTTTAAAAAAAAAAATTTTATTACAAAATAGATACAGCCAATCGCTTTCCCGACCTCGAAAACCCCTAGAATACATTTTTTAAGTCTAAATCGCAACTTTACAGCTGATTACAGAGCAAAAATCTCCAATTTAAACAGACCGCAAGGTGTTCTTTGAGCGGCCGCGTAATTGCTCGCGATCTGGCGCACGGCTTTCCCAGAAGAGGGGACGTTTCCCTTTCTGTTAAGCAATCTGTCCCGCTCCGAGTAACGTCAGTAATTACTTTTAGACATCACATCGTCAACCTTATTGAATTATTTGATTTGTTTGTTTTTTTCATTCATCCCAAAGACCCAGTCCCAGGGTCGGCAAAGAGCTTTGACCGCTTTTCAAAAGTGTTTTCAAAACCATTTCCTAGTTTAACAATAGTTTTTTGAAAGCTACAGTAATACATAGTAAAGCTGTAGGTTTAAATGCTTTGTAAAATGCGCTTCCAGCATCACCTTCGATTCGTTTTTCGAAAATCTGTTCATTTTCTGTTTCTATCTTGTCGATTTTATTCAATTTAGAATAAATTCTTATATCTAGAGATCAGTTTTTCAAAGCGATGAAACGAAAAGAATCGACAATATTATCTAGATTATCTATTGTCTAGATTATCTATTGTCTAGATTATCTATTATTTAGATTATCTATTATTTAGATTATCTAGCTTTCCACCACAAATTATCTGAAATTATTTCCTCTTTTCTCGTTAACAGTTAAAAGAACCTTTTGCCTCATAACTTTGCATAGATATTAGGTTTTGAGTTGGTTTTGGTATCATTCGACGCGTAATTTCATTCTGAATCAAATGCTAGTTAAAGAACCTAAAACTACGGTAGTTAAGATTTCATTGAAATCATTGAATATTGAAGTTATTGGCTAAAAACCTAAACCAGGGCTATTATGGACGGGCTTGACCTTTTGACTCATAACTTTGCATAGATATTAGATTTTGAGTTGGTTTTGGTATCATTCGACGCGGAATTTTATTCTGAATCAAATGCTAGTTAAAATAGACAAAATAGAAGGTTTATTGCTGAGAAAAACACAAAAAACCTTGAATTGCCATTGGCAAAAAAAGACCGCAGATGTTTTCGTTACAAGTTTAATCAATTTGTCTTTGTGATTGATGATTGGATTATTGTGGATCATTGTGGTTGATAATTGGATTATTTAGAGTATTAGACACTTCGTGGAATGAAAATGTGATCCATTTCTTGTATCAAACGATCTTTTTCTTCTTTTACTTCATCTAGACCTATTCTTGGGATAATTTTGGGTTATTTTGAGTGTCAGTTGTAGTAGGTTGTTCATTTGATTCAGAATAAGTACACAAAATGCAATGTTGGGTCAATTTTGAGTGCTAAAGTTTGGTACGACCAAAGCCAAAGCCAAAGCCGAAGTCAAAGCCAAAGCCAAAGCCTAAGCTAAAGCCAAAGCCAAAGTTAAAGCCAAAGCCAAAGCCAAAGCCGAAGCCTAAGCCTAAGCCAAAGCCTAAGCCAAAGCCAAACCTCTTTTAAAGTTACCTCTGAAGTTAGAAGATAGCTAACGTTGAATCCCTTTGTCCCATTCCATTTTTGGATTTTCCTTTCCCGTATTTGTTCTCTCAAAAGATGTTCTCAAGTCCTTTTCGTTGTCAAAATAAAACAACAAATGCTATGGTTTTTTTTGATCATCTTAAACCTTTACAAAAATATCCTTATCCTTGTCATCTTTTGTCTCAACCTTGCCAATACTCGAGCTTACTGTTTTTAGATTTATCGTTTGATATTTCATCTTCAGAGAATCTTTTAGAGTATCTTTTAGAGAATCTTTTAGAGAATCTTTTAGAGAATCTTTTAAAGTAGAGTTTTATCTGAAGGACTCTATTAAGAGCCCTTTTAGGCTCTATTAAAAGTCAAAGCCAAAGCTATTTAATCAAAAAAGTTACTCTAATCCATTAATATCTTAATTATAAATCAAGAATTTGAAGTATTTCAGAAAAAAAATGGAACTGGGGAAGGTGATAATCGATAGAAGGGGAAGAAAGAGATAATGGAAGAAGGAAAGATTGAAAGAGAAAGAAAGAGAAAGAGAAAGAGAAAGAGAGAAAGAGAAAGAGAGAAAGAGAAAGAGAGAAAGAAAGAGAGAAAGAAGTTGATGAAAAGAATGAAAAGAAAGTGAACACATGGGTGATGTGCCTCTTTTTCCTCTTTTCTGATCAATAGGGATCTTGACTTTACATCGAAACTGAAAAGCCTCTCCTCATCTCTCAACCTCACACACAATTCCCCTTTCTTTACCTCTTTCACATCAGGATTGTGGTGTGTTTCATTTTCATTCGATTTCCTCATTCACTCATTCAATTAGCAACGAATTTTGATCAGCTTTCTTACTTCTGATCTTTTTCAGCTCATTCTTGATGTGTTCTTCTATGTGTTTTAATTATAAATCAAGAATTTGAAGTATTTCAATGTGTTGCATCTTCAACTCTGGCGTCTGTTATGTCTGTCTGAACAAACCCTTTCTAGTTTGCTCAATTCTTAAAGCTCTTCTTGAGCTCACCTTTCCCTAGTCAGATCCGGGGCTAGCCTGGCCATAGTTCAAGCCAGAGCTGGCCATGGTTCAAGGCCTGGCTGGCCATGGTTCAAGGCCTGGCTGGCCATGGTTCAAGGCCTGGCTGGTCATGGTTCAAGGCCTGGCTATCCCATGGTTCAATCCAGAGCTGGCTATCTCATGGTTCAAGCCAGACCTGGCTATCCCATGGTTCAATCCAGAGCTGGCTATCCCATAGTTCAATCCAGAGCTGGCTATCCGATGGTTCAATCCAGAGCTGGCCATCCTATGGTTTAATCCAGAGCTGACCATCCCATGATTCAATCCATACCTGGCTATCCCATGGTTCAATCCAGAGCTGGCTACCTCATGGTTCAATCCAGAGCTGGCTATCTCATGGTTCAATCCATATCTGGCTATCCCATGATCCAGGCCTCTCCTACCCCAACTCTCCTGACAATGAGACTTTATGAAGATCAGAGAAGACGAAGAAGATCAAGGCTTCACCCAGAAGATTCCCTTTGAAACAAGCAGGACTAGACTAGCCTTCTAGACTAAAGCTAGGCTAGACTTCTAGACTTTTAACTAATAGTTGATGATATAAATTCCGAAATCCAAACAAAATCAAGAATTGAAATGGAGTGGGCGCGAAATTCGACCCCGATTCATAGCAATGAATCCCTTGCCCTGTCCCATCCTTTCATTCCCTTTTTCCTTTCTGATCTACTGCTGGCCAGGCGATGATTTTTGAGCCAAAGCCCAGGAAAAAGGAAAGGAAAAGGAAAGGAAAAGAAAAATGAAAGCGTGAAAATAGAGCCACTTTACTATTTTGATCTTTTTCCCTTTTTTTTCTTTTTAAAACACACCTGCTTATTACGATATGAAATGTGGATTTCGAGGCCAGTATTGGATCTTTTGGAGTTAGGTTTTGAAGCTTTTGAAGTTAGATTTTAAAGCTTTGGAAGCTTTGGAAGCTTTGGAAGCTCTTGAAGTTAGCTTTTGAAGCTTTGGAAGCTCTTGAAGCTTTTGAAATTAGCTTTTGAAGCTTTTGAAGTTAACTTTTGAAGTAGAAAACATTCTCATCTTTAAGTTATGAAAAAGAACCTGAATCTTTTACTAGTTTTTTGTGTAACTTAACTATAGTTGAAGAACCGACAAAATAGACACAGCCAATCGCTTTCCCGACCTCGAAAAACCTTTCGAATCGTTTTTCTAAAATCTGTTCATTTTCTCTTTCTATCTTGTCGATTTTAATCTATTTACAATAGAATAAAATCTGTTTTCCATTCTGTTTTACAATAGAATACATTTTTTAAGTCTAAATCGCAACTTTACAGCTGATTACAGAGCAAAAATCCCCAATTTAAACAGATCGCAAGGTGTTCTTTGAGCGGCTGCGTAATCGCTCGCGATCTGGCGCACGGCTTTCCCAGAAGAGGGGACGTTTCCCTTTCCCCTAAGCAACCTGTCCCGCTCCGAGTCACTAATTACTTTTACAAATTACATCTGTGTTCTTTGAGCGGCGGCGTAATCGCTCGCGATCTGGCGCATGGCTTTCCCACAAGAGGGGATGTTTCCCTTCCTCCCAAGCAATCTGTCCCGCTCCGAGTATCGTCAGTAATTACTTTTACAAATTACATCGGCAACCGTGTTGAAATATTTGATTCGTTTCCTTTTTGGTTCATCCGAAAGACCCCGGTCGTAGGGTCGGCAAAGAGCTTAAAAGTAAAGCAATGAAACTGTATAAGCATATAGTCAATCTTCTACCAGGCCCAAGCCCCACCACACTCGACCCAAATCCAAGTTGTGTATGCACAAGTTTCAAAACTATGAAAACCCAATTTCTGCTAGTAAAACTATGAAAACCTAGTAAGCCTATTAAGCAAAAAAAAACGAGGCTTACTAACCTAGTAAGCCTAGTAAACTTTCGTTCGTTCAATCCGTTCGAAACGATCAATCCGTTCAAAACACTCAAATCCAGCATTTTGTCTATGCAATCCCTGTTTTCCTCAAAATCCATAATCGATTTTCTTCCTTTCTTTTCTTTCTTTCTTTTCTTTCTTTCCTTTCTTTCTTTCCTTTCTTTTCTTTCCTTTCTTTTCTTTCTTCCTTTCCTTCCTTTTCTTCCTTTCTTGTCCCATTTTTCTTTGGCCGTAAATTTCATGTTCAATGTGAAGCATGTGGCTTTGTTGAAAAGGGTTTTTGATTTTGGGCAAAGCTGATGAGTATCACCTGCAAATAGACTCATAAAGCTAAAATATGGTTCATTAAGGTTCACCCTTTCTGCCACATTAGATTTCAATTCATTAACTCAATTGCCTTTCTGCCTTTCTGTCCTTCTTCCTTCCATTCTTCCTTTCTGTCTTTCTTCCTTCCTTTCTTCCTTTCTTCCTTCCTTTCTGTCTGTCTTTCTTCCTTTCTTCCTTTCTTCCTTGCTTCATTTGCCTTTCTTTATTTTATTCTTCTCATTTCTTTCATCAAATTCATCTATTTGGAAAAATCTGAAGAAAAAACGGATTTTCTTTTAAAATGTTTGAAAGATTTGAAAAAGATTGAAAGAGATGAGCAAATTGGCAAACGTTTACTCGAATTTCTTCTCTTTTTTTTTGCTTTCTCTGTCCACAGAAATGTCAAGAGTGGACCAAGAAGAAAAAAAGGAGAAAGAAAAGGAAAGAAAGAGGAAAGAAAGGAAAGGAAAGAAAGAGGAAGAAAGGAAAATGGAGAAAGTAAAGAATAGGATTTGTTTTATGGATACATTCTTTGAAGAACTGGCCATCAATCCTGAAGCTTTACCATCACGATTTCCACTTTAAAGTACGTAATAGTACGTAAGTACGAATCCAAAACTGTTTAATTTCGTTTACAGTATTATTCTGTAGCTTAAACTTTATCTACTTGATTGATTAACTTGATTATCTGTTGATTATCGGCTTCATGATTGGAAGCCGGCTTCACTTGATTCTAATGTCATCTCCTACATTCCAACTGATCCTTATTCTATTTCCAGTTCACTATTCACCTATTAAAGCTATCAAGTTAAAAAATAACATCAAATTCAATCAGATTATGTACATAAGCCACTCAATTCACAAATAAAATCCCAGTCAATTCACAAATGAACTCTCTTCCCTATCAAACTCTCTTTCCTATCAAATCACTTCAATTTCCTTATCCTTATGCACCTATCGATTAATCCTATCGATTTCCTTTCCACTTTTTTCTATTCGATTCAATTCTCGCTATTTACCGAGTACTCCCACTGAAAATTCTCCCTAAACCCATCTTTTTTCTCATTTTTTCTTTTCTTTAAAGTCAAATTGAGAAAAGCCATCAGAGATTTTCGAGATTTACGTCTTTGTTTATCGATTTTTTGAGAAATTTTGGATTGTTGAAGTCTAAGAAGTAAGTAGTCTAAGAAGTAAGTAGTCTAAGAAGCAAGTAGTCTAAGAAGCAAGTAGTCTAAGAAGCAGGAAGTCTAAGAAGCAAGTAGTCTAAGAAGAAAGTAGTCTAAGAAGCAAGTAGTCTAAGAAGCAAGTAGTCTAACAAGCAAGTAGTCTAACAAGCAAGTAGTCTATGAAGCAAGTAGTCTAAGAAGCAGGAAGTCTAAGAAGCAAGTAGTCTATGAAGTAAGTAGTCTAAGAAGCAAGTAGTCTAAGAAGCAAGTAGTCTAAGCTGATTTCTGAATCTTTCTTTTCCAATTCCAATTTTTCTTTTCAAATCTTTCTTTTCAAATCTTTCTTTTCCAATCTTTCTTTTTAAACCTTTGAAAGTAAGACATTTATCTGTAAATTGACTGAAAACCAAATAAATTGGAGATTCGGGAGCAAACAAATTGCTCTACTCTATTCTTTCAATGTGGCAATGTTTGAATAGCAAATTTGCACTTTTAAACAAAAGCCTCTAGTTCTAGTTCTAGTTTTTTAAGTTTCTATCATTCATTTGAAATCCATTTATGTTCAAAATCGATTACTCACTGCGTTATTGATCCAAAAGAATCTCACTTGCATATCATTCAGATTTTGATAGACTAATCCAATGATCCGCGATCTGGCGGTCTGTATTTTCTGTAAATCTTAAGTCTGTACTTTCAAATCACACTAAATCACGGAAAATCCATTCAAATCACGAAAAATCCATTCCCAGCAGTATTTGAGTGAGTAAAAAGGGTTTGAGAGATGGAGTTGGCCATTGGGATCTCCTTCTTTTCCATTCTCATTCTTTCCATTTCTCAAAGAGAATTGTGTAATGTGTACGCAAACGGTTGGTTGTGAAAAATCAAAGAAAAGAAAAGAAAAGAAAGGAAAAGAAAGGAAAGAAAAAGAAAGAAAGAAAAGAAAGAAAAGAAAAGAAAGGAAAAGAAACAAAAAGATCCCGAAAAGAAACAAAAAAAGAAATTGCACAAATTTCCACATTGATCGGATTGTCAGATTTCTCTTGGTCTGTAAAAAATCCAATTCTTTTGCATTCAATTTCATTGCATTCAATTTCTTTTTGCATTCAAACTTCATTCTTTCGCATTCTTGATTTGCTTCTCTCTAAAAACTCTCTTCTCTCTTTAATTTTCATTTAATTTTTCAGTTACCGCATCAGAATGGCTGAAGACACATTCACTTGTCGTATCCAGTATATAAATGACGCTGATCCATTCGCAACCACATCGAATTGCTATTTGGAACCGATGAGACCGGTTGGGAGTTCTTTGATAATAAGATATTCAATCAAGTAGTGATTAATTCAATCAAGTAATGGTTAAATATATAAATTTGACTCTAAAAGTATTCCGTTAAAGTATTCTTAAAGTATTCTGTGATCTTTCCAATTCCAAACCCTATTATCATTTTGAAAAGAGCCAACAAAAAAAGCTGATAAGACTTTCCGGCGAAACCAATTGTTTTGGCGAAAGTTTTGTAACGGTCCAGAAGATGAGGCTTGCTTTCATTGCTTCCATTCAACTTCTCAAACCATCCTACAGCTTTTGATGATTCCCATATCTATTGGTTGGATTGTCTTGCACTCGGCAAAAAGAATTGAAGCTGAATTTTTGATAAATTGGGCTTCGAATGGGCTGGACAGCCATCGATAAACGATAAAATTTTCCGGTTAAATTTGATCACATGATAGCTCTCGAATAATTCGATCACATGATTCTTTTTTTGAGATAGCTCTCGAATAATTCGCCAGTCGTCCACGCCTTCGAATTTGCTGCATACAAAACTGGAAGTTTTTCAGTTTTTTAACGATCCAGAAGATGAGTCTTGCTTTCGTTGTTTTCCATTCAACTTTACAACCATTTTACAGTTAGTTTTGGCCTTCATTGTGGTCCGGCTACGAAAAGTTCCGCATTCTCCACTCGGCTCCCAAATGGAAATCAATTGGGGAAAGGATGCATCTGTTTTATAAGTCCTGTAGCATCACCGAATTCGACAGACGCCCAATATGCCGTTCAGCGCGGACCGTGAGCTTCTGAAGACGTCCCGGAGACTTTTTCCTGCCATAATTGAAAGGATTCTTCAAGAAATTTGCGACAACTTGGTGCGAGCGCTTCATTTTCTTTGCGATCTCCCGATTCGACAACTTTCTTCCTTTCAAAATCACAATTTTCATCTGTTCGATCCGCGAAAGCGATTTTCCACGCCTCATCTTCCTAAAAAATAAAAACTAAAGAAATAAAACAAGCAAAAAATGGTTATTACGGGTATAAAATGAAAAAGAAACGTGGTGTTTTTATCATTTTGCAAAATAAAGAAATGAGAGAGAAAAAGAAAATGACGACGCGGCGCTCCCATCGACTACCTCCGACGACGGCGGCGGCGGCGGCGGTCGGCGACGTCAATTGGAATGCGACGTCAACGAAAATTAACATTTAACAAAAAGATAAAATTCATATTTAAAATTTGTGACAGAAATTCAAATTTAACATGAAAACATCTCAAAAAACACATTTTTTTCTCTCATTCTCTACTAATACATTTGCAGGTGACGTTCTCCTTCCGTCTCTATGATCCAGTCGGTGAACAGATTCCCGATGTGATTCGAACATTGAGAGCGCCACATAAGGTACGCAGAATGAATATTTAATTCTTTATCATATTCAATTCTTATTATATTCAATTCTTATCATATCAATTCTTTATCATATTCGGGGGTGGGACAAATGCGACCTTTTTTTTGCGCACCTGGACATTTGCGCACCTTTTTTTTGCTGGAAAAGGCCTTAGGAAAGATCGTAGAGCTTCGAAAATATTTCCATATAAGGGAATCGTATGCGTAGATTCCGAATTTCGACAAATCAGACCTCGCTGGCACGTCAAATTTGGGCTAAAAGACAAAAGCTGCGGAAAAGCGTTAAGTTGCGTAGTTTTTGCCTTTTAGCCCAAATTTGACGTGCCAGCTAGGTCTGATTTGTCGAAATTCGGAATCTACGCATACGATTCCCTTCCATGAAAACATTTTTGAAGCTCTACGACCTTTCCTAAGGCCTTTTCCAGCAAAAAAAACGTGCGCAAATGTCCAGGTGCGCAAAAAAAGGTCGCATTTGTCCCACCCCCATCATATTCAATTCTTATCATATCCATTCTTTATCATATTCAATTCTTATATATTCAATTGTTTTCAGGCCGATGATTCGGCTCTTCAAGTGTACAAAGGATTGGAGGGTGGAGGAGGGGATTTCCAGACATATCTTGACTCAGAGCTCACACTTGCTGATCAACAAGATGAATTGGAAGTGTTGAAATCGGATAGGTGAGTCGATTTTTGATATATAGGCTCAATAAAGCTAAGCTGATAGCGTCTCCGAGTTTACAGTAACTCTCTAAACTACTCTATCCAAGTACCAAGGCTCTGCAGTAACTCCATCCTAGTCTAGGTGTTTAAACTATTTGCTTAGGTACATCTTCAGTCTATAAGTTTCAGTTTTCAGCTGCCAGTTTTCAGCTAGGGTTCAGTTCTAGTGTTTAGCATTAATTTCAATAGTTTTCACATCAAAAATCCATTGCTATGTTCCAAAAATCCATTACTATCGTTCCCAGTCTCCATTTCAAGGTCCAGCATTCACTTTTCCGATGTCTCAATTCTGTGTTTACCTATGAGGTTATTTCGAGTCATTCATCTCCATTGTAAACCGCGAATGAACACAATGAATAGCCTTAGATCTATAGAATATCAAAACCCTGTAAGGAGAAATAGAACCCTGTAAGAAGAAAGGGGGAAAAGAGAGACAGTGAATGGGTGTACCCTTTTACCCATCTCCCAGTCTCTCCCCTTCTCGGAAACCAGAGCCTTCGATCTTTTTATGTAAATTTCCGATATCCCGTACCCTTTCTGAGATCCTTTTCTTTCTTTTCCTTTCTTCTTTCTTTTCCTTTCTTCTCTTCTTTCCTTTCTTCCTTCTTTCCTTCTCTTCCTTCTCTTCTTTCCTTTCTTCCTTCTCTTCCTTCTCTTCCTTCTCTTCCTTCTCTTCCTTCTCTTCTTTCCTTTCTTCCTTCTTTCCTTCTTTCTTTTCCTTCTTTCTTTTCCCTCTCTTCCCTCTTTTCATTTCCCATTTCTCATCCTAAATTTCATTGTCTTAAAAATTCCGAGATCCTTTTTGATTAGAGCTTTCCGAGAGCAAAATTTAGCTCGATTTTATTCACGCTAACTGTTTGATTTTATTTAGCTAACTATTCCTTTTATTTCCATCATTATAGAGCTAGATTTTTTGTTGAATCTGGCATTCTGATCAAGATTTTGAACCAAGATTGAACCGAGATTTTAGCCAAGAATTGGACTAAGAGTTGGACTAAGAATTGGACCAGAATTTGAACAGAATTGGATCAAGAATTGGATCAAGAATTGGATCAAGAATTGGACTAAGAATTTGACCAAGCTTTGGCCAAGAATTTGACTAAGGATTGGACCAGAATTTGAACAGAATTCGACCAGCATTTCACCAGAATTCGACCAAGAATTCGACCAAGAATTCGACCAGAATTGGATCAAGAATTCGACTAAGAGTTTGACCAAGCTTTGGCCAAGAATTTGACTAAGGATTGGACCAGAATTTGAACAGAATTCGACCAGCATTTCACCAGAATTCGACCAAGAATTCGACCAGAATTTCACTAGAATTCGACCAAGAATTCGACCAGAATTGGACCAAGAATTGGATGAAGAATTCGACCAGAATTGGATCAAAAATTGGACTAAGAGTTTGACCAAGCTTTGGCCAAGAATTGGACTAAGGATTGGACCAGAGTTCGACCAAGAATTCGACCAGAATTTCACTAGAATTCGACCAAGAATTCGACCAAGAATTCGACTAGAATTCGACCAGATTTTGGCCAAGAATTGAAGATTTACCCAAAGGGTTTGTAATCGAAAATACTGCAAACACTTCTGTGTGGCTGAATCCTCCACTTTAGATCATTCTATTTACTCTCATCTACCGTGGAAAGACTATTGCCTAATCTGCAAATCAATTCTGCCTTCATCAAATGCCGAGCTTCTCCCGTTCGCCTCTCAATTCCACTCTTTCCTCAGACTTTGTCCCATCCGTATACGCACCGGCAGCCAATCCGAATTATAATCAATCGAATTCTCAGCTTTCACTCTCTCCAAACTATTCTCAAAAATCCCCAACGCTAAAAGCTTATGACATCGATTTATCAATTCACATCGATGCATCAACAAGTGTTGCAACTCCGCGTCTTGAAAGAATCACTTGTCGATTCGAAAATGAGGACAATTTCCAATCAAGAAGATCAACAATGAGTGGAGAGGATCGTGAATTGAGTAGAAGATCAACAATGAGTGGAGAAGATCCTCAATTAAGCAGGAGATCAACAATGAGTGGAGATGGGGTACAACTTGTTCAGAAAAAGAGTCCAACGATTCGGCAAAAGGGGTGGTACTCTAGTGCAGTTGAATCGAGTACATTGCCAAGAATGTTGCGGAAACCGCGAGTGCTAGAGCCTGAGGAGTCTCCATATTCATCGTATTCAGTGATTCCATATATCGATGAAGATTTCGCACAACCCGGCTCACATCCCGACTTTCCGCCTCCAAAGCCAGCAAGAAGCTTCGCTGAGTTAGAGTTTCCCGAGAAATTACCATCAAATCAAATCAAATCATTCAAATCTCTAGAAAATCAATCTTCAAGCTTTAGATCTTTAGAAAATCAAGCTTTAGAAGGTTTACAAGCTCAAAACCAAAGCCAGAACCAAAGCCAAAACCAAAGCCAAAGCCAGAACCAAAGCCAGAACCAAAGCCAAGCCCATAACCATCAACGATTCAACTTTTCTAGAGCCACTCCAGAATCGTTTGAAGAAAGATCTGAATTAAACTCTAGAAGAACAGTGCCTCAATTCTCCCCTAAGAACTCTAGAAGAACAGAAATCCTTCCTCAAGAATGGAAATCCGGACTTTCTGCAACTTTAGCCAAATTTCAGGCAAAAGAACAAGAGAATAACGAGAAAAAATCATTTCGATCATTTGAGATTTCTTTAGATGGCCCAATCGCTTCAAAAACTTTACCAAAATATGAAGATTTTGCTAGGAATCGACAGGAAAACGAGAGAATTGGCTTAAAGAAAGAAAACGAGGTTGAGAAGGCGCAAAACATTTGCGGAATCAATTCCGGAATCAGTTTAAAACAAGTTGGATCGAGTTTCAGCAAGAAGAGTGAAGAGAATTTGTTCAAGAATGGACTCTTCAAAAATGGACTCTTCAGAAATGATCAAAAATCTGAAGAATTGATGGTTACAAGTAGAAAATTCTCTGGAGTTTCTTCTATGGATCCAAAAATTCTCTGGAAACCCTTCTAAAGATCCAAAATTCTCTGGAAACCCTTCTAAGGATCCAAAATTCTCTGGAAATTCTTCTATGGATTCAAAATTCTCTGGAGTTTCTTCTAAAGATCCAAAATTTGCTGTAACCTCTTCGAAATCCCCAACAAATTTGTATCCCTTTCGAAATGGATTGGAGCCAAAGCCTCCCGAAAGAATGGAGATACAAAGAAATGAAAAAGTTCAAGATCTATCCAACTGTGCATATCAACAAAATACCGGTGAAGAATCTAGGAATCGATCTGTTGAATTTCACTCAAATCCCTTGCCGAGCAACTCCATTGATCGTGGACTCAAAAAGGAGAGAATTCACTCAAACCTTGACTCCAAAGCTGACTCAAAACTTGAGTCAAAATTTGACTCCAAAGCTGACTCCAAAGCTTACTCCAAAGCTGACTCTACAGTCGACTCCAAAGCTTGCTCCAAAGCTGACTCTACAGTCGACTCAAAACTTGACTCAAAACCTGGACCTGACTCCAAAGCTTGCTCCAAAGCTTGCTCCAAAGCTTGCTCCAAAGCTTGCTCCAAAGCTTGCTCCAAAGCTTGCTCTAAAGCTTGCTCCAAAGCTTGCTCCAAAGCTGACTCTACAGTCGACTCCAAAGCTGACTCCAAAGTCGACTTCAGTAGCTCAAATAGATTTAATGAATTCAAGCCTCAAAATGAGCGCTCAGCTTTCGGAAAAGAGTCAGAAATCAGTTCAAAACCCTCAGAATTGGCAAAAAGGACAGACTTCAAAGATCACAGAGATTTCAATGGAGTTGAGCAATCCGAATCACTCAAAAAACCTTACTCCAATCCAGCTTTCACCCATTCACCCACACCAATCGATTCGCGGAGTCCAAAAGAGGATTCGTTTTGTGAAAAGACAGAGATCGCAAAGGGGAAATCACAATTTCGACCATTTGGAGGATCGACAAAGTTGGGTATAGTGAAGGGAAGACAAAAGGGAAATGCAAATTGCAATGGAAATTCGAATCAGAATCAGAATGGAAGCGATGATGACGATAGCGATTTCTTTGATTGGGAAGCTGAGTTTAGGAGGTGCTGGGAAAACAAAAGTGTCCAACAGTGCCAGAAAATAGTGCTAGGAAATCTAGAATGTGGCCAAATGCGAAAAGCAATATCCCCTTCAAAGCATTTCAGCGATTTCGAATCTGTTTTCCATTTTTGCAATTCGTTTTTCTAGCAAAAGTTAAAGAGCAGATCAAAAATTGTTATTTTGCAGATCACTCCGTGCCAGCGGGACTCGAACCCGCGACCTTTCGCTTACCAGACAACTGCGCTAACCATTACACCGCAACGCGCCTTTTTCCCTCAGCTCTAGAGGGTGTTAAGGCTTTAGTTTCAGGTTGAAAATTCGAAATTTGAAGGGACTCCTTTAGGGATGGGATGGTTTTATAACGTTTTCCACAAGGGTCTCCGATATGGGTCAGTGGTTTAGTGGATAAGAGGCTTGAATACAAAACGACGGAAGCAATTTTTGCTCGGGTTCGATTCCTTTCTCGACCAAACTTTTGCTTTGTCGACTTTTTCTTGTACACAGACAATCGCACACCATTTGGCACACCATTTATACACATAAGGAGCCTGGTCAAGTTGTGTCTAGTTGCCTCTAATTGTCTAATTGCCTCTAATTTTCTAATCTGTACTATGGGGATGGCTTTTCTCATTTAGCTACATTCTACTGCCTTGTGAGCTAGCTAGATTACCAGTCTAGCTAAATTCACTTGTACTGGGCTGTAGTGATTGTAGCTCGTACTGTACTAGACTCGTACTGTAGCTCTATTGTACAAAGTTACTGAAACGTAGCGAAGTGTTAGCTAATTCAACTTTTATCTCTTTTTCAGTCGTCGCTGCAGTCTCGTGCTTCGAACGCAGACGAGTTTACGGGTGAAAACGATCGTTGGTTTGTTTTAAAAGGCTTTAAAGATGTTTATTTGAAATTTAAAGCAACAAAATTTCATAGAAGATCTGCTATTCTATGTAATTTTCATATAACTTCTGCCATTTTAAGTAGTTTCTCTATTTTACAGCTATTTTAGCTATTTTACAAGCTACAATCTAGAATCTACTATCTTCAGATAAACTCCTAAACGCGTCAGGCCGTGATCAACGTCGAGCGCTTTTCTCGTTAAAGCAAATCTTTCAGGTGCGATTTTCAAGCTTTATGTTCTAATTTTTCAAGTTTATCCAGATAAGGCTTTTAAGTAGATCTATACTAGATAAATAATTAAGTTCTAGATCGTTCTAGATCGTTCTAGATAGTTCTAGATGGTTCTTGATCGTTCTAGATAGCTCTAGATCGTTCTAGATCGTTCTAGATCGTTCTAGATCGTTCTAGATCGTTCTAGATCGTTCTAGATCGTTCTAGATCGTTCTAGATAGCTCTAGATAGTTCTAGATAGCTCTAGATAGCTCTAGATAGCTCTAGATAGCTCTAGATCGTTCTGGATAGTTCTGGATAGTTCTGGATAGTTCTGGATAGTTCTGGATAGTTCTGGATAGTTCTGGATAGTTCTGGATAGTTCTGGATAGTTCTGGATAGTTCTGGATAGTTCTGGATAGTTCTGGATAGTTCTGGATAGCTCTAAAGTTCTTAATATAGTTGAAACTGTCAAAAATCAAAACTTTTGCGCCGCCGGGACTCGAACCCGCGATCTTTCATTTACCGGACAACTGTGCTAACCATTGCACCACAATGCACCTGGTCACGCTTGCGAGGAGGGGGTTAACGTCCAGAGAGGAGGGAAGTTCAGAGATGTCCAGCGAGGAAGGAAATCCAGGTAGGAGGGAACTTAGCTCCCTCCCTCGCAAAGCCGAACAAGTGGGTTGTGGTGTAGTGGTTAGCACGATTGCCTAGCAAGCGAAAGGTCGTGGGTTCGAGTCCCGTCGGCGCAGATCTTTTGCTCTTCCCTAGTTCCAACTAGTTCCAACTAAAAACTCCAGGATGACAAAGATCTTGTGCACGAATTCGTTCAAAACGGCGGCCTCGATTGTATGATCAAATTGGGACGAGTGGCCGATCAGAATCATCAGAATTACATCTTAAGAGGTGAGTTTGAAGAATGTTTTTGATTTGTGTGATGAAATGTTAAAGATCAGATGTTAAAGATCAGATGCTAAAGATCTTAAAGCTCTTAGATCTTAAAGCTTGAGAACTGAAGGCAATTCCATCTTCAGTTCAGTCAAATGTACTCAAAAGTCCTCTAATTTCTGTTATTTTCTGTTATTCTTTGGTAAATCGATTTCGGGAAACGACTTTCACTAGATTTTCTCACATTTTCGGGAAATTCGATCTGATTCCATTTCATTTATCGACAAAGAGATCAATCATTGATATGATGAAGAAGAAGAAAGGAGAAAGAAAGGAGAAAGAAAAGAGAAAGAAAGGAGAAAGAAAAGAGAAAGAAAGGAGAAAGAAGAGAAAGAAAGGAGAAAGAAGAGAAAGAAAGGAGAAAGAAGAGAAAGAAAGGAGAAAGAAGAGAAAGAAAGGAGAAAGAAGAGAAAGAAAGGAGAAAGAAGAGAGAAAGAAAAGAGAAAGAATTTGCATCAAATGAATATCTTTTTGATAGAGAAATGATAGAATGATAGATAGATTATATGGAAAATGAGAAATTCCCATTCAAATCGGGTCGATTTCTTGGCAACATGCTGTGAATTGAAAAGGAAGGGGGAGTAAAAGGAAGGGGAAGTAGAAGGGAAGAGGAAGTAAAAGGAAAGGGGAAGTAAAAGGGAAGGGGAAGTAAAAGGGAAGGGGAAGTAGAAGGGAAGGGGAAGTAAAAGGAAAGGGGAAGTAGAAGGAAAGGGGAAGTAAAAGGAAAACCTTTTTGAAATAAAAGAATACAGCCTTTACACTGGATACAGTATCGGATTTAGCCTTTAAATCTTTAACTAGTTAGTTTAGTACCCTTAAAGCATTACTATATTATCAGATCTGCTTGAGAAAAATCAATTAGACCAAAAAGCTACTATATATACAATAATCAACAGATTTTAACTATTTAATCTTCTTATCTGGAACTCACAGCGGTTAGTTATCAGTAAAATGATTAGATTTAGAGGAAATAGACGAATTGTAATACCGTGAATGCGTTGCGAAGGGATTACTGTACTTTTCGACAGTAGTTTGCATATTTTAACGATTTAATCTTTTTATCTGGAACTCACAACAGTTAGTTATCAGAAAATAAACGAGCTTTGAAGGAAATAGACGAATTTTAATGCCTTGAATAAGTTTGCAAGGGATTACTGTACCTTTCGACAATGAATGACAGATTTTAACTATTTAATCTTTTTATCTGGAACTCACAACGGTTAGTTATCAGTAAAGTGATTAGGTTTGGAGGAAATAGACGAATTGTAATACTGTGGATGAGTTGGGAAGGGATTACTGTACTTTTCGACAGTAATTTGCATATTTTATCGATTGGATATTGTGATCTGGCACGCACCACAGCTAGAAATTGAAAATTAAAGGAATTAACAGAAGTTTAGAATTTCATAAAAAATTTCTAGGTTCTAGGGCTTTCCAGAGAATCTTTTTGTTCCTTTTTAGCTTAAAAGCTTTAGCTTAAGCTTAAAATCTAGTTTATGATAAGATCTTTTGAGAAATTAGAGTGTTTTTCTTTTGTGTAAACTTGAAAATCGTAAAATCACCTCGGCGTCAACTCGGCGCTACTATTAGAGAAAATCACGGAATTTCTGCGCTAGCCAAATCGTTTCAGCACTCGGCCAAGTGATGTTGTACGTTGACGGAATGAATGGGATTATCGCTCACAATGCGACGATTCAATGGCTTTACGAGTTGCTCGACTCACCGGTGGGTGCTGATAGCTTGCCATGTTTTTTGTCCTGTCGCCTTTTCTTTGTCCTTGTCCAAATGTTCATGTTGTTTTTGTTTCAGTTGTACGACGAAAAAGAGCGCAAAGAAATGAGTCCCTATCGGCAGGAATGGGTAAGTGAAAAAGGAAATTCTGTGTTCTGTGTTTTTCTGTATTTTCTGTACTCTGTATTGTGTAAAAAGCCCTTTACTTTTAACTAAATTATTCATTTTCATTAGATTTCCTTTCATTAGATTTTATTCTCATTAGATTTATTCTCATTAGATTCACATTTTACATTTAAAGTAGGGCTGAAGAGCGATCTTTTGCCCTGAAGGATCTTTTGCCTTCCAGGAGAACTGAAGAGCCATGCCATTTTCTGCCATTAGTTTCTTACTGTTTATGGTTTACTGTTTACACTTTAAAGTACCTAAAGATAGACATGGTTTTTTGGCAAAATAAGATCGAACAGATCCGATCGGATCAGATCGAGCTAGCACAATCGGCTGGATGGATCGGATCAGATCGAGCTAGCCCAATCGGCTGGATGGATCGGATCCGATCGGATCAGATAGTCCAATCGACTGGACGGATCTGATCGGATCAAATCGAATCGGATCCGCTCGGGCTAGCCCGATCAGTTCTAATCCGATCCTTTCCGATAAAACCCGATCCGATCCGATAACCATGTCTACTTAAAGATACCTTTAAATTTGACAAAAAGAAAAAAAGCCCGGGCAGCGCGGGGATTCGAACCAGGAACCGATAGAGCGATAACACACTAGCCACTAGACCACCCGGTCGCGCTTGGAGGAAAGTAATTCGACCTTATATCTCGGCGGTGCCGTTTTCTAAACAGTTTTCTAAACAGTTTTTTCAAACGATTTTTCCAAACAAACTTCAAAAGGATTTTTTTATCAAAAACTTTCTGTTATAGAGTAAAACTGAAAACAGGAATCCTTTAGAATTCTTTAGAAATCCCTTAGAATCCCTTAGAATCCTTTAGAATCCCTTAGAATCCTTTAGAATCCCTTAGAATCCGTTAGAATCCTTTAGAATCCTTTAGAATCCCTTAGACTCCCTTAGAATCCCTTAGAATTTCATAGTGGCATTTCTGCGCTAGCCAAATCTCCGAAATCGATGCTAAATTAGAGTAATTTCCTAAATTAGCCTAAACAATGATGTTCAGTTTCGATTGGTGGTGAAAACAGCATTGAAATTGTTATTGGTGTTTATCGAGTACAACGACAACAATTCTCTCATCGTTTTGGCGGCTGTTTCAACGGTGGATAAATCATTGAGTGAGTTTGAATTGAAAGAAGAATCTTGAATCGAAAGAAGAATCTTGAATCGAAAGAAGAATCTTGAATTGAAAGAATTCTTTCCCTTGATTTACAGATCGCCCGGATTGGACTTTATTAGTGAAAGCAGTGAGCGAAAGGGAATGTCCCGATCCAGAAACCCTCGTCATTGGAATGACTGTCATCAATAAAGCGTTACACGGGATTCCTGATAGGGTAAGCTTTGGTTGATGGGGATTGATTGGTGGAATTGATTGGTGGAATCGATTCATTGATTCGTGGAATCGATTCATTGATTCGTGGAATCGATTCCTTACAGTTCATTACACGAAACCGTACACGAAATCGTTCAGGACACTTTCTACGATGCAACGGACACTCTAGAGGAATTGGGAATGGAAAAAGTGATGAAACAAATGGTTAGCTGAACGTTAGCTCTTGATACTTTAGCTTTTTCTTCGTTACAGATTGCTACGGGCAACAAAGAGTTGATCGAGCAGTGTAGACTTTACGAGAGAGAACTCAATCAGGTATTAGAAGTTTCATCTATAAAAATCTATAAAAATCTATAAAAATCTACAAAACTCTACAAAAATAAGACTTATAAAGTTTAAACAATTGTTGTCAAAGTCAAAAATGCAAGCTGTTCTTTAATAGCGTTCTTTAATAACGTTCTTTAATAACGTTCTTTAATAGCGTTCTTTAATAAGTTCTTTAATAATGTTTTATTACTGTTTTATTACTGTTTTTATTAGTTCAGTGCTGTAAATTTCAAAATTTGCCTTTAGGAAGACGCAGCCGAAGAAGGGGGCAGTAGTGATGCGAGTGATGAGAGCACGGCGAAATTGAGGTAGATTTGGGGAGAATTTGCATGGATTTTGAATGGATTTACTGTAGAATGTACAGAATTGAATATGCTGTAGAATCTACAGTGTCGAATATACTGTAGAATCTATAGTATTGAGTATACTTTAGGTTCTATAGTATTGAATCTACAGTACATCTAGTATTGGATCTACAATCTCTACACTGTCATTCCATTGAATACAGTGTAGATATTTTTGCATCAATCTAGTAGATATGAATGATTTTTATGAATTCCAGACCACAAGCCGTCTCTCGAGCCCCATCAAACTCGTCACAAGATCGCCGAAGTGTCATGAGGAAAAGGCATCAGGTAGAATACTTTGGGTGGACTGAAGACGTAACTAAGTACCATTAGTACAGTAAGTACCGTTAGTACAGTAAGTACCAGTAGTACAGTAAGTACCATTAGTACCATTAGTACAATAGCTACTATTAGTACGATTAGCTCAATAGCTACCATTAGTACGATTAGTATAATAGCTACCATTAGTACCTTTAGTACAGTAGCTACCAGTAGTACCGTTAGTACAGTAAGACGTACAATAGCTGAAATACAATACAGTACATGGCTGTTAACTGAATAGCTTTTCCAGGAAGCTATTCAACACCAAGAAGAGCATCTATCTGTCACCAAGAGTCGACAAATGTTTGATCAACAAAATGCTCGGCCGTAAGTTCACTAAAAGAGAATGGAAATGAGTATTATCGATCAAGTAGATCGATCAAGCTTTTCAATGTTTCATTTTGCTTCAGTCCAATTCAAAAATCCAATTCAGTGTCTCCCCAGAACCCCCTCGACAGCCATTATCTTGGAGAAGTGAACAATCGAAGACACCTGAGCCAAACAATAATACTGTAAGCTTCATAAAGACCATAAAGACCAAAGCTGTGTTTTGATTAATAAAGTTTTGTTTTAACTAAAGTTTTAACTTTGTTTTAATAAAGCCGCCTAAAGAGGCTTTAAGCCGCCTAAAGAGGCTTTAAGCGGCTTAAAGAGGCTTTAAGCGGCTTAAAGAGGCTTAAAGCTTCTTTAGGCAGCTATTAGTTAGAGCTTATTAGTTAAAACTTCTTTAGAAAACCTTAAAATAGATTATAGTTAATAAGTTCAAATATTTAAGTTATAAAATGGAACCCAAGTGGGACTAAGGGGAGTCGAACCCGGCTAGGGTCGTTGGCTGTCCGAGTGATAGACCAGCACGCTACCGACTGCGCTATGGCGACATGTGGGACGAGACCAGAAAAGACCACTATTAGGCGGATTTTTCGACTGTTTGAGCATCTAATTCCTCTAGAATTCGGTCTAGAATTGTGATTTTCGAGAAAACTCTTTTAAATTCCTCTAGCTCATTCATTTTTGAGCCTTATTTTTATAAAACCAATAGAATCAATGAACAAGCTCGAGAGTTATGAGAAAAAAAAGCTCCAAGAAGCCAGAGAAAGCCAATTTCGTTTCAAAAGATACTTTGATCATCGTTGTTTGACCAGTTTGACCAAATCTATCTAGATTGAGATGAATGATTTGAAAATCGATGAAGATTCTCAATTTAATCCATTCAGCCAACTCCAATCATCTCAACATCACCCGATTTAAATAAAGAACGGAAAATCCCAGAGCCGATCAAATTAATCGAGAATCAAGAAAATGAGAAACCTGAGGAGAATGATTTAGAAAAACCGGTAAGTTTGGCTAAAAAGTAATCCATAAACCCTCTTTACTAGCTAAAATCTAATTTTCTTTGTTTAATTTATCACAATCTATTCTAAATACTCTAATAAAACACCACAAATAAGCGCTTTCGAACAATCTAACTTCTTTCGTTTTTTTCTCAGCTTCTAGACTTTTCCTAGATATACTTTTAATATAAAAAATACTAGATTTCAAGGGCTATCATTTGATACTATGTAGCACACTGTAGCTTAAACCAGGGCAGAGAACGGGATGTTTAAAGTTAGACTACGCGACCGTACCCCCGGTGGCTGGTTGGGGTGGCTAACTTTAAACATCCCGTTCTCTGCCCTGGTTTAAGCTACAGTGTGCTAAATGGTATCAAATGATAGCCCTTGAAATCTAGTATTTTTTTGTATTAAAAGTATAGCTAGGAAAAGTCTAGAAGCTGAGAAAGAAACGATTTTTTGAAAAGAAGTTAGACTCGACAGTGTTTTGCGTTTTTTTAGAGCCTAAGTTTGAAAAGCACTTAACTTTTCTTTATCCACAATATAATTTCAAAGCTACAGTACCCTTTTTTTCTCAAACTACAGTATCCCTTTTGTTCTTTATCAGGTGAAAGCTCCTCCACCATCATTTCCGACGATTTTCTCACCGACTGAGCCAAAAAGCATGGATTTCCCGGAAGTGATCGCATCAACTTCTACACAAAATGATGCCAATTTGCATAATAATCTAGGATTGAAAGTACAAGTACAAAAAGAAGAGCAAAGAGAGCCGAGAATGATGAAGGTGATTGATTGATGGAAGCTGTACTACTAGCTGTACTACTTTGAGCTTACTTGTACTACTACTTGTACTTATGCTACTTGTACTTGTACTACTTGTACTTGTGCTACTTGTCAATTTAGTCTAGATTAGGGTATTCAGTCTAGACTGTCTGTATTACGGTATTCAATCTAGAATAGGATATTTAGTCTAGAATAGCTAGATTAGGGTATTCAGTCGATATAGAGTATCCAGTCTAGCCTAGAGTATTCAGTCTAGCCTAGAGTATTCAGGCTAGACTGTCTAGATTACGGTATTCAATCTAGAATAGGATATTCAGTCCTTGACTCTGATTGCATTGGATTCATTTTCTTATGAAATTCTTTCTTCACTCTTCACTAGATTCGTCATTTTCTTATAAAATTTCTTATAAATGAATTCAATGCACCAGATTAAGTGCGTTTACAAAAAGAAAGCGAAAAAGTAGGCACAAAGTAAGCACAAAGTAAGCACAAAAGTAGGTACAAAGTAGGCACAAAGTAAGCCGAAAAGTAAGCACAAAGTAAGCACAAAAGTAGGCACAAAGTAAGCGAAAAAGTAAGCTCAAAGTAAGCATAAAGTAAGCACAAAGTAAGCGAAAAAGTAAGCACAAAGTAAGCTCAAAGTAAGCTCAAAGTAGGCACAAAGTAAGCGCAAAGTAAGCTCAAAGTAAGCACAAAGTAAGCGCAAAGTAAGCGAAAAAGTAAGCACAAAGTAAGCTCAAAGTAAGCTCAAAGTAGGCACAAAGTAAGCGCAAAGTAAGCTCAAAGTAAGCACAAAGTAGGCACAAAGTAAGCGAAAAGGTAAGCAAAAAAGTAAGCACAAAAGTAAGCTCAAAGTAAGCACAAAGTAAGTACAAAGTAAGCTCAAAGTAAGCTCAAAGTAGGCACAAAAGTAGACAAAAGTAACCATTTTGAGTTCCCTAACTGCATGGTTCAGTTTAAAAGATAATTAATCAGCTTTTCATTAATCAATTTCATTAATCAACTTTATCAATTAAATTTGATGAAACAAAAAGATTGAAAAGATTTCAGTTAGAGAAAGAAAAGGATGATGGATCTTCATCTGATGGTGGAAACAATTTTGCCGCTTTATTGCAAAGAAGAGCCGCTAAAGCAGCTGAGGGAAATCGAGCTGGTTTTGAGGCGAAAATGAATGAAGGGGAGATGCAATGGAATAAGGTCGATTTCATTCAAAAGACATTTTTTCAAAAGACATTCACATGAATAATGTAAAAACAATACAAAAGCACAATTTCTAAACCCTAAGTAGCTCTAAAGGTAGAGAAGAAAAAAGCATAGATGAGTCCGATCTAGAACCGATTCTAGATCTAATGTCCGATCTAGAACCGATTCTAGATCTGACGTCCGATCTAGAGCCGATCCAGATCTAATGTCCGATCTAGAATCGATCCCAGATCTAATGTCCTATCTAGAACCGATCCCAGGCTTAATCCCGGAACGGACATATACCGTATTTTCTCTAATGCACCCCTGAGCGTCGCGTCGCCTCAATTCCTCGAAATCTCGAGAACCGCTTATCAGAACCTATCGATGTGGGGTCGGAAAATGTAGCTGACGATGAGATCTAGTGGGGGATTTGAGTGTTGAGCTTCTGTGAAAACTTGGAAACTGTAAAATAGTGATCAACTCGACTCGGCTTGGTGACTACTATTAGAGAAAATACGGTAACAAGAAGAACTACTAATCTAACCGGTGGGATTGAACCCTTGGCCTCTCGACTAAGCTTAGGCTTAGGCTCCTAGCCAGTCCAGTCGCCCATGACCGCACTAACTCCTAAGATACAGGGCGACTAAGATACAGAGCTCCTAGCCAGTCCAGTCGACTGGTGAGTGGCAACTTTGAATCACTGTTTTACAGGCCGCTGAATCGCTAAAAACGAAACCATTGATCATCAATGATTTGGACTTTTCCGAGTTCCACGCAGCTGAATATGAGCAAGATCCGCTGGTAATGGCCCGTCAATCGATTCAACAAGAGAGGATTCCCAGCGCTGGTTTTATCCCGCCACCACCTGGCGGGATTCCGCTTCCACCAAGATGTGAGTTGAGAAGAGGATTTGGTATTGTTTGAGTGCTGAAATACAAGAGTACAGAGTACAGAGTACAGAGTACAGAGTACTGTAAAGAGTACGTACTGAGTCTTAGTACGTACGAGTACGTACTGTAACTTGTGGGGCACTGTAACTGTCCTCTAGGGTACTGTAACTGTCCTCTAGGGTACTGTAACTGTCCTCTAGGGTACTCCATCCAATACTCCATCCATCCATCCAATGAAATATCCAAATAGATTTGAAGAATGCCAATCATTTGGTTGAATGCTCTTCCCGAAGAAAGATCAAAATCAAAAGCCGCTTTTTGACGCCTATAAGCATATCTGAAATGAAAATCTCAAGGCTTTTTAAAGACTTTTAAAGCTTTGAAAGCAGGAAGGAATCGAATTGAATCAAAAAAAAGAGTCTTTTCTTTAGTGCAAAATGGTGGACATCTCGCCCCTCCACCGCCTCCATTACCTGGAATGAATGGTGGTGTCCCTCCACCTCCACCATTCAGAGATGTGAGTCCGGGTGGAAGTCTGCAAGCTGCTTCCCTGAAAACGAACACATTGAGGCTACATTGGAAACCAGCACAAGCTGAAGCTCCGTCTGTGCCCACTCTGAAGAATAAGGTTTGAGGAAAAAAAAGAAAAAGAACAGCTGAAGCAGGACTCGAACCTGAGTTGATCAGCTTGGAAACAGCGCCGTTAACCAATACACTACAAGGCTCTATGAGCGGGTAGAGAAAAAAGGCCTTATGACAACGGCAATCTACTTTTGATATCTAGAAAGCCTAGATTGCCGCTGGCTAGAAGATAAGAGGTCTTTTTTTCGGGGTGCTCGACGACCTCTGTGGTGTATTGGTAAGGGTCGCCGGGCCGAACAGACGAGGACGAGGACGGCTGAGCCGGGTTCGACTCCGGCTTCAGCGCTAGGCATTTTTCTTGTCTTTTTTATAGTCTCTCGATGGGATTCTCAAATTACAAATTTCCTAGGGTACTTTCTGGAAACAGCTCAACTTGCCGGCAATCGACGCGAACAAATTGGCGCAACTTTTCGAGACAAAAACAAAGGAGACTGGGGTGAAGGTGGGGGAATTGTTTGAGTTCTGATTTTGATTCAATTGAATTCTTGCAATTGTTCAGAAATTGCAATTGCAATTGTTCAGAAAACAAACGGTGAAGTGAAGCCCCAAGTGTTGCAATGTCTTTCCCTCAAGCGCTCACAACAAATCAATATCGGATTGACGAAACTTCCGCCAGCAAACGTCATTCCAACAGCAATTATGGTATTTTTGGTCGAAATTTTCGTTTAAACTGATTTCTCAAATGTTTTTGTATCTCAAACGAGTCTAAATCTCAATTTTCTTTACAGAAATTCGACGTAATGGTGTTGAACAAAGAAATGATCGAAAAGATTCTTAAAGAAATGATGCCAACAACAAAAGAAGTTGAAGAGATCGAAAATAAACAGGTAAAGAGAGAGAAAAAGTGCAATAAAATCCAATAAAATGTAATAAAATCCAATAAAATCCAATAAAATCCAATAAAATCATCTAAAATCATCTAAAATCTATTGATTTCCAGGCAGAAAACCCGGAAATGCCATTGGGAAATGCTGAGCAATTCCTCTTGAAGTTATCCTCGATTCCCTGTCTTTTGGAAAGGCTGAAACTATGGATTTTTATGCTTGATTATAAAAATGCTGAAAAGGTATTGGAGGAATGATTTTATGCCTAAATTTAGAGCTTTAGGACATTGCTGAAGCCTTGATGGACATTCAGAGGGCGATGGAAGAAATCGAGAAATCGAAGACTTTCCGAGTGGCCATGGGGATGTTATTGAAAATAGGGAACACGCTGAATGGCACTGATGTGAGTCTAGGAAAGAAGCAGGGAAAGAAGATAGGAAAGACGCAGAGAAAGAAGCAGGGAAAGAAGCGGAGAAAGAAGCAGGGAAAGAAACTAGGAAAGAAGCAGAGAAAGAAGATAGAGAAAGAAGCAGGGAAAGAAGATAGAGAAAGAAGCAGGGAAAGTGCTTCTTTCTCTAGCTTCTTCCCTAGCATCTTTCCCTGCTTCTTTCCCTGCTTCTTTCTCTATCTAGGGAAGAAGCTAGGGAAGAAGCTAGAGAAAGAAGTAGGAGAAAGAAGAAGGGAAGAGCAAAGAAGTTTTTGAAAAAAAGATCTCGAAAAATTTCGACCACGGTAGGATTCGAACCTACAATCTTCTGCTCCGTAGGCAGACGCGTTATCCATTGCGCCACGCGGCCCTATTGGCAGGGAGGAAGATTTAGCCTTTTGACTGGAGAGTCGAGTAAACTCGCAGTTTGCCATTGGAAAGCTGTTAGTTTCCTCAAGTCTCCAGTCAAAAGGGTAAATCTTCCTCCCTGCCAATAGGGCCGCGTGGCGCAATGGATAACGCGTCTGCCTACGGAGCAGAAGATTGTAGGTTCGAATCCTACCGTGGTCGAGATGTTTTTTTGAGTAATTTTAGCAAGCTTTTAGTAATATTTATCTATATTTAACACTAAATCCCTCTGCCTATCAGTCTAAAATTCAAATTTTCAGATCAAAGGCTTTTACTTGGATTATTTGGCAAAAACGTCTGAAGTGAAAGATCCAGTTTATAAACATCCATTAACATGGCATCTTGCTGAGTACATGATTGAGCATTATCCAGAGGGAACCGATTTATATTCAGAATTTGGAGCGGTTGCAAGGAGTGCAAGGGTGAGTTGGAGTGAAATTTCTTCAGATATCGGTAGCAAGCTAGGTAGCAAGCTAGGTGGCAAGCTAGGTGGCAAGCTAGGTAGCAAGCTAGGTAGCAAGCTAGGTAGCAAGCTAGGTAGCAAGCTAGGTAGCAAGCTAGGTAGCAAGCTGCATCAAGCAAGCTGTATAAAGCTGTATGAAGCTGTATGAAGCTTTATCAAGCTGTATAAAGCTGTATGAAGCTGTCTCAAGCTGTATCAAGCTTTATGAAGCTGCATCAAGCTGTATGAAGCTGTATGAAGCTTTATCAAGCTGTATGAAGTTTTATCAAGCTGTCTCAAGCTGACTCAAGCTTTATCAAGCTGTCTCAAGCTGTATCAAGCTGTATCAAGCTGTCTCAAGCTTTATCAAGCTGTATCAAGCTGTAGCAAGCTGTATCAAGCTGTATCAAGCTGCATCAAGCTACATCAAGCTGTACCAAGCTGTATCAAGCTGTCCTTCGCCAATCTCTCTCAAGCTTTCTATTCCCAATTCCAGGTCGACTACAAAGAACTTCTCGAAAATCTGAAAAAGTTAGAAATCGATTGCAAATGTTCATGGGAATATTTGGCAAAAATCTCAAAAAATGATCAATCAAGCATGAAGCAAAAGATTAATGATTATTTGACCGATGTCGCGCAAAGGATTCATCAATTGAAGACAATTTGGAGGCTTGCACAGAACAGGTTTCAAGATTTCACGATCAAGAGTGCACTTTGGACTTTGGAAGAGTAAATACATCACTTCTAGCACACTGCAATAAAGAAAAGAATAAAAAAGAGCTCAGTGCGCTAGAAGGAGTGTGCTTAGATAGAAACTTAACACAAAGTACACTCGAGAAAAGCCAAGAAAAGCTTGATAAACGATTTCTAGATGGCATGGTTTCCTTCTTTTCTTCGGCTATTCCGTTCAAGAGATTCCGGATCAAAAACAGAATGAAGTATTCAAAATGGTAAGATTTGAGTCATTTAATAAAACATCTCAATCTTGGTTTATTTTAAACTAAAATTCTAACGAAAATATCTGCCTTCCTTTTTGCCAATGGCAATTTAAGGTTTTTCGTCTTTTTCTCAGCGCCAATTGTTGTACTTTGTTTATTTTAACTATCATTCGATGCAAAATAAAATTCCGCGTCGAATGATACCAAAATCAACTCAAAATCTAATATCTATGCAAAGTTATTGGGCTAAAAACCGAAACCCGGGCTATTATGGACGAGACTTAACCTTTTGCCTCATAACTTTGCATAGATATTAGATTTGGAGTTGGTTTTGGTATCATTCGACGCGGAATTTTATTCTGAATCAAATGCTAGTTAAAATAGACAAAATCGAAGGGTTATTGCTGGGAAAAACACAAAAAACCTTAAATTGCCATTGGCAAAAAAGTTTATCGTTAAAAAGAGAAGATATTAGGGTTTCTAAAATTATAAATCATAAATTATAGATCATAAATCATAAATCAACCCGAATCCCCTTTACTTACAGTCGTTGTATGAAGGTTTTTATGACCGGCAGCCTTTTGGCAAGTAGCTTTAAACTTTAAACAATTCAGGTAACTGAGTTTTCATTGGAGTACCGAACAACGAGGGATAAAATCCTGCAACAAAGGAAGAGATTGGCTGAGAAAAGGGAAAGAAATAAGACTAGGTAAGGTTGTGAAAAAGACAGCAGTTTGTATAAAGCACTTTGTAGAGGGAAAATGTGGGCTTATGAGAGTGGACAAGCTGAGATTCAAACAAATGGAGCAGCAGCGAAAGCGACGAGGAGGACACCAGTCTCACAGGATTTCACTCCTGAACAAGTAGGGATTAGAGAAGAGAAGAGATTAGAGATTAGATCAGACAGACAGACGGACAGACGGATGGACAGATGGACAAACAGATAGCCAAATGTCTTAGTCCTTTAGTAGATATATACAGGGTGGCTGAAAATTATGTGCGCCAAAGAAAACGCCATAATTTCATTTTCTTTCAAAGAACATGTAAAAATATTGGTTTATATGATAGTTGTAACAAAAGCATTTAATAATTACAAGAAATTTTCGAAGTGGCCTCCATCCGCTTTGATACAGGCTTCAATTCGCTTCTTTACAGCTTTACAGGATCGATGATGCGGCGGAGATAATTTGCATCTAAGTCGTTCCAGATTTTGATCAATTCTCGACATAAATCATGCAAATTGTTGATTTTCCTATTCCTCAATTGTTCCTATTTCTCCATTCCATAAAACCCCAAACCGAAAAGTCCAACGGATTGAGCTCCGGGCTGTTTGCAGGCCATTGATCCTTCGTTAAAAAAGAGCCAATTTTGGTTTCGAGAAAGCGAATTGTTGTTTTGGCTCTGTGGGCCGGCGCCCAATCTTGTGATGGGATGGCTCCTCTGATGGACCCAATTGGGATGGCTCCTCTGATGGACCCAATTGGAATGGCTCCTCTGATGGACCCAATTGGGATGGCTCCTCTGATGGACCCAATTGGGATGGCTCCTCTGATGGACCCAATTGGGATGGCTCCTGTTCCATGGCACCACAGCTTTCTCGAGAATCTCTTTTTGATAGACTTTTGCGTTTATCTTCACATTTTTATCGATAAAAACCAAAAGGATCTTGCCCGAAGCACTGATTCCACCTCAAACCATCAAACAGACCAAACAAAACGCTACAAAAGGTCTGTTTTTTGAAAACCCTTTTATAGCGACTTTTCGTTTACGAGTGCTCTTGAGAGCTGGACTGAGAAGTTGACGGTGATTTTGTGAATTTTTAGCCACTTCCAAGGTGAAAATCTTCTCATCCGACCAAAGAACATCGTCAATGCGTCGCACCTTGAAAAAAGCTCGCAATTTCTTGCATTTCTCCTTCCGGTTTTGCTTGGCTTGATCGGTGAGCACTTGCCCGTTTAACAGTCGATAACTTCGAAGTCCGAGCTTATTTTTTGACTATCAATTGAACCGAGAAGCGCGAAATTTGAAGCTGTTTTGCCATCTTGTTCAAACTACGATCGTCTTTTCGCTCGATCCTCCTCTTGATGATCCCACGCATTTTTCGGGTGTTAACGGTCCTCTTTCGTCCTCTTCCGGGCTTGAACTGAACATGCTCCTCATCTTTTCATTGCTTTACGGTCCTCTGGACGGTCCTCAGAGCCACCCTCAGAGCCTCGATGCGATCGACGAGTTCTTCATGCCCCTCGTCGCCAGCTGCGGTGCCGCTAGCCGCTGCCAGTGCGTCCCGACTAGCGCACGTCTTTGTCATGACCTAGAAAATAACTTTTTTAACAAGAAATTAATAGACAACGATAAAAAGAATATTAAAACACAAAAAGATGAGTAGTAATGCTTTGTACATTGTTTAAAACTGTCAGATGCTGCGCGCACGTAATTTTCAGCCACCCTTTAGATTAGGGATTAGAGATTAGAGATTAGACAAAATAAAGCACTTGAATTGGCAACAATTTAGCAACAACAATTTTATAGAGACAAGACGAGCTATCAAAAGTGTTGTCGAGTCTCGCTGAGACTGGAGGAAATGGGACATTGAGAAGGGTTCGACAAGTGGCGCCGGATAGAGATTTCGGGAAACATGTGGCAAATCAAAGAGAAGGTTCGCTCAACATTGACACTAGCAATTTCATTTCATTTCAGCGATGCGTGGCGATCCAAACTCTCCAACAGAACAAGCTGACGAAGATTTGAATCCATTATTGGATGGTTTAGTGAAAGCAGCAACTGGCATTTCGGAACCACGAGAAAGGAGAAGAGCAAGGCAATTGAATCGAAAATCAAGTAAGCAATAGTAAGCAATAGTAAAGAAGATAAAGATTGAAAAATTGAACAATACAACTCTCTTTTAGCTGGCAGATTATAGCCCAAACAGGTCAAGAAAGCTTTCTCATTTTTTCTGTTTGTTTAATGAAGTGATTAAGTCAAAGTTCTTGAATGGAATAGACATGGGACTACAAACGGAAACTTCAAACGCTTCTAACTTTCTTTAGATTTGTCGGATTAAGATGGTCTATAGCTCAAAAGATAGATAATCTCAAGAGCTTTCAAATAAACTAAAGCACATTGAAAAGTATCAATTCTAAAGAAAGTTACAGGGGTTTGTAGCCGGATGGACCGTACTCGTGTGTAGTCGGCTAGTAATCACTATAACTTTCTTTAGAATTGATATTTTTCAATGTGCTTTAGTTTATTTGAAAGCTCTTGAGATTATCTATCTTTTGAGCTATAGACCATCTTAATCCGACAAATCTAAAGAAAGTTAGAAGCGTTTGAAGTTTCCATTTGTAATTTGTAGTGCCCATGTCTAAACTGAAGCGTTTTCTAAAAGGCGATTTGGGAAAAAGCTACCGTAATGATGGAAAAAGCTGCCGTTAAACTTTAAAAAAACAACTACTACTCTTACTACTGTCTTCCAGCTACCATAACCCGTTTTTTAAGCTACTAGTGTACGGTATCTTTCTCTAAGCGCATCTTTTAGCAAACCTTCATCAAGATGTTCATCGTTTACTTAAAAATAACAAAAATCCCATTCAGTTTCTGTTTTCTTTGAAAGAATATGTTGTTTGCTAACGAGAGAGAATCGTTGACGCTTTTTAAATGCAAATATTTTCAGTGCGTCGAACGAGGACATTGCGTTTGGCTGATGATCAAATCCAAACCTTAGAAGACTGTTTAAATGGATATTAGACTGAATATCTTCATTTTATTTCACCAAAAAACTGCTTTCATCGCGATTTCACTTCGAATTTTTACATATGCCATTTAAAAGATCCCATTTAAAGACCGATTCGGTTTCGATTCGACTCCAATATCGTTCCCTTTCAGTTCCGGTTTGGTTTCGATTCGGTTCCGATTTGGTTCCGATTTGGTTCCGGTTTGGTTCCGGTTTGGTTCCGATTTGGTTCTGATTTGGTTCTGATTCGGTTTCGGTTCGGTTCCAATTCGGTTCCTTTGGGGTTCCCATTAGATTCCAATTCCGGTTCTGATTTGGTTCTGATTTGGTTCTGATTCGGTTCTGTTTCGGTCCCGATTGGGTCCCGATTCGGCTCCGATTGAGTTCCCTTTCGGCTTCCATTCGATTCCAATTCGTTTCCAATTCAGATCCGATTTAGATCCGATTCGGTTCTGATTAGGTCCCCATTCGGTTCCTTTTGGGTTCCCATTTGATTCCAATTTGGTTCCGTTTCGCTCCCGATTCGATTCCAATTCGGTTCCCATTCAGCTTCCATTCGGCTCCCAGTTTCCAGTTCACTAGAGGATTGTTTAAATGGATATTAGACTGAATATCTTCTGTTCTATTCATTTATTCCTTTATTCATTTATTCATATATTCATTTATTTCACTAAAAACTGCTTTCATCGCGATTTCACTTCGAATTTTTACATGTGCCATTTAAAAAATGAGATTTTGAAATAAAAATCTGATAGATTTTTGAAAGAATTTGTAGAAAGATCAGTTTTTTTTCAGAAAAGAAAATCCGAACGTTTGTAGATAAAAGTATTCGATTTTTCTTCAAAATCCTGTAAATATCTAGATATTTTTCTTATTCTTTCTGATTTTGCTCAAATTTTGATTCGAGATTCGAGAGATTAATATGGAAATTTGTGAAGTATTGTAAAAATAAAAATAAAAAGTAATCCATTTCAAATTTCATATGTAAATGATCCCTTTTCCCTTTCGCTTTTCCCTTATTTGCTCTATGAAAAGGAACAAATATTGTCTTGAACCGGTTGTCTCTTTTTTTCGAAGAAAATCGAAACTTTTTGTAGCTTTTATATTCGAATTTGTCTTTAGATTTATATTTTCTTTTGATCCCCACACAAAAAAACCCTGGTGATTCGAGAATTTTTCTGTCTTTTTCTTTTTTCTGCTTGTCTTTTTTCTCTTGTTTTCTCTTTTGAATTTAGCTGTTCAACTAGGCATATTATGTGTGAATTTTGTGACAAAAAAAAGATTAAATTTTAACATAAAAAATACAATTGAACTTTTGCAATTGAACAAGCAGTTGAACCAGCAGCTGAACAAGCAATTGAACAAGCAGCTGAACCAGCAATTAAGCAAGCAATTAAACAAGCACTGAACCAGCAGCTGAACAAGCAATTGAACCAGCAATTGAACCAGCAATTGACCAAGCAGTTGAACCAGTAATTGACCAAGCAGTTGGACAAGCAGTTGAACCAGTAATTGACCAAGCAGTTGAACCAGCAATTGACCAAGCAGTTGAACCAGTAATTGACCAAGCAGTTGAACCAGCAATTGACCAAGCAGTTGGACAAGCAGTTGAACCAGTAATTGACCAAGCAGTTGGACAAGCAGTTGAACCAGCAATTCAACCAGCAATTCAACAAGCAGTTGAACAAGCAATTAAACAAGCAGCTGAACAAGCAGTTGAACAAGCAATTGAGCAAGCAATTGAGCAAGCAATTGACCAAGCAATTGAACCTGTTTCATTGAAAAATCTTTTTCATTTTAAAGCTGAGAAACGTAAAGCAAGAATTTTTCGACTCAATTTTCTTTTGCAAGAATTTTTCAAGACAATTTTCTTCTCTTCATTTCATTTCATTTCCCGAAAATGAGGTCACTTACAAGTACTTTACAAGACAGAAATAAAGGAAAGGAAAGGAAAGGAAAAGGAAAAACATAGAAACTATCTTTCTATTTACTTGTCTTTTTATTATTTGTATTTTGTTCATTTTAAGCTATTGTAAAATCGTTTTGAAATGCTTACCTAGTGTCATTGAAGTTGCGCAACTAGTAAACTAGTAGTACTAAACTAGTAAAGTACGAGATGCGTAATTATGGGCCCAAATAAATTAGTTGGAAGGCTGTGGATTTTGCGTCAACTGTGGCACGTAAGTAGGCCACTTCTAGCTCGTCCCATGCTTTCTTTAACGCTTTCTTTAACAAGCGCTTTAAGGAGCGCTTTCTTTAACGAGTCAACTGTTCGATATGGTTTAGCACATGCCTTAGCTTCTAAGATTGACCAGACTGAAAAATCAAGCTGATTGAGATCCGGCGAGCTTGGAGGCCACTCGTTGTATGAGATGAAATCGGGAGGTTCTGCTCACACCAATCCTCAACCATTCAAGATTTGTGAGTGCTTCATCTTGCTGAAATGCCCAGCTACGTTGTTCAAAATGAGATTGAGCCCAGTGTAAAATGTCTTGTCGCAAAATGTGCAAATATGCTTGCCTGTTGATTCCTGATGGGACGAAGACTTTCCATCGGCCATCGTCGGCCATCTTTCCATCAACCGTGATCCCTGCCCACACCATGACTGAAGCTGGATGAGGAACGAATCGATTTGTATGGGTTGGAAATGACATAAATTCGGTCATTCTGCTTTAGCACTTGTTGAACGTTGAATAATTTTTCATCTGAGAACAAAATCTCACGACAGTCGCGTTGGTTGAATCGCCTGAGAAAGTTCTCACATCGCTCTTTTCTTTTTTTGGCGGCTTCAGTGAGCCCTTGACATTTGTTCTTTTTGGAAGCTTTCATCTTGTGTTCGCGCCGCACAATTCGATGCAAGGAAGGCTCAGCAATTCCCATTTGGTGTGACATGAGCTGATTGTTTCGAGTTACGACGCAACCTCTCGCACTTTTTTGACGTTGGACTGAATCACTACAGAATATTTTCCTCGATCAGCTCTATCAGCATTTGTTCTCAATTCTTGAAGCGTTTAATCGTCTTGTTCACAAGCCGCGTAGAAACTCTTGAATTTTGAGAAATTGAAAGTCCCCGTCAATGTTCCCGTCAATGTCCCCGTCAATGTCCCCATTGATGTCCCCATCGATTTCCCCGTCAGTGTTCCCGTCAATGTCCCCGTCCATGTCCCCGTCAATGTCCTCGTCAATGTCCCCGTCAATCTCTCCGTCGATGCAACGCTATAATCGTTGATGCAAATCCGATGAACACTCCGTTGACCATCTCTAAAAAAACACTATAATCTTAGAAATTATATCAAATAAAAAAGTAAAGATGAAAAATGTAAAAGATATAAAATAACAACGTATGGATGGCACTAAATGGTCACAAATAAAGCTGACACCCGCAGACCCATAATTATGACGAACCCTGTAGAATAGGTTTTGAATTGTCTGTTAAGCCACTCATCTTCAAACCTCATTCACATCTAATTTCAGCTCCAAATGCTTCATCGATCATTTCCCTATCATTCCTATCGATCTCTTCATCTAACTGCTTTCATTTCCCTGATCTGTTCCACATTTCTTCTCATCTCTTCAATCTTTCTTCTCATTCGTCTTTTCCTCGACATTCAACATCTACACGATAAAAGCATGATGGAAATTGAAGAGTTTGAGGTAAATTTTAGAACAAGAAGTGAACAAGAAGTAGATCAGCTTCACTTCTTAGAACAAGAAGTGAAGCTGATCGAAGCTGATCGAAGCTGATCTAATCTAATCTAATCTAATCTAATCTAATCTAATCTAATCTGTTCTTTACAGAAATTCTCAAAACTTGCTTGGGATGGGATGCAAGAGTTGGCGCCACGCACTTCTCGATCAACATTTGTCGACAAAATTCTACGAGAACAGATGGAGGAAAGGAAAAGGACCAGAAAACAATATTATCCACAAGTGAGAAGATTTGTCTCCTTCTCGATCAACGAATTGCACTCCTTTAGGCCGGTGCATTCGATGGTTATCAAAATTCCGTGAACTACATGCCACAGCAAATCTTTCCAAATCAACAACCCGTCTATCAACAAGCACAAAACTTTCAGCTCACTTCAGATCAATGCAGTGAGTGGTTTAAGTGCCTTTTCACTAATAGAAAGGTTATGATACTTTCCTGTTATAGTCACTACCTGCATCTATGCTATTCTATGCTAAACATGCTAAACATCTATGCTAAACAAAGTTTACATACAAGATGCATACAAGCTGCATACAAGATGCATAAAACAAAGTCTAAAATGTATAAAAGCGTTACCAAAAAGACTATATTGATGAATTTGAGCTTTTTCAAAGATTTAGAACATTTTGAAGAATTTGAGATTGTATTTAAAGTAAAAAGATGGTAGTGACTATAACAAAAAAAAGTCTCAAAGTTATTCTTTAGATTGTGGCCAAAAATCTTCGAATTGTCCGCCCGGACCACCCGGACCAGCAGGGTATCCTGGAGAACCAGGAGGTTTCTTAACAGAAAACTGGATTTCTATGTTCCCATTTCAGAAATGGGTTTTCCCGGTCAACCGGGTGTCCGTGGAGCTGACGGGATCGCTTTACCATTAGAACATTATGAAATCCCTGGATGTATCGTTTGTCCATGTGGTCCACCGGGTCCTCCCGGAGAGCCTGGACCCTGTGGGATCCCTGTAAGTATTGCATCCAGGATAAAGCAGCAATAAAGAATTCAGGGAATAAACGGTCGGCCAGGTAGCTCAGGTCTACCGGGACAAGGTCCCAGGCCTGGAGCACCGGGTGAATGTGGAGATCGTGGAGAACGCGGTGAGACAGAGCTTTCATACTGTGGCACTCGAATCATTTAGGCACTCCCGGGCAGCCAGGTCAATCAGGTCTCCGGGGACGAAATCAGATGCAAATTTGTGGAACACCCGGTCTACCCGGTGGACCTGGACCGTGTGGGCCTGACGGGGATACTGGGCCACCAGGTTGGTTGAAATTGTTGTTTCCGAAAGAACATTATGCCCAGCATTGCTGTTTTTCTTAAAGTTCTTTCTTTTTCTTTAGGCTTACAGTAACAGCTTAAAGTAGCTTAAAGCCTAAAGCGCGTCAAGCTTGAGATGCTTTCTACGGAAAATATGCAAATTTAGGTGTGCAAGGTCCAACGGGTCGTCCGGGAAGAAGCGGTTTGATGGGGCCACCAGGGAGTCGGGGACAAAACGGCATTCCCGGGGCACAGGGATTGGTGAGTGACCAGGATTACTGAAAAATACTGACAAGGGATTGTTAACAGACGCAGCTAGCTGCAGCTCACCAAATGAAACGAGCTATAGACCATCCGACGCAGAATTTGACGCTGATTCCGAATCTAGACTTCGTTTTGTCGATTTATCGAAAGTTATAAGCGCTCAAATTTTTGTATGGTATTTTTAAAATTACCAGCAGATTCTAGCCGGCCACTATCCCTCGAGTTTACAAGTATGGTTCCAATATGGTTCCAATATGGTTCAGATACGGTTCCAATATGTTTCCAATATGGTTCAGATACGCTTCCAATATGGTTCCAATATGGTTCCAATATGGTTTAGATACGGTTCCAATATGTTTCCAATATGGTTCAGATACGGTTCCAATATGGTTCAGATACGGTTCCAATATGGTTCCAATATGGTTCCAATATGGTTCCAATATGGTTCCAACATGGTTCAGATACGGTTCCAATATGGTTCCAATTTCCCAGAGGTTTTCGGGAGCAGTAGTGACCGAGTGGTAGTCGACTAGTTCACGAGGCAAAGCTCATTTCATTTGGTGAGCTGGGTCTGTTGATCATCCCTTGTGGGTTAACGAATCGACAAATCTTTTAGCCAGGCCATCCCGGTCAACCAGGTCAAGACGGTGAATATTGCATGAAATGTCCGGCAAAGCCTTCAGCCGGCGTTCAGCAAGTCTATCAGACAGCCAACAATCAGGTGAAGAATTGAACTTTTCATTCTAAACCTTATCCTTTGAATAATTTCAGCAATTTCCCACGTATCCATCTCAACAACCGAATCCATTTGATGTCTCTCAACAAGCCGCAATCTATCCGCAAACGACGAATCAAGGGAATTATGGGTTTTTTTAATAAGTTCGACTTTTACCTCTAAGAAGTTTTAGTCTTTCCCTTTCCCCACCACCAAGTACAATCACCCAGCTTGGAGCATCGAGTGATTCATACGTAAATCGGTAAGAAAAATTTCTCCAACTTTTAATCTCTATTTAAGAGTAAATTCAACTCAAATCCCAACTTTCAGTGCGGCTTTTCGTCAAAAAGTGATTGCTCGAATGCTCAAACAACGAGTGGCTAAGCAAAAATTGAAGCTTTGAGTATAAATTTCTTTTTTTTTGAAAACTTCCCAAACGAAAGCTCATGTAAAACTTTATAAAATTTACAATATTTTTCAAAAAAAGCAAGAAATTTCGAGCAGATTCGGGATTCGAACTCACACGGGGGAGGGAAACCTTTAGATTGATGAGTATAAAAATAGCTAAAGCTAAATTTTCTCAAAATAAACTTTCCCAGAAGAAAGCCCATGGTAAATTGTATAAATCGAGAAATTTTCACAAAAAATTGCAAAAAATTTCGAGCAGGATGAGATTCGAACTCACGCGGGGAAACCCCATTAGATGTCTGCCTCTCTCGATAGCAGTCTAACGCCTTAACCACTCGGCCACCTGCTCACATTTCTCCCCGCCGAGGAAAGGCCTTTTGAGAGTCGCCCGAAAAAGTCGATAACACGCGGCGAGAGGGAGGAAACGGGGGGAACGCCCGGGAAAACGGTCACTATTTTTCTACAAAGCGCCCATAGAAAAGGGGAAAAGCATTGCAATATGCTTTGCAATGAAAGCAATTTTGCCAAAATTGCAAAATGAAACGATTTTGAGTGGTTTTCTAGGAAACTTTGGAGGTATTTTATGATCAACCGCATTTCACAATTCGTGATAATCTGAAACCCGTTTATTCACCCGAATTAGCAAAAGGAAAAATGCACATATTAAGTCATGTTAGTACGATGAAATTGTCGCAATAAAACAGAGGTGGTTTAAAGAGCCAAAAAATTCTTCTGTAATTGATCGATTAGTTTGTCGACTCCTCGGCATCGCTTTCTTCAGTAGTGCCCGAATCGGTGACTAAACAATGAAATTTAGTTGATTAATTGATTGAGGGTCAATTGAATTGAAAGAATTTGGCAGAACTTCAAACAATTTGAACTTAAACCTACAAAAAAAAGAAAAGCGGATTAACCTATTCTTCAAGAAAACTGATAAGAAACATACCCGAAGTCTCCTCATTGTTCTCATCACTCTCGTCATCGTATTTCTGGGCACCCTTGCCAGTGATACTCGTCGTCTCATGGCTATTCGAAATGTTCTCTTTGTTATCCATAATGTATTCATAGTAACTAAAAAATTTCAATCATATGATTACCACTTTTTAAAGTCAAATATACATAAAAAGCACTCACCGGCCTCCTCGCTCAAAGTCCAATCGATCTTCATCACGATAATCACATCGAGCACAAATCTAAACAAATAGATTTCAAAAGAATTCGCTAAAAACCTTACTTTTTCGAGAATGTTCATCAGCAAATCATAATTCGGCTTGTCCTCAACTCCCAAACAGCGCACATGATCGTAGAACTTGTACATTTCGACTGGACATCCTAGATTAAAAAGTTAAATACAGTATTCGTTAAAAACCAAACCTTTCAAAAGCTTAGATCCAATTTTTGCCTTCTTCTCGGTGGTCACTCGGTCGTTATCATCGTGCCATGGAAGCTTTCCCTAAATAGCAAAGATTTGTGTCTCAGCTTCATCAGAAACTTCTTACCTTGATAAATTCGACAAACAAATAAACGAGTCCCCACAAATCATCACGACGACCCTGATCCTTTCTCAAATGGACATTCAACGACACATAACGGGATGTACCTAAATAAAGATTTGAAACAGAATTCAATGTTAAACCTCACCAAGGAAATGAGCCTTCTTGCGAATTGGGCGTTTGATCACTTCCGTCTTTTCCTCGTCCTTCCAAACAATCTAAAAAAACCTAAAGTAGATTGATAGCAAAAAACTCTTACATATTGTCGCACAAATCCCATATCAATTAAATAGACTGTGCGTGATTCCTCATGCCAAGCAAAGTTTCCTCCCTAAAATCAAAGTTTGCCATTAAAAAACTGACAATTTGAATTAAAATACCATAACGTTCCGAATAAACACACTTTAACATCACAAATAAACATACCCTAACGTCACGAATAAACATACCTTAACGTCACCTAAAATTTATTTCCATTTAACCTCATATTTCCGCATAACAAATAATATTTCCATTTAACCAACCACATGCACAACAAGATAAGTCATGTGAAAAAAAAGGAATCTTTGCTTAATTTGCTTAATATCACAATAGATCTTTACATTTGCAAAATCAACAAAAAATATATCTTTACAAAGTTGTGCATGTGGGTTTTTATTTTTGAGTGAAAAACATACGATGAAGATAACCAGTGTAGTGTAGATCTCGAATGGCCTAAAATTCTATTAAACTAATTTAAATAAGGATCCTACTTCGAGGCATTGTTTGAGGAGGCGAACCGCTGTTGATCGAGTGAAAGCTTGCGATGGACATTGGCGTCGAATCCTAAAGAAAACAATGCACAGAGTAGTTAAGATGCAAAAACCTTGAGAGCGGCTCTCCAACAAGAGTCATTACAATCACGTTGAGGCTTTCATTGACATCAGTTGTTGTCTGAATAAAATATACATTTTTAAAAGTGCAGAAATGCAGAAACTCACCTGTCCAGCGAGATGAATCTTGCAAAAGTGTTTCGACCATTGCATCAGACGCAAGATGGGTACCTAAAAAATTAAACATGAAACCATTCAAAGCTAGTAAACAAATTCATCCTTACCTCTTTCTTGATCAGTTGATTATCGCGTCGACCCGTGTAAAATTCGGCCTTACAAGCGGCATGTAGTCCATGGCGATTTACCACCTAAATTTTAAAAAAAAAAACTAAAATTGTGATGTATCATATCTTTCAAACATAAACTCAAATCAAATTTACCTCCACCACCATGCCGAATCCACCTTCGCCCAGCTTTTGCACCACCTAAATAAGAAACTTCAAGTTTAAATCCAGAATTCAAGCAAAACAAACCTTCCATCCGGCAATCATGTCTCCTTTTTGAAAGCGGGGCTTCGGCACCGATTCATCCGACGTCATTTCTCGACTAAAAATTAGATTTGATACAAGATGTTTGATGAATAAATCAAAATGCAAGTAAAGATTAATCATAAAAAAATTTCAATTCGGAGTTGCATATGCTCTAGCTACTGAAAATCGACAAACAAGTTCAAGTTAAAACTTTAAATGTGTAAATGACATCAAAACCCCGTTATCCCCAAAGTAATAATTGCTTTTCACTTTTCCCAAACAAAATGCTGGTTTATGCAAATGTAGACTTTATGCAAAAATCCTTTCTTAGCCCCACTTTAGCTTTAGTCGCTTATAAAACTTCAATAATGTATGTGTAAGATGTGTGAAAGATACAAAAATGTTTCCTCATACAAACGATAAAATTTATTGTCACTCAACAAACATTTATAGAATCCAATACATCAGACGTAAAACACCCACAGATTTACATGAAGCTAGCTATCACAACGGGAAAAGCACAGAAAAGAGACCAAATGATTCTAAAACGACATTAACTGGAAAATCAAGCAAATGACGAAAATCATACACATAAGTTTACAATTTAATCGAGGTCATCGTAGTTGTCTTGCATCTTTGAGGCTGCACTTGGTGGCGGCTTTCGAGAAGTCGATGACTTTTGGACGGTCTTTGATTCATCTTCTGGTGCTGTGTCATAACTAAATTGATTTTATCGTTTTGAGAAGCTTTAGTTCAATTCGTTATACCTATTTGTTAAGATTTTTCAAAAACTCACTCATCCTCCTCCATTGGTTCAGCACAATACTCATCCTCATCTTCCGAATCGTCTTTCTTCTCAGCTGGTTCGCCGAGGAGTCCTAAAATTAAATAGATCTACTGTGAGTTACTAAATTACCTTTAAACAAATTGCCTAAAAGGCCACCGGGACCAGCTGCACGAGGAGGTGGCAGACCAAAGTACATTTGACCGATCTAAAATTGATTTGTTTAGCTCAAGTGAAATCGCAAACCTTGTCAATATATAGCCGGAAGCCGGGTTCACTCATAATTGCTGGCTCGTATTTCTCGAGGAGTATTGCGAAGTGTGACGTCTAAAACCAAATTTCATTTTAAACACAATCTTCTTAAATCTTATACAGGTGTGTAAAACTCACGTTGTGCTTAGGAATAGCCTGAATAAGGAATGTAGCATAGTTCAACAACGGGAATGGATATGGTTGAGCGGTAGACGCGATCTTTGGATGAATTCTGCAATATTCAGAGAGGAAAAGACCCGCAACACGTACTCGTCGAAGACAAATCAACTAAATTCACGAGATTTAAAAAAAATACTCTTTAAGCTACCTGGAATGCAACCAAAACAGGGAAGAGATCGATTTCCGATGAGTAACCCTCAGTCGTTTGCAGTTGTACTACCAATGAAGCCATTTCCTAAATAGCCTTTAATATCAGTTGAAACATTGAAAGGATGCAGATAACCATTTGATTCTAACGCACCTCAGGTTTGTCAGCAAGTAGATAATGCTTCCTGGCAGCTTCGAGGGATCCTTCATTGCGTAGAACTGCACCAAGACGTGCGTGTAGAGCCGTTAGTCCTCTTTTCGTTTCCCACTTTGTTGTTGCAATGCTTTGAGACCTAAAAAGCAATTCATTTTTTCTACTTTAGTAAAGCAAACCAAGTAATCAGCTTCGAAACAAATTTCGTCCTCTTGTCTTCCTGTGGATGCTTTTCACCATCACTATCACCAAAATGAGAAGGCAAAATAGAGAAAATCTAAAAAACATAAGATTATATCCTCAATAATGAAAACCTTTGCAATAGTTGAAAGTGTTGTTTCTCCTGCCGTTGCCTTTGATACAAGAAGTGAATCCGCGTAAAGCTCGGCCAAATCGATTGCACTTGTTGCCTGATTTGCTAAATTAAAGTTAAAACTAGCATAGTTCATCAAAACGAACCTTTCATCATGTTTTCGGTGCCATTAGCCAACAAACTCAGAAGTTCCTCGTATTTCTTTGCGTTTGAGAGCCGATAGTAGAGCGTCCGGTAGATTTGGTGCGCCTCGTAGAACTCCCCGACTTCCAAACATTTCTCGATTTTTGCCTCTAACCGTGAACCCTAAAAATCTGACTGAATTGTCAATTGTCAACAAAAGGTTTGTTTAAACGTATCACTTATTGCTCTCTACCCAATATAAAGTTAAAGGAGTACAATCAAAGAAACTCACCATCACACACAAAGTCGCTTGGCACAATTGATTGCCTGAAATCATATGTAAGTCAGAACCTCCGGAAAACCTTTACATTTCCTTTACATACAAGGTAATATCCGCATTTTACGTAAAGGCAAAGGTTTCTTTTAATAAAAAAGTTTATTTAAGATAGTACACAAGCATTCATAAAGCTAATCCGTACACAAGGAGCATAACAAACAATCTTAACAAATGACTACGAGATTCAGTAAAACACAAACAAAAGATTCTAAAACGTCTAAAAATGAATGACATTTGGGTGTGTGCAAAATGGGGAATGTTCTTGGTTCAAGCGTCGATTTCTTTTTCATCCTTGGCCTGGAGTTCGTAACGCAGTCGAGGCCAGCTGACCACATCTTTCTGCTTCAAAATCAGCTCTACCTAAAAATGTGTTTTTTCAGAGATAAAAATAGTGTTTTTTCGATGTCAAAAACAAAAACCTATTTACTAAATTTCCAAACGAGCCAAATTTTATCCACCAAAACCAACCTTTCTCTCTCCAACCCGAACAAGGCTTTCAGCTGCAATGATTTCCCCAAAAAGCTCATAGTTGAGAGTCGATTGCTTAGTCCCGAAGCCGTGAACGAGCACCACCCGCAGGTTAAGTCCGTCCGTTTCGGCTCGAATGTTTTCGGGCATTGCTCCCTGAATGATGCAGTAGCTTTAAGATTAATGTTTTAAAAGGTACCTTACAATAGACGTTGACTGTAATCGATCCATTGCTTGAAAACCAATCTTCTCGAAGCTTGTCAACTTTCTCATTCTAAAAGAATCGTAAGAATAACTTTGTTTCAAACCTTTGTCCAATTGTGTTTCCCGTGTTCACAACCTTTCTGTTCCAAGAAGGCTCCAAAATCACTTGTTTTCTTTTGGCAGCAACTCCAATACTTCATCCCTTCGTGAAAAATGGCCACACCTAAATTTAATATTTGAATAAAAAGTTAAAGTGTCGTACCTGGGTGATAAACACACTCGGATAGCTCCGAATCCGGGCCAGCAAATGTCTAAATCAATGTGCGTCGCTTTTCAGGGTTCTTTGCAAACTTGACCTTATCACATCCGGAATTTTGACAGGGTGTACCAATTTGCAGTTTACCTTCTTCGGATGAAGCGCCGCTTTGTGCCTAAACTTGTCTATTATACGGTTTCTAGCAAGAAGCTTGGCTAAAATAAAAATTTCCATACCTGAAAACGTTCAATGGCAGCTCGAGCTCCGGAAGTCGTTTCAATTCCGAGAAGAATCACATTTCCCGCTTGTCGACTCCGTTCCGCTGGCTTATTGAGACCATTCCAGACAATCACTTCTTCTTCCTAAAAATGAGCTTCATAGTTGTATATTATTTTCAAAAGTTACCTTTTCCGGTCGTATTTCTTTAACTGACGCAATGCGCACAATATCTTCCGGCTTTTCCGGATTATGCGGGCCTTTTGTACAACCCTAAAATTCAAAATTTGTTATTTTTTACAATGCCAACAACTCAACCTTAAAGCTAAGCCATGTGCCAAAGTCGGTGCTCTTCTTATTGCAACAATTCCAAATTTTGTACGCGTCGTGAAAGTAAGGAGGCCCGGGATGGTAGATACACGAATCTAAACATAAAGAAAATTATAGAGTCAAAATGAATTCCTTTCGAATCAAATACGGATATTTTTTTACAAGGATAAGTATCTTGTTTGCATAAAATCCGATATACTTTGACCTGACTTGGTCAGGCCCCATTTTACGCGTGTTTTTCTAGTCTGATTTTGCATTTGCTGGGGTAATCAAATACGCTTAATCGATTGACGGGCGTTTTGAACAAGTTTTCACTTTGTATTTTGCTCCTCTCTTTATTTTCAAGCTTAGCAACACCGTAGAGGTTAAACTAGAGCTAGCTCAACAAAATATCGATAAAAATGGTTCAAAACTTTCTAAAAATATTAGCAATAGATTTGATTACACCACAAAAAGTAAAATAACTTTGGTAAACCAGTCAAAAAAATACAATTTGACTAAGTCCGGTCAAAGTGCTCCCCCTCGAAGATTTGTAACTAAATAAGATTAGTTTATTAGTACTTAAAGTCCCGCTTTCCACATAGCGTTACAACGTTCTAGTATGACAAGAGAAAGCTTTACAAGTATTGATTGCTTCATGCTTATCGATACAAATGCTCATGTTTGACCGTTGAGATCTCAGTCTCTAGAACAGCTATCAATCTGAAAATTGTTTCATTGGAAAGTCGAGAATGTCAGCTTTTGATTGCTATTTTATATATAGCGACTTTTAATGAGCAAGCACCTCATAAACCTTATCGATATTCGAGTATCAATAAGTATGGATAAGCTTTTTAAGGCACTCACCTATGAGAATTTGCTCTGTGTGAGATAGCAATCAAAAGCTGACATTCTTGGGTTTTCAATGAAACAATTTTCAGATTGATAGCTGTTCTAGAAACTGGGATCTGAACGGTCAAACATGAGCTTGCCGTTTGTATCGATAATATCAATAAACAAATCTAGTCGTATGTCATTTTAGCATACGTTTAACTATAAAAGGCAGTAAAGTTAGAGCAATACCCCTCTTTTTCTATTACTGTTACCAAATCCACGCACCAGATCCATTTGCCTTTGGGTCGAATTTGATGCCGCATCCTTTGTTGTAGCATTGAACAAGCGTCTCCTCATCGATCGTCATCGTAGAACCGCTTCCAAGCCTGAAAAAAGATAACATCATCAATCATTTCAATAACAAATAACAAACATAAACAAATTTCAAAAAAATAAATCCGAAAGCGCAACAATTTTCTTTTCAACAATTCAACAATTTTCTAGAAGCCCTAGAAATTCAACAATTTTCTAGAAACCCTAAACCCTATGAAATACGCGATGATACGGTAAATTTCGTGTGCTACCCGTGCACAGAAAGGAGCGTTCACACAGAGGCCGCAAAGATCAACTATTTTTTTATGTTGAGCAAGAAATCTTTTCGATATTATATTCGATTAAAGTATAAACAATCATAAATTTCAGGTGGATTATGCTATTTTGAGTTTAACTCAAGCAACAAAATATGGAATTTATCAATTCGGGTCGCGAACATTTGTTTCAACAGGTTGGTGAAGAGGTTCAATATAGGGCTAACTTTAAAAATAAAAGGAAAATCGAGTCAACAACTAAAAGCTAAAAGCAGAGTTCTCGGGGTTAAGTAAAATAATGAATTTTTCAAATGAAAATCGCTTTATACATATAGCTTTGCTATAGTGATCCGAAAAAACGCATTATAAACCGCAGCATTTTTCTGCAAATTGCAAATTGACCATTGTTTTGGATCCAATTGTAACTGATAGTGAGGTCTTAGTCTTTAAAAGTAATTCTGAGTATCAGCACAGAGAGTCACGGTAAAATTTAAGGGTTACGCTAGCTTTTCCCAGCTTCTACAAAGCCTTTGACCAAGAGGAACACCAAATAATCTTTCCATTCGATTTCTATTCGATCCCAATTAGCCCTCATTGATTTACTTTCATGACTCAAGGTGGGGCAAAAATTTGTCCCGTTTTTTCTTTCTAGAGACCCTTTCGTGTGATAAAATGTTTTCCCCTTGACACCTCTTGGGAAGGGGTAGAAGAGAGGAGAAAAGGGAGGAGTCGATCTCTAATAAATGTGTGGGTCTTGAATGTGCGGCTGTCCGGCTGTCCCCTTCTTTCCCCTATCCATTCACCGCATACTTGACATTTCCTCAAGTTCGACACGAATTCCCATATGGGACTATGTCTTGGATATTTGCAAAAGGGTCGATTGATGGGTTTTTGTCTTTCCGAAAACTCATCTCACTTGTTTTGAGCCGGATTTCTATGTCAACTGTAGCCCAACTTACAGTAAACTGTTCTCTAACTTACAGTAAACTGTTCTCCGTAGAGTTTGAGTATCTTTTTTTATGAGTTGAGTAGATTTGCGTATTGAGTATATTTTCTAAAAGATGCGCTGACGAAAAGTTACCGTAATCCAGCCAGTTTACCCTTTAAAAAAGCCAAGTAACTTTTCCAGGCTCACTTTTTTAGAAACTAATCTGTCTAGGGTCCCGTCTCTCGTACCAAATCCCAATTCTTTATTTCACTAATCCAATTCCCATCATTACCTATCAAATCCTAGATTGTATTATCTCATTTCACAAGTTCATTTCATCACAAGTTCTCTTTTCCCCCATTCTTCCTTTTCTTTCCCCTCTTTTCTTCCCATTCTTCCCATTCTTCCTATTCTTCTCATTCTTTCCCCTCTTCACTCTCTTTATTTCTCTCCTTATCCCTCCTTTTTTATTCTCTCGTTGATTTGCATTCATAGTCAATTGAATTCTGAATTAATCTTGAAAGAGAAAAAAAAATGTTGACTGATGTCTGGAAAAAATAAAAGAAAAGATTGTGTTAAAATTTGGGAATTTAGGCGTCTAAACAAATCTATTAGACTGGTTAATAAGACGACGGATTTGCTGGGGGATGGCCTCAAACTTAACCAATCTTAACGAGTTTAGGCCTGTTTCGAAAGCTCAATCGGAACACAGTAGCGAAGACCATTTATTGATTTGTTTCTTTTTTAAATTTTTATAAGCATTTAAGTGAAAGAAAGAAACAAAGTAGCCAAGTCAAGAAACAAATCTCAAACTGAATCAAGCCTTTAAAACAAACTAGCTTGGATTATGGATTAGATAAAGACTAGAAGCAAGATTATTATAGCTTTGAAACATTTTAGAAACTATTGTAACTTGGATAATCTAGAGATAATCAAATCTATTACAGTAGCCAAGCAAAGCAAAGCCAAGCCTCTAGTTAAGCTAAGAAAAGCCAAGCCAAGCCAAACCTCTAGTTAAGCCAAGCCAAGCCAAGCCTCTAGTTAAGCCAAGCCAAGCCTCCAGTTAAGCCAAGCCAAGCCTCTAGTTAAGCCAAGCCAAGCCAAGCCTCTAGTTAAGCCAAGAAAAGCCAAGTCTTCAACTATCCAAACTGTAGCCAGTTCACTTAACTCATCATCAGAATATTCTCGTTAATTCATAAGCTTCACCTCCTCTCAATTCCTCTGTTAACATTATGCATTCTCTGAAACGCGACGACGAAATCGCTTCCTGTGAAAGAAGAGATATTTTGAGAGAAGGAGAAAAGAATTCTCTCTGAATTGGAAATGCCCCTTCCTTCTTTTCCAACCTTCCTCACCTCTTCTACCTCTTTCTCTTCACTTCCTATTTTCTACTTTTACTCTCCCCTTCAAGTTGTGTCGATTTCATTGCCTGAAGGGTAAAGGCCCTCATTTTATTGCCCTAAAGAGTTATCTCTTTGAGCTTGTTTTGATAGTTTTTGTTGTAATTGATTGAATAGCTTCTTTCATCAAAATAGAAGCTGTTTTGAACAGATTTTTGACTTGATTTACAGCGCTTTATAGCTCTTTTGGCATAAATCATTCCTTAAAATCTTCTAGCTACTTACATCAGCTTTGGGTACAACTTTTTTTTCTTCAAAAATGCTTTTTCTAGGGCAGTTTTTTGCGTAGATTACGAATTTCATAGTGGGAGCTTGGGAAAATGTGTTTTAAACCGACTTTAAACGGTCCCGAAATTGCCGTCTTTAGTGCTTCACTGCGGGCTTGTATAAGAAGAGTCCATTTAAGGCCTCAGAGGATTTTTTCAAAATTGCAAAAAACACTTTCTTTGGGTGAATTGTGTGTCCAGAACATGAAAATAGCAAAATTAGATCTTAAAAGGCAAAAGAATTGGCGGCGAGAGGAGTCAAACCGGCTACTTTTCTTTTACTTTCGTTTGAGCGATGCGCGTGTTAATCACTCGACTAGTAGATGGAGTAGTGCACACAGACAGACAGACAGACAGACAGACAGACAGACAGACAGACAGACAGACAGACAGACAGACAGACAGACAGACAGACAGACAGACAGAGACAGACAAAGACAGACAGACAGACAGACACAAGACAGACAGCAGACAGACAGAGACAGAGAAACAAGACAGACAGACAGATAGACAGATAGACAGATAGACAGATAGACAGATAGACAGACAGACAGACAGACGTCATCCCTGACAGATTACAATGAAGTACACTATAGAGCAGGCGACTTCGGGACCATGAAAGTCGATTTAAAACACATTTTCCCAAGCTCCCACTATGAAATTCGTAATCTACGCAAAAAAACTGCCCTAGAAAAAGCACTTTCGAAGAAAAAAACTTGCCCCAAAGTTCCTCGAATCATTCCGAAAATGGCGCCACAATTACCCAGCTTTCTTCTACAAATCATTGTCAATCTTTGAGCTCTAAAAGTGAACAATAACATTAATCAATCTGATCTTTTTAACCTTTCTTCACCAAAATCAATTCTCTCTTCTTCAATCAATTCCCCATTCCGCATTTCTTGTTTTCCACTTCAATATCAAAACATTTGCATCTCATTGTCAGCCATCTCACTCCACAATGCCTCTCTAAGCCCCTGGATTATGCGTCGTTCCTCCTCTCGCCGTCATCGCTCATCCACTCATTCCTCTTCATCCTCCCGTCTTCTTCGTGATATCCGAATCGCTCAACAGCTGAGTTGGACACAATTTATTCAAGCTCAAATTTCTGCTCCTCCCTCTTTCGATCGACAACATCAAGCCGAGGTTTCACTTTTTTTCCGTGTTTGAGTCAACACAGTCAAATTTCTACTTTAAACTTTAAAGCAGAACGAAATTGAAACAATTAGAAAGAATGGACAATCAGTTTCGTGGCCTTTGTCATTTTCTCAAAAACTTGATCTATTTGCCAATGCGGTTGCCAATGAATTTCAAAGTCGAGGGGCAAAAGGGTAAAGAAGGGGTCAATTCAGCTCTATCACCTTTCAACTCAAACTCTTGAGTTGAAAAGTTCAAGGGTTTAGTTCAAGAACTAACCTACTTCCTTATTTTAAAACTATTTCGACTTAAAATGAAGCTTATCTAATTTATTTAGCTGTTATAGCCAAGCCAGAGTGCTTAGATAGACTTCGAGCCTTACGTTGTAAACAAAAAGTTGCCAAAATTTACAAAAATAGAAAAGCGCCGACTTTACAGCATTTTTGACACTTGCGACCTTTTTCCGAGAAAATCCTGGGGTGGCGCTTTAAAGCGTGGTAAAACTACCGTACCCCTCCTAACTTGCGCAAAATTTCACTTTTTTTCATTCTTTTTCATTTCATTTTATTCTTTTTGCTTTTTTCTGATGTGGTCGCGTTTGCAGGAAACAAAGAGGATAAAGCTAAGTTACGTTTTTAACAGCATTTTTTTATGGCGGAGTCTTTGTTTGTAGAGTTTATTTAAACCCACTTGCTTCCCGAAGATCTACTCCACGAACTTGTTGCCAGCTAATGTTAAGTTAAGTAGTTTTTATCATTTTCTATAGCGAAAGCTGTGTTTGTAGAGTTTATTTAGACCCACTTGGTTCCTTCTAGATCTATTCAACAAACTCGATGCCAACTAATGTTAAGTTAAGTGGTTTTTATCATTTTCTAGCGAAAGCTTTGTTTTTAGGGGGTGGGACAAATGCGACCTTTTTTTTGTTGGAAAAGGCCTTAGGAAAGGTCGTAGAACTTCGAAAATATTTCCATATGAGGGATTCGTATGCGTAGATTCCGAATTTCCACAAATCAGACCTCGCTGACACGTCAAATTTGTCGAAATTCGGAATCTACGCATACGATTCCCTTCTATGAAAACATTTTTGAAGCTCTACGACCTTTCCTAAGGCCTTTTCCAGCAAAAAAAAAGGTCGCATTTGTCCCACCCCCGTTTTTAGAGTTTATTTAGACCCACTTGCTTCCTTTCAGATCTACTCAACAAAATCGATGCTAACTAATGTTAAGTTAAGTGGTTTTTTGCCATTTTTTATGGCGTTTAGCTTTAGTTTTTGTCACTTTTTGGTTGAAAAAACGTTGAAACGTTGAAAAAAACGCAAAAAAGAATAAAATTAAATGAAGAATGAAAAAAAAAATGAAATTTCGCGCAAATTAAGAGGAGTACGGTAGTTTTACCAAGCTTTAAAGTGCCAACCCAGGATTTTCTCGGAAAAGGTCGCAAGTTTTTTTGACAAGTATTAATTTTAATTTTTTGGATTTTACTGAAAATTTTCCCAAAAATGTGATAGAGATTGATCATTCTTAGGCATAGAAAGTTAGTGTCAGTTCCCATCAGAAAAGTTGCCAACCGTCGATTCTCGCCAATTTTGTCTACTCGCCTTTGCGCTCCCGAAAAACGAAAGCTTTTCTAAATTGATAACAACCATTTTGCAGAGGAAATATAGATCTTTCCAATGGTGCATCGGAAAGTTGTTTGTCCTTTATCCTTTTAGTTCCTTTATGGTTCCTTTATAGTTCCTTTATAGTTCCTTTATAGTTCTTATTTAGTTCCTTTATAGTTCTTATTTAGTTCTTTTATAGTTCCTATTTAGTTCTTTTATAGTTCCTATTTATTAGGTTGATGCAAAAGTCTTTTTCATTTTTTTCGTACTTCCGTTAAAAAGTAACAAATGCACCAATTGAACAACGGTTTATTGCATTCGAAAGGCCAATTATTTTTCTGCAAAATGACATTAAAACGAGTTTAAAATGTCTTATGTCTAGATTTTTTTGAGAGCCTGAAGTCGGGTAGTCAAAAAAGGCGACGGCTCGATGATGCATTTTAGACGCTTTAGCTAAGGAAACCAATCTTGATGTTAATAAATAAAAGATAGAGCACAAAAAGTTAGATATTTTTTCAGATTTTCAGAGAAATTGATCCAGCCAATTTCTTTATAGAGGTTTTTATAGATTTTTATGAAAAACCCGTTTTCACTCTCGAATTTGCTTGAAAGTGAACCCAAATTGACTTAAAAAGATGGGAAATTGAACAATAAACACTTTTCATTTAGAGCAAACCATAGGTTAATTGATGACTTTGTTATTTTTCAAAAGAAGTACGAAAAAAATGAAAAAGACTTTTGCATCAACCTAATAGTTCCTTTTTAGTTCCTTTATAGTTCCTTTTTAGTTCCTTTTTAGTTCCTTTATAGTTCTTATTTAGTTCCTTTATAGTTCCTATTTAGTTCTTTTATAGTTCCTATTTAGTTCCTTTATAGTTCTTATTTAGTTCCTTTATAGTTCCTTTATAGTTCTTATTTAGTTCCTTTATGGTTCCTTTATAGCTCCTTTATTACTTTATTTGTACTTTATTTGATGCATTCAACATTTGTAAACATTTGTAACCAATTTTTAGTGAATAAGTCCGGTTATTTAGGTAATAACCTAATAAAAGTTTCAAAGGACTAAGGTCAAGTTTCTAGTCTAGTTCTAAGAGTCTAAAAAATAGAAAAAGAAGGGAAAATATGAGAACGGATGACAGGCGTGTGTGGGGATGAGGAGTGGTGGGAGGTGTTCAGACTCGCCTTTCAAGAGCCCTCAATGAGCCCGAGTTCCCTATCCCCTTTCAACTCCCAACAACTGTTGCCTTTTCAAAGTCTCCCCTCTAATGTCTCCTCACTTAAAAGTGTTAACTTTCACCATTTCCCGTGCCTTATCCCAGTTATCCTTTCCCCAACTAATCCCTCATCTTTCCCTTGATCGATGAATGACACTTTTTCGGTGTTCATCTATTTATTTTCGTCCATCTCATCCGTTCAAATCTTTTGAAGTGGTTTCAATTTATTGCCACTATTCTATATTATTACTGTAGAACATTTTTATTCTTTAACGTTCTGTAGAACGGTTTTGAATATTTTCTCTTCAACGATGTACTCAAGAGTTTCGAGTCGACGTTTTCGCCGGCTCGCCCCGTTGAAAGTGGTGAGAGGTTTGGAAAAATGAGATTTTCTTTTTTCTTCTTATGTTCAATCGTTAAAAACGAAGAAATTAGAGAATTAGGTGTCCCGGAAAGTGTGTATTTTTAACGTCTAACGATGAGCATGAGGCACACCACGATATTGCTCTTCGCATCTCAAATCTCTGACCAATTTTTCCACACTCGTTTTCTCTTTTCTCGTAATTTCCCTAAAATCCAGTCTCCTGCAAAAGGCTTCCGTTTTTCCCAACCCCAATTCCCATCACAACAAAGCCGATCCCATTTTTGTTCTCTCTCTTCTCTTTTCTTTTCTTCCTTTCCTTTTCTTCCTTTCCTTTTCTTCCTTTCCTTCTCTTCCTTTCCTTCTCTTCCTTTCCTTTCACCTCAAATCCATTCATTGCTTTCTATTCAACACTCGTACTCATTTAAAACCTGCCTTTCAAACCCATTTCCCATATTTTCCTACTCGAAAAGCTTACTTGCTTACAGAATAGTGGCAACAAAAGCTGTCAAGTTCTTCCTTCACTAAATTTGATCTGCAATATCTCCAGTATTCATTTACATACTTCTAGTACTTTGAATTGTGCTTTGACTTACACTAATCCATATCAACAGGCTCTATCGTCCAGTAGATAGCTACTACCCAGCTATCCCTACCGTATTTCATTTACAATTCCTTTTCTTTATTCAAACTGCCTCTTTCCTATTATCGTGTCCCCTTGTCGGTCATTCGACCAAACGAGGTTTGAGAAAGAAAAATGAGAAAAGGAAATGAGAGAAGGAAATAAGAGAATTGATCGATGAATCATTTGATCGAGAGAGAAAAACAATGTTTTGTATAGCATTGGATTTTTCAGCATTCTTTGCATGGGAAAGTGCTAAAGCTTAGGCTTGGACTTAGTGCGAAGGCTAGCGGGTAGCGCCTAGCACTAATTCTATATGGGTTTGGGCTGAACCCCCATTTTTTGGATCTCAGCGAGTTCTCGGAGCTTAGACTTAGGCATAGGCTTAGCCTTAGGCTTAGGCTTAGGCTTAGACTTAGACTTAGGCTTAGACTTAGGAAGAAACAAATTTATCGAATAAAACAATAGATAAGTTACTGCTTTATCTAGTTATCTTTATCTAAATATCAAATTAGAATCTTCAGGGTCGAAGTGGAGATGTTGAATCGATTATGAGAGATGATGATTTGGCAGCTGCCGAATATTTGAGGTTAGCCGTACTTACAGTATTCAGCATTCAGAAAATTTCACTTCTCTAGCTGAAGCTTCTGCTTAATCTGCTTTAGCTTTATAAACTTGTCAATAAAATTCCAATCAAACTTCAATCATTCATTTCTTTAGATGGGCCGGCGATGACGAGGAGATCTGCGAGAATTGCTCAACGGGGTGAGTTCTTTAGTTTTTCTCAGTTTCTCTCTAGAAATTTCTTCTTTTCTATTCACTAGACCTTTTTTGGTAGCATTTATGCAAAAAGTTCTAACCACACTTTACTGGTTGTGATGGAGGGAAGTGGAGAGAGAGAAGGGGAGAGGCTGGTGTCTTTGTCTTTGTCTGGCAACCCTTCCTTCCCCTTTCTTCTCACACATCTGGTGAGTGCTCAGTTCTCCCCATCATCACTTTTTTTATAGCTATAACCGTTCAATCGAATTGATATATATGTCGTAGCCGGTTTGCTATGACTTAGTGCGAGGCGCTAGCCGCTAGCCTTCGCACCAAGTCCAAGCCGATTCGTCGAAAAAGCAAATCAGCTATAACATCTAGAAATATTTATCCAACTGATTTACTTATCAAATGAATCTTTTGTCTGATATCCATTTCTCGACTTTTCCTAGGCAAAGTCTAGGTTAAAACCCACCCAAGGTAGATAACTTTAGTCTAAAAAATGACTTACCTGTTCCCAATTCTACATTTCTTCCTTGGAATTTAAATTTCGAAGGCCAAGAGGAGTAACTATTTGTTCAATCTATTCCTCGATCCACTCAAAAATTCCCTTCCAAACCGGTTCTCGTCACGGGCAAATAACAAGTGTATCTTTTGCAGATCAACCTTTGATTCTTGATCAAAAATGTTTATAGCAACTTTAAATTTCTAGATTTTCTAGAAATTTCTAGAAAGGTTTTTCTAGAAATTTGCCACTTGCCAAATTGATCGCTAAAGCAAACACTCGCTTTGCAATAGTTTCTATGACTGAGCGATCATTTTTCTTATTTCATTTTGTTTTTCCTAATCATTCGTTTTTCTTTGATGTTTCCCATATGGTTCTCATTCAGTTCCCATTCAATTCCCATTCAGTTCCCATTCAGTTCCCATGGCTATTCCTTTAGTACATAGTTTTAGCTTGGATTGTTGTGCTTAGTAGTGTAGCCAAGCCACTCCAGCCACAGCCAGTCAACTGCCAGTTCTGATTTGACTTTGCTGCAACTCTGATTTGACTTTGCTGAGTCCCTAGAATCTCTAGAACCAAGGCTGAACCTGGCTTTTGACTGAGTCTGACTAGCTAGGCTAAAAAGTCAATATCCCTGTTTATGACAAGAAGTTTTGATCTAGTGTTCAGATCTAGTGTCTTTTTTGGAACCGTATCGGAACCGTATTGGAACCGTTTTAGATCAAAAAAAGAACCGTATTGGAACCATATTAGATCAAAATAGGAACCGTATTGGAACCGTATTGGAACGGTATCGGAACCGTATTGGAACCATATTAGATCAAAAAAAGAACCGTATTGGAACCGTATTAGATCAAAAAAAAGAGTCCAGACCTTTGTCTAACTATTTCTAAAATAATCCCTATGAGATTTTGAGCTGTAAATGAAACAAATGCATTGTTTATAAGGGGGATGGGTCGCTCTCTGCTAGAGAGAGCTGCCCTCCTCCCCTCAATATCCTTTCTTTCTTTCCTTCTTTTTCATTTCCCCATTTTTGCCCCTTTTCTATAGCTTCCCCTCCTGCCATTGATCACTTTTTAAAGCTTCTTTTGACCTTTTCTTTTCCCCTTTTCTCACAAAGGGACTCTCCTCCCTAAAAGCTTCTTTGTGCGTTTTTTTTTTGGCAGCGTATCGAATTTATTTGAACCCTAGATAGGAAAAAGCAATTGCAATAGTAAATCTTTTAGATTAAATATGTTTTTAGAGTGTCTTCCTCACGAGTAATGCGTTTTTTAAAACGTAAATTTAGGAAAAATTACCGTACTTTTGCGAAAAGTACTTTGAAAAAACAAAAAATTTGCGTAAAAATCACGAGCGCCGCTTTAAATACGACTCCTTTTAAATAAATTCAGCTATTTATCTGATTTGTTGGAGAATTCCCTTCAAATGTAATGATATTCTATTATTTACTCGAGTTGTAAAGAGGATTACTCGTAGTTAATCGACCAAAAAAACGTCGATTAAGGGACTACCGTAAAAGCTGTAATAGTATAGGAGCGTCGTGTAGTCGAAGTTTACACTCAAAGAACCGCTCTTATCTCGGCGCTCAGACATTTGTTTCAGCGCGCTTAGGTATCAAATTAAAGTAGAGAGAATGGGTGATTTTTTGAGATATAACACATATTTTTAGCATTAACCAGCGCTTAGAACAAAATGATTGAAGAGTGCCAAAAAAGGCCGATTTTTCATCATTTTTCAATCATTTTGTTCTAAGCGCTGGTTAATGCTAAAAATATGTGTTATATCTCAAAAAATCACCCATTCTCTCTACTTTAATTTGATACCTAAGCGCGCTGAAACAAATGTCTGAGCGCCGAGATAAGAGCGGTTCTTTGAGTGTAAACTTAGACTACACGACGCTCCTATAGAGAGAATGACAAAAAAAGAATTCTTTTGAGCAAATGCGGCTTACCTTGACTTACCGGTCGTTTTCTGCCAAAACCAACGGCGAATTCGAATTCTTCGTCATTCTTTTACCTAAAAACAAAAAAAAATGTAAATAAACATAAAAAACCAGCAAAAACATCAAGAAAAACGAAAAAAATTGAGGCTCAAAAATCTCTTTTGAGCGTTTTTGCATTGGCGCTTTCTTGGCGGCGCTCTTTGCTTATGGCGCTCTTCTTTTGATTATGGCGCTCTTCTTTTGATTATGGCGCTCTTCTTTTGATTATGGCGCTCTTCTTTTGCTTACAGCGCTCTTCTTTTGATTATGGCGCTCTTCTTTTGATTATGGCGCTCTTCTTTTGCTTATGGCGCTCTTCTTTTGATTATGGCGCTCTTCTTTTGATTATGGCGCTCTTCTTTTGCTTACGCCGCTCTTCTTTTGCTTACAGCGCTCTTCTTTTGATTACGGCGCTTTTCTTGTGCTTATGGCGCTCTTCTTTTGCTTACAGCGCTCTTCTTTTGATTATGGCGCTCTTCTTTTGATTATGGCGCTCTTCGTTTGATTATGGCGCTCTTCTTTTGGTTATGGCGCTCTTCTTTTGCTTACGGCGCTCTTCTTTTGATTACTTACTCACTTTATTTGTTTTTATCTGAACTTGTTGCCACTTTTCACCTAGAGATCCAATTGCCTTGTTTCATTGCTCGCTTGTTTCCTTCAAAAATCCCATTTCCCTGATTTCACGAATAATTCTATTCTCAGAGACCAATTTCCCTCGACTCTTTCCATTTTTTGCTCTTTCATTATAATTTTTTGTCTTTCTTGAGTAAAAGACCAAAAATGAATCAATATTCCGTGAAGAAGCAGAAAGTTTTCCTTTAGATTCATTATCTTTTTCATTTTTTTCCAATTAGAATCTATTCACTGGAAAAGTTATACAGAAAAGTTGGAATATTGAGGAGAATTTTGGATATAAGATTATGTTTTATCGTTATTTTCATTTCATTGTTTTATCCGTTATCGTTATTGTTATATTCGTTTCATTTTTGTCCTCCCTGACGCGAATCCTTTACTCTAACTGAATATAATTTCCATTTGCCCATTCGCATCTCCTTTCATGTCCATTCTCATCCATTTCCTTTCCTATCATCTCACTCAATCTGGCCTCTTAGACAAATCCATTGAGGCTAATCCCAGCTGAAACCCTAAAATCTTCAAAATCCTCTATGCTAAAACTTTTGAGGATTAAAATGTTAACTTTTTATATTAAGCTGGCTAGAAAGTTTTCTTTTCGTTTCTTTTCGTTTATTTTCGTACTTTCGTTTAAAATCAACAAATGCATTAATTAAACGATGCTTTGGGTCTATCCCAAAACAGCGCCGATCAAAATAGCGCCGATCAAAATAGCGCCGATCAAAACAGCGCCGATCAAAATAGCGCCGATCAAAACAGCGCCACCCAAAACAGCGTCGATCAAAATAGCGCCGATCAAAACAGCGTCGATCAAAATAGCGCCGATCAAAATAGCGCCGATCAAAACAGCGCCACCCAAAACAGCGTCGATCAAAATAGCGCCGATCAAAACAGCGTCGATCAAAATAGCGCCGATCAAAATAGCGCCGATCAAAACAGCGCCGATGCAAAACAGCGCCGATGCAAAACAAAGTTTTTTTTCTCTTTTACAATGTACAATTCATTTTTTTTATTAGCAGCTTTTAATTTTGATAATTTATTTAAAAATAACATGACCAACAACAATAAACGATAACAATTAAACGATGCATAAAAAACATCAAAATAGCATCAAATTAATAGTCCAAGAGACTCTAAAACATCATAATAAATATGTTTTTATTTCTCTACAGTTTTGTTTCCTTTTCTCTACAGATTTCGTTCCTTTTCTCTACAAATATGTTTCCTTTTCGATGATGAACATAAACGGCTAGAGCTTTCAAGTGATCCGTAGTAGAAATAAAAAGTTAGTGAAAACGTTAAAGGCTTAAAGTAATAATGATTTGATCGGTCTTCGCACTTAGCGCAGATCACAACCCGCTTCCACATTTACTGAGGCAGAAGTGTAGTTGTCGTAGCCGATGATACTCCGATGGCCGGGCTGGGGCGCTCGGAGGGAAAGGCTTAAAGTGAAAACGTTAAAAGCTAACAGGCCGTAAAAAGGCAAAAAAATTTGTTATTTTTGATTAAAATCACTTTCATAAACGCTATCGCCGATTTTTTTTAAGCTTTACGCATAGAAACCTATGCGTAAAGCTTTAAAAAATCGGATTCTCCGCCTTTTTTTACCCTAAAAACACAAAAAGTGGACAGAAAAAATTAAAAACAGCAAAGAAAAAGCAAAAGCAAAAACCTAAAAAATAATTTTTTTTGCTCGTCGCTGTTTTGGGCGTTTTTGCATTGGCGCTGTTTTGGTCGCGCTGTTTTGTTCGGCGCTGTTTTGGCGCTGTTTTGAGATAGACCCGACGCTTTGTTTCATTAGAAAGGCCAATTATTTTTCTATTTTTCAAAAAACATTTTTCTTTAGAGCAAACCATAGGTTTATTGGTGAATTTGTGTTTTTTAAAAGAAAGTATGAAAAGAAACGAAAAGAAACGAAAAAACAGCTTAATAAGTATCTTTTTGATAAGAACATTTTATAAAAAAGCTAAACTCAATTACTAAAAGAGTTTTTGAATCAAAACGACCAATCAAAAGAATCTTTCTTGACAGCTTTTCTCTGAAAAAAGTTTCTTTGTATGACTTTTCATTTTCTCTTAAAAATAAGTTTAGATCTTTGATTTAGATTCAATTTTGATTCAATTTTGATATTTAATATTATTTAGATACTTGATATGGGGGTGGGACAAATGCGACCTTTTTTTTTGCGCACCTGGACATTTGCGCACCTTTTTTTGCCGGAAAAGGCCTTAGGCGAGGCCGTAGAGCTTCGAAAATATTTCCATATAGGGGAATCGTATGCGTAGATTCCGAATTTCGACAAATCAGACCTCGCTGACACGTCAAATTTGGGCTAAAAGGCAAAAACTGCGGAAAAGCGTTAAGTTGCGTAGTTTTTGCCTTTTAGTCCAAATTTGACGTGTCAGCGAGGTCTGATTTGTCAAAATTCGGAATCTACGCATACGATTCCCTTCTGTGGAAACATTTTTGAAGCTCTACGACCTTTCCTAAGGCCTTTTCCAGCAAAAAAAAGGTGCACAAATGTCCAGGTGCGCAAGAAAAAGGTCGCATTTGTCCCACCCCCGATATTTAATATTATTTAGATATTTGATCTTTCAATTTACAATCTTTATTTGATTATCTAATATTTCAAATTTAGCTGCTGTTCCTCGAATCCTCAATCTCAACCGGGCAAAGATCTCCCGCCGATTCATCCGTTACAGGTAAAATCTTAATCTTGATCTTGATCAAAATATGTAATCGATCTTTTTAGGTGATTTGCTGTTCCCGGGTCGGTCGTCTCTGCATATTTTTGATGATCATTCTCGCATTTTATCTCTTTTATCTAGGTGAGATCTTTGGCTAATCGCATTTTCATTTCTATTGGGTTGTCCAGTTTTGAATGCGCGTTTTTACTATTTTGTAAATTTCTCAAGATATCGAACAGATATATATGAGTGTTATATATCATTCGAAAGCTGAAAATCTCCTCTACATTTTGGAATAAAAAAGTTTTTGAATTCATTCAACTTTTTGGGAAATTGACTGCACAAAGGGAGAGGTCGTTTTCGAAAAAACCCATTTCAGCTTAGCTATTCCTCAGGTTTTATGGTGTAAAATAACCGGCCAGAAAAGTAAAGATGCTCTGAAATTGTTATATTTTTAAAAAAGTTGTATTGATATATCCTATTGGCCAAACATCAAACGGTTACCTCAATCAAAGCGGAGCCAAAAATTGATCCAAAGGCACCCTTCCATTTTTTTTGGCCACCCCTTCTTCTGTGCAGTCAATTTGCCCAAAAGCTGAACAAATTCAAAAACTTTTTAGACCAAAATATAGAGGAGATCTTCAACTTTCGAATAATACTCATATATATCTTTTTCTTGATTTCGGTATCTTGAGAAATTTACAAAATAGTAAAAAAACACGCATTCATAACTGGACAACCCAATAATTCATTTCTAATTCAACTCTAATTCATTTCTAATTCAATTCTAATTCAACTCTAATTCATTTCTAATTCAATTCTAATTCCAGCTCTCATTCAATCAGACCCATCTCGAAGTGTGAATGGATTTGGTGAAGTTCCGTCGCCGAAGATTTCATTTAACGCGTCAAGGTAAATCTTGCTTTTTTTTCAAATACACTACTGGACAATGAAATATCACATTTGAAAATAGATCGTCACTTTCGCGCGTCTGTAACTCCCTTGTCTTTGTCGTATTTCTAAATATTAATATTACCATTGTGTAGCCCTTGAAAAGAGCTTTCAGAAAATGTATAACACTAATAGTTTAAACTCAAAGACAAGGAAGTTACAGACGCGCGAAAGTGACGATCGTTTTTCAAATATGATATTTGATTGTCCAGTGCTGTGTTCATTGAAAGCTTGCTTTTGTTTTGCAAATAGTATAACACATCAAACTTTAGACCAATCGAGATTTTGTCGACTCTTTGTGCAGCTTATTCACGGCACGAGGTGTCCGGTGATGCTTGTATGAGGCTTTGTTTCAAGGACAAATGGGAAGTCACGGAGTTTTATGAAGGAAACAAGGTAAGATTGAAAAATAGGTGCTGGATAGCAAGTGCTGAATAGCAACTAGAGACTCACTGGACGCTCCTAGACTCCAGTGAGTCTAGGAGCGGCGTCCAGTGAGTCTAGGAGCGTCCAGTGAGTCTCTAGGAGCGTCCAGTGAGTCTAGGAGCGTCAAGTGCTGAAGAACAAGTGGTTTTTGTTAGTATAGATGTGTTTTTGTATAGGTGTCCCACAGTTACATTAACCAGTTTTTAGAAAACTATTTTTTTTTCAAAAACTTTCTACAAAAAGTAGCATGCATTAGGTACCATTTGAAAGCTCTAATTCTCAGCATCATTAATAAATAAAAGATTTTTGACCAGAGCTAGTTTTTGACCATTACTGGCCTTCGAAATGATCGCCGGCAGATCGCCGCAAGCATCCCACGGCAATCTGCCATTTTTCATGGTTTTCTAAGTAAAAATTCGTTCTAGAAAAACAGGAAATACGTGAAATCCCTCTATAAATATTCTATTCTATAAATTCTATTCTATAAATACTATTCTATAAATACTTTCAAACGTTTGAAAAGCTCGATTTTAAAGAGCTTAAGAGGTGAATTTCCGTTGTAAAACGACGAAAAGATCGAAAATGCACATATCTAGTAGTCATTATCGTATTGTAATAATGTAAACAATAAATCTAATCTCAGGTGGTGATCGTTGTGAAAGACGGTGGACAACAAGCTGTTTTCAAGAGCTCTCATCCATTCATCGACGATTTTCGCCCGGTGGCAAGCGATGAAAATGAGGATGCTTTCACGGATCATGTAAGAAATTAGAATTCGATTCAGATTTTACTTGTTCAAATCTAGGTACTTGATCGTGTGAACGATTTGTTGAGACTTGGATGGCCATCACATTATAAGAGACACCTTGTAGAGACTGTTTGGCCGTCTTTGTTGCGGTAAGTAGACGTCGTTGTGGGGTAGGCTAATGTCCGACATTTTATTTGAGCAACAGGGTCATTTGCACAACTTGCCATAACTTTCTTCTAACTGAGCCAATCTTTATGATTTTGGTTTCATTTTGTTGCACTTATTGAGATCTACAAAATGACATAAAGAGCAGAAATATTGGCTTACTTAGAAGAAAGTTATGGATCAGAAGAGTCGGAAGGAAGATGGTCCGTATTGGAGCCGTATTGGATCTAAAAAGAACCGTATTGGAACCGTATTGGAAACGTATTGGAAACGTATTGGAAACGTATTGGATCTAAAAAGAACCGTATTGGAGCCGTATTGGATCTAAAAAGAACCGTATTGGAACCTAGATGAATCATAACTTTCTTCTAATTCAGTCAATCTTTATGATTTTGGTTTCATTTTGTTGCACTTATTGAAATCTACAAAATGACACAAAGAGCAGAAAGATTGGCTTACTTAGAAGAAAGTTATTGATCAGAAGAGTCGGAAGGAAGATGGTCCGTATTGGAGCCGTATTGGATCTAAAAAGAACCGTATTGGAAACGTATTGGAACTCTATTGGAACTCTATTGGAACCGTATTGGAGCTAAAAAGAACCGTATTGGAACCTAGATGAATCATAACTTTCTTCTAATTCAGTCAATCTTTATGATTTTGGTTTCATTTTGTTGCACTTATTGAGATCTACAAAATGAAATCAAAATCATAAAGATTGGCTGACTTAGAAGAAAGTTATGGCGAGTGGTGCAAATGACCCTGTTGCTCAAATAAAATGGCGGAAATTAGCCAATCCCGTCTTTGTTTCAAGATATTCAGTTAATATTGGCCTTTCTAGAACCCCCGGCCAGCCACTCACAAAAGCCGATCGAACTTCATTGGCCGCTTTGTTACAACAAGAAGAGTACATCACTTTCCGTGTAATTCCTTTGTCAAGGGTTACACCAAAGGTAAGAAAAATAGAAATTTGATTAGTGTTTTAGTTTTTATACTCTAAACATCTTATTTCTTCTTTTAGGTGATCGGCACTTGTGGTCATTTCTATCAAACGGAGACTTTAGTCGCTTTTCGAATGAAGGGATATTACATGAATTTGAAGGGAAAGGTTTGTAAAGAGATCTTTTGAAAAAATACGACCTTTTTCCATAATAATCGGTTAGTTTGCTAGAATCGACCATAATCGGTTAATGCTAATTTTGCTATGCTAATTCTTTCGGATAAGAACTTGAGAAGCTAGTATTGCTTTCTCGCTCCGCCCTTTCTTCTACCCTCTTTTGCGCCGGCGAGAGAAGCGTCTATGCCTCAGTCAGTCAGACGCTCTAGCCACTGGCTCAGTCAGTCAGTGGGTAGAGCGTGGAAGAAAAGTCCAGGCTTCGACTCCCTTTGCCCAAATTTTATTTTGAAAATCGAAAACGAAAAATTAGGAGAGGAAAGAAGGGGATCTCCTCAATGCTTAAAATTTTAGTTCATTGCTTTTCGTTAAAGATAAGTCTCAAATTTGTAACAGAAAGCTGATTCCCGGAACATGATCGTACTCGTCAATCCTTTTTATCTTTTGTCAATCCAGATCCTCGTTCATCTGATGGGTACTCTGAAGTTATTCTACGAGTTTTTAAACGAACCCCTTCAATGGTGTGATGCTCGATTTGACAATCTTGGATTATCGGCTGATTATCCAAAAAGGTACAGTTATTTAGATATTCCCTCTCTTTTTTTTTTTTTTTTTTTTTTTTTTTTTTTTTTTTTTCTCCTTCCCCCCCCCAAATATTTTTTTTGTTTTCCAAAGAAAAAATTTTTATTTTTTTTTTTTTTTTTTTTTTAAAATTTTTTTTGTTTGATATCAATTTGTAAAGTTTGGATAACTAAACCGGTTAACTAGCCAAACAATTTCAGATTCGTTATTATGGACGGTGACCTTTTGTACACGGAATCTCGGCTGAACGCGCTTTTCCACCAAAAGCCTTGTGCCAGTGATGAGGATTGTGTGATTGGTGAGTCGAGAATCGAAAAATCCCTTCTATACAGCTATAATATATCAAAACAAACACTATTCAGGTGATTGCAAGGCTCGTTGTACAGCCGACATGGTATGCGGGAATCGGATGAACGAGAATTTGGATGTGAGTTGATAAAACATAGCCAGTTATAAGAATTACCGTCTAAGTCAAGTGATAAGCAGCCAAAATTCCAGGTATTCTGTGAGAAGCTGGTCAATCCAATGTTTGGCTCAAGTTGGTCCAAGGGGAACAAATACCTGGCCGCTTGTCATGACAGTACGACAAATTTCACGAAAAAGCTCAACGAGTTACGCCTTACATGGAGTTGGTCTTTGTCTGAAGTATAGAATAATATAAAAAATGCGGAAAATATTACCGTATCTACCTAATGAAACACTTGATTTGCAAAGTTCTTTACTAGATGAGTACGGTAGCACTGTCAATGCAAATTTGTGTACCTTTCAAATTGAATAATCTGTGATCATCCACTTAAAACATCCAAATTTTTCGGGTATACCTAAAGCTTTACGAATTTTTCTATTCCGCTTAGGAAGTATTCATAATTTACAAATTTTTCATAAAACTCGTCAATTTTTGCACCATTCTTGCCTACTTCTTTGTGATCACTTACCGTTTTTTAGGGAAACTTAATCCTTTCTATTCATTTTGATCCCGTTGTGCTTTTCTTTTCTTCTTTGCTTTTACACATATCAGTGTTGATGTCATATTACACTTTGCAGAACGGTTGCATTTACGATGCTCAACTCATTTTCTCGTTCATAATTTTATCTGAAATGCATAAAAAGATTATTACCTGGGATATTGCACCCAAAAATATCACATTCACGGGCAAGGGTAATGGCAATGATAATGAACACAACAAAAACGCTGAAATTTTAAAAACCTAGAAAGGCCCAACAATTGCAGAAACTAGATCACATTATAAGGCGGAAAAACCCGGGGCGAAAAAATTTTCTTGATAGACGATTTAAGATTCAAAATTTAGATTCACGCTTGATCTTTTTCATTACAGAACTTTTTACGTTAAAAAAATCAAAAAACAAAAGAACTGTAAAACACCGTCTCATAATATTTATAACATTAACATTAAAAACCCTGACCTTTAAACAGCTTATTGATCTTTGAGATCCATGTAAACACCCTCAGCGGCCAACCAATGAGACATCGAATTCGTGTTTGTCGTTCCAATGACTTCTCTTTGTCCGTGAATCGGTCGCCCAAATACTTGACCGGAGAGAGCCAAGTAGACTCCTAAAGAAAATATAAATTTAGGTAAGCAAAAGATAAAAACAATACTTCAACGCAATTTTAAAAATTATTACCTGTATCTTTGTGACGCAGCTTTATCGGATCCGACTCTTCCCAATGTTCGTGCGAACAAACCACCTAAAAATTGTTGATGATCGCTTAAAACAGACACAAACCTCCCAATTGTCTCCAGTATCACCGTGCGCAGCACTACCGAAACAGGAAACTTCCTAAAATCAATTTTTTTTTCAATGAAACTTCCTAAAATTCAAAAAGTAATTTAAAGCTGTAAAAGGCAATAATTTTTTTTAAAGAATTACCTGGAGATTTTTGCTGAGAGGCCCTTGGAAGTGATGGCTGTGAAGAAAGCATCCAGTCGATAAATGTTTAAATCGAATAAGCGATCCGCATTTGATTCCTGTTCCACGGGGACACGTTTCACCATAGGCTAAGTTTAAGTTTTTTTTAAGTTTAAGTTCTTTCCAGATTATTCAACAGTTATAAAATTAAATAATCAGCTTTAAACCATCAAAAACTTAAAAAATACCTCCAAGAAGCTGCCAATGAGAGTTGTGATCATCCGAATTCTGCACGGCTGTTACGGATTGCTGCCCACTTCCACTGCCATATCTAAAATTAAATAAAATGTTGTGGAGAAACGGGGCTATAGTAAAATTTTTTTCGCCAAATGAGCCGATTTTTTGACTATGTTGAATCGATTGGTAATGGTTTCATCCAACATTTCACAACTTTTAACAACGTTTATAATAAATAGTAACAAAAATAACAACAACAAAATGTCAGCAAGTTACCAACGAGCACATGACTCAAGACAACTGGTACTTTTCGGCCCCTTCATCCCAGAATAAGTACATTAGGTTTTCATTCTTGCGTTGCTTGCAAAATTTGTTACAAGTTGCGAAATGTTGTGTGAAACCATCACCAATCGATTCAGCATAGTCAAAAACCCCTAGGTGCAAAAAATCAGCTCATTTGGCAAAAAAAAATTTTGTCCCCCCGCCCAACTACTATCCCACCGCAGAAACTTTAAAAAATTGCACAAATTCTATAAGACGCGCGATTCATTGAAATACTTAAACTCTATTAAAGTAGACAAGCTCTATCGAAAGTTAATAACTATAAAACACTCACTTTACATCGTGTGAATGTAACCGCGTGTTGTCTCCTTGATTTTGCAACTTCAGTACACTCCCACATGTGATAACATCCGTGTTGGCGTTGGTAATGAAGAGAATCGTTGCGAAAACGAGAAGTTGACGCATCTAAACAAAAAGAATGTCAATTTTTTTGAAAAGCAATGAAAAGAAGAGAATGAGAATGGGAAAAGGAAAGAGAGATTGACTTTTATATCAATTTTTCAGCTGAATATCTTAATAACATGAGCAATTAAAGATATTCAGCAAAGCTTTATAAAAATATTTTTAGCTGAATATTTTAATAGCATGAGCAATGAAAGATATTCAGCCGATTCTATGCAGCGTCAACGTTTTCAAGTATAAAACGAGACCATTCTATGAACGCTTGAGGAAAAGAGTTGCGTGTAAAGGGAAAGGGTTTGTCTATCGAATCTTTAGGCACTTTTTTTCAAATTTTAACTTCCGTTTCCAGTACTATTTTTATTGAGATTTAGTAAAATTTGCTCCAATCGAGCTTTCAAAGCATCAAAACATACCTAGATTTTCGACTCAAGAAATTCTAAAAGCCCCCAAACTTTGGACATTCTTAAGTTTTTAACTTTCATGCCCCTTTAAAAATCTTTTCCTTATTCAGTTTTGCTATGTTGAATCCAATTTTTAATGTTTCTTTTTCAGAACCTACTATGCGATGAACACCGCGAAATTAAGCGACAGCGACAAACTCGATCTTAGCCGGAAGTAAGTTTATGTTTGTTTTCGATTAATTTTTCCTTTTACAGATACTTTTTTATTGGACTCGCCTTTCTTCCGTTTGTTTGGCTCACAAATGTCGTTTGCTTTTTTCGAGATGCCTATTGCAAGTGAGTTGACTTTGTTGGATATACTACTTAAACTTAAAAATAAACAAACCAAATTGTTGATACCGTAATATCTGTAATGGTGGCGCCGGCACTACTATTTTTTCTTTTTATTTTTTACAGGGATCATTGTAGTGTTGTTGTGTTGTTGTTGAACTGAATAAATTGTTAAGAATAAAAAAAAAATTGAAGAAAATGGTAGATATTAAATCTAGCATTTATTCATGGAAAATTCCAATAGTTAGTGCGCAAGCAAGTTTCATAGTGATTAGTATAAAGTAATCTGTCTACTAATTAATCATTGAAATCAATTTTTAAATTTAGACCACCATCAGATGCTCGTAAGAAGATTCGAACCTATGTCACATTGTCAGCGATTGGATGTATAGTGTGGCTCATTATAATCGCAGCGTGGGAAACGTTTTATCAGGTATTATTTTCCTTATGGTTTAATCAATGAGTCATTGTCAATGCGTCAGTCTTGTCATTGATTAACGTAGCAGATTTAAGGAGCAAACGCGAACGCGAAAATGTTAAAATAGATTGCACAAATTTTGTTAAAGTCTTTTCACCCTTTAATACTTCGGTTTTTAGTGGTTCCGAAGTCAAGGCCTTCTCTGGACGGACCAACTCGCATTTACGTTTCCATTGGGTAAAGTATAAACTATGTATAAATATCATTGTGAATTTGTGAATTTTGGATCTCATTTGTTTATTTATCCACTTTTCTTTATGATTTGAAAGCTTTATGTGCAATTGGTTGAATAAACAGATTTTATTGAAACAATATTGTTTTGCGGTCGTAGACTTGATTTTTACCTATTCGATTCAAACATTTGAAAAGGCTTAAGGGTGAGACAAACATCGTTTTGAAAGAAAAAATCGTGTAGATTTGAAAGGGGAATGTTTTGAGTCTGATTGTTCTTAAAAAGTTTTGCGTGTGCGCCAAATTTCACAGTTTTTCACGGGAAAGAGATAGGGAAAACTGGGTTTCGCGAACATGATTACGTTTTTGAGACACATTTTTTCTTTTCTCTGGGTTAAAATCAATTTCAAGCACTGAACAATCCATTTGCAGATTTTGTCGACTACAAGAAGCGATCGATGACTGAGACGATTTCTTTGGTAAACCTGCAGTAAGTGTTTTTGTGTTAACTTATTTAAAAATCCAGTTTTGTGCACAGTAACCTTTTATTTTAATCTCTCGTGTAAGTAAAATATTTTGTAGTGACTCAGGAAATTTTTTTGTTTAGAACGCAAATCGAACAGGAAGACTGCAACGATAGTGGCTACTCGGGATCATCACTCGCTTCATTTTCGCAATTTGAGGGCGTAAGTTTAATCAAACTCGTTTTGTTACAAGCAGATTATATTTTAAATCAAGGAACTTCTTTAGGTATATTGTAAGACATTAAAATTATTATCTAAAACGCATTAGAATTTACGGTTTGCAAGAAAAATTATTGTTTAATTTTGTTTAGGATATCGATTTTCGTCTAGCAAATGATCGAGCGGTATTACGCGATCGTGTCGATTTGGACCATTCGAGGAAGACAATTGTCTTGGAGCGCCAATCGATGCAAGAGGATTTTGGATTTCGATTGAAGGTGTGTTATGATAAACTTTCTTCATTTCTTTTAACGTTCATTTAAGGAAATTCGATCAAAGACATTTGAAGCGTCGACCCCCGATGGTCATGGATTAGTGCAAGTCGTTCACGCTATCTTTGCCGACTCACCTGCAGCTCGAGCAGGCCTCCGAATGGGTTTGAACTTGCTTTCTTTTATCAAATCGTTTCTTTTAGGTGATGTCATCGTTGGCGTTAATGGACGAGAAGTTTTGGGCTACTCAACGTCAGAAATCTTTCAACTCTTTACTGGACTCTCGCTACGACTCGTGCTTGTGTATCAGGATTTGAAACGCATCCGCGAGCAGGAAACAAAGTAGGTATTGCTAGATTATCATTTTGTACATAAATTTAGGCGCACAAATCTTCAGCTTAAATTGGCGATGAAAGAACGAGAGTTGCTCGAACTTGAACACGAGGAGAGTGTTCTTTTGGCCGGAAATGCAGGTATTGGTTTGCTAGTTTCGTCACGAATTTCTTTGCAGATCTTTGTACACAGCTGGCTGCTTCTTTCAAGATGCCGATTGCTTCATATTCATTACCGTCATCAGGGGAATCTCAACGATCATTTTGGAAGCTTTCAACGCACTCAAAGCCATTCCACTTTGACACCTTCAAGTTCAACAGGGATTGCTTTAAGAAGTTCAGGTATTTAGTTTAATCTGTTTAGAAAATCTGAAATTTTAGTGCACGGTTGGATTCTGGTGTGAAGAAAGCAAAGAACCCAAGCATGGAGGATGATAAAGAGGATGAAATTGAGAAGGTTCGTTTTTGATTTGCTGTTAGACTAGTAATCCTGGAAATAATATTTTAGTTACAAATGGCCTTCACACATGTGATCAAGTTGAATCCGGATGAGGACACAGACGAAACAGCGACAAAAAGGCTCCACTCGCACGCGGATCAAATTGCTAGCAAAATGGAGGACCTATTCAATGATTCACAAGTGACGCGACTTTGGTAAGATTTGTTTAGTGTAGTAGATTAAAATACGAGATGTAATTGAATTTTATCAATTAACAGTTGCAGTTTTTAGAGTTTCTACCTTGCAATTTTGTGCCTCTTCTACCGTACACGGTGTCTCGATTAGCTTGTTAATGCCTTTTTGTTTGCTCAAGATTTTCAGTTGTGCTATAAAGTAGGTAATTATTGCGTTTCTTTTTTCTGCAATTTTCTTGAAATAAGACCTACGTTTGCATTTTGTTTGAGGGGAATTCCCAATTACTACTTGCTCACTTTTCATTGTCGGGTTGTTTAATAATAGCGTTAAGATTATGGTTCTTTGTGAAATTATGGTTTGTGATATTTCTTCCTTTATTATATCTGATAAAGTTTTGTTTAAATGATTAAATTAAAAATTTGCAACTGTGACTTTGAAATTTCACTCTGGTTTCTTCAAATATTATCGTTGATTAGATCTAGGTAATTTGTAAATTTGTTTAGAAAGTCGAGAACGCAAGACTTTTCTGCACATCTTCCTTCCACATGCAGTCGACTAGGTACGTTAAAGGAAAAAAATAAGCGAACAGCTTAATGATGCGTTAAATATTGGTGAAATGAATGAAGCTGAGCTGAATGATGATAGTTTAAACGTTTAAAACTATTTTTAGCTTTTTGAATTATAAAAGATATTGTTTGCTGCGTAAATGAATGAAAATTTTAGATTGACGTATTTGATCAGAAGTCATCCGACAGCTCTATGCGCAATACGATGTACATCACAGGGACCGTTGCCCAATCCACCAAAGGTAAAAGCTATTTGAAAATTTTGTTATTCAAAGTTCTAGGAAGGATCACTGTCTTACAAATACGAACGATACATCAGCAGATGGCCGAAGTTTTTGGCACTACACAGAATGGTAGTGGATGGTAAGCTCTTTTAAAGTTTTTATTCTACAATAAATATTTAGGCTCTCGTTGGTGCTTTTCTGATGTGAAGACGTACATTCGAGTTCGGAGGGATATCTCATCGAAGCGACGGACGTTGGAACAACTTTCGGTCGAAGAGCTTGAAGTTTTAGTTCAGGTATTTTGCTTGATTAATATTAAAACTAATTCCGGGCATTGACATTAAAACTAATTTTGTAGTGACATAATCGAAAGGATAAAAAGCTTTATTTGCACCTAACTTTTTGCTATTTTAGTGTCGTACCAGTGCTGTCCAGTCTTTTGGTGTTTGCCAGTCATTTTTTTTCACAAAAACTTACAGAGTGGAAGGGACATCCTTAAAATGAGCTTTCTGCTCACGATTTTGCAAATACCTGGGCCTGGCGATATCCTCATTCTGCTCTTGTAAGTTTGATTCTGTCAAAGTTTCATTCTTTCAAAGCACTGGCACGGCGCGTGTAGGCTTTCATTCACAAAATTTTTGTCTTTAAACTTAATGAAAAGTACGATTCATGTCCTTGCTTCTGGGTTTTCGTTGGGTTCATAATGACTATGTTTTTCAAATTATTTGGGAAATTGCTTCAGGCTGGCCGAGAGATCCGACATCTTTGTCTACTCGCTGCTTGTCTCGATCCACCACTATTGGGAGAGATCTTGATATTTTTAGCGTAAGCATGTTCAGGAAATTTATATGATGAACCCAGAAGCATTGACACGGAAAGTTAACGGTGTAAAGTAGTCCTCAACACTCCATTTTACTCAAAACTTGGTCCAGTAACACTGTATGTAGTGTGAATCAGTTTCTAATAAGTGGATGCTAAAAACGGTCCATAAGCACTTAATGTATCCACATCCCAGGCTAAACCGTCATCATTTGTTTAGTTCGAGAGTGAAGGACCCAAACTGGGTGTGGTTGTTACCCTGCTTCCCCTCCCGTTTACCGTTTACGTTATTGGAGCCGCCGTGTCAGTGCTTATGCTTAAATTTCGTTAAATATCAATGTTTAGGATATTTTTCCCACGCTTAATACTGACGCGCCACTTTTGGACCGATGCACAACGGATTGAGTTCTTCGCAAAAGAGGTTCAAGCATCACAGGACAAAGCGGCATCATTGAAAGGAGATTTGAAGACGGTTTGTGATTATTTAAATGTCTAAAAGACAGAATATCTTTAGAGCTCCGTCGAGAAGTTGGCGCTACCGGGTATCACGGATTTGGATACAGATAAAACGGTGAGTGTTTTTTTTAGAATTTTTTTAAATCAAATTTTGCTTTTACAAGTCTACATTTCATTTTTAGACATCACTTGCCCGTTTGCATGGCCTCATCCCTCTTCCATTGCCAGGATTAACAAGACGTCTCATTTCTCGATCGAAGGCTCTTCATCGATTGGATCGAGTGCTTTCGCTAAATGAGTTAACGGATCGGCAATTGGTTTTTGTAAGTTTTTACCGGCTTTACTTAATTGGATGCTGCTTTAATGGGCTATCTTTAACGTAATACTATTCTTATTATGGATTTATTTAAAAGTTATATTTTTAGCATTGCTACATTCGTCGAATCAATTTCACGGGTTTTTCGACGGAACAGATGCGAGCAGCTCTACAAACCTGGATTTTGCTAAGTGGGTTTTTAGCGTATTGCATTTTTTAGCATTTATGTATTTAGCGTATTGTATTTGATAAGTATCGGTACTTTTTCAAGAAGTGGTGACTTTTTCTTTTTAGCTAGTGGTCTTTCCGAATCGTCGTATCTCGCTGCCCCACTTCTCTTCAATATGGCTAAATAAGTTTCTTAGATAGGGTCTAGCTAGATTAGAATTCTAGCATAGAATTTATAATTTTATATTTAAAAGTTACAATTTTGTTATAGTTTATCGACTTTTGATAACTAGTCAATTTGTTCGTTTTCTTCTTCGCTTGTTATATTTTGTTGTTGAGAGCTGTTGAGCTTTTGATAAAATAAATAATTTATTTAAGATATTCATAGCCTATCATTCATTTCAACTATCGGGTTGAGTTGAGGGCTGAAATTTGATGTGAATAAGAAAATTGTGATTTGAATTCACCTTGTACTTGAGTCGATTGCATCTCGGAGGGTTGGGAAACAGTGGATGAGGGGAATAAGCGATGGAATCACTTCACCTTTACGCAGACACGATAACACGTTTTCTAGAAATTTGAATATTAGATTTGCATTCCTTTTTTTGCTTTAACCGTTAAACCCGCTTAGGTAGACCAGTATTCGGAGCTTCGCGAGATCTTTTGCCACCTGAAAGCCTTTGAATGGTAGGATTTTTGGGTAATTTAGCCAAATCAATGAACAATGAATTAGCCAAAAATGGCCGTATTCTCCAAAAAAAAAAGCAAATTTTGAATTTGTTTTTACCTCTTCGACAACTTTCACTCCCATATGATCGATATAAGAAATGGTGGAGAAATCGAGAATCAAAATTCTGAATTGTTTAATGGATGAGGATGAGGTGGTAATGAATCCAAATTTACCTCATTTGCTCTTTTTCCAACTCTAACTTTTCGGGTTTTTCGTCAATTTCAAGTGGAATTATCTGAATTTTAAAGCGATTAACAGGAAAAATGATCAGTTTGGTTTCAAATTCGTTTAGAAATGATCAGTTTGGTTTGGTTTGGTTTGCTTTGGTTTAGTTGGGTTTAGTTTGGTTTGGTTGGGTTTGGTTTGGTTTGGTTCATTCATTTTAGTTCATTTACCCGTTTCTTTGGGATCCAATCATCTAGTGATTTGTCGACAGTTTTACGGAATCTAAATTGAAAATAGATCCATTTCGATGTTTATTTTTTACCGCTCAACATTGGCGAAGATTAGTGGAGCGTCAAAGCGATGGACACAGAGGGAAACTTTTGAATCGGAAACGATTTTCGAGGTGATTTGTGGATTTGGATGGATGAGATGATGCCAATGAGGCCTGGAAATGGATTGGACTGGTTTTGGACTGCTTTGGACTATTTTGGACTGTTTTGTACTGAGTTTGGACTATTTTGGACTACTTTGGACTGTTTTGGACTATTTTGGATTGATTTTGGACTATTTTGGACTGTTTTGTACTGAGTTTGGACTATTTTGGACTATTTTGGACTATTTTGGACTGGCTTTGGACTATTTTGGACTGGCTTTGGACTGATTTTGGACTATTTTCGACTATTTTGCATTGATTTTGGACTGGTTTTTTAAGGTTTTGGACATTTTCAAAGACAAACCATTGTGTTCGGATGATGAGTGTGATGAGAGCGAAAGCGATTGAAGCACCCAATCCCCAGACAACGTCAATGCAAAGAGTGGAGAGAAAAGAGAAAAACCAGAGCAACTGCAAGAGGATTACCGTAATTGAGTTAAACTTTAGGCTTAGGCTTAGACTTAGGCCTCACTCACTGTATCCAATTTGGAGACTTTATAAAGGGCTTTCACTTCGGCGCATTTCATGAACATTCCTTTCAAAGCAACCGTGATGATTGCGGCTAGGATACACTAAAATTATTGTTTTTTTTTGAAAAGATATTGTATTAGACTGGCCCTGGTAACAGTTTGTTCTTGGTCTTGGTCTTGGTAAAAGTTTGTTTTTTTGAAATAATTGTTTATACGCTCGACTTTCCCGACTTTCTTCTTTGCTGGTGGTCCAGAATAATATTGAAAACGTGTATGACAATGACACTCCTTCTCAAAACACAATTCAACGTTGGTTTGCCAAGATCAGAAATGGTGAGAATTCCCTTAAAGACGAAGAGCGTGCGGGAAGACCTTCTCAATTGAAAAATGAAGAGATTCTTCAAAAAAAAATCCAAGGCAACCCTCGGATTTCTACTTGTGAAATAGCGGATGCGATTGGGGCACTCACATTCAACGATTGAAAGACACCTTCATGAGCTGCTCAATGGTCAATGAGTACCTCATACCCTTTGGGACCCTATGAAAGGCAGAGATCAGCAATTTCAGCTGCGCTTCTTTCGAGACATGAACGGAAATCTTTTTTGTCGCGCTTAGTGATAGGAGACTAGAAGTGGATTATCACCGAAGAGAAGAGACGAGTAGATTCGCACCGAAAACTTTCAAAAAAAGCGTCAACGGGTAGGAGTTACAGCTGCCAAGGATGTCCTCTCTGCTCACTCGTGCCACAATTCACAGCCTTGACTGGGAAGACTTACCTCACCCTCCTTATTCTCCAGACCTTGCCCCATCAAATTATCATCGTTTCCGATAAATGCAAAATTCCCTGGATGGGCAAGATATACTTATGGACCAACCTAATGGAATACTGGGCTTAGGCTTAGGCTTAAGCTTTGGCTTGGTTAGCCTAGGTTAGGCTAGGCTAGGTTAGCCTAGGTTAGGCTAGGCTAGGTTAGCCTAGGTTAGGCTAGGCTAGGTTAGCCTAGGCTAGGCTAGGTTAGCCTAGGTTAGGCTAGGTTAGGCTAGGCTAGGCTAGGCTAGGCCTTTACACTATTCACAAAGTAACAAACCATTGGAAGTGGCTCGATGAGTGGACCCAACCAGAGAATCAATGTCAATAAAAGGAGACAAGAGAAAACGGTGGATAGCTGAAATTTGAAGCGATAGAAAAATGAGAAAATTTCTTGCCTGAGTTCTCGTTCCACTCGACACATTGACCATTGTTCGACCGAGAGCCGTCGAGACAGGATAAACAGGAAAAAGACCACCAAGAAGAGAAGTCATTCCAAGGGCATAGAGTTCCTGGAGAATGAAATTTCTCAATTCTTCAAGTCAAGCTCAATTTTTCTTGTGCCTGTTGCGAATTTCTTGTACCTGTTGCGAATCAATCTTTTGATTATGTTGCTTGGCGAGCATTTTTGCCATCGAAATGTGCACAGCGGTGGCGACAAGAGCGATTGGAAGAGCTTGACCGAAACAAACGGACAAAAGGGGAAGAATTGGAGCTGATGGAAAGGGGACACTGCAAAGGGGAAGATGGCGATTTTGAGTTGAGCTTTAGAAGAACTGTAAGGACGAACCCAATCGGAATGTTAGCCACAATTGGGACTCCATGTTTTTCATTCATTTCGATCAGAAACGAGACACCGGATGCCGCACTCATCTGGATAAAAAGTTAGAGATTGGTTACAGCAATCTATTCAATGGTTACAGTAATCTATTGAACGGCTACAGTAATCTATTCAATGATTACAGTAACCTATTCAATGGTTACAGTAATCTATTGAACGGCTACAGTAATCTATTCAATGATTACAGTAACCTATTCAATGGTTACAGTAATCTATTGAACGGCTACAGTAATCTATTCAATGATTACAGTAACCTATTCAATGGTTACAGTAATCTATTGAACGGCTACAGTAATCTATTCAATGATTATAGTAACCTATTCAATGGTTACAGTAATCTAAAGTCTTTTAAAAAAAACCCTCACCAAGATCAATTCGTACGGTATCGGGAATTTCAATCCAAATCTCCTCTTCAAGAATGGCGAGAGATATTCTTTTCCGATGTAAAGAAAAAGTAAAGCTAACGTTGAAGTGATCAGAGTGATCACTTTTGCATCAGGTATTGAAGTAAACAAGGCGAAAAGTTTCTAAAATCTTTGAATCTTTCATTTCTTTTCTTTTCTTTCGTTTCTTTCTTTTCTTACTCGAAAAATATAGCCTGGACCAGAATATTTGGGGATTTTCACGCCAAGAAGATCGTCGAATTGTTCAATGAGAACATGAGCAGCAGCACCTAGAGAATAAATGATTAGTTTAGTTGATTAACTCAGCCTCTGTAGCTCACTGGCTTCTGTGAAGGCTCTGTTGAAGATATCAAACACTTCTAATTGATTCCTTAACTCAGAAAACCCTACAACTTTATTTTTGTTCTTTAAAATCTTTTTTAGAATGGCTATCAGGATTGCAGGCGGGAATTGAATCGTTTAATTTTCAAAGAATGAGAAAAAGGACACAATGGACAAAGAACAAATGGGGAAAAGGACACAATTGACACAAAAGTACAGGTAAAACTAAAATAGTAAGCGAAGTACCTGTACAATCAGATATTTTCAGATATTTTGCTATCTACCTGTGGTGAATCCGGAAACAAGAGCATCGGAGAAGTAGGCGGTGAGGAATTGAAGATGGAGGAGACCGCAGAGGAACTGGAAATCGACGGGGGAAGTGTACACAGATCAATTTAAGGTTTTTTAAATGAAAATCTTAAGAGTTATGGGTAATTTAGAGAGCTAAAATAGGAAGTAAAGTACTAAAATAGTAAGTAAAATACTAAAATAGTAAGTGAGGTACCTGTACAATCCCAACAGCGAACGTGAGTGTCATCGCGATTTCCACAGGCGAATATGGACCAGCTATGAGGGTTCCGTTCTCGAAATTGAATTTGATAAGTACTTAAAAGTGTTTACAAGTTTTAAACTTTTGAATAAAGTGGTAGATTTGGGTAGATAGGTAGATAGGTAGATTCTTTGGTAGATACCGTAAATACTGTAATAGTACCCCACCGCCCCCTCGTACAGTCGCGTAGTCGCAAGAGCTTTTTAGTATTTCATTTTTTGCAAGGCACCCGTACTTTCAAAAAATACGTCTTTGGTATCAAAAAATAGCTGAAATTCAGGGCTATTTTTTGATGCCTAAACGAGCATTGTAGCATAAACCAGTGTCGAGAAAAACGCGCTCAAAGCTAGACTACGCAACACTCCGCACCGTCATTATGGGGGTGGGACACTATTACAGTATTTACGGTAGGTAGATTCTTGGGTAGATTCTTTGGTAGATAGCTTGATCAGGTGGATTCTTAGGTGGATTTTTAAATCTTTAAACAGTATCTTGATACAGGATTTTACAAGAATCCTTTAAACAGCTTTAATCTCAACCTCATCCGGTACTTTCAAAGACTCTTGTACATTTGTGTTGGCCACACCAGCGAGCAGAGCCACCACGGCGAAACTGCCTAAAGTATTCATTGGAAATCTGGATTTAGATCTAGATTTAGATTAAGATTTAGATTAAGATTTATTGGGTTGATGCATAATTATCGGACTCTTTTGCGGCTGCTTTTTGAGCTTTTGTCTATTTTTTTTTAATATTCGTTATTCTTTAGTGAACAAAATGCGTGTCGACAATCATATCCATCTTCGCCATATCATGCTCTACCACTTCGAAAAGGGATGGTCTGCCGCAGAGTCGTTTCGCGATCTCAAAGAACTGGAGAAGCCCCAACGGACTACCACGTCAATCGATCGCTCAAAAATTGGCAAACAAATAAGATCTACAACGATTTGGATGACTTGATAGACGATGTTAAAGCGTGGATTGCCTCCAAAGTCGTTTATTCTTCGCTCGTGGAATCGATCGTCTTCAGCAAATGGCAATCTTATTGATGTGGCGGTGATTGCTCCAGAATAATCAATTAAACATATTTTTCTAACTATTTATGTTATTTTTTGTTAAATAAAATCATTTATAAAAGAAGTCCGGATAATTATGCATCAACCCAATAGATTAAGATTTAGATTTAGATTTAGATCTAGAGCTAGGTCTAGAAATTTTACCTATTGACGCATACTTTGAAGTGCCGAAGATCATGTAGAAAAAGTCGGGGAAACAGGAGGAGTAGAGGCCGTTTACAGGAGGGACACCGGCGAGGACTGAGTAGGCAATGCCTGGGAATGATTCATTGATAGAGGAATGAGTACTTTAGCTGAATATCTTGTTCAAATGAATATTGAATGCTTTAATTGAATATCAATCAATGAATGCTTTAACTGAATATCTTAATCAAATGAACAATGAATGCTTTAACTGAATATCTTATTCGAATATTATTGAATATTATTGAATATTGAGTACTTTAACTGAATATCAATCAATGAATGCCTTAACTGAATATCTTATTTCAATGAATATTGAATACTTTAACTGAATATCAATCAATGAATGCCTTAACTGAATATCTTATTCGAATATTATTGAATATTATTGAATATTGAGTACTTTGGCTGAATATCAATCAATGAATACTTTAACTGAATATCTTATTCAAATGAAATCTCTCAATCACTCTCAATCACTCTTTCAAGCCTTTGTTTACCTTGTGGGACATGCATGACCCCCGTTGTGATTCCGCCGATCATATCACAAAGAAAATCGTGCTAAAAAGCATTTTTGCAGTCACGGCAAAGAATTTGAATCTTTATACTGTACATTTATATTTAAATATGAGATTTAGACAGAGCGCATCACAATTACCGCCTCACCTCTCTTACAATAGAATTTAGCTGCTTTCCAAGGAAAACTCTTCTAAATTTTGTTTTTTTGTTTTCTTTGTTTTTTTTGTTTTAACATTTGTTGTTTTCACTGAAAAAAACGTTTAATTTAGTGATGGCAAAGCGCACTTCACAGGACTTCGATCATCCACTTGCACGTCTAAGGCTATCTATGGCTGTTGAGGATATGGATGTTGAGGCTATGGCTATGGGACACGTTCGACGTCTAGGAGTCGATAGAAGTATTGTGATTTGATACAAGAAGATACAAGAAGATACAAGAAGCTTGGAACTTTAAACGACCACTCTGGACGAGGAAACAAGAGAACCGTTACCATCAAAGTCAATATCAAGAGGATCGAAAAGACCAGGCTCGAATTTTGACGTCGTTCATCGTCCCGTTCGTCAGATGGCATTCTTTTTGTCATTCTGTTCGTCAGATGACATTCTGTTTGTCATTCTGTTCGTCAGATGGCGTTCCGTTTGTCAAATAGCTCGTGAAATGAGAATCAGTGAACTATTGGTGCGTCGAATTGTTCGAAAGTATCTTAAACTTAAAGCTTACAAGAAAAATAGATGTCGAGGATTATTGGCAGCTCAAAAAATCGTGAAGACCTATGCCAAGACCTTCTGAATCATTTTCCGGGACAAGACAAGGACAAGAGACGTTTTCTGTTCATCGCAGCATTCTCTTTACTGATGGGAAGATATTCACAGTTCAACAAGTTCTTAATAAGCAAAATGATCGAGTAGATGCTGCTTCAAATCCACATCTTTCTGTTTTGCACGCCCAGTAATGGGCACGTCTAATAAGTGTTCAGTAATGGTTTTCGTGCACATCCTGATTCAGTAATGGTTTTCGCAGGAGTAACAGCTGATGGAAAAACACCTTTGGTTTGTTTCACAAGGTGTTAAAGTCAATAGCCAATAGCCATGGCCAAAATAAATCTCGACCTACTCAAGAATAAGCTGCTTCCCTGGACACAGAGCCACTTCAGAAGACGTAGAGGACCGTAGAAGAGCTGCAGAGGATTTATCAGCTCCGGCTCACACGGAAGCAGGACGGAGCTCCAGCTCACACGGGAACAAGATGGAGCTCCGGCTCACAAAGCGAGGATTATTCAGAGTTGGTGCTTGAACAACTTCCCCGATTTCATTGAATTCAACAAGTGAACAAGCAACTCTTCTCAATCCAATGGACTATTCTATAGCGTTCTTGAGGCCTTGTTCAAAACTCAAACGCCAAATTGAAGAAAGCACTTGAGAAAGCCTGGGAAACACTTGATATCCCTTACTTCCTAAGCTCTTTCTTCCCCTACTTCCTAAGCTCTTTCTTCCCCTACTTTCTAAGCTCTTTCTTCCCCTATTTCCTAAGCCCTTTCTTCCCCTACTTCCTAAGCCTTTCCCGAAACGCTTACAAGCTTGCAGATGATGATAATTTTGAAATTTGACTGTTAATTCTGATTGTTACACGTTGATAATCATTCTAAAATTTGTATTTTGGTGATTTATCAGGTCAGAAGCCTTGAGGCGGTAATTGTGACGCAATCGGTACTGTATTTCTACCTTTATACTGTATTTCGGTAACCATTGAAGAATCGGGATGAATGAAATGAGTGATTGCCAGAAATTCTTCAGACTTGTTAACGGTCGGATACAACGAAGAGTGGCTTTTCTAGAAATTAAATACAGTTGACTTTCTCTATAACGGAAAGCTTCTATATAACGGAATGAAATTTTGGTCCCGGCCGACGCTAAGCTATATAAAACTGTACTCTATAGAACGAAAACATTCTTTGATCTCTTCCATTCCGTTATAGAGAGAGTCGACTGTATCTTTCTTGCTATTACCATTGTTTCTAGATTAACAACGATAATAATAACAAGAAAGATCTGTAATTTGTAGATTAGAATGATTATTAGAGAATCATTTCGAGACGCTTTCATGTTAAATTTGAATATTCGTCGCAAATTTTAAATGATATTTTCGCGCGACGTTGCATTCCAATTGACATCCCCGCCATTTGGAGGTAGTCGATGGGAGCGTCGCGTCGTCGTTTCTTTTTCATTCTTTTTGTCTTTTAGTCGGGAGTGGGACAAATGCGACCTTTTTTTGCGCACCCGGACATTTGCGCACCTTTTTTTCCGCACTTAGCCCATTAGCGCACCTTTTTTCGCGTTTTAAAAAAGCTCTAACAGCTAATATTAACCAATTTCTATTCCAAAAGTTGTTTTTCTAGGTAATTTTAGGGCGTAGAATCGAAATTTTGACATAACAGAGTGTGTGGAACTAATTTGAAAGACAAATCGGCTAGATCAAATTACAGAAAATTGTCGATTTTTCTCTTTGTATAACTCCGTCCGTTCGCTTCCACAAGCTCTGATATACCAAAATTTCGATTCTACGCCCTAAAATTACCTAGAAAAACAACTTTTGGAATAGAAATTGGCTAATATTAGCTTTTAGAGCTTTTTTAAAACGCGAAAAAAGGTGCGCTAATGGGCTAAGTGCGGAAAAAAAGGTGCGCAAAAAAAAGGGTCGCATTTGTTCCACTCCCTCTTTTTGTCAGATTAATTGAAATTATTTTTTGACGCGATAAATTTTGTGTTTCTTTTTGAAATGAGAGAGAAATCTATTTCCGTTTTGGAGCCGAGTGGAGAATGAACTTTTCGTAGTCGCCCGGCTATGTAGCGTCACAATGAAAGCCAAAACTAATTGCAAGATGGTTTGGGGAAATGAATGGAAACGACGAAAGCAAAGCTCATTTCCTGGATCCTTACAAAACTGGTTTGGATATAGAAATAGGTATTTAAAAGGTCTAAATGTAAATCATTACTTGAAATTCCTTTTTATTCGCTTTTTCGTGGAGATTTTTGGCTCAAAACGACCATAGAGGGTTTCGAAATCTTGCTGAAAGATGAAGCTATTGAAAATTGAAAAGGATTACTATAAACAATGATTTTTACCTTGGATTTTCGTTCTTTATTTTGATTTTTATCTTTGATTGTCGTTCTTTATTTTGATTTTTATATCTAAAACAGTACTTGGTTCATCGTTGGTCGATTTGGGGCCAAGCGAGGATCCATTTTATAGACGATGAACCAAAAAATGATTGAAATTGAATGAAATTGAATGAAATTGAATCAAATTGGATCTAATTGAATCAAATTGGATCTAATTGAATCAAATTGAATCAAATTGGATCTAATTGAATCTAATTGAATCAAATTGAATCTAATTGAATCAAATTGGATCTAATTGAATCAAATTCAATCAAATTCAATCAAATTCAATCAAATTCAATCAAATTCAATCAAATTCAATCAAATTGAAAGTTTAGATGATTTAGAAAAGGGATCAGAAGAAAAGAAGAAGATGTAGGTGATGAATCAAGAAATGAAACAAGTAATGAAACAAGTTGAATGAAGAAAGAAAGACCATAAAAATGGGTATGACTAAAGTTTTGTGGTATCAAGTTGAACAAAATTTGTTTTTTGAACAAAATTGTGGTTTAAAAGATTTCCCTTGATAAAGAAAAACGGATTTTGATTGAGAGAAAGTTTTAACGATCATCGAAAAGGAAGATACTTTGCTCGGAAAAAGTTCAGGAAACTTTTGAGGAGCCGATTTTTTTACTCAAATCTTTTCACGAAAAGAAATAACTATATTTTGATATTTAAAGATTTCAAAAGTACGTTTTTCATTTAAAATCAAGTTCTTGTTGTTGTAATTTCTTCAAATAAACATCAATTTTGATCATTTGCGCGCTCTTTTTAATCTCTTTTTTTGGTATGGTTTTTATTTTTGAGAAAAGGGCAAAATTTTGGGATGATTTTTGTGACATTGATGAACGTTTTTTGAAGTATTTTGAACAAATCGAGTAATTATATTGGCGACTTGATTCAAAAAGAATTCTCTTTACTAGAAATCGGTGTTTATTTACGATTTCAAAGTGAAATCCAGCCTATTTTGTAGCAAATTTTTCGCTGATTCCGAATATCTAATATCTAAATCGGTCTTGTGGCCATCGAATATATCTCCTCGTGGCTAAGTGGTTAGTGCGCGAGACTCTAAGTCTCCTGGGCCCTAGTTCGAACCCGAACTTGGTTCGATCAATTCAATGGTTCGATCAATTGAAACACCTGTTAGCCTATTTTGTAGAGGAGATTTACAACTTTAAAATAGTTTAAAACATTCATCGATATCAGATTTTCTATCGTTGGAAATTGATGAAAATGTTGAAATTCGCATTTCTTATGCATTTACCTAATGCATCTAGCAAATGAAACTCAAAAACAACGAAACTATCAATTAAACTTTCGAATACGAAGACAGGAACGGAAGACCAGCAACGGAAGACAAGCAACGGAAGACAGCAACGGAAGACAAGCAACGGAAGACAGCAACGGAAGACAAGCAACGGAAGACAGCAACGGAAGACCAGCAATGTGGTGGAGGACAAGAGTGGCAGAGACGGTCAGAGAAAGGACGCCACTATGCTAGAGTGCAACCAGCACAAGCAAGTCGAAGACTTCGAACCAGGCACAACCAAGATAGGAAACACTGGATGACAATAGCAAGGGATAGAGAAATGTGTAAGCTGATTGTGAGCTGCGCAAATAGGAACCCCTAAGTGCGAAGACAGATCAAAAAAAACAAAAACAATGAAACTATCAATGAAACTATCAATTGAACTATCAATTAAACTTTCGAATACGAAAAATAAAGCATCTAACATCGATTTGGCAGCTTTTTGTATCAATTTAACGGACTGTGGAAGAGATTATGCAAATTTCAGAAAAAAAACCACCACCCTCTTGTCCAATCGGATCATTTGAAAAGAGAAAAGCGACGAGACATAAAAAAAATTGATTTTCTGTATTTTATGATATTAATTCGTTCTTTGAAGGTACAAATTGAGAATATAAAATTCCGAAAGAGATAATAGTAATAGAAATAGAAAAATAATAGATAAAAGTATGAAAAAACAAGAAAATTTGAATGATGGTGATAGATTTGGTGATAAATTTGCATTTGAAGAGTAGATTTGCATTGCCAGAGGCTCTGCTCTCTCTTTCTTTATCCATTTTTCATCTTTCAATCATTGAGATGAAGAGAGAATGGAGAAAACGAAAGAAAAGATCGAGAGGAGACACTGATGTTCTCGCTTTTATCACCCGCAAAACCCATCTCCGTCTACCGATCTACAGTACTTGCTTTTCTGCCCTCCAACGATCTGGATTGGGTATCTGGATCCAGATGTCAGTGCATAGTACGGTACTGTACTGTACTGTAGCTCCTGGGGGAAGGGGATAAGCAGCCTCCAACAAATCTAAAATGCCAAAAATGCTCAAAATCAAGCTCCAAATGCTGCAAATCAGCTCAAAATGATCTAAATGAAGCTCAATATGCTCAAAATGTAGCTAAAAATACTCAAAATGCTTAAAATCAAGCTCGAAATGATCAAAGTCAAGCTCAAAAGGCTCAAAACACTCAAAATTAAGCTCAACAAATACTCAAAATGCTTAAAATCGAGCTCGAAATGCTGAAAATCAGCTCAAAATGATCAAAATCAAGCTTCAAATGCTCAAAATCAAGCTTCAAATGCTCAAAATAAAGCTAAAAACATCAAAATGCTTAAAACCAAGCTCAAAATGCTCAAAGCACTCAAAATCAAGCTCGAAATGCTGAAAATCAGCTCAAAATGATCAAAATCAAGCTTCAAATGCTCAAAATCAAGCTAAAAACATCAAAATGATTAAAATCAAGCTCAAAGTGCTCAAAGTCAAGCTCAAAATGCTCAAAATACTCAAAATCAAGCTCGAAATGCTCAAAGTGATCAAAATCAAGGCTGAAATGCTCAAAATGCTCAAAATTGAATGTCTTGAGATCCCGTGTTGACTGGGTATCGTGGTAAACTTTGAAACTTTGAATTGTTTGTTTGTTTGTTTTTATGGTCAGTTTCTTTATCTTTTTAAGACGTTCTACCGTAACCCTAACCGTTGCGCCGTTTCTTTTAGGATTCGTCTTTTTCACATTTTTGGGGGATTGGACAAATGCGACCTTTTTTTGCGCACCTGGATATTTGCGCACCTTTTTTTTGCTGGAAAAGGCCTTCGGAAAGGTCGTAGAGCTTCGAAAATATTTCCGTATAAGGGAATCGTATGCGTAGATTCCGAATTTCGACAAATCACACCTCGCTGGCACGTCAAATTCGGACTAAAAGGCAAAAACTGCGGAAAAGCGTTAAGTTGCGTAGTTTTTGCCTTTTAACTCAAATTTAACGTGTCAGCGAGGTCTGATTTGCTTTGATTTGTCGAAATTCGGAATCTACGCATACGATTCCCTAGTATGGAAACATTTTTGAAGCTCTACGACCTTTCCTAAGGCCTTTTCCAGCAAAAAAAAGGTCGAATTTGTCCCACCCCCCATATTTGTGATTTTCTTCGAAGAAATTATTTGATTCATTCTTTTTTATTGTTTTTGATTGTTAAGTTATTTGTTTTAGCTAAACGATTACTAATTTTGTTTTTTTCAGATATGGCCAAGCTGAAGACCAGGGATCTCCGTGGGAAAAAGAGAGAGGATCTCAACAAGCAACTCGAGGAGCAAAAGACCGAGCTCGCTTCACTCAGGGTTTGTTTGAATTTTGTTGAGTTGAATTTAAAAGTTCTTTAGTAAGTGGTAGCTAGAATTTGCTCATACTTTATGCATCATTGGAAGCGTACGGGTTTACTTAGATATCATTTGTTTTGAGGTTGTATGATAAGCAAACAATCAATAATATCAATTTGATGATGGTTTCGCCTTATTTATTGGAGTAGAGTAAAGCTAGTAGGAGTAAAGTGATGGAGTAGAGTAGGAGTAATGCTAAATTTAAATGCAATAGCTATTTTATTTGTTATAAATATGCAAGATACTACACAGAAATCTCGTGCTTGAGCACAGCACTTTAGAACTTCTCAGATGTTTAATCCTGATTGTATAGCTGTTTTATTATTCCTCAACTTTAGGTATCCAAAGTCACCGGAGGAGCCGCATCCAAGTTGTCGAAGATCCGCACAGTCAGAAAGAACATCGCTCGCGTTCTGACCGTCTACAATCAAACACAAAAGTCTGAGCTCAGGAAACTTTACCAAGTAAGAGTTTTTCTTTTGGATTCAAAGTAGAGATCAAAGTTATAGTGCAAAAGTTAGGTTTGATATCTTAAAAACGATCACTTCGTCGCTCAGCAGATTTACCTTGAGAATCATGAATCGTTTTAAATGGAGAAAATAGCATAGCCGAGAATTACCACGTTAAATTTAAGTTTAGGGACGACATTTTTAGTGTTTAATGTTCATAGTGCAGACACTGTTAAATTCTTAAAGAAGTAAATGTCTTTAACAAAATTATTCCTGTCTTTTAGGGCAAGAAGTACAAGCCGCTCGATTTGCGCTACCGAAAGACTCGTGCCCAGAGAAGAGCCCTGACGAAACACGAATTGTCATTGAAGACCGACAAACAAAAAGCGAGACAACAGGCATTCCCCATCCGGAAATATGCCGTGAAGGCTTAAATTTGTTTAACAATAAATTGTTGTGTTTCTCGTTGTTTCTTTGAATCCTTTCAGTATAAACACATGTTTATTTTTTATCGCTTGAAGCAGTGAAATTGCTAAAAATGCAAAATAAACAGTACATCGGTAGAAAGTTGAAGATGGTTGTTCGGTTGGGATAATAAAGTTTTTTTCAAAGTTTAAAAGACATTTGTGGATATTGGATACGTGGTTAAGTGAATAGAAAAGAAGCATCATGCGCTTTGGACTTTTTCTATTCACTGACACGGTATGGTGGCCATATACTCAGGGACGTAGAATTTCGGTGAAACTTCATTCGCTTTCCCGCCCGGAGGTTCGTTTGTCCGCGTTTCTCAGGCTCCTTCTGATTGTCAGTCTTGGTACTCCGAGGATCCTTTTTCGCCCATAGAACTTTCAAAATTTTTAAAAACCAGGACAATTTTAGGATACTTTTAAAAGATACTTTTAAAAGAACATCAAACTTTCAAAAGATCATCAGACTTTTAAAAGACCACGATTCAAGGAAAGAGCCAATCTTTCAATTCCAATTGTCAATTCGTTTTCAAATCAATTTTGTTTTTGTAACTCTTTGCATGATCAATTATTAAACAAGTGTTTTTTTTGAGAATAAAGCTTTATTCATCTTGATTCTTGTGAGATTTACGGTTGTTCACGCGTCCGAACATTCCTTGTACTTACCAAAACGACTTTTTCTTGGTGGACATGAGTTTGGTGATTTGGTTGATCGCTTCGACTTTTTCGAATGATCCCATCGATGCGCTTTCTTTCAACGCTTTTTTGACGAGAACCAGTGAGACTTTTTGCGACTCGACCACGATTTACTTGATCTCTCTTCAACAAAAAAGCTTTAAATCTAATTCAATGATCTTGATTTTACCTTGATAATTTTGATATACGCCTCTTCATTTCCCTCTTCTATCCCCACTTGTTCAGAAACTCTTCCAACCTAAAATTTGAAATATAGATTTAAAATAAAAGCTGTTACGCTATTTGACGATGGAGCACGTCCTTTTCCTGGAGGTCTTTGTGCTGGCTTTGGTCGTGGATTCAATGGGAATCCTGGTTCGTCTCTGAATTTCGTTTTTCAATGTTTGGAATTGTTTTTTCAATGTTCAATATAAAAACTCGTGAAAACCTTTCAGGACATGGGCAGTAATCTCTATCTTCTCCCGGATTCCCATCATCTCCATCAAAGCCAGGAGTTCCATCGTATCCAGGTGTTCCCTTTGGTCCTTCTCTGCCAGAAACACCCGGAGGTCCTTGTGGTCCGGGAGTGCCTCGCTCTCCTGGATGGCCCGGTTCACCGGGAAATCCCTTTGATCCACGAGAACCAGGAAGACCCCGAGCACCACGAGCTGAAAGTAGTGTAAATACTTTAATAAAACGACATCTCCTCGTACAGTCGCGTAGTTTAACTTCTTTTTAGAAAATCGCAAGGGAAGGTGAACTGGCTGAGCCAAATGCTATGTGATCTATACCATTCGACGCAGAATTTGATGCTGATTCCGAATATATATTCAGTTTTTGTTAAATGACAATCTGTCAGGAGTTATAAGTGTCTAAAGTTTGTTAAGACTATGATTTGGGTCATTTGGGCCTTAGCAGCCTCCTTATGGCCATCTAGCGGCCTCCTTGCGGACCCGATCCGGTGCAGTTGTGGCCAAGTGATAGAGCTCTACATAAGAAGGCCGCTAGGAGGCCATAAGGAGGCTGCTAAGACCCAAATGACCACATTTTCTAACCCAAACGACCCAAACGACGACTAACAAAACTTTAGACGCTTATAACTCCTGACAGATTGTCACTTAGCAAAAACGGAATATATATTCGGAATCAGCATCAAATTCTGTGTTGAATGGTATAGGCTGCATAGCATTTGTCTCAGCCAGTTGCTCAGCGAAAGTGTTCTCTTGTCAGTCTCTAGATTTTCCCAACTTCTAAAACAACTAGATTTCAAGGGCTATCATTTGACACCATGTAGCACACTGTAGCATAAAGAAGCGCGGAGAATGAGACGTTCAAAGTTAGACTACGCGACTGTACGCCCGTCATTATGGGGTGGCGAATTTACGGTAGGTAAGGCGTATTTTAAACGTTACCTGTAATTGCTTCTCTCCCGGGTTTACCGGGCGGACCATCCGGCCCCTGTTTGCCATCAGATCCAGCGTCACCCATCCGACCATCGTATCCAGGTTCTCCCATTCTCCCGTGGGCACCAGTTTCTCCAATCCTACCAGGTGGGCCTACTGTTCCGGGGTGGCCGGGGGTTCCTTTACCATTTTATTCAAGTACTGAGCGAATCTTTTACCTGCAGGACCAGGAGGCCCAGGTGGACAGATAAAGCAACCCCCTTCACTGTCAACTACGAGAAGTCCTGTTCGACCTGGTTCACCTGGTTTCCCGGGTTGGCCATTTTGACCGGGAGTTCCAGGAACTCCTGGAGCCCCTGGCTTACCAGCTGGACATCTAAAACTTCCTTTTTTTAAAAGTTTAACTAATTTCTGGAACTTATTCGCTGTTTCCACACAAGTGCAGCTGTTTGTTTCTCGCTTTGCTCTTCCAGCGATAAAGCGGAAAAACGAATCACCGACTCGAACAGTTCTCGGATCATATTTCAACGGCTCAATAGGGACTTTCTGGGGTTTTATCGAGCCAAGAGCTCTGAGCTCGATCCAAGCCGAATCAGAGAGTATCTAGAATGAAAATCTGGAAATGGAAATGGAAAACTTTGAAGAAATAAAGCTTAATAGATTCTCGAAAATGAAACTAGCCTTAAATGCTCCCATTTCCGTATATAATTCGGTATCCATTGATTGAATCTCGTTGAACAATGAAAAGAGGAAGAATGAGGCGGCTATGACAAGGAAAAAACATGATGTTAGTAGGCCAACTAGTGAAATTTTTAGCAGAGTTTTCATTTCGTTGAATAGAAATGAGAACAACAAGTGAATAGGAACCTTTTCTAGTCATTACTCGGGTAATCATCATGTCTTTTGTTCTCTTTTTTTTGTGACACACTCGTTGACCGCTTGCATCGTTTTTCTCAAGTTTTCTTTGCCTTTCTTCCATTAGTGGCAGTGAAGAGGTTAAAATGCTCAAAATGAAGCTCGGAATGCTCAAAGTCAAGCTCAAAATGAAGCTCAAGATCCTCAAAATGCTTAAAATTGAGCTCGAAATGCTTAAAATCAGCGCAAAATGATCAAAATGAAGCTAAAAACATCAAAATGATTAAAATCAAGCTCAAAGTGCTCAAAATGAAGCTCAGGCTACTCAAAATGCTTAAAATCGAGCTCGAAATGCTGAAAATCAGCTCAAAATGACCAAAATCACGCTTTAAATGCTCAAAATAAAGCTAAAAATACTCAAAATGCTTAAAATCGAGCTCGAAATGCTGAAAATCAGCTCAAAATGACCAAAATCACGCTCAAAATGCTCAAAATAAAGCTAAAAATACTCAAAATGCTTAAAATCGAGCTCGAAATGCTGAAAATCAGCTCAAAATGATCAAAATCACGCTTGAAATGCTCAAAACACTCAAAATTAAGCTCCAAATTGAATGACTTAAGGTCCCGCATTGACTGGACATCGTGAAAAACTTTTAAACTTTGAATTTCTTTTTTTTATGGCGAGTTTCTTCGTCTTTAGATCCAGAAGGAAATCCGGGGCAACTCTGGTGTGTTTGGAGTTAAACATTTAAAACTGGCGAGCTGTTTTGACTCTCTTAATGATCTCCATTTCTTTTTACAAATGACCCAATCTACAATTTATAGTTGTTTCCCCTCTTTGTTTAAGTAAGAGTGCAACCTGTTGGCACTAAAGTGTGGACCTTCTACCGTAACCCTAACCGTTGCGCCGTTTCCTTTAGGATTCGTCTTTTTCACATTTTTGTGATTTTCTTCGAAAAAATTATTTGATTCATTCTTTTTTATTGTTTTTGGTTGTTAAGTTATTTGTTTTAGCTAAACCATTACCAATTTTGTTTTTTTCAGATATGGCCAAGCTGAAGACCAAGGATCTCCGTGGGAAAAAGAGAGAGGATCTCAACAAGCAACTCGAGGAGCAAAAGACCGAGCTCGCTTCACTCAGGGTTTGTTTGAATTTTGTTGCGTTGAATTTAAAAGATGTTTAGTCAGTGGTAGTTAGAATTTGCTCATACTCATACATCATTGGAAGCGTACGGGTTTACTTAGAGATCATTTGTTTTGAGGTTGTATGATGAGCAAAAACAATCGATAATATCAATTTGATAATGGTTTCGCCTTATTTCATGGAGTAGAGTAAAGTAATGGAGTAGAGGAGGAGTAATGCTAAATTTAAAAGCAATAGCTATTAATCATTTTATTTGTTATAAATATGCAAGATACTACACAGAAATCTCGTGCTTGAGCACAGCACTTTAGAACTTCTCAGATGTTTAATCCTGATTGTATAGCTGTTTTATTATTCCTCAACTTTAGGTATCCAAAGTCACCGGAGGAGCTGCATCCAAGTTGTCGAAGATCCGCACAGTCAGAAAGAACATCGCTCGCGTTCTGACCGTCTACAATCAAACACAAAAGTCTGAGCTCAGGAAACTTTACCAAGTAAGGGTTTTCCTTTTGGACTCAAAGTAGGGGTCAAAGTTATAGTGCAAAAGTTAGTTTTGATATCTTAAAAACGATCACTTCGTCGCTCAGCAGATTTACCTTGAGTATCATGAATCGTTTTAAATGGAGAAAATAGTATAGCCGAGAATTACCACGTTAAATTTAAGTTTAGGGACGACATTTTTAGTGTTTAGTGTTCAATGTTCATAGTGCAGACACTCTTAAATTCTTAAAGAAGTAAATGTCTTTAACAAAATTATTCCTGTACTTTTAGGGCAAGAAGTACAAGCCACTCGATTTGCGCTACCGAAAGACTCGTGCCCAGAGAAGAGCCCTGACGAAACACGAATTGTCATTGAAGACCGACAAACAAAAAGCGAGACAACAGGCATTCCCCACCCGGAAATATGCCGTGAAGGCTTAAATTTGTTTAACAATAAATTGTTGTGTTTCTCGTTGTTTCTTTGAATCCTTTCAGTATAAACACATGTTTATTTTTTATCGCTTGAAGCAGTGAAATTGCTAAAAATGCAAAACAAACACATACATCGGTAGAAAGGTGAGGATGTTTGTTCGGTTAGGATAGTAAGGTTTTGTTCAAAGTTTAAAAGACATTTGTGGATATTGGATACGTGGTTAAGCGAGTAGAAAAGAAGCAGCATGCGCTTTCGTACTTTTTCTATTCACTGACGAAGTATGGTGGCCAAATGACAAATGAGCAGAAAACCGATCCTGAGCTTATATTGACTTACCAAAGGAGCAAGGATGTCGTCGTGGCCGAGTGGCAGTGGGGTTGGATACGATGCAAGAACCCTCGGGTTTGAGTCCGGCTTTCTTTTATCTTTGAATGGTTTGAGCGTTTTGACGATGTTTGGTGGCCATCATTGGCTGTATATCCAGGCAATGGTATGCCAGATGCTGTACGGTTGTGCGCGCTAATAGAGAACACTCGAACCATTCAAAGCTAAAAGAAGCAAAAATCAAGGTCAAACGCCGGACTCGAACCCTTGAGTCCTTGTTCCGTATTCAAGTCTACTGCCACTCGACCACCACAGAAGATTTTCCTCTCTGGTAAGTCAACTTATAAACTCAGTGTCGGCTTTCTACGATTCCATACAACTTTGAGCGCTTAAAACTTTTGACAGAGTGCTCCGTGGCAAAAAAAGAAAGCATATTCGAAATCAGTGCAAAATTCTACGTCGCTTAGTATATGGCTCATGTCAATTGGGCATCATACCTTGTTGAAATTCCATTGTGAGCATTAATTCTTTATTATTTGATTCAGATGACCGCATTTGAAGAGCTGGCTGTGATTCCAGAGTTGGGCGAAGCGGTTGCCGAGATCGGCTGGGAGTAAGTGCATCGTCTTTGATTGAGATGAGTGTTTCTTTTAGATTGCCGACCCCAATCCAGTCAGAAGCAATCCCAGCAATCCTTGGTGGCGGAGACGTTCTTATTGTAATTTTTTAAGACGTGAATGTATATCTGTTGTTATTTTAGGCAGCAGAGACGGGAAGTGGAAAGACTGGAGCATTTTGCCTTCCGGTGGCACAAATCGTCTGGGAAAAACGAAAAGAAGTTTTGGAGCCTCATTCAGGCACTGGTACGTTTTTAATAGTTATTGTTTTAAGAAATCCAATTTTAGATTGTAAAGAATGGAAGTTGAACGTGATGGATCGAGACGGGGGCTTGGCTGTGGACAGAAGCGGGATGGTGTGTGAAAGTCGAGCGCAGAAGATTTGGAATGGATCACGATGTCGAGGCGGCGTTCACTCTAAGGGTAAAATTCTTGTATTTTTTAAAATTAAAAGTAATTTTAGGCAAGTATTACTTCGAAGTGAAGATCGAGAACGACGGATTGTGTCGCATTGGATGGTCTACTCTTTCAGCTACTCGTCAATTGGGTAGCTGAAATAAGTTCAACAAAGTTAAAACTTATTTAGGTACCGATGATAAATCGTACGGTTTTGGCGGAACTGGAAAGAAGAGCCACATGAAGCGATTCGAAGATTACGGAGAGTCTTTCACTGTGAACGATGTTCTTGGCTGTTACCTTGATTTGGACAACTTAAACATTTGGTAAGCTGCTGTTCAAGCGGGTAATAGTGTTACTTGTTGTACTTTATGTTTGTTTAACTGCAAAGTCTTTAATTTAGGTGGTCAAAAAATGGCAAGCAATATCCAGTAGCGTACAGTATCCCACCAAAGATGCGTGATCCAGCAAACGCTCTCCATCCGTCTGTTCTCCTCCAGTGTTCGGCTTTGCACTTGAATTTCGGTGAAACTTCATTCGCTTTCCCGCCCGGAGGTTCGTTTGTCGGCGTTTCTCAGGCTTCTTCTGATTGTCAATCTTGGTACTCTGAGGATCTGTCTCAATTGGCTCGGATCGACTTATCGGTTGGCAACTGACCATTTTTTTTGTCGAAACTTATAATATAGAATGCTCCACTTTGTGTGGTTCTTGAGCCGACTCGTGAACTTGTCGAGCAAACCCACAACAACTTGGTTCTCTTTGGGAAAAAGCTGACAAATCCGCCAATCCGGTTTTTATAATAGTTAACATTTGAAATAAAATGCCTTTAGGTCCCGTCTTCTGGCATCCGGAGTGCCAATTAAGCAAATTTTAACAGAGATTGAGGATGGCGCTGATATTGTAACAGGTTTGATCTTCATGCTTATTTGGTGCTATGATTAGTTTAGGTACTGCATCTCGAATTCTCGATCTTGTGGAAAATGACGCATTGTCGGTGCAGGGATTACAATTTATTGTCATTGATGAGGCGGTGTGTTTGTATTTTGATAAGCTTGTAAAGGATAGGTTCTTTACGGATAAGGGGGGGCAGCCTTTTTTCATCTTTAACCAAAATGTCGATTGTTTTGTCTGTGTTCGGTCTTGTCCAGGGCCACCACAATGAGGGACAAACTTCAGCCCCATCTTCTCTTTATTTCCAACACCCATAATAACAAAACAAAACGGCTAACAAACCATTATGCAACACAACAACGGAATTAGTTGTAAAAAGGGAGGGCACCAAAATCATTTCCTGGGGACCAAAACGCTGCTGCTGCTACAATATCCTCTAGAGGCACTTCAAAAATATCTTTCCCTCGGGGAAGAATTGCTCTCCACAAGCCTTCACTGACGTGGCATTGTGCCGTGAGTTTCATTTCGTCGGCGGTTTGCATCTTTATCGGGGCGCCACATGCTTCGATCGTCTGGGTGCGTACTGTCGGATCACTTGGATCCACAAAGTTGGTTGAATGGTTTACCCAATTGGATGAGTAGTTGGGATGATCGGCCAATTGCTGATATGGCATCCACCCATCTGAAATTATCTTGCTTCCGGGAGTAATGGATTTCTCGATGTAGGAGATCAGCGTAGCGGACAAATTGGTCGGGCACTAAAATAGCAAACTTTTCGTGCGTCTCCTGGCAAACGCCACTAAATAGCCATCGTTCGGGGAAAATCCTACCCTTGTGTGGTTTTAGCTTGGTCAACAAAGACTCATCAACTCAATCGTCAATCCGGGTCCTACGGTAGCTTCGTTCAGTTGATCAGAAATTTTTCACGCACAGGCTTGGCGGACGTATTTATTTCACTTGACAACCGTTTCCTTGTAGATTTTGAGCTCATGCATATTTGATCGACGTTTGATTTTCCACCCAGAGACGAAGAAATTTCACAATAGACAGCACATGAAGACGGCTCGCCATTAGCCAAATCCTATCTCTGATTTCTTTGGTTGAGCCTTTTGTGGTCGTGTTATTCTTTGAGCAAAGGCAGCACTCCCAATGAAGGACTCTTTTTTGCTTGGTTTGCAACGACATAGTGTATCCTTGAGGACAAGTTGGAGTTGAGATCACATTGTGGAATTCCAAACAACGAATCGCTGCCTTCTCATTAAGTTGGCAAGGATCCCCGTAGGTAGACATCGCCTAAAATTAAAAAGAATTGTGATACAAGATGACACAGTAAAGCCCAGAAAACTAATAGAAATATATAATATTAACACGAATCTAGGGTAAAATAACCGACTCGCTTTGGGGACAATGAGAGAAGTGAGTAATTTTCTTTTATAGACACTGTTTGTGATCGAAAAAAAGCTGCCCCTCCCCCCGATAATCACTCCCTTTTCTGCCCCCCGATATCCGTAAAGTACTAAAGGATATTTTAGGACCACATTTTGGGCGATAGAGCAATGGCAAGTGTTCTCAACCGTTTGATGGAGAAGCTTCCAAGAATGGCGTCCGATGGATCTCGACTACAGGTTGTTATACAGGATTGGTGCATCATAGCTACTATCTCTTTGTAATCTGCGAAATAGTTTTCTTTTTCTGTAATGTTGTTACCAACAAATTCTTTTCAGGTCATTGTTTGCTCTGCAACGTTGCGAAACGCTAGCGTGCAAAGATTCGCGGATCATTACATGCACTTCCCACAATGGATCGATTTGAAGGTTTGGTTTAAGGTTCAAATGAGTCTAATTAGGAAAATTTTAATGCATCCAGAGCTAACTTATTAAGTGAGTCAATTTTATAACTAGCTTTGCTAGTAAATCGCTAATTTAGGGAATGGTTAGTGTTGCGGAGACGGTGCACCATGTCGTTTGCCCTGTCGATGCAGAAGCAGATAAACAATGGATCAGGATCATGCACACGAAAAATCGCTTGGAGGTAATCGTTTAATTTTATGGTTTAATGCTCAATTTTAGGATGATTTTATACACAGGGATGATGAGATTCGTCCCGGAACGCGACACAAAGAAACGCTTTCATTGGGAACAAAAATTCTCAAAGGTTTGTTTTATGAGGTCAAGGCTTTATTTTATTTGAAATTTCAGGAATTTATGTTCTTCGTGCCATCGAAGCGTTGAACATGGTTCAGGTATGTTTGGCTCATCTAATGTCCACTAATAAAAATTTATAGGCTATCATTTTTTGTCGAACGAAACAACAATGTGATCAACTGGAAACCTACTTGAATCAGAATGGTATTTGATGGCTTGCAGATATGTTTAGTTGATGCTTTAGGTAAACAATCGACATGTTTGCATGGTGATCGAGCTCCACAAGAACGATCTCGAGCGTTGGCTTCTTTTAAGGTTCGTTTTATTGGTTCAAACTCTACTTTATTTAACTAACAAACTTTTGCAGAGTGGAGAAACGGCTTTCCTCATTTGTACAGATGTGGCCGCTCGTGGTATTGATGTCAGCGGAATTCCTTTTGGTAAGTTATAGCTTCGATTGACCTTTGAGTATTCATATTTAGTTATCAACGTTACGCTTCCCGATGACAAAGCTGTCTACGTTCATCGAATTGGTCGAGTTGGCAGAGCTGAGAGGTTGGAGTGTTCTGATTGACTCGACTTTAAAATTTCAGAATGGGATTATCAATTTCATTGGTTTCGACGCACGAAGAAAAGGTTTGGTACCACAAATGTGCCACAAAAGGCGTTGGCTGTCACAAGACACGCGACATAAAGGAAAATGGATGCACAATTTGGTACAATGAACCGAAAGTGAGTTTTTAATTAAAAAAGCTTCATTAACTTCTATTTAGCTTCTTGCGGAGGTTGAAGAACACCTCGGCGTGACGATTGGTCACGTCAATTCAGATTTTCAAATACCGACCGATGAGTTTGAGGGACGAATCATTTATGGAGCGAAGAGAACGCAAAGTAATTTGCATTAGTGTTTTTTGTTAGGCCCTTTCATCTAAATCGATAAGTATTAGGTTGTTGCATAAGTTTTTTTGGTTTCTTCCGTACTTCTGTTTAGTTTTAAAATAACAGATTCAAAAAGGCAAAAATCTGATGACTTGATTGAAGCTCTTTGGCCGAAGAAACCTATTTTGTTTTCGGTAGCAAACTTTTTATAGAATTTTACAAAAAACTAGTTTTTACACTTAAATTTGCTTCAAAATAGCTTCAAACTCAAATTGGCTTTAAAGGAAAGAAAAGTAAATAATAAATATCTTCTAAATATTTGGAACAAACCGTAGGCAAATTGGTGAAGTTATTATTTCTAAACGTAAGCGTGAAAGGGGCCGAAAAAACTTATGCAACAACCTAATACAACGGTTAAGCTACAACGTGAAAATGCTTGTAGTAAGCGTAGCATTTCTAGCAAATGTATCCTAGAATCTATTCCAGCAACTCCAAGTTACCCTTTCCGTTTAGGTGTCACATTTGAGGGGCACGCTCGTTCATTGGCGGCTTCGGTTGGTCAATTGAGCGATTTGGAGAGATCTCTACAGAATGCCTATCTTCTCTCCGTCACCGCGCACTACGAAAAAATTGCGAAAACCGTAAAGTGATTGTTTTTCTCTCTCATTATTTAATTTTAGCGGGTTTGCATATATTTATGTATTTGTTTCAGTTTTGTTCATTTTCAAGTATAAATGTTTTTGATGTGACGCAAAGTGGATTCTTAGATAATAAATTTTTTTAAAACTATGGAAAATTGGAATGCAATTGAAATGATTTTCAAAGCTTTTTGATATGGTTACAGTGCCGAAAACACGTAAAGTACTCTGACATCAGTGAGTAGTGGTCAACCCCTGGGAACAGGGGTAGTAGTACCCTACGTGCTCTTGATATGTGCCAAGCTCTTCGTTCCAAAAATGATATTTTAGATATTGACTTACAACAAGAATCTTTGAGAGACATAATGTAAGTCAATATTCAAAATACCGTCTATGAACTGAAGAACTTGAGATGTATCAAGCAATATGTGCCCCTGCTTTGAGCTCTAGTCAAGTACTATACCTCCCATCCCTACATTACCTACTCATAAAGTTCTTATAGTTTTAGTTTTAGTCTTGACGATTGAAAGATGGATAAACAAACAAGCAGCGCCTCTCTGGCAATACAAATCTACGCTTCAGATGGAAATTTATTGTCATCGCTTAAATATTAAATGGCTTAGACTCAGGTATGTATTTTGGGAGCTATGTAAATGAAATGTAAATGAAAGAGTTTACAAAGTGACGAGAGAATTGCTCTAGTAAATCAAACATTTGATCGAAAGCAGTCGAGGGATTCTTTTGTTTTTTTTTTTTTTTTGCTGATTTGCGATGATAGTTGAATCATTTTCGTCGGCTTTTCTTCTCTGATTCGATTTCTTCTTCTTGTTCGATTCAGCGAAAGAGGTGGATTCACGAAATGTTTTGCTGACTTGATTTTTGATTTAAAAAGAGAGATGCGGAGAAATAACGGGCTGAAATCTTGGATCTTTTAAAGTTTTTCAGTTTAAATTTTAAATTGAACCATTTGCTTCAACTTTTCAACTGTAAATCGAATGCTTTTTTTCGAAAATGTGTCAACTCTTGTCGACTATCGTAATCGTAACGACGTAATTTTGTCTCTAGTTTTTGTATCTTATGAGATTTTAGAAAGAAACTAGAATGAAATCAAGAATATAGATGAAATGAACCAAAGCAAAGCAAAGCAAAGCAAAGTAAACCAAAGCAAACCAAACAAAACTCTGAAACTCTGTAGCCCAAGCCAAGCCAACAATAGTATTTCTTTGAGGGTTAATGGGGGTTGTTGTGTGCTCTCTAAATTTGGTTCGTTATCTCTCCAAATCTAAAAAATATTGTTGGCAATAGTCTTTCTCCATTTTTCTTTCAAATCTCGGATCCCTTTGCTGAAGAAATCCTGAGGACTGAGAAATCCTGCTATTGAGGATCCTGAGGCCTGTCGAGGTATTGGCCGACCCAAATTCGGACTTCGTCGTGTTCCTTGAAGTGTTTATCAGCCAGGAAGTTGTGCATTGATCGAAATAAGTGGTAGTCTGAGGGTGCGACACCAGTCTGAGGGCGCCACACCAGTCTGAGGGTTGTGCCACACCAGATTGAGGGTGTCCACACCAATCCGTATTTATTGTTTGAGGGTATTTTCATTCCGGACACCCTAATAGAATCAAATCAAGAATTTAGTACTAGAGTTGAAGCAAAGCAAAGGAAAGCAAAGCAAAGCAAGCCAAAGCAAAGCAAAGCAAAGCAAACCAAACCAAAGCAAAGCAAAGCAAAGCAAACCAAACCAAAGCAAAGCAAAGCAAAGTAAAGCAAACCAAACCAAACCAAAGCAAAGCAAAGTAAAGCAAAGCAAAGCAAAGCAAAGGAAAGCAAACCAAAACAAACCAAAGCAAAGCAAACCAAAGCAAAGCAAAGCAAAGCAAACCAAAACAAAGCAAACCAAACCAAACCAAAGCAAAGCAAAGTAAAGCAAAGCAAACCAAAGCAAAGCAAACCAAAGCAAACCAAACAAAACTCTGTAGCTCAAGCCAAGCCAACAATAGTATTTCTTTGAGGGTTGTTGTGTGTGTGAAGGGGAGAAAAATGATCGCGATTTTCGCTGTCAGCTGACTCTTTTAGAGGAGGGCATTTGACAAGAAGAAAACAGGATTTTGATGGCTCACAAAACAACCATTTCTAGAGTATTTTTGAGGCTATTTCTCTTGTGTTAATGGCTTTCATTAGATTGAACATCAAACAGCTTTTTCTTCTCTTTTCTCTCTTTTGGTTCTCTTCCGCATTCTTGAAAAATGAGTTTAAACATTTGATTGCTTGTTTTCAGCTTTTCAGGGAAAACAGTGTTGATTTGAAAGCGAATTGGTAAAGTATATAGAATTGAAAGGTTGGCTCTTTCCTTGAATTGTGGTTTATTAGAAGTTTCGTGGTCTTTTAAAAGCTTCCTGGTCTATTAGAAGTATCCTGGTCTTTCGACTTTTAGCATCCCAGCATCCCAGGCTTGGCACGACTTGCGTTTCCACTCAAAGCTGGAAGCTCAAAGCTGGAAGCTCAAAGCTTTGTGAAGCTGGCCTTCACATACAGCCGAGACAGACTTCCTTGCCTACTTGACGATATCCTGTTGAGAGCACGAGGAATTCTGTGCGATGTCGCCCAACGTTGCTGGAAGTGGCCACGGTACAGGCTTTCTCCTTCTGAATGGATGTTTGCTGTAAGATCGCCATCGAGTTACAAGTTCTTTTATTGGTCCGATTTTTGATTTTCCTTTGTTTGTTTCGTTTGTGCCTCTCCAACTCAAGCCCATAGAGGTAGAACGAAATCGTTAACGACTTCAGCGTCAGCTTGACCGTCAGCTTGAGCGTCAGCTTCAGCATCAGCTTGAGCGTCAGCTTGAGCAATCTCGTCATCAGTGTTTCCATTATTGGCAGTAGTTTCTTTTTGGTGATGGCTCTGTTCGCCAATCGACGGCTAGGGCGTATCAGCTCAACGAATCACGAACAGGCTTCTGCGTCTGTCAGGGCCAACATCTCAGCCATTTCAGTCGGATCCTCAGCGTCGCCTTCCAGCTATTGATTATCTCGCTTTCGAGTCTCATCACGATTTGTGGCGGATTTGTTTCGACCTCTTCATCCAGCAAATTGTAGTCGAAGTCACCATTCAATAAAATACGTTAAAACAATTTCAAAAGATCACGAAAGGGACTTTAGAAAACGACGATTCAGGAAAAGAGCCGAAATGGAGGCTTATTTGAAACTTAAAACGAAAGGAGGCTTAAAAACTGAATACAACTCGTTTTATTTTAAAATAATTTTGCTTCAATCACTTGTCTTGTCAGCTTGTCAGCTAAAACATGAAAGTTGTGTTCTTTGGGTTCTGTTCTGTTCTGTTCTGTTCTCTATCATTTCCCAGAATCCACAGATTTCCAAAAATCCCATCGATCATGGAATCAGTTGGATTTTGATCACCTCGACATTTTTGAGTCTTTTGTTTTGTGGGGGGGAAAGGAAATGCGACAGCTGACAAAGAGCTGTTGATGAAATTCTTTCGAGGCGAAGAGCAACCGGTGTTTTTCAGGACTCAGACTCGATCTTTCCTTGTCTCCTCTTCCTCGACGGCTCATTCACTTGTTAGACACCTTTTTGTACAGTGTTCGATAATTACTAAGCTTGTTTGCAAAAAAAGAAAAAGCTTTGGTCGCGAGAGGATTCGAACCCGCGAGCATCGGCTCTGAAGCCGAGCACACTATCCACTAAGCCACCAGGTCAGCCTGGGGGCGCGTCGAAGGAAGGCTATATCATCAAGCTCCAAAAATTCGCGCTCCCAATTTCAAATGTTTTTACACCGGTTAAAGGGCCTCTTTGGTTGATTTTAAAAGAGGATTTTGCTCAGAATTTTGCGTAGAATCCGATGCACTAGGTTTGGTGGGTTAATTCAATGCTAAAACAGTTCCCTAGCCGAGTCTCTAGCCTTAAGCCGACTGAGGCAATTCTTGAACATTCTTTGGGATTTGTTAAACGCGTACTTTCTGGTGCACTTGATTTCCCATTTATCTTTTGACCATTGCTGTGCAGAAAATGCAGATTTCAGTGTACCAGAAAGAGTGCGATTACACAAGGGAAGGGTCAACTGGCTAAGTCGAGGCTGAGCGAAACCCTTGAACTTTTCTTTTGCCTTTTCCAAGAAGTTCTTTGTGATCTTTGTTCTTTGTGCGCTCGCAAAATCGTATTCCATTTGGCATATCGCTTTCCTTATAAAAAACCATAAGGTAATGTTGAGCAATTGCCATGATCACTGGTCCAATTTGGTCCGCAAGCAAGCCAAAGCGGAGACCGAACTTGTGAGGTCTCGCTTGGGAAACGAAGGCTCTACCACTCGGGCACGGCTGCACGGAATCGGGTCCACAAGGAGGCCGATAGATGGCCACAAGGAGGCCACAAGGTCGCTAGAAGGCCGCTAGATGGCCATAAGGAGGCCACAAGGAGGCCGATAGAAGGCCACAAGGAGGCCGCTAAATGGCCACAAGGAGGCCATAAGGTCGCTAGAAGGCCACAAGGAGGCCGATAGATGGACATAAGGAGGTTGCTAAGGCCCAAATGACCCAAATCATAGTCCTAACAAACTTTAGATGCTTAGAACTCCTGACAGATTGTCATTTAGCAAACACGGAATATAGATTCGGAATCAGCATCAAATTCTGCGTCGAATGGTATAGGTCGGATAGCATTTGGCTCAGCCAGTTCACCTTCCCTTGTGAAAGTCCCTTGTGAAAGCTCAGCCAGTTCACCTTCCGTTCTTGAAAACAAAAGTATCTTTAAAAAGCTGATAAGCCTGCTTTCTAGGTTTATTGCTCAAGTTCAACAACTTTTTGCAAATTTTGGCAATCTTTAAAAACAGTTTTCTGGTCAAAAAAAAGTCCTCATCTTTGTCATTTCTTTCCGAAAATATTCATTAATATCTCATTCATTTCATTTCTTCTAAAAGAAACATCTCAAATTTCCCCTTTTTTGTCTCCCAGACATTCCCCTTTCTTCTTTTTTTGTGCTTTGTTACCCAATTTTCTCAAGTCAATTATTTTATTGATATTCAGCTTTTAGCTTTCTGATTTTCCCATATTTTTGGAATAATTCGTCATTTTTTTTTCTTTATTTAAAGTTTTTAGATTTTTATTTTCTTTATTTTTGTTGATTTTCAAAAATTAACTGTACTTTGTGCTTAATTATTGGGTTGGTGAATTGAAAAATGCCGGCTATTGTCATATGTGACTGCTTGATAGTCAAAGATCGTTCTCCTTCCAAGTCAAAGATCGTTCTCCTTCCAAGTCAAAGATCGTTCTCCTTCCAAGTCAAAGATCGTTCTCCTTCCAAGTCAAAGATCGTTCTCCTTCCAAGTCAAAGATCGTTCTCCTTCCAAGTCAAAGATCGTTCTCCTTCCAAGTCAAAGATCGTTCTCCTTCCAAGTCAAAGATCGTTCTCCTTCCAAGTCAAAGATCGTTCTCCTTCCAAGTCAAAGATCGTTCTCCTTCCAAGTCAAAGATCGTTCTCCTTCCAAGTCAAAGATCGTTCTCCTTCCAAGTCAAAGATCGTTCTCCTTCCAAGTCAAAGATCGTTCTCCTTCCAAGTCAAAGATCGTTCTCCTTCCAAGTCAAAGATCGTTCTCCTTCCAAGTCAAAGATCGTTCTCCTTCCAAGTCAAAGATCGTTCTCCTTCCAAGTCAAAGATCGTTCTCCTTCCAAGTCAAAGATCGTTCTCCTTCCAAGTCAAAGATCGTTCTCCTTCCAAGTCAAAGATCGTTCTCCTTCCAAGTCAAAGATCGTTCTCCTTCCAAGTCAAAGATCGTTCTCCTTCCAAGTCAAAGATCGTTCTCCTTCCAAGTCAAAGATCGTTCTCCTTCCAAGTCAAAGATCGTTCTCCTTCCAAGTCAAAGATCGTTCTCCTTCCAAGTCAAAGATCGTTCTCCTTCCAAGTCAAAGATCGTTCTCCTTCCAAGTCAAAGATCGTTCTCCTTCCAAGTCAAAGATCGTTCTCCTTCCAAGTCAAACATCGTTCTCCTTCCAAGTCAAAGATCGTTCTCCTTCCAAGTCAAACATCGTTCTCCTTCCAAGTCAAAGATCGTTCTCCTTCCAAGTCAAACATCGTTCTCCTTCCAAGTCAAAGATCGTTCTCCTTCCAAGTCAAAGATCGTTCTCCTTCCAAGTCAAACATCGTTCTCCTTCACGACAACTCGCACCCTCATGTTGCGCCCCTCAAAACTGATTCGCTCTAAAATAAATAGCCTTGTAGCCTTGTTTGGGAACTTTTGTCGCATCCAACATACAGTCCGGACCTCGCTCCTTTTGATTACTATTTATTTTGGATCATGAGCAATGAGCTTACGGGAGAACACTTCGATTCGGAAGAAGCAGTCAAAAATTGGCTCGAAATTGGCTTGGTTTTTCGATTCAAAACCAAAATCCTACTACGAAAGAGGAATAGGCAAATTGCCTTTTTAAATCGTAACTTGGGACTTGGGTGCTCCAAGTTGACCCATTGGGGCCCAAAGTTGACCCATTGGTGCTCCAAGTTGACCCATGGGTGCCCTATGACCTCACTGACCCCCAGAAGTGGCAGCGCGCTTCCATCAGTGCCGCTCATCTCTTACGATATGAAAGGAAATCCTTTCTTCCTCGAATTGTGACTGGAGATGAGAAATGGGTTTTATCCGTGAACTTTCGGAGGAAGCGGCAATGGGTGGGGCCAGGCAAGACCCGAAAGTGACCCCAAGCCCGATTTGCACCGGAAGAAGTTTATGCTCTGCGTTTAGCAACTCCCAGTACATCACTCCCTCCATATCTGGGATATGGAGGGAGTGGGGTACTGGGATTCATTGATAACAATGGATAGCATAGAATGGATAGCAAGACGACCCTTAATGCAATCAAATACAGTGAACAGTTGGGAAAGGTGAATGAATCCCTGAGGAAGAATAGGCCCTCCAAGTCAAAGATCGTTCTCCTCCACGACAACGCGCACCCTCATGTTGCAAAACTGACTCGCTCTAAAATAAATAGCCTTGTTTGGAAACTTTTGGGGTTTCCCCAATTGGGATTGGGAACGCATTCCCCATACCATATTGGAAGCGTATTGGAACGGTATTAGATCAAAATAGGAGGCGTATTGGAAGCGTATTAGATCAAAATAGGAAGCGTATTGGAACCGTATCCGAACCATATTGGAACCGTATTGGAACCATATTGGAACCGTATTGGAACCATATTGGAACCATATTGGAACGCATTCCCCATGCCAGTCCGGACCTCACCCCTATTGATTAGAATTTATTCCGGATCATGAGTAATGAGCTTGCGAGAGAACATTTCGATTCGGAAGAAGCAGTCAAAAATTGGCTCCAAAAGTTTTTCGATTCAAAACCAAAATCCTACTACGAAAGAGGAATCCGCAAATTGCCTGTAAAATGGGCAGAAGTCGTCAATAATAATGGAACTTATTTCGAATGAATTCATGGTTTTATATTGAATAAATTTTAGCTCAAAGTCCGGCAGTTTTCAATTCACCAACCCAATAGAAACGAATCTTCACTAGCATAGTGATTTCTTTGCTTTTTTCCTTTCCAACAAATCTTTTTCCTTTCTTTTCCATCATTCTCAACGGTATTCACTGAAACGAATGAATGATTCATTCAGAAAATTCCCATTTCTTTTCAAATGAACACCCAAAAACCAAAAAAAAAAGCGAGCTTTGACTGTTTGCATGGGAAAAGCTTTCGAATTTATCATTTTCAATAGAAATTTTTGAATAAGAAACGATTTCAGAAAGCCAATCAGCTCTTCTTAAGCCGATCAGCTCTTCTTAAGCCGATCAGCTCTTCTTAAGCCAATCAGCTTCTGTCTTAACTCCAACAAAGTTTCAAGGTGGGTTAAATCTTTAACAAATTACATATAAATGAAAAAAGGTGATCAAAATTTGCATTGAGTACCGTAATGCTAAGCAAAAAGCAGCAAAAAACAGCAAAACAACAGCAAAAAGCAGCAAAAAGCAGCAAAAAGCAGCAAAAATTCGCTAGAAATTGGTGAGAATTCGGGTTTTCAACAAAATTTAAGCCTGGAAATCATTTTGAATGCTTTTTATTCGATAGATTCAAGTTAAATTCCTATTGACGTGCGGTTTTAAGCGACTGACGCGAAAACGGCGCGGCGTGTTTTCTAAAGCGTGGATATCTACCGTACCCCGCACAAAATTCCTTTTTTGCCATTATTTTCATTTTCCCGATTCGTTCTCGCGCCGAATTTTTCGCACTACTTTCATCATTTTGCATGTTTTTAATGCTTTTGCTCTTGTTTTTGTTTCTGTTTTATTTTTTTATACGTAAAGTAGTCTAGAAGTAGCTATTATGCAAAAAAGCACAAAGATTTGCCATAATTTAGCGCTTTTTGATGGAAATTATTAACTTTTTCAGTTTTTCTCACTTAAATCATTGTTTTTTATGCTTTTGCTCTTGTTTGCCTCCTGTTTCATTTCTTTTATACATAAAGTAGTCTAGAAGTAACTATTACGCAAAAAGGCACAAACGATTTGCCATGATTTAGCGCTTTTTGATGGAAATGATTAACTTTTACAGCTTTTCTCGCTCAAATCATTGTTTTTTCCATTTCATGATGGAATCAGAAACTTTGTCCAGCTTTTATACCGAGTCCCGCTAAGTTTTCTTCCCTCCTTCGTAAAATATATTATGTTTTTGTAACGCGTTTTTAAAGTGCTCTCTCTCCTCGTTCGTTCCCTCCTTTTTATATTTTTTGCCCATAATTTGGTGTTTAAAATTCTAATATGGCCTTATTTCGTTTTCTTTGCGGCTCCTTCCACTCCATAGTTTTGAATTCAGCTCAACCTAACTAATTTCGTTAACTAAAACGCAATCTCGATAGTCGGCGCGATCTTATTGCTTTGTCTTGGGTTTCGTGCTAAATCATTTTAGAAAAGGGTTAATAAGTCTAAAGGTGTTAGGTAAAGGAGTTAGTGACTGACTTTCACCATAGATATATTATTTTCAAAGAGTTCGCCCCATTGTCGACCATTGAACCATTTCTTGGCCACTTTTCCTCAATAGAACTTTTTCTCTTGCTCAAAATTTGATTACTCTCATCCGGAAATGGCCAAAGAGCGTTTCGGCTTCGTTTTTCGTTGCGAAGAAGAGGAGAAATGCAAATTTGCACGCAAAGAACTGAGCGGGCGAATTTTTGACGATTTTTCGTGAAGTTCCAGCGTTTTTTGATTCATTTGATGTTGTAGAGGCGTCTTTGAAAAGCTACATGACTTAGCTACATGAACATTTTTGTGTTCCAAAATCTTTCAGGAACTGACTCACTAATCCGCACATATTTGATATAGGAAATTGAAAATGTTATTCAAAATAGGGTTTCTCTTGTTATCCCAAATATTTTCCTTCAAAATTCCTTTTTCAAAAGAGGTGCAAAGTCTTCAAGTTTCCCTGAAGAACAATGAACCTTTTGACGTAACTGAAAGATTTCTTTTTGCTTCAGAAAAAGAATTTCTTGAGTTGTTTTTTTGGGCTTGACTTGTAAAACTCTAAAACTTTCTAGCGCTCTTGATTTTTTTGAAATTCCAATTGTTAGACTTCCTTATCTTTCTTATTGTGATACAAACCTTTTTGAGAGTTGGGTAATTGAATCGGGCTTGCAAGCTTGAGCCAGATGGTCGAGATGATCCAGATGGTCCAGTTAAGCTGTGTTTAGACAACTGTTACTGTTGAATCAAAACTCGTTATCTCAAGATCTTCCCGGTTGTTTCCAGTCTTTGTTGTTGGAAACATTCTCTTTTGCAGTTGTTTGCAGTTGCAGTGCATTTGGAAACCTACGTGAAAAGGAAAAGGGTAATTTGAAGAGATCCGAAAAGGGAAAAAGAAAGGAAAAGTGGAGAAGAGCTCTTCAGGGAAATTCCGAATGACCCAAGAAGAGCCGAAGAAAAGAAAGAAAAGACATTTTCCACCTGGTTTCTCATTTTCATTTTCATTTTCAACTTTTTCACTTAAAGCAATCGAAGTGACGCGTGCCATTCATAGTTTTTTTTTATATTATAGTTTTATTATATTAGTGTTAATATTATTTCTTTATTATTGATATCATAACTTTAAAATTGATCACTCTTAAACAACTCCTACAATCGGTTAGAGTCGTGCTTCTGATTTCTGATTAGTTTCTTGATCACTGATCTGGTCTAAGGAAAACTTGGATTTGGTGCATAGACCAGCACGAAGATTGTAGGACATTTGGTATATAAGCTTTATAGATATATGCATATGCGGTATATACGCGGCATGTCCCCTTTACTATTGGCAATCCAACTTTGAGCTCAAATATCTCGGTGTTGGACTGTTCAATTTAAACATTCATTGGTATCATTAGATGCGTTATATCTTTCTCTGTCGATTGGTAGAAAAACTATTCAAATTGAACAGTCCAACACCAAGAAATTTAAGCTCAAAGTTAGATTGGTAAAAACGGGCGCTTATCAAATGTCCAATAACTGGCTCAAAGAAAGGTCAAGTTCACGCAAAGTTAAACCGAATCCGGGTTGAGGTTAGGCCCGAATCAGTTCAAATAGGTTAAGGCCAGTGCAGCACCAGGCAAAGCCCAGATCAAGGGATTCCCTTACTCAGAAGAACCTTTCCAAATCTTCGATTTTCTCCGAATCCAAAAGAGACTCACTTTTTGCATTTTCCTACTTTTCCCTCTTTTCCTTTTCACATTTCCAAGAAAATTGGGGAAATTTTTGGTCTCTTCTGGAATCACAATGTCTTTTTGCTTACCTGAAATCCCTCTTCATTCACTTTTTTTAAAGTCATTTTTGTCATTCAAGTCATTTTTGAACCTTTTTTTTCTACAAAGAATGGAATGTCGGCTCAGGCTTAGGCTTGGACTTAGTGCGAAGGCTAGCGGCTCGCACTAAGTCTATTTGGGTTTGGGCTGAACCCCCATTTTCTGGTTAGGCTTAGGCTTAGGCTTAGGCTCAGGAATACCATAGATTGGTCAAACCCGCAGACGAGAGGGTTGAGCAGCTTAAGCCTAAGCCTAAGCCTAAGGACAAGCTGCCTTTTAGCCGTCTTGTAATGATTTTTTTTGCTTAATTTTCATTTCTTTCAATGTTTTTTATCTAATTTTCACTTATAATGCGAATTGCATTATAAATGAATTCAAAGAGATGCGCCGGAAGGGTGAAGGAGTGGCCACATTGATGGCGTTGCTGGGTCCTCCGCCAGGCTCAATGAAGGGCTCAGCCTCTCCTTTTCGATGTCAACAATCGCTTTTCCCCAAAAATATCCCGACAACTGTCATTCGTCGTCCATCATCGCCTGGCGAGCATCGGGTTGTCGAGAGATTTTCCTCCACTTCGTCTCCGCCATTCAATTATGCGCCATCAAGTCAATCGACGAGTCGCGCGAGTAGCAGGTATTAGGCTGAACTTATTCACGATTAGCTAAGCGTTGTGAGTTCCAGATCGCAAGATTAAATGGTTAAAATATGGAATTTATTGTGGAAAAGTACAGTGATTCCTTTACAGCTCATTTACAGTATTTCCATTCGCCTATTTCCTCTAAAGCTCATTGTTTTATTGATAGCTAACTCTTGTGAGTTCCAGATAGGAAGATTCAATAGTTAAAATCTGTAATTTATTATGGAAAAGTACAGTAATCCCTTCGAAACTCATTCACAGTATTTAAATTCGCCTATTTCCTCCAAAGCTCGTTTATTTTTTAATAGCTAACCGTTGTGAGGCCCAGATGGCAAAATTAAATCGTTAAAATCTGTAATTTATTCTGGAAAAGTACAGTAATCCCTTCACAACTCATACAAAAAACCAAATCAACCATTTTTCTCACAAGTTTCTACCATTTCTTTAAATCTAAACCCGTTTTAACCAAAAAAATATACATTGGTTACTCCGAAAGTGAAAGATAAGTCTAAAAAATACCCTAAAAACGGTATTCAATGCAAAATGTAGTTATGGATCTAGAAAAAGTGCGGAAATTTGCACAATTGCACAATTGCACAATTTCCCTAATCGAAAACCTTTTCAGCACATCAATTTGTCAAAAGGGCGCCTCTCATTGTCAGGGTTCACCCGTTTGTCTCACTGTTTCATCGCCGCTTCAGCCTGGGAATTCGCATACGGTAAAGATTTTTTGTCATTGTCGGCATTGTTTTGAAATTCATTTGACATTGATTTGTTAAAGATTGAGAAGAAATTTTGAATAATTCTGAATCACTTATAAATCAAATCACGCATTTCTAGGTAATTTTTAGGTTCGATACACTCTTCCAATCAATTCCCGCAAGAGCAGTTTAGGAAGTTGTGAAAAGGATAGAAAGGTAGGCAAGTTTAAGCTGGAATCGGGTCTTTAAGAGTTTTAAGAGCTTTAAGAGCTTTGGTCTTGAAGCTTTTAGAGCTCAGGCTTAGGCTTAGGCTTATGCTTAGGCTCAGGCTTAGGCTTAGGTTCAGGCTTAGGGCTTAGGCTTAGGGCTCAGGCTTAGGCTTAAGCTTAGGTTCAGGCTTAGGCTCAGGCTCAGGCTTAGGCTTAGGCTTAGGCTCTCGTGTTGTTTGCATTGGATCGGATGAGCAGCTTCAACTTACGCCTAAGCCTAAGCCTAAGCCTAAGCCTAAGCCTAAGCTGCTCAACCCTCTCTTCTGCCGGTTTAACCAATCTATGGTATTCCGTTCGCTGAGTGTCGTTTGGTGATGCTTAAAACTTCAGAATCTCTTAAAGAATATCTATTTTTACATTCAGACAATGGATTTCGATCCACATGGAGCAAAATGGCAGTGCTGTTGCTGCAATTTGCCAAACGGATTGAAAATCTTGGCTGTTGGAGAGGTGGGGAAGGAAGAAAAACTCAAATATTCAGTATTCAGTCAACAATTCAATTTAGGTGCTTCTCTCATCGATAATCATCACCTCAGCGTCAGCTTACATTGCAACAAGTGATACGGCAAGTTTTAGAGTGATTCTGGTGATTAGGAGTGGAATGAATGGATTGGGAAAAGAAAGGACCAAAGACTTACAAGGGAAGACTGAGATGGTCAAATGACATGTGCCATAAATCATCCGACGTAGAATTTCACGCTGATTCCGAATCTGCTTTCCGTTTTTCCTATAGAGCATTCTATCAAAAGTTTTAAGCCTTCAAAGTTTAGTAAGAAAAAATGGAACCACGGGATTAGAACCCTCTCTCTCGCTGGGTGGACCAGTTGCAGCGGTGGCCGAGTGGTAGTGGGCTAGGACGGGGGGCGGGGGGCAAGGCCATGCCTCTCTGGTTCAAGTCCAGTAGCTGATTGCCATATCTTTTTAGGTTTTAAAGTCAGGAACTGATGAAAAGTTGTGGCGAAGGCTCTTTATCCGTATTAGTGGTGTGCCAGATGCTATAGGGTTTTGTTATACGATGTGATTGTGCTATAGGATATAGAGAACGCAAATATCGAATAGAGAACGCATATTAGAACCTAAAAAAAGGCAATCAGCTATCGGATTGTTAGGTTAGTCAGCTGGATTACTGTAGATGGGTTCTGTAGATTGGTTTGTTCTAAAAGCTACTGTAGCTTGGCTAGATTCTAATGCCTATTTCAGGGTGTCACCTGGTTTCTCGGAAGTCTCATCGTTGTCTGTATAATCATGGCCGTCAGTTCAATACTTCTTTTTGCTGGTTCGTCTTGAAGAAGAGACTATTGAAGTCATTGCAGATAACCAATGGATTCATTCATTTCCAGGTATTCATCGACATTCCCCCCAACTCCTCTATCCGACTCTCGGTGCTCGCTCGTTGCTCATCATCTTTTTCACGGTTTGTTTCATCAAAGCCTTTTGAGTTGCTATAAAATTGTTTGATGTTAACTTCTTCTTCCTTCCTTCTTCCTTCCTTCCTTCTTCCTTTCTTCCTTCCTTCTTCTTCCTTTCTTCTTCCTTTCTTCTTCCTTTCTTCTTCCTTTCTTCTTCCTTTCTTCTTCCTTCCGTCCTTCTTCCTTTCTTCTTCCTTCCTTCCTTCTTCTTCCTTCCTTCTTTCTTCCTTCCATCTTCCTTCCTTCCTTCTTCCTTCCCTTCTTCTTTCTTCTTCCTTCCTTCCTTTCTTTCTTCTTCCTTCCTTTCTTTCTTTCTTCTTTCTTCCTTGTCTTTCCTATTTCTTCTTTCGCCGATAGCTTACAGCTTACTGGGACTGATGTTTCAGGATAGCTGCAATCGAATATATCTATTCACTTTTTGCTCAAATTAAAATCCTGACGAGAAAAATGCGTTTAAAGTTTTGACAATTTTCGCCCATTCGACCACAAAAAACGCCTCAACCAATAAGGGCGCGTCACACGCGAGCGGGAAAAGGCAGCGGTGGCTTAGGAGATAGTGCGCCGGACTGAAAAGCGAATGCGGCCTCTTGTAGTGGGTTCGAGTCCGCCATCGACCAAGTCTTTTGAAAAACAGACAAATTTCTTTTTAGGGTCATTGAATTTAGGAAATCAGCTATTACCTCAGCTATCGACACTAGGAAGGATTATTTATCTGTCAAAAAAAGCTCTTTAAAAAGATTCCTTTGGCATAAGCGGATCTTTTTAAAAATTGACCTTGATGACAGACTTTTTTGTTGACTGTTCTTGTTTTTCCCTTCTTTTTCTTGGATTAAAATTAAAAAGAAGAATTGTTTTTTGATTTTGATTGATATAGCTGTACTGGAAAAAGCACAATGCCTTAAAAATGGTATTTGTCTGTTTTTCTAAAAAGGTTTGTCACTGGCAGGACTCGAACCCGCCGCAAGAGGCCCCATTCGTTCTCTAGTCCGGCGCACTATCCCCTAGGCTAGTGTTGCCCTTTGTTCCCTCGCGTGTGGAGCGCCCTTATTAGCTAGGGGGCGAAAATGGTCAAAACTTCAAAGCGAAACCTCAAACTTTTTCTCTTTTCTTTCCTTATGTTTCCTATTTCTTCCGGAGAAAGAAGAAGCCGATGGCTCAGTGGTAGAGTGGTAGCCTAGTAAGGGGAAGGTCGAGGGTTCAAATCCCCATTGAGCGATTAATCCATTTCTTTTGTCATTTCATAAAATTTTCAGGTTTTCTGCGGTTCAGTGATCACAGCTCCGAACTCCGAAGTGGAAATGGTTGAGTCAGCGACAATGAGCATGGATCAGAAAGGGCATTGGACACACCATCCAAGAAATAATATTGAAGCTGCGGTGAGTGAAAGTGAACCGGGAATGGGGAAAATTTGGCTTTAAAGCAATGCCAGAACAATTCTAGAGCAAGCCAGAACAATTCTAGAGCAAGCCAGAGCAATTCCAGAGCTCAATTCCAAATTCCAGAGTGAGAGTCTCGCTTTACGATTGGTCGCTCTTGTGTTCGGGATGCTTTTCTTCGCCGTTCTCGTTCTCTACACGATTTATCTTGTGGTAAATCTTATGGAGCTAAAAAAAAAGACCTATTCATAACGAAGACTAAGAAGCTGTAATTCTAGCTCCGTTGTGTCGGCTATGAGCGTTCATTTGCGCGACTTCGAGAACGCCGCGAGTCTTTTATTCAAGCTGGGATGATTGGTGAGTAGAAAAGGAAGAAAATACTAGGAAAAAAGCCAAAACAAGTCAAAAGAAGCTAAAAGAGGCCAAAAGAGGCCAAAAGAAGTCAAAACAAGCCAACAGAAGCCAAAACAAGCCAACAGAAACCCCTTTTCAAGAGAATCCACCTCGAATAAGCGATCAAATGATCAATGATCGAATCCGCGAGGCTCTCATTCACGCCGGCTTGTTGAGTGCTGCAACGGGGGATATTGAGTAAATGCCTTGAGTTACCCCAGCTTTTGTGAAAGCCAAAGATATTCAGCTTTTGCTAGCTGAATATTGTATTGCATTATAAAGAGCCAATTTACCCTTTTCTACGCAAAGTGGACATTTAATACACGCCCCATCCCTTTGCCATTGGCAACCTAACTTTAAGCTCAAATATCTCGGTGTTGGGCGGTTCAATTTGGATAGTTTTTGTATCAATCGACAGAGAAAGACTTTGCGCAACTAATGGTACCAAAAATGTTTCAATCGAACAGTCCAACACCGAGATATTTGAACTTAAAGTTAGATTGCCAATAGCAAAGGAGTGGGGCGTCCGATAACCCTTTTTTGAGGTTGATTTGAGCTGAAAATTTGCATCAGGGATTTTCGAGATCAAAGAAATCGAATTCGTTATTAGTTTTTAAAGAAAACAGCTCTATTTTTGGATATTTTATCCGGTTTTAATTACCCAAACTTTTCTCTATTTTTGCTTAATTTTTAGAGAGTTTTGTGATGACTGTATTGACTCGGAAATTAAAATTTCTCAAAAACTAATAACGAATTCAGATTCTCTGTCCCAGAATGCCTGTGGTTCAAAATTTTCAGAGCTACAGCTAGTAGATAGCTCTCGAAACGGTAGCTAAAAGCCAAAAGGGGCTCATCGTGACTAGCTAGCTTTCAGCGTGAATAGCTCAAATAGCTTTCAGTTCTCGTGATCACTGAGACAAGTCAAACTGCTTACCCAAAAACTAAACTTGATCAATTCAACGCAAAACTTTCAGATCCTGATTTGGGGAGTCGACGTGGATCAAATTGTTGATTGTCTTTTTCTCAATGGTGCTTTTCTCCTCATTTCTTTTCTTGCCAAATTCCCATTGCCTTATAGTACAGGTGCTTCTTTGATTTTATGATATTCAATTGAATAAATCGTTCATAATGAATGGATTTGATTTGATTCTGATACAAGACACTCAAAGATATCAATCAATAGCATTTAATTGTTTGCGTGTTCTCTAAGTACAATCGTACAGCATCTGGCATACCGTTGCTCTGGATATACAGTCAATAATGGTCATCCAACATCACCAAAACCCTCAAACCATTCAAAGCTAAAAGAAGGAAAAAAAAGGCAATCGCCGGACTCGAACCCCAGCTACTGGAACCCGGTGTTCGCCTCGTATTCAAGCCCACTACCACTCAGCCACCACGACATCTTTCCCTATCAACTTATAAGCTGTTTTCTAGATCACCAAGGATTCTAGATTCCATACAACTTTGAAACTTTGAGCACTTATTGAAGAACTCTTGATTCTTTGATCGATCGAAGTAGTCAGCCACCCAAAATCTCGACCTTTTGCGCATTTTTAAACTGCCAATTCGCAAGGGAATGTTACATCGATCTGAAGAGATGAAAATCAGATAAGACTGTAAGACTGGCCTATACGGCGCATGCGGTAAGACATTTCATCCTAATTCCTCTAACTTTATGATCCTTTCTGAATTTTATAATAGCATTTTTATAATAGCAATTTTAGAATCGCATTCATGTGCTTTAGATTTATTCTGCTCAAAAATAAATTATATGTCTTTGAAAGGGCATTTTCATTCGGGACATCCAAGATCTCCGTGTGTGCTGACCTCTTTTTCGAAATAATATCGATGATCATCAATATTGAAGCGAAGATAGGCCGAGTTGCTGAATACAGGGTGAAAAGTTCTGCCTTCTCTCAAAGAATCATTTGTAAGGCTCGAAGTAAGGAAATTAGAGAAAAACAGGTTTTCAATTTGAAAATTTTGACTATTTTTACCCTAGAAATGCTTTTTCATAAAAATCTTTATTTTGAAAGATTCTTAGAGTAAAAATAGTCAAAGATCTCAAATTTGATGTCTGTTTTTGGCTATTTTATTTGATTATTTGATTATTTATTTGGTTTTTTCTGAAGAAATGATCTTTGTAGCTAATAGGATCAAATAGGAACCAAATAGGAACCAAATACGAACCAAAATGGGAACCAAATACGAACCATTTTGGGAACCAACAGGAACCAAATAGGAACCAAAATGGAACCAAATAGGAACCAAAATAGGAACCAAAATGGGAACCAAATAAGAACCAACAGGAACCAAACTGGGAACCAAATAGGAACCAAACTGGGAACCAAATGGTATCTTTATGAGAACTAAACAGAACTTTTCACGCACTCTGCATTGGCATTTGATCGGAAAACTTTTCTTGTTCTTCATGTTTTTGTTTTGTTTTATCGGAAAACATTTCTAAAAGATGCGCTTAGAAAAAAAGCTACCGTAATCCCAGGGTAATCTTTTATTTATCTATTCAATCAATTTCACCAACCTGCATGTATCATCTTCATTCAGCGGAGTTCCTCGACAAATCCGATACAAACCTCCATTTGTCATATTCCCCGGGAACCACACCTGAAAATGAATAAGTTTTAAACCCAATTCAAACAAAACTGAATAGATTCAAAGATTCTAGATTCCATTCTAGGTTCAAATTAGACACTCAAACCTCAGTTCCATGATGCCATGGTCCATGATTTGCGAGTTGACCACAAGAACGAGACCACAGATGCTCGTAACAGTACGGAATATGAGCAACCTGGGAAAATGAGGAAAAAAACCCATTTTCAAATACGCACGAGATCTCGACGATGCACGACTCTCCACGATTCTTCCACTAAGCGATCGTGAGCTGCCGCGAATTCGGCATTTCCCACTCGAGGTTCACCAAATGTGTACTGAAAATTTGCTATTGACTTTGGAAAGGCAAATTGTTGCCCATTTTTGTTACAAAGTACTCAAGGCTTATCGCTCACTATAGCTTATCGATTGAATCCGATCCAATCCGACAGAAAGGATAGGATTAGCTACTTTTCGAGCAAATTATCCGATTAAAATGTGAAATATTCAGTCAATTCAGTGAAGATTCAGTTAAAATCAGTTTTTACTACACGTTAGACTTGCTCGGATGGATCGGATTGCCTCAGATCCGATGCTGATCCGATCCGACAGAATCTCGATCGGATAGCGAGTCGACTAGACCTGAGAACGAAGTCTACTAAACCTCGGTGCGAACGCCAATAGGTGTACAACGAAAAAATGGCATATCTCGGTCAAATTCACTCCGATCTTTTTGATTTTGATATCAATTGACGCAGAATTTAATTTTCAATAAAATCAAAGACAAAAAGATTATAGTGAAATTGACCAAGATATGGCCAATTTTTCCGTTGGACACCTATTGACGTTTAGACCGAAAAGTCCTAGATTTAAAGTCTACCATCGACACATTGACACTCGGGTGTCGGAAAGCGAAAGTGGTCGAAGCTATCGCCGTCAAAGCTCCACCAAGAGAATGGCCCGTAAAGAGGACATTTCGACTCGTTCTTGTCTGAAAATGTTTCGGATTCGAATCAAATCAAACCAAATCAAATCCGAATCAAATGCAAAATCACATTGTATACCGTAATAGAAGCGTTATCTGGGCGGAAATCGAAAACTAGAAGCGCACTCTCTATTAGAAGTATCACTTCTATTTTATTTCGCGCACCTTGTTTCTGGCTGCATCTCATTCTTTTAAGCACTATTTTCTCACTTTGTTTATTATTGTTTTCTTTTTTTAGATTGATATTTTAGATTGATGGAGCAATCCGAAAATTTGGACGGACTCAAGGAATTTCGTGATCGCCGAGAACATGAGCAACTTGGATTCTTTGAGAAAAGACGCAAACACATCTCGATTGGGACAACGTTGATCACGTGATTCAAGATGTCGAGGATATACAAGAGAACGCCGAAAGGTAAAAAATCGTCATCTCTACGAAGACAGAGATGATGGAGATCTCTAGAATGATCACGAGAAGACAAAAGCCGGAAATATGAAGGCAATTGAAATTTCCTTGCAGTGGATCGTCGACTCATGGAAAGCTTTACCAAGGGAGCTCATCGAGAAGTCATTAAAGACTTGTGGAAATGATGTCGATGGCCTTGAAGATGATCAGATTGTACGCTTCGACAAAGATGGACCCATTCCGATCGGATCATTAAAGCTTTCGATCGATCATTTGCTGAGCTGATTAATCAAATCGATCAATCATGGCTGATTAATCTAAATTGATTTGAATATGGACGTAAACAATGAATTTGATGACACCGATCGATCATAAGCGAGTTTTTGAAAAATAACTGAAGCTGAAGCTAAACTCGGTATACCTATTTTGTTTTTGTTGTTTAATGTTAACTTTTGACTGAATTGTTAGTACCAAAGTATGTTTCTGTTGTTCAAAAAATTATCACAAACATTTTGAATTTCTAGCCGGGTTTTTACATGGCATCTGTCGACAGTTTTGTTTGATTTTTAATTTTTGCATCGAAAAATATAAGCACAGTCGACAGGGTGTCCCAAAATCAAGGAGCGGATCTTGCTTTGGCAGATTGATTGTTTTATCTTCTTCTTATTCTTCTTACGTATGACTAAAATTCTTTTGTAATGGCTTTTTTGAAGAAATACAATTGGATCCGCGGCCAGCCATGGACTCTCACAGGATGGTAAATCAGTGATGGAGTTTCCGCGGCTTTTGCACGTGCCTCACCAGACAGTTTCAAAAGCAATCAAGCACCATAAAGAGACTGGGGAAATTGGAAGATCGACTAGGACGCGGCCGAAAGAAGATTGCCAACAATTCAATCAATCATCGAAAGATCTTTCAACGAATCTAAAGAAACCCGAAATCACAGAAAAACTCCACCCGAAAGATGGCTGCTGCAATTGGAATCTCAAAGACCACAGTGCACCGAATTCCCAAAAAACACGGAATGAAGGCATGAGAAGATGTAATCGGACATTACTTAAAATAGAATATTGCTAAATTTTTGTTACGTTCAATGATTTTTAAGGTATCTATAAAAATTTCTTGAAAATTAACAAAAGATCAATGATCGAATTTCGGCTCCATAATTTTGGGAATCCTTGTTGAGGAAAGTTGAAAAATAAAAACGCGCCTGGGGTTTCTATTAGAGTTTTTACGATACCTTGAGAATTTTCCTTAAAGCGTGCTCCATCGACGGCCAAATCGATTGCAAAGCGATGAAGAAATAGTGTTGAACTGATCCACCACATCTCAACTTGAAAAAATAAAATATTCGTCCATAGAATTGCTCTGGCAAACCTTTTTCTTTGGTTCGCCCATCGTTTCGAAGAGTTCCAGAAAAAGTTGCCAGCGAGATCGAGTGCCACTAGAAAATTTCGTATTTCTCAATTCTCACAAACATTTCGACAAACCTGAAAGCGACAGTCACCCATTCCGTATCGTTCGTGACAATGGCCCAACACTAAAATATAAATCTTTTCACTCAATTCTTCATTTCCTCACCTCATCTTTCAACCAATCACACGGAATTGCTGTCCGAAACATCACCGTTCCATTGTATTTCCCAACGCATTTCCATGGGTCTTCCGAGTAGGAGGCGGCTGAATTTTAAGAGTTGAAAAGAAATTGTTGAAAAGATATCGTAGAAAATGTACTATAATCTTTATTTTCTATCATAAATTCCATCAAATTTCCTTAAAAAAACAAAATTAAGCCTAAAAATATCTAAATAAACAAAAAGCAAAAGATTTAGTTGCAAAAGGAGTTGAACCCGAGGAAAATGGTGCATAGAGCTCGATCTTGTTAAAAGCTTCTTATCCATTACACCATCAAGAGTGTGTGCACACCTCAAATAGACATGTCAAGTGTTTTTGTCAAATGTTTTCCAAAAAAAAAATATTCAGTTACTTTGATTTGAAAGCATTTTTCTCCTTTCACAAACTTGCCATTTCGTAAACTAAATCCCTTCTAGAAACACATGACTATTTTTGGAATATATCTTTGGCTATATCTATACAAAATATATCAAAGTCGAACCCGCAAAATCGAGAGCTCTTCTCGCGAGATGCACATCGAAATCACCAAGAGTTGAGCCAAAAAATTGCAGTAATGCGACAAGAAATTCGATCCCGAATCGAGAAAACATTTGTGATTCGGAAAAGATATTGGAATGGAATGGAAAATCTTTTTTTTTTGATCCAAATCGAAAGACAACAATGATGATTTAGAAGAGAGAAAGGCGGGAAAAAGGGGAAGATGAGAATGGGAGAACAGCTGTGCCTTTTCCTTTCAATCACTGACCCCATCAAATCCCAACAAACAACAGATTCCATTTCGCTTATCTTTGATCAAGGTGAATGACACAATTACAATGGATAGACTTTTCATCTGAAAGGATTTGACTTGTTTTTGAATCTTACTCTAATTTGATTTAAATTTGAATCCATAAATATTCTAATAGAACACTATGGCGCTCCATTAGGACATAGTAGGCTAGCCGATAAGTTCGTCGAATTTTTTAATCAACTTTTAAAGTGTAATCTCTTTAAAAACCTCATCATCAATCTTTCTAAAAATTTTGCATTTTGCAGCAAATAAAACCTATCCTTGAAAAATTTTTTACCAACATCATACAACTACAACGTACAGAGAGCAATCTACAACTAGTTTCGAAGATTTAGTTGGTTGGTTCCTGGCGTCTTTTGAGGGAACTGTCTTTAATCGAACTTTTCATAGTCCAGTTTTTAGATAAAAAAGATGAAGAAGCCAAAAACAAAATGAAGTAACCAAAACTGGAAATTTTTCTGGTGGAACCGTTTTTCATATAAAGCTTTAGTTTTAGTTTTAAAAAAACGCACCTTTCCTTCGAATCGTTAGTATAAAAATGGAAACTCGAAATGCAAAATCTTGGGCTCTATATTATCTTCTTTTGTGGCTAAAATACATAATAAAATTCTGACATGGGTTTGTGGTTATTTGATTATTTGATATATAGTTTTTATACTGAAAAAAAATTATTTTAAGTAACTATTGAAAATCACTTTTTTCAATTTTTATAAAAAGTAATACGGGAAGGAAACCTCATCTTTTAGAGAAAAACCTTCTACCTTTATTAAAAGTTACTATAAAATTTTCATAAAGATTGATTGTGGGATTTTGAGAAATTACATTTTAAAAGTTAATAAAAAAATCTACGGACTAGTCGGCCAGCCTAATAACTTGCGCAGAAGAATCCTCTTGATCGAAATATCAGCTTCAAAAGAAGCTTAAAGTCATTAGATGTCTGCCTTGGCCTTGTTGCTCCCGATTCTGATAGTCGAAAAGGAGTGCTTCGCTCTTACGTTTAGAAAATTGGGCCTAGATAATGTGTGCCGCCGATCTGACAGTCGGTTTTGGGAACTTAATTTTCAAAGCTATGAAAGACGAGACGGCAAACAACAGCTAAGAGAAGTTTTGAAGATTTGTCTACCCGATCAGGTTTCGAAAAGTCCTTCAAATCCGATGGCTTGAATGATCCTAAATTGAAAAAACTGCCTACTCGCGTCGAATACCGAAAGTTGTACCCATCACAAATTTTTATGCAGTTATTTGGATCAATTCAACAAATTCTCCGATGTTTTCACTACAATCAAGTCAAAATTGCTGCCCAATGAGCGCAAAGGCGCACAATTGCTCAAATATCATCGAAGAAAGCGAAAATTTGCTAACTTCTATGGAAGCTCTAGAAATTGGAACTTTGCCTTTGCCTACGTCGCGCCTAATACCGAAAGTTAGATCCCATGTAGTCACCTGAACGAGTTTTTGGAAAACAATGAATGTTGGAGAAGAAACAGAAGAGGGCCCATCCCTACATTCAATTTTTGGTACTTTGGTGGTTGGGGGGCACCTATATTTTTGATTTTTTTTACTTTTCTAGGGGTAATCGAGGGGGCTTAGCACGCATTTGACACTTTTAGCATAGGTTTTCAATCGATAAACCGACATTTCGACACGTCGAAAACACTTTAAATTCAACGTTAACTTTGTGTATTCAAGCTATCGACTATTGGGGCACTTTTCAAGTTCAAAAGTAGAGCTAAAACCATTTTTAACCACTAAATATTCATTTTCTAACTTAAATTGACTGGTAGAGGCAAAACAAATTGAAAAAATATTTTTTGAGCTTTTGACTGATTTTGATTCATTTGGGAAACATCGTCGAAACTTAGAAAAAATATTTTAAGTTTCGACGGGTAAATATCAACAAATTACAAAAAAAGTCAACCAACCTACAAATTTGCTAACTTCCATGGAAGAGGAGAGCCAGAGCTGAGGCTGAGCATATTCAAGACCATATTCAAGGAGAGATCATTTCGAAGACATATTCAAACATCTTTGGCCAAACATATCTAAATTTGTACATTTAAACCATAAATACTATAAAAACAATCATCTTTCAAAAAAAAGAATCACCTAATAAAATCCCCATTGTTTTTTGATTGAATTTGAGCAGAGTTGTTCTTTGACGCGTTTGTTAACGACTTCTACCTGTAAAACAAATCATTAGTTGGAAACAAAATTATGTAAATGATAAAAAAAAGGATAAGAACAGATAAGAAGGGATAAGAAAGGATAAGAAGGGATAAGAAAGGATAAATAAACGATAAGAAAGGATAAGAAAGGATAAGAAGGGATAAGAACGGATAAGAAAGGATAAGAAAGGATAAATAAACGATAAGAAACGATAAGAAACGATAAGAAAGGATAAAGAAATAAAAAAGATAAAGAAACAAAGAAATTTTGACAAAAAATGAAAAAAAAATTTTTTTTGTTTTATCATTTTACGTCTTTTTTTTAATGGTTACGGTAGTTTACCCACACTTCAGAAAGTTGAAAAACGGGGATTTTACATTCAAAATGCCTCAACTTTTCATAGATTCACCCAATTGATCTCTTTTTTGTTTCAAAATGTGCACAAGAGGGTTGAGCATAAAATCTCGTATAGAAAGCTCAGTAAAATTTTCTTTTCCTCAAGAAAAGAGGCAATTTGTAGAGGCAGCTAGTAAAAGAAGCAATTTGGCGTGCATTTTTTAATAAAAATAGGGGTTTTTATAGAAAAATAGCGTTTTTATAGAAAAATAGCGACTTTTCTCGAATCAAATAGCACTTAGATAAGCAAATTTAACGGTAATCGCTTTTTTCTTTCGGCTTATTTCGTGCGGACCCCCAATGAGGGGTGTACAGCCGCGTAGTCTAACTTTGAACTTCCCGTTCTCCACGCTGGTTTAAGCTACAGTGTGCTACATGGTGTCAAATGATAGCCCTTGAAATCTAGTATTTTTTGATACCAAAAGTGTGATTGGGAAAACTCTAGAAGCTGAGAAAAAAATGATTTTCTAAAAGATGATTTTCTGTACCCGAGATCGCGTTCTATTAGAGTATTTACAGATTTCAGATTCAAGATTGAATAGCTGATCTCATTGTGATTCGGATTTTCTTAGCTTTTTTACACAATCAGTTAAGCTTTTTATTTGAATTTGAAAGTTTTTGACTTGTCTTTTTGACCTTTTTAAGAATGTAAATGAACCAAAAGCCTTGGAAATGGCTTTTTTTGTAAATCCCGTTTTATTGAATCAAGTTCTCAAGGATTCACGAAAAGAAAAGAAGACAATTATTTGTTTATTCGATTGTTTGTTTATTTGATTGTTTGTTTATTCGGGAAGTGAAAAAGGAGAAGAAAGAAAAGCCGTGAAATTGATGCTTTTGAAAAGAGGAAAAGAGATCCTTTTCTTTTGAAAAGATCTCTTTCATTCAAAAGAGGGATTTCCGGGCAGATCTTTGGAATTTACTATATATAAAAGAGTAGTGTCTGTCTGTTTGTTTGTTTGTCTGTTTGTTTGTGTGCCTATCTGCCTGCCTGTCTGTCTGTTTGCCTGCCTGCCTGTCTGTCTGTCTGTCTGCCTGCCTGCCTGCCTGCCTGCCTGCCTGTCTGTCTGTCTGTGTGCCTGTCTGCCTGCCTGTCTGTCTGTTTGTCTGTCTGTCTGTCTGTCTGTTTGTCTGTCTGTACGGGGATTTTCTCTGCTGCGTTTTGATCAATAAAGTCAAAACTTCTAGAAATCATAGAAAACCTTAGAATATTTTGTAGTTGTGCCATTTAAAATAAGAAATTAAAAATTCAAGATTGAGTTGCACTACGGGCGGTCGAGCCTAAGCCTAAGCCTAAGCCCTAAGCCTGTGAGCCGTAGACAAGCCCACTCCTGACTGCGCAACGGCGACCCAAAACCACTGGCTAGAGAAACCCGCTGTTAACCGAGTTTTTCGTCTGGTTTCAAATAATTAAGCTTAAAGACAAAATCTTTATTAAATCCAGAAGAGATTCTTTTCGGCTTAGTCAAAAAATTTCCAGAAGATTGTGCTTGATCTCCAGTATGCTGTAGTACTTTTATCAAAATTTACAGTGATCCCAAACGATTCTAAAAGTTGAATACAGTCTCATGATCTAGCCAAAAGCTGACCCACCGTTTTCCACGTGTCCAGTGTCATCTGTCAACGGGAAGCTGGGCTTCTTTACCTGGTCAACTCGATGAAAGATGTCGTCACCTCTTCCCCCAAATCACTCATTTTGACCCAATCACATCATTTCCCTCATCCCATTCATCGATCTATTCATCCAATCGAATCCCTTCTTCTTCTTCATTGTCCCATTTCTCTTTTCCTTTCTTTTGATGGTGTCCCGCGATCGTCTTTCTTCCGCCATTTCCCTTCTTTTCATGATCGCTTCAGGTCGGTTTTCTTTTTTTGATTCGATTCTTTTCTTTGATTATTAGGCTTTCCAGAAAGTCTTTTCGTTTCCTTTTCGTACTTTTTTTTGAAAAATATTGTTATTCATCAATTAATCTATTCTAATTAATCTTTACTCTAAGGCTTGAGCATAAAATTTCGTATAGAAAGCTCAGTAAAATTTTTCTTTTTCAAGTGTTTATTGGTTTTCTCAATTTCCAATCTTTTTAATAAAGAAATTGACAAGAAAAATTAGATTTCCGGAGAGGGGATTGAACTCTTGACGTGCTTTCTCCGGGCAATTGCTCTAACCATTCAGCTATCCGATACTTTATCGGATAGCTCAACGGTTAGAGCCAAGAGAAAGAAGAAAAGAAAAGGGGAAGAAGAAAGGAAGGAAGGAAGGAAGGAAGGAAGGAAGGAAGGAAGGAAGGAAGGAAGGAATGAAGGAAAGAATGAAGGAAAGAAAGAAAGAAAGTTAATTTCGGTTCACTTTCAAGCAAATTCGTAAGTGAAAATCCGTGTTTTCGCCAAAATCTTAAAGCCTTTAAAACCCTCTACGAAGAAATTGGCTGAATAAATTTCTCTGAAAATTTGGCTATATACCAAACCTTTTGTGCTCTATCTTTTATCTATTGACACAAAGATAGGTTTCCTTAGCTGAAGTGTCTATTTTCCTAGCTAAAGTGTCTAAATTGCATCATCGAGCTGCCTTTTTGACTACCCGACTTCATGCTCTCAAAAAGAACCCATCAATAAGACATTTGTAAACCCTTTTTAATCCGTTTTATAGAAAAATAATTGATTTTTCTAATCAAATAAACCATAGGTTAATTGGTGATTTTAAACGAAAGTACGAAAAGGAACGAAAATCCGAAAAAAAATGAAATTTTCTGGACAGTCTAATAAACTCATTTTTAATTACAAATAACCAGTACTCAATCTAATAAAAGCCTTTGTTGATTTTATTTTAAAAGCCTTTATTGTTTTTAAAACCACTACCACTAATTCAGGCCTTGATGGCGATCTTGCAGTCAATCAATCTGGGAAACAATGGTGGGAAAGAGCTGTTGAAGAATTACTCTCATCTGGACATGTCAGGGATAAACTTGTGCTCATTCTTGAGTAAGTTTTTATGTATTTTACGGGAAAAATCTTATCTTTAAGCATCTTTAAGCCTCTTTAAACATCTTCTAGCATCATAAAAAAAAACTTCCATCATTATCCATCAAAAATCCCATATTTTTGCTAGAGTCGTTGTGATGGGATCGATATTTTTGTTGAGTCTCACGATGCTCGCCTCTTGTCTTCTCTTTTTTGCGCTCAAAATTCGACAACGAATTTTTGGGTAAATTTTTCGCTAGTTTAATATATTGTCAAATTTGGTATGCGAAATTTAGATTTATCAAATTTTAGTGAAAATCAAATCCTAAAAACAACGACGATTCATCGAATGGATCTTTGATGTGCTTTGGTTTTGGTTTTGGTGTAGAATAAAGATTCTCAAGTTCAACAAAGTTCAACAATTGCACAGCACAACAAAACATAAAACAGAGCTACAGGCAATTAAGCGATTACTCGATGATTGTCGCTTTGAGGCTTTGAGGTGACAAGAAATGGGGTCAAACAATGTTAATCCCCATATTGTCCATTCGAATCTCTCCACTCATACAGTATCACCAAATTTGTGCCCAATTTTATGTATGCTAAATGTTTTCTGTTATATTTTTGCTTTTATTGGTGATCAAAGATGGAACTGGTCAAATACAAGGTAGATTTCAACAAATTACTGTGTCCTGTACCTCTAGATGGCTGACCGTCACTTAATGGCAGCACAATTCAGCATTTAAAGTGTGTTTAAGGACGATATAAGGCTGTGCAGAAAGTCTTTTGCGTTTAAGGGATTGTCAACAACAAGAACACGGCTGTTGCCCCACAAAGCATCGATCCGCTCACCAGCAGTCAACTCATATTTCTGAATACTGTCACCAATATTGGGCAGCCAGGTAGCTAAATGGCAACAAGCGCTAATTCATCTGTTTAGATTAGTAAAGTAGTGAAGCTTGTGTAAAGTGAAGTCTAACTAATTTTGAAAACATTTAGGCGTTCACTCAGCCACTGATCAATTCACAATGGCCGGTCAATCACCGAGAATCACCGCGGAAATGATTCGGGAAATCGATTGGTCACAGATTGATCGAAGAACCGAAGAGGGTGAGTTATAGAGTTAGTAACTCCCTTGCCTAACATCTTTAAACTTAGCAACCCTTTTTTAAAAATGATTTGACACAAAACCAAAGACGAAATAACAAAAGCATCGCACCGATTATTTAGATTTGCGTTTTATTAGGTACTTGAAAAAGAAACTACGGGTCATAAAAATCATTATACAACGACTGTAAGTAAAGAGGATTCGGGTTGATTAGTGTTTTTAGAAACCCCAATATCTTCTCTTTTTAACGATATAAAAAGAAGTCTGCAGTGATTATTTCTGAGCGGAATATAGACGTTTCAAAAAGGTACCAAAAAACGACTTGGCGGCGGCTTAAACTTATAACAAAGGATTATTTTTTGACCAACACCTGGTCTAAATTATTGACAGATCAAGAGCTCGAACTTAATAAAAGCTATTTGTAAATTTGTATCTTATTTGTTTTAGTTAGCAAACTTTTCCATTTCATATCAGTGACAAAACATTTATTAAAAAACCGTGGAGAAATCTTGAGCTGAAATTCGGCCCCGCTAGGCCGTTTTTAGTGCCTTTTTTGGAAATTCCACTGGCCTTCCAAAACGAAGCTTCGTAAAATTCTTTATATATCGTTAGAAAGAGAAATTATTTGAGTTTTTAAAAATACTAATCAACCCAATCATCTTTACTTACAATCGTTGTATGGTAGCTTTTTTGGCCCACAGTTTCTTTTGCAAGTACCTAATAGTTAAAAGAAATTAGTTAAGCTGAATTTAAATGGCATTTGTGAATTTGTGAATGGATGGATTTAAAACAATAGAGTGGAAGGAGCCAAAAAGAAAACGAAATAAAACCGTATTAGAATTTTAAACACCAAATTATGGGCAAAAATATAAAAAGGAGGGAACGAACGAGGGAGCGAGAGCACTTTAAAAACGCGCTACAAAAACATAATAGATTTTACGAAGGAGGGAAGAAAACTTAGCGGGGCTCGGTGTAAAAGCTGGACAAAGTTTCTGATTCCCTCATGAAATGGAAAAAACAATGATTTGAGCGAGAAAAACTGTAAAAGTTAATCATTTCCCTCAAAAAGCGCTAAACTATGGCAAATCTTTGCGCTTTTTGCAAATCTTTGTGTTTAATAGCTACTTCTAGACTACTTTATGTATAAAAGAAATAAAACAGGAGGCAAACAAGAGCAAAAGCATAAAAAACAATGATTTAAGTGAGAAAAGCTGTGAAAGTTAATAATTTCCATCAAAAAGCGCCAAATTATGGCAAGTCTTTGTGCCTTTTTGCGTAATAGCTACTTCTAGACTGCTTTATGTATAAAAAATAAAACATAAACAAAAACAAGAGCAAAAGCATTAAAAAACAATGATTTGAGCGAGAAAAACTGAAAAAGTTAATAATTTCCATCAAAAGGCGCTAAATTATGGCAAATCTTTGCGCTTTTTCGCATAATAGCTACTTCTAGACCTGCTTTATGTATAAAAGAAATGAAACAGGAGGCAAACAAGAGCAAAAGCATAAAAAACAATGATTTAAGTGAGAAAAACTGAAAAAGTTAATAATTTCCATCAAAAAGCGCTAAATTATGGCAAATCTTTGTGCTTTTTTGCATAATAGCTACTTCTAGACTACTTTACGTATAAAAAAATAAAACAGAAACAAAAACAAGAGCAAAAGCATAAAAAACATGCAAAATGATGAAAGTAGTGCGAAAAATTCGGCGCGAGAACGAATCGGGAAAATGAAAATAATGGCAAAAGAGGAATTTTGTCCGGGGTACGGTAGATATCCACGCTTTAGAAAACACGCCGCGCCGTTTTCGCGTCAGTCGCTTAAAACCGCACGTCAATAGGAATTTAACTTGAATCTATCGAATAAAAAACATTCAAAATGATTTCCAGGCTTAAATTTCGTTGAAAACCCGAATTCTCATCAATTTCTAGCGAATTTTTGCTGCTTTTTGCTGCTTTTTGCTGTTGTTTTGCTGCTTTTTGCTGCTTATTGCTGCTTTTTGCTGTTGTTTTGCTGCTTTTTGCTGCTTATTGCTGCTTTTTGCTGTTTTTTTGCTGTTTTTTTGCTGCTTTTTGCTGCTTTTTGATGCTTTTTGCTGCTTTTTGCCGCTTTTTGCTGTTTTTTGGCTGCTTTTTGCTGTTTTTTGGCTGCTTTTTGCTGCTTAAAACCGTACTTTAATAGAAATCTAGCTATAATTTTATGCAACTAATTTGTTCTGAAAGTGGATTGAAAAAAAAATCCCTTAATCAGATCAAATTCAATTTTGAAATTCTTAGGTTGGTGGCATTTGTATCCATTCGGTGAGCGCTTCTTGGACGCTCAGTTATCGCATCGTCCATGTGAGTTCAGCGGAAAGAATGACTTTAAGCAGAAAGAATGACTTTTCAGGGATGGACAAACAAATCGATCTCGATTTCTTCTTCCCATATTATGGTTTTCGCTTCAATTACACTTTTGTAAATAGAATTTATCTCTAATTTATCTCTCTTTACAATAAAACTTAGCTTTTTCACGAAGGTTTCATCGCTTTTTCGAATCCATGGTTTATCCAACCACCCTACACTTTTCCTAATCCACATTGGCCAAAGAAACCAGATCCAGCGATTATCGGTGGGTTGAATGAGGGTTGAAAAGATGAGTTTACCCTACTGTACCCTTGTCTTACTGTAACTTTATCGTAGTCTTATAATTCTAACAATCAAAGGTGAACTGGCTGAGCGAAATGCTATGCAACCTATACCATTCGACGCAGAATTTGATGCTGATTCCGAATCTATATTCTGTTTTTGTTAAATGATAATCTATCAGGAGTTATAAGCGTATAAAGTTAGTAGGACTATGATTTGGGTCATTTGGGTCTTAGCGGTCACCTTGTGGCCTTCTAGCGACCTCCTTGTGGACTCGATTCCGTGCAGCTATGGCCAAGTGATGGAGTCCTTTGCTTTTTCCAAGAAGTTCTTTGTGCGCTCGCAAAATCGTATTCTATTTGGCGTATCGCTTTCCATATATGAAGCCATTAGGTAATGTTGATCAATCGACATGATCACTGGCCAAGTTTGATCCGCAAGGAGGCCGCTAAGACCCAAATGACCACATTTTCTAACCCAAACGACCCAAACGACCACTAACAAAACTTTAGACACTTAGAACTCCCGACAGATTGTCATTTAGCAAAAAGGGGATATATATTCGGAATCAGCATCAAATTTTGCGTCGAATGGTATGGGTCGGATAGCACTTGGCTGGCATTTGACCAGTTGTTCAGCCAGTGGACCTTCCAGTATGAGTTACAGGGTAATTGCAGTACCCTAGAACTGTACCCTGAATGTCATTAAAGCCTTACAGGGTAACTATTAGGTTGATGCAAAAGTCTTTTTCATTTTTTTCGTACTTCCGTTAAAAAGTAACAAATGCACCAATTGAACAACGGTTTATTGCATTCGAAAGGCCAATTATTTTTCTGCAAAATGACATTAAAACGAGTTTAAAATGTCTTATGTCTAGATTTTTATGAAAAACCCGTTTTCACTCTCGAATTTGCTTGAAAGTGAACCCAAATTGACTTAAAAAGATGGGAAATTGAACAATAAACACTTTTCATTTAGAGCAAACCATAGGTTAATTGATGACTTTGCTATTTTTCAAAAGAAGTACGAAAAAAATGAAAAAGACTTTTGCATCAACCTAATACAATACTCCTAAATATCTTTAAAGCCTTTCAGAGTACCCTTGAACTGTCCCTTTCCTCATCTTCCAGTTTCATTAATTTAGCTGCTTTTATGGCTGATCAACAAATGCAACACGTTGGCGACACAAGGATTTCAAATGTTTGGTATCGTATTTTAGAGAGGTAAGAGGCAAATCTTCTTTTTTAGATATTTCCTTATCAAGGCTAAATAGGCTAAATTAGATAACAAATAACCTTTTCAGACCGTCGAATCTCATTGGATATAACAATTTGCAAACGGATCTTCGTCCACGAGATATGGAACCACCCGGAGGGATCAGTCAACCACAAGGAGTGTTCAGCTATAAGGATCCAAGGTAATCAAGAAATACAGCTTTACAAAAGCCGCCATGGACTGGCTAAGAGTCGCTTATGCTAATCGGAAGTTAGTCGAGAGCAAGGTTCAATCCAGCTGGCTAGATTAGTAGCTTTTTTAGCTCAGGCTCGAGCTCAGGCTCGAGCTCAGGCTCAGGCTCAGGCTCTAAGCCTAAGCCTAAGCCTGAGCCAATCCAGCTAACTTTTTTCATAGCCAGTCGGCTGAGCTGAGCTTTTCTTTTCTACATTTAAGCCTAAGAGATTGTGCTTTTGTTTGTGCATTATTTGTTTGAAAGGGATCTAATCTATAGATCAAAAAGGGATCTAATCTATAGATATTACCGTACTTATCGAGGCCGTCAGCTGAAAACGGAAGAGGGACGATTGGAGGATCCGGAAATGCTTGATCAAATTACACAGTTTGTTTAGTTGTTACTATCAAATTACATGTATCACAGGAGATTTAGCTAAAACTAAAGAAACTAAAACTAAAGCGCTGGTTCGTTGCAGACGATTTAGCTAAAGTAAAGCTAAAACTTTAAGCAGTAAAGCAAGCAGTAAAGCAAGCAGTAAAGCTAAGTAGTAAAGCTAAGTAGTAAAGCTAAGCAGCAAAGCTAAGCAGTAAAGCTAAGCAGCAAAGCTAAGCAGCAAAGCTAAGCAGTAAAGCTAAGCAGCAAAGCTAAGCAGCAAAGCTAAGCAGTAAAGCTAAGCAGTAAAGCTAAGCAGTAAAGCTCTAAGCAGTAAAGCTCTAAGCAGTAATCTTAGTGTAAAAGAATTTTTCATAGCTTATTTTCAGTGACATCCGTCACTCAATGGTTGGCGCAAGAGGATGGAAAGCCGACTATGCGATGATTGGTTTGTTTCAGAGTTTTAACATTTAAAAATCACTTGCCATTAAAAAATGAAGTAATAAGGGCATTTCAACTAGGTCTAGTGGCCAAATGGCATAGCTAGTCGATGCAGAATTTTACGCTGAATCCGAATCTGGTTTCTGTTTCTATTTTGGAGCACTCTATCAAAAGTTATAAGCTTGCAAAGTTTTGAATTTGATAGGATTTGATAGGATTTGATAGGGTGTAGGGTTTAAAAACATCGAGCTTATCAGCAAGTTTATAAGCTGATTTCCCAGCGGCTTCAGAAAGCAGTGGTAGCCGAATGGCGATGGGTTAGAAGCTTTGGACTGGAACTTGAGGCAAAGCTCAAATTCCAGTCTCTAGTTCCACTCCTCCGTCGGCCTTTTGTGCCTTTCTGCCTGTGCCTATACACTAGAAAAGTTGTGTTTACGAGTTTAAAGTAAATTTCAGTAACCTGGGAACGAATGAGCTATGGTGGAGCGCCAAAAGTCACTCGACTTGATCAATACGAACAAGCGAAACGCTGGGTTTGAAGAAATCAATGATTATCACATTTCTTTCCAGCAAAACACGTATCAATTGGTAATTGCAACGGATGAGATTCGATCCTATGTCATGCTCAATTATGCACATATCAATTGGACATCGAGTACAATGTCTGGGAGTTTGACGAGAGGAAGAGGAGGGAAACAGAGTGCGCTGGTTCGTTGCAGACTTCAGACTCGTTGCAGACGTTGCAGACTTGTTGCAGACGTCGTTGCAGACGTTGCAAACGTTGCAGACTCGTTGCAGAGTCGTTGCAAACGTTACAGACGTTGCAGACTCGTTGCAGACGTTCCAGACTCGTTGCAGACGTTGCAGACGTTTCAGACTAGTTGCAAACGTTCCAGACTCGTTGCAGACTCGTTGCAGACGTTCCAGACTCGTTGCAGACGTTGCAGACTCGTTGCAAACGTTGTAGACCCATGGCAAACGTTGCAGACTCCAGACTCGACATTGTAGACTTGCCAGCAAATAGGGAAAGAAATAAGAAAAAAAAATAAGAAAACGAATAAGGAGCAAATATCTCATGGCCGGAGTCGAACCCGCGACCCCGAGGCACCCTTCCGCTTCGTAACTGAACGCACTACCACTAGACCACCGGGACGCTCCCCCGGCCTCCTAACTAGCCGCTAAATCATTGCAAAGAGACCCGGAGAGCCCAAAGACTCCAAATCTTACCAAAACTTTACCAAATCCTACCTACTTTTAAACACTATAACTATCGCAATCTTAAAGCTTTAAAGCTGAATTTTTAATATGTTCTTCCCCAACATCGATTCTATCTATCCACCAATTTTGGGGGCAATCAGCAATAAATATCTATGGTTTCCTTGTCAGCAACTGTCAGCGATCAGGGTGTTCAGTATTTACGATTTCTTTTTGATAGCTTAGCTATCAAAATCCAATGCTAATATGTTAAATGTTATTTAAAATATTAAAGCCCTTAATCTTAGCTACATTTCTCTTTTCAAATTTTGTCGTTTGGAGCTATACAACTCATTTTACAAGCTCCGGAATGAGTTGAAAGCTACTTGAAAGCTATTTTTCGTTCTCTGCCATTTTTCTTCATAGAAAACTTGGAAAACTTAGTTTTTTAAAGTACAGTACAGTACAGTACAGTACAGTTTTTAAAGCTGATTCTCTGGGATCATTTTTGTATGATATTATTGTAGATTTTAGTCGATTACGATAGGTTTAACGACGACCAGAGCTGCTGAGTTTTATGACGACTCTTAGAAGTCGACTCTTAGAAAGCCATACTTCCGTACTATAGGATCTTTAGCTAGAGCAATAAAGTGATCAATTTAAAGCTTTCTTTAACCATTCAAAGCTTTCTTAACAATTTACAGCTATCAATATCAACTCAAAGATAATTTCAGGTTGGTTTCAATGGGGGAAACGGTACTGGATGGTATGAAATGCCATTTTCTGCTGATGGAGATTCATATAAATTGGTAGCTTTTATCGTAAAAAGATTTTAATTTTGAAATCCCAATAAAACGATTAAACTCTTAAACTCTCCGAAATGTCAGGTCCGTTTCGGCAGCTCTCAGATTGCTGGTAGATGGCTGGCGCGTGTTGATGAGTACATTCAGTACGGTGGATGCAATAATGATTCAAGAGGTTTGTCCAGGTGATCAGGAAGCATCCGGGCAAAGCTTTTTGGTGATCAGGAAGCATCAGGGCAAAGCTTTTTGACTAGATCTTCAGATGGACTACATAAAAATACCGGCTCTTGCGTTATTTTGGGGTTTTTTTGAAAGAATCCGGGTATTTTGAAAGAATCCGGGATTTTAAACGGGTCGTCACACTTTGAAGGCCTATAACTTTGTCTAACCAAGGCTCACAGGCACAGGATCTAGATCACAGGGTATCACAGGCTCACAGGCACAGGATCAAGATCTTCCCATGCTTTCTTGAGCGCTTTCAATACGGTTCCAATAAGGTTCCAATACGCTTCCTATTTTGATCTAATACGGTTCCAATACGGTTCCAATACAGCTCCTATTTTGATCTAATACGGTTCCAATACAGTTCCAATAAGGTTCCAATACGGTTCCAATACGGTTCCAATACGGTTCCAATACGCTTCCTATTTTGACCTAATACGGTTCCAATACGGTTCCAATACGGTTCCAATACGATTCCAATAAGGTTCCAATACGGTTCCTATTTTGATCTAATACGGTTCCAATACAGTTCCAATAAGGTTCCAATACGGTTCCAATACGGTTCCAATACGCTTCCTATTTTGATCTAATACGGTTCCAATACGGTTCCTATTTTGATCTAATACGGTTCCAATACAGTTCCAATACGGCTCCAATACGGTTTGAATACGGTTCCAATACGCTTCCTATTTTGATCTAATACGGTTCCAATACGGTTCCAATACGGTTCCAATACGGTTCCAATACGCTTCCTATTTTCAAAGAATAAACCATCCAATGGGGTTTGCGCCTCCAAAAATGATCAAAATATTAGATTCTAAAGGCTTTAAATCTAAATTTAAAATTTAAATGGTTTCTTTAAGTTTTAAGAGTTAAAAGAAGCAACTCATCAAAATCAAACCTCTTCTCTTTTTTGCAAAAACACAAAGCGCAGAGATTTCAAATAAAATCACATATTTTAAACTCTAAATATTCAGATTGAATGGCAAATTTTTATGTAAAATAATTTTTGCCATCAGATGTTTCTAAAAGATTTTCGAGAACATTTTCGAGAACAGATTTTTGAGAACAGATTTTCGAGAACAGATTTTCGAGAACAATCATAATTTTTACAAGAAAAATAGTAGACTTAGCAGAATTTAGTAAAAAATAACAAAAATAACAAAAATAACAAAAATAACAAAAATAACAAAAATAACAAATAATATCGGTTAATCGAGCTGCTTCTTTCAACTTTTAAAACTCATTGATTTGAAATTCAGGATCGTTGAAACTCTCGCAAGAGTACGGAAACATGTTGGGGGGATTCGCGTTGAATGTGAGCGGGCCGTGTTTTCGGTTGACTGATGTGCCAAAGCTGCAATTCGATGAGTTGACTGTGGATTGTGAGAGGGTACGGTAGAGAAGTGACGGCCAATTGAGTGGTGAATTGAATGGTCAATTGAGTGGTGAATTGAATGGTCAATTGAGTGGTGAATTGAATGGTCAATTGAGTGGTCAATTGAATCTAATTGAATGACCAATTGAATGACCAATTGAATGGGCAATTGAATGGTCAATTGAATGGTCAATTGAACTTGTACCACTGTAATTGCTGAAGTCTCCCAGCTACAGCCGTTCACCAAGCAGTAGATACACGGCCGAGAATGGTGTCAAGACGAGTTTGGGTGACTAAAGAGATTCTAGAGACTCTAGAGATTTCTGTGCTTCATAATATCGACTAAAATTTCTGTGCTTTCAGATCGACATGATTTTCGTTCGTTGTGTAATCCCAGTGAATCGGGTTTTCCGAACAGGCCTTGTCGATTTGCGACTTTCTGTCGACGGAGGCAAGAATTACGCGTGGTGGACAAAATTCTACGTTTGTGAGTCGCTTTGAAATGCAAATATTGTAGAAAAACTTGGCTTTACGGCAAATTTTAGGCTCAGGCTTAGGCTTAGGCTTCGGCTTAGAGAAAAGGTTAAAAAAAGACAAAACAAACGTTTTGCAGTACAACCCGGTCTCGCGCAACGTCGAGTCAACCTTATCAACGATGTGAGACAGGTATTTCCATTCCATAAACAAAGCTCTGACTTCTGAATTGAATAGCTAGGGAATAAAGAACGAATTGACAAGAAAAAGTCGATTTTTGGAGAGGGGATTTTCGTCGTTGATAAATTTTCGTTGATAAATCTTTGTAGATCTCAGTTGCAGGCTTCCATCGATCTTTCGCTTTCCGGTCATCTGAGCTCTAATCACTCAGCTATCCGATATCTTAACTTACCAAGAGAAAGAGGGAAAGTCAAGGGGGAAGGGGGAAGGAAGCAAGAAAGATAGAAAGAAAGAAGGGCAGAAAGCAGTAAGGAAGAAAGGAAGGAAGAAAGAAAGAAAGAAAGAAAGAAGGAAATATCTGGGCCTTCTGGATTGAATAACTTAATCTACTATATATAAAAGAGAAGCGTCCGTCTGTCTGTCTGTCCGTTCGTCCGTCACACTCTGGATCTCGGCTCCACATGAACCGATTTCGACAAACTTTTTTTTGATCGATAGGGAATTAAAAAAGAATAGGTACATGCTTGTGATCAAAACAAGTTTTTCATCAAAAACCCGTCAAAAATCAGAAAAACTTTAAACCACTTAGCTTAGGGATCCTTTTTGCCTACTGCGGCCTTTGAATTGGTCTTCTGCGGCCTTTGAATTGGTCTTCTGCGGCCTTTGAATTGGCCTTCTGTGGCTTTTGAATTGGCCTTCTGCGGCCTTTGAATTGGCCTACTGCGGCCTTTGAACTTCAACTCCATGCCTGAGCGTGGTTGAGGTGGTTAGCATCCCGTTTACAAAACTGCTCTAAGGGAGTGTCGAGTTCGATTCCCGTTTGTTCCAAACTTTTTCTTTTAGACTTTTTCAAGCATGGAGTTGAAGTATTCAAATTTGAGTTGTCTCATGGTGAAGTTATTGTTATTGTTATTGCTACAGGGATCTCAGAAGAGTGGAGGAGGAGGCGCGAGTGACGTTAGTCACGCCAAGCCCTCTTTAACTCAAGAGATCAACACGTTAGTCTCAAAACATGTAGCCTGAAAACTTTCTTCGGCTACATAGATAGCTGTAGCATAGATAGCTGTAACATAGCTAGCTTTAACAATTCTCGTAATATTCAATTTCCCAGCCTCACAACAATTGGCACGCATGGGAGGCCGAGAATTTGACAGTGCATTGGGAATGGGAGAATATAACGAGTAATCCGAATACACAGGTAGAAGAATGATAAAGAAAAGAGATAGAATTGATTATAGAAGAGTTTATAGAATCGTTTGTCTAGATAAAAGAACTTTAGCTTTTATAAGATTTCTTTTAAAAGACTAAAGCTTTAAAATGCTTTAAAATGCTTTAAAAGGCTTTAAAAGGCTTTAAAATGCTTTAAAATGCTTTAAAAGGCTTTAAAATGCTTTAAAGGGCTTTAAAAGGCTTTAAAATGCTTTAAAGGGCTTTAAAAGGCTTTAAAATGCTTTAAAATGCTTTAAAAGGCTTTAAAAGGCTTTAAAATGCTTTAAAATGCTTTAAAAGGCTTTAAAATGCTTTAAAGGGCTTTAAAAGGCTTTAAAATGCTTTAAAATGCTTTAAAAGGCTTTTTAGGTGGACATTGCTCTTTATGGTTATTGGGAGGACGTTGAAGGGCACAGCTTTAAACAGGTAAAGTAGATGAAAGTAGATGAAAGTAGATGAAAGGATATAAAAGTAGACTCAGATCTAGCTCTATTTTCTAGCTCAGATCTAGTTCAGGTCTAGATTAAGACACAGATCTAGGTCTCTTTTCTATGAGATCTAGATCTAATCTATGAGATCTAGATCTATGAGATTTTTAGATCGGTTACATAGCTCGTCGACATCCAAACAATGGAGCTTACACATTCACCCCACGCACAATGCAAACTGATTTCGAAGCTGATATCGATGCGTGGAGGTGAGAAAGGAAAAGAAAAAGAGAAAAGAAAAAGAGAAAAGATATTGCTAATATTAAAAGATTTAACAAAAACATTAATCCAATCACAGTTTTGATAATTTTTATGGATAAAACATCAAGAAAATATGGGATTTTAATGAATAAAACAGTTTTTTATCAGCTTTTTAGCAGCTTAAAGATGATGGTTAAGTGAAATACATTGAAAAAGTTATTTTACAAATTTCCCTGACAGCTCTGAGATTTCCAGATGAGAGTAATTCTTCAACAGCTCTTTCCCAACAGCTCCTGGCTATAGTGCTAGCCTGGGTTGAACCTGGTTCAGATCAATGATTGGGTTAGGCTCAGGCAGTTGACTGTTGAGCAGTTGACTGTTGAGCAGTTGACTGTTGAGCAGTTGACTGTTGAGCAGTTGACTGTTGAGCAGTTGACTGTTGAGCAGTTGACTGTTGAGCAGTTGACTGTTGAGCAGTTGACTGTTGAGCAGTTGACTGTTGAGCAGTTGACCCAGAGCAGTTGACCCAGAGCAGGTGACCCAGAGCAGGTGACTGTAAAGGTTGAAGCTTGTTCTAGACCTGGACAAAGTCTGTGACTTTAAAACCCCCTTAAAGCCTTAACGACTTTAAAACCCGGTTAACACATTCTTAACTCGAGTCAGAGTCAAATAAATCCATCTTTTTCTTTGTCCATCATCACCTCACTTTCAGATTCTACCGTGGCGGTGTCGTTCAAGTTCGTGTCGCTGACATGATACTCGAGGATCGGGGAGATATGTGAGCACATACAACGATTTTGAAACCTTTTATCTTTCTCTTTACCTAGAAAAGTTCTTTCACAAAGAGTTTTACGTTACTAGTTTTGTTCAATACTTAGCTATCTTAACGGCTACTTATCTTAACGGCTACTTATCTTAACGGCTACTTATCTTAACGTATTCTAAAATCCATTAACTATTTTCAGTATGCATTGGTCCGAGCCAATCCCCTTTGGATGGTTCTTTCATAAACGATGGGAATACGAATGGGGACGGGAATGGCCGTTGAGGCTTTGTCAGGTAGAATGATAGATCTGAATCTGGATATAACTTGAATTTAGGAATGGTTTGATTGGGACGGTCGACGAGAGAATTTCATTATGGAGCTAGAGCCGAATGGTGGGGATTGTAAAAGTTAACCGGTTAGGCTTGGATTAGCCAGGGCAGGCCAGGCTAGGGTCAGACCAAGGCCAGGCCAGGCTAGGGTTAGACCAAGGCCAAGCCTGGCTAAGGTTAGACCAAGGTCAAGCCTGGCTAGCATTAGACCAAGGTCAAGCCTGGCTAGGGTTAGACCAAGGCCAAGCCTGGCTAGGGTTAGACCAAGGCCAGGCCTAGCTAGGGTTAGACCAAGGCCAGGCCAGGCTAGGGTTAGACCAAGGCCAGGCCTAGCTAGGGTTAGACCAAGGCCAGGCCAGGCTAGGGTTAGACCAAGGCCAGGCCTAGCTAGGGTTAGACCAAGGCCAGGCCTAGCTAGGGTTAGACCAAGGCCAGGCCAGGCTAGGGTTAGACCAAGGCCAGGCCAGGCTAGGGTTAGACCAAGGCCAGGCCTAGCTAGGGTTAGACCAAGGCCAAGCCTGGCTAGGGTTAGACCAAGGCCAAGCCTGGCTTTGTTCTGACACTGGTACAATTTCAGTGCCTTGTCCATGCACTCTCTCACAAGCTCAACTCGATTTCGGTCGCTTTACGGCTCATCCAGAATGTGATATGAGTGGCGATCACTCTTGTACGAGAACGCAAGGAGCTTTGCACTGTGTGATTAGTAGTGCGGCTGTGTAAGTTGAACTCGAAGTTCGGTAGTTATTCAGTAAACTGAGCCTGGGTTCACCAATTGCTAAATTGCTATTTAGCAAAGCTGCTAAATATCAAATTGCTATCGATTTTCAAAGATAAATTGCTAAACTCGATGCTAAACTGCTAACTCCTTTTGGCAAAATACTAGATAAATACTAATTTTTAAATGCTAGATAGTAAATGGTCACTAATTTGGTAAACCCAGGCCCTGCTTTGGCTGTTTTCCATTAAAGCTCTATAGCTGGACTGGCGCTGGTCAAATGTGCTGCTACGACTACGAGGGATGGCTGATGTTCAGGTGAATCAGTGCCATATTCTTCAATTTCGAACTAATAGTTAATTAGTTAATAGCACTTTGTCTAGCCCGTCTAAACGACCGCTTTCTGGCCCATTTCTGACCCATTTCTGGCCCATTCTTGCATTTCACGAGAAAACTCGCGTTTTCTTTTTTAAACAGCTCATTTTCACAGCAAGGACAGCTCATTTTCAGTGACGATTTCGAGTTCAACGATCAATATCTTCGCTTTTATTCGGCTGGAGTGCCATACAGGTTTGAAATTCGAAGAAATTCGAAGCAATTCGAAGAACAATCGATAATCTTCTACCACAGAGCTCATCCATTTGGTTCATATCCATATAAACGTCCTCCATATGTACCAACAATGTCCAATTTCTACAATGATCTCTTACCGTATGATTTCTGTTGCAAGGTTTGCTTGATTTACTAGCTACTAGCACTAGGAATAGTTCTTGACTTACTAGCAATACTAGCACTAGCAATACTGCTCGATTTACTAGCAATACTAGTACTAGCAATACTGCTTGATTTACTAGCGATACTGCTTGATTTACTAGCTACTAGCACTAGCAATACTAGCAATACTAATTCCCGTTTTTTACAAACATTTAATTTAATCAGAATTTAATTAACCTTCTTGAGCTGTTCAACGTCAACCAACTCTTCTTCTCAGCTCTAATATTTAGAAATAAACAATATTCCACCAGCAAGACAACAGCAAGACGTCACTTTGTGCCCATGGCTTTGAAATTGGAATTGGCATTTGACCCTTGTTGAGCCATTGTCTTTTTTGAGAAGTGTTATCTAAGTGAATCCATTGTCATCGTCAAGATATTCTCGAAAGAGTGGCTTCTTTTCGACTTAAGAAGCTGATCGACTTAAGGAGAAGACTTAAGAAGCTGATTGACTTAAGGAGACGACTTAAGAAGCTGATTGACTTAAGAAGCTGATCGACTTAGGGAGACGACTTAAGAAGACGACTTAAGAAGCCATAGCGAGAAGGATATGGCTGATCGACTTGAGAAGCAGGATATGGAAAGCTTCTTCTCAACTTGAGGAGCAAGGTCTGGCTGATTGAAACGCGTGCCCCTAGATTCTCGGTGCTCAATTCATGTGAAACCGATCCTCTATTACGATTGGTCTTTCTGATTTCCAAATGGCGAACAATTGTTGATTGATCAGATTGAAGTTGTTTGGCTCGTGTTGGCTCGTTGAAGGGCTTAGGCTTAGCTTAGGCTTAGCTTAGGCTTAGCTTAGGCTTAGCTTAGGCTTAGCTTAGGCTTAGCTTAGGCTTAGCTTAGGCTTAGCTAGACTCAGGCTTAGGCTTAGGCTTAGCTTAGGCTTAGCTTAGCTTAGGCTTGCAGCTTAGGCCTAGCTTAGGCTTAGCTTAGAGCTTAGGCCGCTAGGCCTAGCTAGGCTTAGCTTAGGCTGGCTTAGCCTAGCTTAGGCTTAGCCTAGCTCGGGCTTAGCTTGGGCTTGGCTTAGGCTTAGCCAGGCCTAGCCTGGGCCGCTAGGCCGCCAGCCAGCTTGCTGCTTCTGCTTAGGCCTGGCCAGGCCAGCTTAGGCTAGCCAGGCCCTTAGGCTTAGCTTGGGCCTGCTAGGCTTAGCTTAGCAGCTTAGGCTTGGCTTAGCTTAGCTTAGGCTCAGGCTTAGCTTAGGCTTAGCTTAGGCTTAGCTTAGGCTTAGCTTAGGCTTAGCTTAGGCTTAGCTTAGGCTTAGCTTAGGCTTAGCTTAGGCTTAGCTTAGGCTTAGCTTAGGCTTAGCTTAGGCTTAGCTTAGGCTTAGTCTCTCGTGTTGTTTTCATTGGATCGGCTTAAAAATCTGTTTGAATTAGCATTTAAGCCTTTAAGCCTTTAATCATTTAAGCATTCAAGCATTCAAGCATTATTTAGCATAAATTTAGAATTTAAAATTGAAATTAGCCTTCAATTGAAACTTTTCAGTGGGCTGGTCACTGTGAATTCTTCTTTTGGCGTCGACAAACGTCGACTTGTCAAGAATATCGACCGCCTGTCATTGGTAGTTATTTCGATAGCATATATCTTTCTATTGTACGCCAGAAAACTCGTGTTTACGAGCACAAAGTGCAGATTTATCGTCAGATGGCAACTCGTTTTCAGGTTACATCTACGGCGAGAATCATTTCACAACCTATGACGGCACTCGTTTTTCTTTCCACGGCAAAGGGTACTATGTTTTGAGGTAAATGTGGAAAAAGATAAATAGATATAGATGTACAAAGATCTCTATATAAATCTAATTGTAATCTCTATGAATCTCTATGAAATCTCTATAGAATCTCTATGAAATCTCTATGAGTCTCTATAATCCCTAAAAAGTGAGCTCTTTAGCATGATGAAATCCCCGCGACACGATTTAATGATACAAGGACGAATGGAGCAGCCGGCGGATACAATTTGTTAGTCGAAAATGTTAAAATAAAGATTTTAGATAGTGAATGGATTACTGTAGGTTTAGAAAGAGGAAATGGTTTATTGTGCATTCGATCTGTTACTGGATTACTGTGGATTGCATTCTATTGATTCTTTTATAGGGGAAGAACCAGTGAAAGCTTCAATTCTGACTGGGATCGCTGCTAGAGATAATGGCTCATCGGTTGTGCAAGTTTTCGCACGCAAAGATTTTAGAAGGTCGCATTTTCTGTACAGGATTTTCTGCTAAGTATACTGTACTTTGTACTGTACTAAGTAAACTTTACTGTACCTTGTACTGTACTAAGTAAACGGTACTGTACTTTGTACTGTACTAAGTAAACGGTACTGTACTTTGTACTGTACTAAGTAAACGGTACTGTACTTTGTACTGTACTAAGTAAACGGTACTGTACTAAGTAAACGGTACTGTACTTTGTACTGTACTAAGTAAACTGTACTGTACTTTGTACTGTACTAAGTAAGCGGTACTGTACTTTGTACTGTACTAAGTAAACTGTACTGTACTAGGTAAACGGTACTGAACTAAGTAAGCCGTACTGTACTAAGTAAACGGTACTGTACTTTGTACTGTACTAAGTAAACTGTACTGTACTTTGTACTGTACTAAGTAAACTGTACTGTACTAGGTAAACGGTACTGAACTAAGTAAGCCGTACTGTACTAAGCAAACTGTACTGTACTTTGTACTGTACTAAGTAAACGGTACTGTACTTTGTACTGTACTAAGTAAACTGTACTGTACTAGGTAAACGGTACTGAACTAAGTAAGCCGTACTGTACTAAGTAAACGGTACTGTACTTTGTACTGTACTAAGCAAACTGTACTGTACCTTGTAATGTACTAAGTAAACTGTACTGTACTAGGTAAACTGTACTGTACTTTTTCAACTCACCGTAACTCCAGATGGCGCTACAAAACCGATGTCTACGTGGATGGAGTGCGGATATTTTTCGACATGCCTTGGCAAAAGATACACACTTTTCAAGGTAGGGATTGGGTATTGGAGCAGGATGAGTAAGAAAAGGAAGTCTGAGTCTCGCTTTGAGTCAGGCATCATTGTAAGCCAGCATAAGCCATCATAAGCATCAACCAACATAAGCATAAGCCATCATAAGCATAAGCCAATGAACTTATACCAGACCTGAGCCTGATGGAGCTTGGTCTTGATCTGACTAGCCTATCACCTCCAGCTATCATCTTCAGCTATCATCTTCAGCCTATCATCTTCAGTCAATCATTCTAGGTGTAACCGTGCGTGTCCCTCCTCGTAACATGAATCAATCGGAGATCGAGATCATGTTCGCGACGGGAGTTGGATTGAAAATTGAGGAGGCGAGGGGATTGTTGAATATAATCGTCGCGTTGCCCGCTTCGTACAATCAGACGTCAAAGGTACGCAATGTGATCGATTTTTAAACGTTTAACCACAGATGGCCTGGCATCCAACCGAAACCCCGTCTTTGTTGTCAATATTTGATGAAACGACGACACAGTGGATCGATCCGGCTCTCTTTTCACCGTATGGCGCTTGCGCATACACGTATCGAACTGTTGGATTGCTTGGTGGGTGTACTATACTACTGCTTTACTGAATCACTGTATTACTATAGTACATCCTCCTCTTCCTCCTCCTCCTCCTCCTCTTCCTCCTCCTCCTCCCCCTCCTCCTCTTTCTCCTCCTCCCTCCCCCCCTCCCTCCTTCTCCTCCCCCCCCTCTTCCTCCCCTCCTCCCTCCTCCTCTTCCTCCTCCCTCCTCCCTCCCTCCCCTCCTCCCTCCTCCTCTCCCTCCCCTCCTCCTCCTCTCTCCCCCTCCCTCTTCCCCTCTTCCCCCCTCCTCTCTCCTCCTCCTCCTCCTCCTCCTCCTCCCTCCTCCCCCCCCTCTTCCTCCTCCTCCTCCCCCTCCCCTCCTCCTTCTCCCCCCCCTCCCTCCCTCCTCCTTCCTCCTCCTTCTCTTCCTCCCTCCCTCCTTCTCCCCCCTCCCTCCTCCCCTCCTCCTCCCTCCTCCTCCTCCTCCTCTCTCCCTCTTCCTCCTCCTCTTCCTCTTCCTCTTCCTCCTCCTCTTCCTCCTCTCTTCCTCCTCCTCCTCCTCCTCCTCCTCCCCCTCCTCCTCCTCCTCCTCCTCCCCCCTCCCTCCTCCCTTCCTCCCTCTTCCCTCCTCCTCCTCCTCTTCCTCCCTCTTCCTCCCTCCCCCTCCGTTATCCGTTACCCAGATGAGATCCGAATTGAATCAGATAGTCCTTGAGTGCACAAACCTGCTTCTAGTGTAGTTTGTATTCATTTGTAAATGCACTTTTTCTTGGGCGCTCATTCCTTGCTCTTCATTGTCGGCTGAAAGAAAATGAAAGAGTTGGGAAGTGTTTACATTTTGAGCAGAAACAGAAGCATGTAAGCCTAAGCATGTAACAGAAGCAATACTACTAAGCCGTGCTTGAACCGAATCTTATAAAACTCAGGTACCTACAATCAAAACCCGAACGACGATTTCACAACGCCCGAATGCGGGATTTTGCACTCAGCCTCAAATCAGCGACAACTCTTTTATGAGTTCGGAGAGAGATGTGAGTTTAATTATGGGGAGATTATGGGGAGTTTATGGAGAGATTATGGAGAGATTTTCTCGTTTTCTCGTTTTCTCGTTAATCGCTTCATCATAAAACTCAAGTCTGTGCTTTCAAATAGCTTGTAGGGAAAAAAAGGACTATTTGGCATTGTGCTGGATATGGAATCAGTAGAGTTGAGTGATGAAATCGATCAAAAAAAAATCAAATCGATCAAAATCAGAAAATCGTTTTTCAACAAGAAACCCCATACCTTTTTCTTTAAAGAATAGCATTTGAGGCTTCATTTATAATATAAATGAAGCCTCAAAAACACATGCAACTGATCTTAAATAAGAAATTTGTTGTTAACGTGAAGAAGAGATTTCTAGATTGATTTCTTTTTTTTTTCAGTTATTTTAAGCGTTCCATTTTAGCGCAAAAACAGTCAAAATGTGTTTTAAAAAAAGGTTTAAAAGGTTTAAAAGGTTTAAAAGCTTAAAAGCTTAAAAGCCTAAAAGCTTAAAATCTGAAAAGCTGAACAAATTCTATAAATGAACATTTAAACTCCATTAACATTAACTTAAACAATTTCCAGGGCGTCTTGATCTTCTCCCAAACATCGGCTCTCTTTTTCAACCTGAACATCGTCCACTCTATGATCCATTGTCATTTGCTGGTAAAGGAATCTAATTCTCTTAACTTATTAGAAATCTAGAATGCGAAACTAGAATGAGAATATAGAATGCGAAACTAGAATCCAGAATTTTCCCATTCAGATCCTTTCTACGAGCCGGTTTTCGATCCGTGGCTTCAATCAAATTACTCGCATTTTGAGAGTCTCGTCTTTAGTCGAGATGAAGTTCGGGTGAGCTGAAATGTTCTTGAGCTGAAGAGTTCTTGAGAATCCTTTTGATCTTCAAGGATCTTCAAGCTATGATACTTTTGTGATTAAATCTACTGAAACCTGTTGAAACCTGCTGAAACTTCTGATCACTTTCTATAAGGGATTACTTTGTAAACGTTGTTCACTGGAGGGTTCAATAGAGAGTTCAATAGAGTTCAATAGAGTTCAATAGAGTTCAATGAAGAGTTCAACTGAAGGTTTTCGAGATTGAGAACGATTGACGGCATTTGTTTTGTTGTATTTCTTAGCGGCATCCGCTCGGCGCTTGCGGAAAGCGAATGCCTAAGCCTAAGCCTAAGCCTAAGTCCAAGTCCAAGCCTAAGCCTAAGTCCAAGTCCAAGCCTAAGTCCAAGCCTAAGTCCAAGCCTAAGTCCAAGCCTAAGCCTAAGCCTAAGCCTAAGTCCAAGCCTAAGTCCAAGCCTAAGTCCAAGCCTAAGTCCAAGCCTAAGTCCAAGCCTAAGTCCAAGCCTAAGTCCAAGCCTAAGTCCAAGCCTAAGCCTAAGCCTAAGCCTAAGTCCAAGCCTAAGTCCAAGCCTAAGTCCAAGCCTAAGTCCAAGCCTAAGTCCAAGCCTAAGCCTAAGCCTAAGCCTAAGTCCAAGCCTAAGTCCAAGCCTAAGTCCAAGCCTAAGTCCAAGCCTAAGTCCAAGCCTAAGTCCAAGCCTAAGTCCAAGCCTAAGCCTAAGCCTAAGCCTAAGTCCAAGCCTAAGTCCAAGCCTAAGTCCAAGCCTAAGTCCAAGCCTAAGTCCAAGCCTAAGCCTAAGCCTAAGCCTAAGTCCAAGCCTAAGTCCAAGCCTAAGTCCAAGCCTAAGTCCAAGCCTAAGTCCAAGCCTAAGTCCAAGCCTAAGTCCAAGCCTAAGCTAATGCTTTTCCGCAAGCGATGAGCTAAAAGCTAGTTAAAAGCAAATTATGAAAAAGAAAACAACAACAGAAAGCAGCTGATTGCAAAGTTCGTTTCATAATTCAATGAATTCAGGTAATGTGCCAAGGCGTTCCGTCCTGTGAGTACGACTATTTGATGAGTGGACGAAGAGAGGTTTGCTTATAGTTAGAGTGGAAAAGGCTGAGTAATAAAAGCTGACTAGTAAATGCTGACTAGTAAAGGCTGTCTATTAAAGGCTGATTAATAAAGGCTGTCTAGTAAAGGCTGACTAATGAAAGCTGACTTTCAGCTAGCTCTTGAAACGCTGGACAGTGAGAGAAAGTTCGAGCAATTCAAGAAAAAAGGAGAAGTGAGATGTGAGTGAAAATTGGTGTTACTTTGTGCCCGGTAAACGCACTAAATCTCTTTCAATTCTCTTTCAATTCCTTCAAATTCAGTGAAATCGTGCGGTCCACTGATGAAAAATCCGGGAGTGATCAAATTTCCGCCAGGGAACAATTATTTGGATGGTAAGGATAATGATTCGGCTGTTCAGAAGGCTATTCAGAAGGCTGTTCAGAGGCTTTCTTTGTATTTCTTTAAAACCAACTGAACTACGGTTTTGGTGCGCTCCAGATTGGCTTGCTGCAAAGTTTTAAAATGGAAAGCTTTATTTGCGTAGCTTTTCTGGGTTTGATCTTTTTCGGGGAACAGGACTGGCACTCTAGATCACTCTAGATTACTCCAGATCACTCTAGACCACTCTAGATCACTCTAGATCACTCTAGACCACTCTAGATCACTCTAGACCACTCTAGATCACTCTAGACCACTCTAGACCACTCTAGATCACTCTAGATCACTCTAGATCACTCTAGATCACTTTAGATCACTCTAGGTTACTCTAGATCACTCTAGATCACTCTAGATTACTCTAGATTACTCTAGATCACTCTAGATCACTCTAGATCACTCTAGATCACTCTAGACCACTCTAGATCACTCTAGACCACTCTAGACCACTCTAGATCACTCTAGATCACTCTAGATTACTCCAGATCACTCTAGACCACTCTAGATCACTCTAGATCACTCTAGATCACTCTAGGTTACTCTAGATCACTCTAGATCACTCTAGATTACTCTAGATTACTCTAGATCACTCTAGATCACTCTAGATCACTCTAGATCACTCTAGTCACTCTAGATCACTTTAGATCACTTTAGATCTTAAATTCCTTGCAGTTTGGACAGTTCGAAAGTTTGGGTGTACTCCAGATTAGCTTATTTCTAGACTTTTAGAGCTTCCGAGGCTGATTCCGTTGAAAAGATCCAGTCGGCTGAATCGCGGCACTTTATCAATTTTTCGATATTAGACCAACCCAATCGCTCGAGTGCGCTCCAGATTGGCTTATTTTAAAATTCCAAAGCTCAAGCTTCCATTCGTGTGGCTTTTCATGGGTCGAACTCCAACCTTGGGTAATGCAGCTAGCCAAAACCGGCTTTCGTAGAAATCTAATCCCACCGATCCCTGTTGTGACATCCATAACCTCCAATCTCATTCCCAAAGTCTTTTAATTTCCATTCTATTGACACTTCCGGGGCCGCGTCTCTTTCCGGATTATGACGTCATCCCTAAATCTTCCCCAATCCCCACAACGATTCGATAAATTGGAAACATGCCTTCCAGAATGAACAGAAAACGAAAAGATTTTCTGGAAAGTCTAATAGAAAATCGATAATTTAGCCATAACAACAATTTCAGGAGTAACCGTGTCTTTTATGTGTAAACCAGAATATTTTCTGCACGGTGATCAACAAAGAACGTGTATTAATGGAACGTGGTCACCGGGATGGTGGGTTTGGTGTCGAGGTGAGTGAAGGTCGATCAAAATTGACTCAAATTGACTCAAATTGACTCAAGCTGGAAGAAATGGACCAAATTTAAGCTAATTTTAAGCAATTCTAAGCCAAATTCAAGCAAAACAAGCAAAAGATCGTTTTCTGTAAATCTGCCCTTCAAGAAATCAAATTCCAGATCGATCCGAAGAAACAGCATTGAAATGGATGACCGGAATCCTCTCCTCAGTCGCCATTCTCTTGGCTTTGATCGCGATTTTTGTTTTCTGCATTTTGACTGGGAAACAACGCCAAGCCGAGCATATTAGAAGACAGAAAATCATCGAAACATTGTAAACAATCAAATTCAAATCAAATCAAAGCAATTTTCCCATTCAAATCGACTTTTCAAAACTCTTTTAGGAAAAAGAGCCCAGAATTTATGCAAAGAAGTCTCTTGACTCCGAACACTCCTCCACAACAACGAGAAACGATCATTTACCCGAAGAGCACCGAGGATTTCAGGGGTAAGGAAATATGGATGCGGATTGAGTTGAATTGATTTGGATTGATTTAAATTGATTTGGATTGATTAAAATTGATTTGGATTGATTTAAACTGATTTGGGCTGATTAAAATTGATTAAAATTGATTCCAATTGATGCCAATTGATTAAAATTGATTAAAATTGATTAAAATTGATTAAAATATGATTAAATGGGCTTATTTCTGGGCTTTCTAGGCTTTCTGAGCTCATTTCGCGACTCTCTGGGCTTCTTGGGCTAATTCCTGGACTTTCTAGGCTTTGTGGGCTAAGTTCTGGACTTCCTGGGCTAATTTCTGGGCTTTCTGGACTTTCTGGACTTCTTAGGCTAATCTCTGGGCTTTCTGGACTGTCTGTCTGATTTTCTCTGTCTTCAGATCGCTCTCAAATCTCGAATTTCGCTTCTCCGAGAGTGCGTTTCGTGAATCCGTATCCGCAACGAGTCGTTCATTTGGGTGGCGGTGAAGGAGTGGATTTCGCTTTCAACGGTATGCAAGAGCTCTTGTCTTTATCATTATCGATTAAAACTCGATTACTTATCGATCAAAATCGATTCTTATCGATTCTGTTAGTTTTGATGGAAGCTGGCTCTTAGAAAAGAGTCCAAATATCTAGAGGAATCGAATATTTGCTTGAAATTAGTTTATCTTCAAGGTTTAGAAGCTTCTGTTTGATTCTCGAATCGATCTTCAAGAAGTTTGGACTTCAAGGAGTTTGGACTTCAAGAAGTTGAATTTTTTCTGTTTATTTTGTCTAGGATTACTGTAAGGTTACTGTAAGATTATTGTACTTTTAAAACAAACCAAAAATAAACAAAAGATGTATTTTATCAATAGTTTCTACAAAAAAAAAGCATTACAAGTTGTACATACAAAATTTATGAGAGATTGCATAAGGCAAAGGATTTTTGGAGATCGTATAGAGGTTTGGGATACGGTAGAGATTGGGGTAAAGAGATTGGGGTAAAGAGAAAGAGTAAAGAGAAAGAACCATATTGGAACCATATTGGAATCATATTGGAATCATATTGGAACCATATTGGAACCAGATTGGAACCATATTGGAACCATATTGGAACCATATTGGAACCATATATAGAACCATATTAGAACCATATTGGAACCAGATTGGAATCATATTGGAACCATATTGGAACCAGATTGGAACCATATTGGTACCATATATAAAACCATATTGGAACCATATATAGAACCATATTAGAACCATATTGGAACCAGATTGGAATCATATTGGAACCATATTGGAACCATATTGGAACCATATTGGAACCATATATAGAACCATATTGGAACCATGTATAGAACCATCTACAGAACCATATTGGAACCATATTGGAACCATATTGGAACCAGATTGGAACCATATTGGAACCATATTGGAACCATAGATAGAACCATATTGGAACCATATATAGAACCATATTAGAACCATATTGGAACCAGATTGGAACCATATTGGAATCATATTGGAACCATAGATAGAACCATATTGGAACCATATTGGAACTTATGGGAGCATCTTGGAACCATATTGGAACCATAGGGATTACGGTAAAGAGATTACGGAAAAGAGCTTACGATAAAGGGATTACTGTAAAGGGATTGCTGTAAAGGGATTACGGTAAAGACATTACTGTAAAGAGAATACTGTCAAGAGAATACTGTCAAGAGATTACTGCACCGATCCTCTTCACCATCCAGATAACGGTCCACAATAGCCGAGCAAATCCGACACCGTACACCCCCGGCTACAGCAAATTCGCTGCAATTGTCGGATGGATGGCGCGATGAAAGCACGACGATCTGAAATTGGTAAACTGGTTCTCAAACTGAGAATTGGTAAACTGGCTCTCATAAACTTCTCTGTTTCGGACTTCAGACTTCTCTGAGTTCTGACATCCATCTCTCTGCCACTGACTTATTTACCCAAGCTAAGTTTACTAAATCCTAGCCTGGCTTGACCCCTCTGCAGTGGCAAGTGTTATGAATGAAATTGGCTAAGCAATGCTAACGTCTGACCAGAAGTCAGGTTCTCCTAGCCTGGCTTGACCTCTTTGCAGTCTCTTCCTCTCTGCAGCAGGGTAGTCTGGCTCAAAGTCCCAAAACCAGGCAAAACCAGGCAAAACCAGTCAAAACCAGCCAACCTGGCCAGCTCCTAACATCCGATAGGTGCAACTGTCATAGCTAGCTCAATGTTTGATCCGTGAGACACCTTGGGCATCGATACTAGAGTGTGTTCCTCGCGAGTAATGCGTTTTTTTTTTAAAACGCACACTTGGGAAAAATTACCGTAGTTTTAGTGAAAATTATTGCAAAAAATGACGAGCGCCGCCTTATATACGACTCTTTTTAAAGGTATTCAGGGGTTTAAACAATTTTTTTTTGTTGTTGAAAAGCTAGATGTTAGAACAAACAAAGCAAAAAATGAAGAAAAACAAAAATTTAGAAGATTTTTCCTTCGAAAACAACTAAATACTATTGTAAAAGAGGTGAGGCGTTAATTTTGACGCATCCTGTACTTTCATTTGTTATCAAAAACAAGTGCTGAGCGCCAAGATGCGAGCGGTTCTTTGAGTGTAAACTTAGACTACACGGACCTCCTATGGCTATTCTAATAGAGCTATTCTAATAGAGCTATTCTAATAGAGCTATTCTATTAGAGCTATTCTAATAGAGCTATTCTATTAGGCCTTCATGGTATTCACGATTCTCCCGTTTCCCCACCTCGATTCCCTATCAATGCATCATCCGTTTTCTCATCAATCACATCATCAACATCTCTTTTTCTTCTCATACTGCATGCCATCGACCAAGCCATTGTAAAGGACGATCCACCTGGCGGACACATTCGCAATCGACCATCTACAATTGGAATTTGATAAGAATTCGATAAGAATTCCAAGAATAGAGGTGTGGATTTATTTAAAGAATGTAAGAAAGTCATGCTCTAGAATCTTGCCAAATTGTGTGCTTTATGCTCTCCGAAATGAGCGCTTTTTAGCACACTGAGCACACTGAGTGAGTGCGCCAGCAGCTGAGCATTTACCAAAGTAGAAAGTACTAAGCATTGACAAGGGAAGACAAGGCGTTCGTCAAGTTTTTTCAACTCTTAAGCTGTGCTCATGCTGAGAAAACATTGAAATTTTTGTGCTATTTGGAAATTAGTGCTTGTGTTTTGTGTTTTCTTTTACTTTCTCTCAACAAATTGATGAGTTCGCGACTTTTTCGTATCCGAGAGGAATTTGGGGAAGCTGAAAGGGTTTTGTGAACTTTCTCTTGAGTTTTGAAAGCTGAGAGAGTTTTCTTTTGTATTTGGCTTCACAATATTTGCCCAATTCAATGAGATTTGTGTTTTGAAAGCTTATAATATGTTTTATGAAGCCAGATTAAGTCAAAAATATCTCAGATTACCTAAAATACCTAAAATTTATTGTAATTTCATTTTTATAACACTTTTACACTTAGATTCTAAATTTTAGCTTGATGCGGAGAGGTATAGCTATAGCTATAGTCTAAGCTATAGCTATAGTCTAAGCTATAGCTATAGTCTAAGCTATAGCTATAGTCTAAGCTATAGCTATAGTCTAAGCTATAGCTATAGTCTAAGCTATAGCTATAGTCTAAGCTATAGCTATAGTCTAAGCTATAGCTATAGTCTAAGCTATAGCTATAGTCTAAGCTATAGCTATAGTCTAAGCTATAGCTATAGTCTAAGCTATAGCTATAGTCTAAGCTATAGCTATAGCTTAGACTATTGGAACCGTATTGGACCGTATTGGACCGTATTGGAACCGTATTCGAACCGTATTCGAACCGTATTGGAACCGTATTGGAATCGTATTGGAACCGTATTGGAACCGTATTCGAACCGTATTGGAACCGTATTGGAATCGTAATGGAACCGTATTGGAACCGTATTGGAACCGTATTGGAACCGTATTCGAACCGTATTCGAACCGTATTGGAACCGTATTCGAACCGTATTTGAACCGTATTGGAACCGTATTGGAATCGTATTGGAACCGTATTGGAACCGTATTCGAACCGTATTCGAACCGTATTAGAACCGTATTGGAACCGTATTGGAACCGTATTCGAACCGTATTGGAACCGTATTGGAACCGTATTGGAACCGTATTGGAATCGTATTGGAACCGTATTGGAACCGTATTCGAACCGTATTCGAACCGTATTGGAACCGTATTAGATCAAAATCGGAACCATATTAGAACCGTATTAGAACCATATTAGAACCGTATTGGAACCGTATTAGAACCGTATTGGAACCGTATTGGAACCGTATTAGAACCGTATTGAAACCGTATTCGAACCGTATTAGATCAAGATAAGCTATAGCTATAAGCTGTGAGAAAAAGCTATTAGATTCGCTTTCCGTTTTTTGACGCTAGATCTAACTTTTTATTTTACGCATCAAAAACGCCAAATAAAAAAAACAGAATTTATCTACTCGAAATATTCATCGTCAACATCAATAACATCCTGCTACTTATCCGGCAACAAACAGATTCCGCGATAGGGAACCAAATTTAGACAGATAAGGAACCAGATTTAGAGCTTGTCACTCACTCAGTTTTTCGATTCGAAGCCACGTGAGTTTTACCGTTTTATCTCTCTAAATTTGGTTCCTGATCTCTCTAAATCTGGTTCCCTATCGCGGAATCTATTTGTTGCCGGATAAGTGGCAGGATGTTATTGATGTTGAAGGTGAAGTAGATAAATTTGTTTTTTTATTTGGCGTTTTTGATGCGTAAAATAAAAAGTTAGATCTAGCGTCAAAAAACGGAAAGAACTTTTACGGCCAACCTAATAGCTTGATGCGGAGACTATAAGAAAGCTATAGCTATAAGCTGTGAGAAAAAGCTATTAGCTATTAGCTACTAGCTATTAGCTATTAGCTAAAGGACAAAAGTCTTTTAACGTTGGTTTTCCGAAGTTTGTTTTTCGTATATCTTTGTCCAAATTCCACCAATTCGACCAATTCGACCTTTAAAAGGCTTTTGTCCATGACTGTAAGACTTAAAAAATATTATAGGCTTGGATTAGTGATTAGACTTGCTTATCAATACTTTTTAAGGCATTTATCTATAAGAATTTGTTATATATGAGATAGCAATTAAAAGCTGACATTCTTGCCTTTTCAATGAAACAATTTTCAGATTAATAGTTATTCTAGAAAGTGAGATCTGAACGGTTAAACATGAGCTTAAACATGAGCAGAGCTTGTCTCGATAAACAAATCTATTGGTGATTTAAACTCTAATCTAGCTAGAGATCCAGAGTTAGAAATCCAGAGCTAGAGATCCAGAGCTAGAGATTCAGAGCTAAAGATCCAGAGCTAAAGATCTAAAGAACTAAAGATCCAGAGCTAGAGATCCAGAGCTAGAGATCCAGAGCTAGAGATCCAGATCTAAAGAGCTATAGATCTAAAGCTCTAAAGCTCTAAAGCTCAAAAGAGCTAAAGATCTAAAGAGCTAAAGATCCAGATCTAAAGAACTAAAGAGCTAAAGATCTAAAATTTAAATAAACATTAAAATGCCATACCCGCATCATTGTTTTTGATGAGAAAGCAAAAGGGAACGACGAGAAAAATCCAAAAAACGAGTGACGAGCTCATTTTGTTAATTTGGTGACCCGAGTTCGATAAATCTAAAGATTTAAAGCTTTTTTTTTGAAATCTAATCATCAATAGAAAACAGAATTTAAAAAGAAATCAAGAAAATTTCAATTTTTATTGCGAAAATCTTATTGCACCTGGATAAATTCAGAAATAAAACGATAAAAAGGTTTTTTTGAATTTGAAAGGTTAATTGAAATGTTCTTATGAGTAATGAGACGAGAAAATCATGAAATAAAGTAAACAAATGATCGAAGAATTGTTGCAGAAAGGAATATTTGATGAATAGCTGTTAGAAAGGATGAGAAATCATTGCTTTAGAAGTGTTTAACCCATTCGAAACCGCAGCGTTTTTTCTTTTTTTTTCGTCTACGGACCAAGCACTTTTTTTGACTCCGAAGACCAGCGGTGGCCTAGAGGGTAGTGTGCGGGACTACAAAACGAAGGAAACGAATTAGCGCTGCAGCGAATAATCGCTGCAGCGCTAATTGACTCAGGAACGGACCGCTGCAGAAACTCAGGCACGGACCGCTGCAGAAACTCAGGAACGGACCGCTGCAGCGAATAATCGCTGCAGCGGTCCGTTCCTGAGTTTTTGTTTCAGCGATTATTCGCTGCAGCAGTTTCGAATGGGTTAAAGTGATTCAAATTTTCCTACATTCATCTGGTGTTGTTATCCAATTTGATTCTTATCTGATTACTCAAGTAAAAGCTCGCCTAAGTGATTTAAAGTAACAAAATTGAACCTTAGTTTTTTAGAGATAATGAAAATGTTGGAAAGTTGGGTAATTAAACCGAAGTAAACAAGAAAAAGAGTAGAAAACAGAAGAAAACAGAAGAAAACAGAAGAAAACAGAATTTAAACAAAAACCTAAAGTTGGAGATGAAAAAAGAAGAGAGATTGGGCTGAGTAACTAAACCGACTGACTAGGGAAAGGCATGAGCACATGGTGAGCCGCAAAATATTAGAAGTTGTTCGAAAAAAAAAAAAAACAAAAGCTGCATCAGGGATCGAACCTTGACCTTGTGGGCCGGAGTTTAATCCGTTATCCATTAGGCCACCAGCGCTCATTTTCTCCGCTGGGAAGGAGCCTTTTAAAGCATCCTTTTCTTCTAAAGCATCCGTTTCATTGCCAAAGTTTCGATTCAAGTTTTACACGCCTGGAAAGTCGTTTGGGAGATTTTGATTTCAGATTCAGATTCCTAATTCGGATTCCTAATTCGGATTCATCCTATTCTAGAAGCCTAGAGTTTAGGCCTTTCTGAGTCTAAATTTTATGCATCCTCCTAGTGAGCCTTGGGTTCAGGCCTTCCTCTAGTGAGTCTAGAGTTCAGGCCTTTCTCTAGTGAGTCTAAAGTTTATGTCTAAGCCTAAGCCTGAGCCTGAGCCTGAGCCTGAGCCTGAGCCTGAGCCTAAGCCTGAGCCTGAGCCTTTCCCTAGTGAGTCTAAAGGTTATGCCTTTTCCTCGTGAGCCTAGAGTTCATACCTTTCCCTAGTGAGCCTAGAGCTCAGGCCTTTCCCTAGTGAGCCTAGAGTTTATGCCTTTCCCTAGTGAGCCTTGAGTTCAGGCCTTTCCCTAGTGGGCCTTGCCTTGTCTTAGATACGGCGTGTTTACTATTGAGTTAACAAATGCAAACTAGTTGCCCTAGGAAAGCTCAAAAAAAAGTGGGTAATTGAACTAAATGACCCGGATCCTCGACTTCCTGATCTCCTTCAAAATAGATTCCTTTCTTCTACTTTCTTTTCCCTTCAATTCTTTTCTTTTCCAATCTCTAAATGAAATTTCTTTTCTTTTCGCTTCTCTTTCTTTTTAATTCCCCTCAATTGTTCACATTTCCCGATTTTCTTAAAACGACCATTTACAAAAAGTCTATTAGCTAAAATCGGGAAAAAAAACTTGATTTTAACTGAATGAGAAAAAGTGAAATGCAACTTTCCATTATTTCTTAATGGATTTGACATTTATTTATGGGAAAATGACGAAAAGTTGACGAAAATGGAAATAAAATGAAAAGGAATGGAAATATTATAATATAATATAAAGAAATAAAAAGAAAATGGAAATAAAATGGAAATAAAATGGAAAGAAAATGGAAAGAAAAAGAAAATGAGAAGAAAGTGAGAAGAAATGTTATATAAAAGCCAAAGCCAAAGCCAAAAGTAAAGAATGTTTAATTAAACCGGCTCTTCTTCTAAACTTCTTCAAAAGAATCGGGTAAATGAACTAAATGAACCAACAAACCAACAAACCAACGAAACCAACCAATTTCACTACGCCAACTCGTTAGCTCGTTAGCGTTTATTCAAGAGCACAAAGTAAATCACTAAACCAGTCGCTCGTAGACTATCTTGGCGTCAAAACGGCGTGCGTTTACCCCAAAAAAGTACACCCATACACTCAAAAGGTACACCCAAAAAGCACAGTGATTAGTGGAAAGTACAGTGCTCTTTATAGCCTTATACCTTCCTCGGTATAAACGGATGTGGACTAGAATTTGGGTTAAGTTAAAGAGAGTGGATCCCTTTTGATATCCCGCCATCTCTAACACCCCGACAACCCAACTCAACTCCTCCAACGTATTAGAGGGGAGTTCCTGTGAAATGGCCGACTTGTACTGCAGTCGCATATGCTCGGAAGATATGTATCTTTATTTACAGTAGTACGCTAAGACGAATAGATTACAAATGAGTGCACGGGGAAGGAGGGACTCCAAATGAGAGTCTCACTTGTCCTTCTAGGCTCCTCACTGTCCTCCTAGGCTTCTCACTGTCCTCCTAGGCTCCTCACTGTCCTCCTAGGCTTCTCACTGTCCTCCTAGGCTCCTCACTGTCCTCCTAGGCTTCTCACTGTCCTCCTAGGCTCCTCACTGTCCTCCTAGGCTTCTCACTGTCCTCCTAGGCTCCTCACTGTCCTCCTAGGCTTCTCACTGTCCTTCTAGGCTCCTCACGGTCCTCCTAGGCTTCTCACTGTCCTCCTAGGCTCCTCACTGTCCTCCTAGGCTCCTCATTGTCCTCCTAGGCTCCTCACTGTCCTCCTAGGCCTTTTGATAGCCCGCCATCTCTAACACCCCAACAACCCAACTCAACGCCCCTTCTCGATCGACAATAAAAGGGATAAGCACAGGGGAGAACACATTTGCATAAGAATAGACATTCATAGATCATTCAATATTGAATAGATCATTCAATAATAACAATAGTAACTAAAATATCAGTTTGGCTCGGAGCTGAAAGCCTTTACAAAGTCAAAATCTCTAAAAACTCTTACAAAAACTCTCACAAAACCACTTTCTGAACTTTCATTTTGAAGTTAACTACAATTTTACCAGTTAACTACAATTTTTACATCATTTTTTTTAAGTCAAAGTTGATTGACTCGCATGATTGCTCCTTCACGCGGCTGTCCATACGATCTCCATTGATATGGTGCATCGTGACAACTAAGCACTTTAGTTAGCATCCAGTAAACAGAAATCACTGCTTAAAATCAGCATGGACACCTTTAAAAACAAATAAAAGCAAATGAAACCCAACGAACATAGAAAAACATTTGCTCGTTGGTGATTCCGTCTTTTGGATAGACTAATTCCTGAAATCAGTATTTAACTGATGACTTCCTGCTGCTCACCGTCAACTTCCCTACATTTTTTTTTTGATCTGTCTTCGCACTTAGGTGTTCCTCTTTGCGCAGATCACAACCTGCTTCCACATTTCTCGATCCCTTGCTATTGTCATCCAGTGCTTCCTATCTTGGTTATTCCTGATTCGAAGTCTTCCAGTTGCTTGTGCTGGTGGTGATTGCACTCTAGCCATCCTTTCTCTGACCGTCTCTGCCACTCTTGTGCTCCACCTCGTCGCTGGTCTTCCGATGGGCCTCTTCTGGTCTCGTGGTAGCCACTCTGTGATCCGTGTCGTCCATCTGTCGTCTGTTCTTCTGGCTACGTGGCCGGCCCATCTGAGTCTTTTTCTCTCGATCACTTCCCCTGGATCTCTGAGTCCCGAGAGCTGGCGCATATCCGTACTTCTTAGGTCTTGGTCGAGCTGCGTCTTCCTATTGTACCCGAGGAGGTTCCTTTCAAGGGCTCGATGCGTGTTCTCAGGGCTCGTCAAACTTTATAATTCCCTATCCATCGGTTGGATAGCAACTGTGACATTTGGGAGAAAGAATTGCAGTCGAATGTTTGATAAAGTAAGCTTTTGTTTTAGGACATTGTTTAGAATCTCTGAGTCCCGAGAGCTGGCGCATATCCGTACTTCTTAGGTCTTGGTCGAGCTGCGTCTTCCTATAACTTCTCTATTTCAATATTTAATAAAGAAAACTAGGAAACTTTAAAAAAAGAAAGAAAAGAATCGCTTTAATCGCAAGAATCGCTTGGAAAAGCATTGAAAAGCATTAAAAATCAAGAAAATTAAGAAAATTCTTTAAAGTTTCAAAAAATCCAGATAAATTCGGGTTTCTTTCAACTCTTTCGTCTATTTTTAAATGAAAATTACTCATTTTTTGCTGTTTTTTGCGATTTTTGATGAATTTCTAAGGGAAATTTGCCGGAAAATCCGTCTATTGAAGAGAAATGAAATGGAAAAATTGGGGAAAAGGGAAAATTGAATTGAAAAAAGATTAAAAACTTGAAACTTTCTTGAGTCAATGTACTAAAATTGGGTAGATTTGCAAAAAAAAATCAGAAAAATTGGCTTTTTTGGAGTAAAATTGCGCTTTCTAGTGATTTCTAGTGAGCTCTAGTGAGTTCTAGTGACTTCTAGTGACTTCTAGTGAGCTCTAGTGAGCTCTAGTGAGCTCTAGTGAACTCTAGCTAGTTCTAGTGAGTTCTAGTGAGCTCTAGTGACTTCTAGTGAGCTCTAGTGACTTCTAGTGAGCTCTAGTGAGCTCTAGTGAGCTCTAGTGAGCTCTAGTGAGCTCTAGTGAGCTCTAGCTAGTTCTAGTGAGTTCTAGTGACTTCTAGTGACTTCTAGTGACTTCTAGTGACTTCTAGTGAGCTCTAGTGAGCTCTAGTTAGCTCTAGCTAGTTCTAGTGAGTTCTAGTGAGCTCTAGTGAGCTCTAGTGAGCTCTAGTGAACTCTAGCTAGTTCTAGTGAGCTCTAGTGAGCTCTAGTGACTTCTAGTGAGCTCTAGTGACTTCTAGTGAGTTCTAGTGACTTCTAGTGACTTCTAGTGACTTCTAGTGAGCTCTAGTGAGCTCTAGCTAGTTCTAGTGAGTTCTAGTGAGTTCTAATGAGTTCTAGTGAGTTCTAATGAGTTCTAGTGAGTTCTGGTGAGCTCTAGTGAACTCTAGTGAGTTCCATGGAGCAAAGTTTCAAATTTTGTCAATTTTGAAAGATAAAGATGAATGTTTTGAAAGATAAATGAATGAAAATAGTCAGAATATGGTTTAAAAGTTAAAATTGAGAATTTAAAAGAAAAAACGAGTGAGCAAAAAACCGTTGACGGGATTGAACCCTTGACCCCTCCTGACTAGTTATCGACTGGTAAACAAGGCTCTTAGCCACTCGGCCATAAGGGCATCTTGCCCAAAGTGAAAAAAAGCCTTGTTGACTACTCTTGACTTTCTCTTTAGTCTCATTGGTCTCATTGCTCACCTATAAGAAGCCTCCACGCCCAAAGATTTGCAAAGCAGCGGTGGCCTAGGGGATAGTGTGCTGGACCGTAAAACCAATGCGGTCTCTGCTCACAGGTTCGGTCCCGCTTGACGCCGAACTTCATGCATTTTTTAGAAAACTTTCGAAAAACACTTCTTTGTTAAATTGTTAAATGATTATTAAAGTGTTTTTAAAGCATTAATCAGCTAAAGTTTTTCCATAGCTTTCATAGAGATTTACAGTTGTTTTACTTATATAATATCTCTGAAAGAGACGCTTTACATCTTTCTCTGAAAGCTATGAAAGAAAAGTTTAATAAATAGTTAATAACTTCTTTAAAATGACTGCTCTAATTACTTTTAATTACTGGTTTGGTGGTAAGTTGTAAGTTTCTAGTAAGATACAAGTCAGCCAGTCAGCCTTAGCCAGTCAGCCTTAGCCAGTCAGTCTTAGCCAGTCAGTCAGCCTCAGCCAGTCAGCCTTAACCAGTCAGCCTTAACCAGTCAGCCTTAACCAGTCAGCCTTAGCCAGTCAGTCTTAGCCAGTCAGTCAGCCTCAGCCAGTCAGCCTTAACCAGTCAGCCTTAACCAGTCAGCCTTAACCAGTCAGCCTTAACCAGTCAGCCTCAGCCAGTCAGCCTTAACCAGTCAGCCTTAACCAGTCAGCCTCAGCCAGTCAGCCTTAGCCAGTCAGCCTTAACCAGTCAGCCTTAACCAGTCAGCCTTAACCAGTCAGCCTCAGCCAGTCAGCCTTAACCAGTCAGCCTTAACCAGTCAGCCTTAACCAGTCAGCCTTAACCAGTCAGCCTTAACCAGTCAGCCTTAACCAGTCAGCCTCAGCCAGTCAGCCTTAACCAGTCAGCCTTAACCAGTCAGCCTTAACCAGTCAGCCTTAACCAGTCAGCCTTAACCAGTCAGCCTTAACCAGTCAGCCTCAGCCAGTCAGCCTTAACCAGTCAGCCTTAGCCAGTCAGCCATTTGGAACCGAATAGAAATTGTGGGTTATCAATGGAAAATTATTGAAAACCACAAATGTTTTTGTTTTTCCTTTGAGAAGCCTTTGAGAAGAGCTTTTTTTCAAAAAATATTTCAAGATCAAAGTTTATAAGTACAAAAGTGCATTTTAAAAGAAATTTAAAAGAAATTTAGACGAAATTGCACTTTTGATTGATGCATTTCTAAAGAAAGATGATTTAGAATAGAATCAAAATCTTAAAGAAGAAGTAGAAGCGATTTTGAGATGAAGTTAGGTTTTTGAACTGACTACTCGGCTAGTCAGACATCGTTTAAGACAACCATTTGTCAGACAGCGTTTACGTGGCAGTACAAAGTACAAAGTAACCAGTCAGAACCTGTCTTAGACGCTATCTAGCCCAGTTCATTTGCCCAATTCATTTACCCAATTCTCTCAAAAGCAATGTTTGATGAAAAATATAGGAAAGTTACAAGAAATTAGGAAAGTTTAGAGTAAAGTTACAGTAAAGTTACAGTAAAGTTACAGTAAAGTTACAATAAATTTACAAGAAATTCAGCGTCTTAATCCTATTCCCAATATGCAAACGATTCAATAAACAAAAACAAACCGCCTTGCCTTCTGAATGGCTTTCTGAATGGCTCAATGGTTAGTGAGTTTAGTGACTAGGCGGGTTGCTGGCTCAAACCTGCTGGCTTCTTTGAGTCACTAGCATTTTTGGGAAGTAAATTTTGAAGACTAGATTAGCTTTTGAAGAAAATCTTATGATTTAGCGGAAAAATTACGAATTTCCTCGTTTCTAGTGACTTTGGCCGGCCAAGTCACCTCTTTTGCCTTTAGCCTTTAATTGGCTCAGTTATTTAGCTCCTCCTGAGCCTGCGCTCTTCAATACGACTATTTCTTGGGATTTCAGGGTACTTGATAAAAGAAATAAATGGAAATTGCACAAAAAACGAGAAAAAAACACGGCTTTCTCACCAAAAAAGCGGCTTGAAACCTTTGAAATAAGCACAAATCGGGTAACTAAATCGAATATATACTGAATCTCATGTGCCAGATAGCTAATGTTTAGCCGGGAGCACAAAGTACGTAGAACTAGAGTCAGAGACAGGCAAGTTTATGGCTTAAATCACTCTCTTATTGGGTAACAAAGCCGACTAATTAGGCGATTTTTAAGTTTAGGTTTTAGGGAAACTAATTAGGTGTGCTAGATGATTGGCTTTTAAGCAGAGCACAAAGCACAGGGTAGGTTATAATTATAAGTCATCTAATAAGGGACTAAGACGGCTCTCTGTCCGTCTGTCCGTCCGCCTGTCTGCCCGTCTGTCCGTCTATCCGTTTGTCTGTCCGTCTGTCTGTCCGCCTGTCCGTCCGTCTGTCTGTTCGCCTGTCTGTCCGTCTGTCTGTGCGCGCTACTCCTCAGCCCCCAGAGGACCGTTTGTAATGATTTTTGCGCCATTGGATTGGGAAATACATGTAGTTGTGCAACGTGGTTTTGGATTTTTTTGAAAAGCACAATTCGAGTCGCAAGGGGGAGGTCGAACCCAGATAGTCTGGGCGATAGACCGGCGCGCTATCCACTGCTCCACAGCGACAAAAGCCGTCCACCCCAAAAGATCCAGAAAAACCCATCGTTAGGCGGGTTTCTCGGCCGGTAAAGTTATAAAGATAGAAGCTATAAACTTCTGGATACAAGTGACACAAAATTATAATATATAAATATAAATGACACAAAATTGAGTTCCGAGTAGACATTTTCGGGATCAAAACTATGAAATTGCCTCAATTTAATCAGAAATTAGCAAAAAGACTTAGAAATAAAAGATTTGTGGTCGGTTTGACGAAAGATTTTCCCCGGATTAACTTTGGATTGGATCATTGAGAGATCATTGAGAGATTGGAAAGGAAAGTTAATTGAGGAAATCGAGATTTATTAGAAGAAAATTGCAATTATCAAAAAGAAAAGCGAAATTTATTAGAAACTAAAGAAACTCAATTGGAATTAATCCTTGCGACTTTTCAAGTTTCAAAGGGAACGGATTTGCATTTTTTTGGAGCTTTTCGTCAAATGACGATCGAAAAAACGTTTTTTTGAGAGGCAAACCCAAAGAAGATCGCAATTTCTTGGAAAAAGTTCATTTAAAACATTGAAAAAATGATTTAAAACATTAAAATAATGATTAAAACATTGAAATAATGATTTAAAACATTAAAATAATGATTTGAAACATTGAAATCATGATTAAAACATTAAAATAATGATTTAAAACAATTTAAAACATTGAAATAATGATTAAAACATTCAAAAAAAGGAATTTTGTCTAAAAAATACCCATCACTTTTTGTGGATCAAGTAAAATATTTGACCAAAACACTTAAAATCCCCGAAAATCCTTAAAATCATCAAAAATCCTTAAAAATCATCAAAAATCCCCTAAAATCCTCAAAAATCTTCAAAAATCCCTCAATTTCTAATGAAACATTGAAGATTGACGTTTCACAAGATTCTTAAAGATCAAAGAAAACAGATTTTTGAGATTTGTATTTGACAAAAACATTTACAAAATGAATCTCTTGACATTTCTGGACCAAGAAGCCTGAAAATCTTTTGAGTGAAACCAAAAAAAATAAGCCCCTTTCCATCAATTCCTCTAGAAACACGTCAGAAATCCTATTTATTAGATTTATTAGATTAATTTTCCTTTCCGGAAAAGGGGAAACTTTGAGGGGAACGATTTTTGAGGGAATTTGGGTGAAAAGAAAGGAAAATGTTTAGGTTTTGTGAAAAAAACAGTGTGCTTTTTGCTCATAGGTAAACGTCTACTTTTTGGCGCGCTCCCTGTTCTATAGAATTTCGTTGAGTTACCCAAAGCCTTCAGAAACACTTGAAAACTTCTGTGAACGGATTTAGAATGGGTAACTGAACCTAAAATGACAAGCGGTGCGCCAGAAAGCGAGCGTTTAAGTGAAATTACAAAACTGGTGGCGTTGAGCTGAAATTTCTCGGTGTTGAGCTGTTCAATTTCAATATTCTTCTATCATTAAATGCGTCAAGCCTTTCTCTGTCGATTGGTATAAAAACTAATGAAATTGGACAGCTCAACACTAAGAAATTTGAGCTCAACTTTAGGTTCGCAAAAGGCGGCGGAGCCACAAAGATCTTTTATACGCCCTTTTTGACAGTCAAACTTTGGGCTCAAATTTCTTAGTGTTGAGCTGTTCAATTTCGGTAGTTTTTATACCGATCGATAGAGAAAAAAATTGACGCATTTAATGATATCAAGAATATTGAAATCGAACAACTCAACACCGAGAAATTTGAGCTCAAAGTTAGATTGCCAATGACAGGGCAAAGTGCGTATCACATGTCCTACAATCGATCGATTCCTCAATTCTTCCTGCATGAACTGCGCCACCATTTCCCACGGTTGAGTCACCACCAGCTTGTGCAAACATCTTCACCTTCTCGGCAATCTCGAAAGCTTTCGGGCTGGCATCGGTAGCGAGCAACCAGGCTTTTGAGGACTTTTGAGACGGCAGCCAGGCTTCATTCGGTCGCCAGAGTTGAATTTGTATTGGATTGCAAGGCTCTTCTTGAAGGAAAAAACGGTCGCCTTCGATTTGGCTAGCTTGGCGGCAATCTTCTCCGTGAGCTTCGAGATGGCAAGCTTTGAGAGCAGACGAGACTTCCTCCTCTTGATTCTCTTGATCATCCATAACTGAAAAAAGAAAATAGAGCAGAGAATAAACACATGACAAGGTAACAAAGCCTTGTCGCATCTAACGATACGAAGAACATTTAAATTGAACAGTCCATTACCAAGAAATTGAGCTCAAAGTTAGATTGCTAATGGGAAAAGGGGCGGGGCAAGAAAAACGGACAAGCAAAGGGGCAAAGCGTGTAAAAAAATGTTCCATAATCGAAAAAATTGCTTTCTGGTTTAATTACCCAAGCAACTTTTGATCGAAACAAATTTCGGCATCAACAATCGCCATCAACTTTCAGTTTCATAAGGCTAGACATAAAAGTAGTAATAAAAAGGCGAAAATCATAAGGTATTCAAGAATTCTCTTGCCTTTTCCCTTTTTTCATTTCCGGGAATGGTTGGGACGGGAAGGGGAGTGAATTCTCGTGAAAAATGTTATCCAAGAGACGATTCTAAGAAAAAAAGAGGATAAAGCCGTGAAATCTGTCTTAAAAGGTTCAGCTTTAAATAATCGTGCACTAGCTGGAAAAGAAAAGAAGGAGAAGAAGGAAAAGAAGGAGAAGAAGGAAAAGAAGGAAAAGAAGGAAAAGAAGGAAAAGAAGGAAAAGAAGGAGAAGAAGGAAAAGAAGAAAAGAAAAAGAAGAAAAGAAAAAGAAAATATGTTTCAAAAAGCATTCACTATTAGGTCCAGCTTTGAGAGAACCTGTCAACTACAGCCGTTCTAGAGGATTGGGTAATTAAACCAAACGCAAAGGTGGAGTTGGGTAATTGAACCGAGACAAAGCTAGGGTTAAAGAACTGCTTTAAACTAAATCACTATACTTTTTGAGATGAAAATCATAAAACTGTGCTTTTTTTCCTGACTCATAGCAGAAAAAAGAAGGAAACGCTAATTGAGCCGCTTGTTCATCGTTTTAATGCACGCAAATGAGAAAATACGCGAATTGGGTAAAGGAAACGTTTCATACTTATTCAAAGCACTAAATCAAACTTCAATGCACACTGAGCTTCCGGTTCAATTACACAACAGTTAGTAGTAAGAAGCAAACAAGTTTAAAAGCTAAAAGTAAAAAGCAAACAAGCTAAAAGTTAAAAGGAAACAAGTTAAAGAGCTAAAGGCTAAAAGGAAAAAAGCTTAAAAGCTAAAAGGAAACAAGCTAAAAGTTAAAAGGAAACAAGCTAAAAAGTTGAAGCAAACCAGTTAAAAAGCTAAAAGGAAACAAGTTAAAGAGCTAAAAGCTAAAAGGAAACAAGTTTGAAAGCTAAAAGCAAACAAGCTAAAAGGAAACAAGTTAAAGAGCTAAAAACTAAAAGGAAACAAGTTTAAAAGCCAAAAGCAAACAAGCTAAAAGTTAAAAGGAAACAAATTAAAGAACTAAAAGTTAAAAGGAAACAAGTTAAAGAGCTAAAAGCTAAAAGCAAACAAGCTAAAAGGAAACAAGTTAAAAAGCTAAAAGGAAACAAGTTGAACAGCTAAAAGTTAAAAGGAAACAAGTTAAAAAGCTAAAGAGCTAAAAAGCCAAAAGCTAGAGCTAAAAAGCCAAAAGCTAGAGCTAAAGAGCCAAAAGCTAAAAGGAAACAAAAAAAATGAAGGACATTACAGGATTAGCAAAAAGTAGACTAATAAGTCAATGATTAGACTCTAGTCAAGCGCTTTTTTTGATGGATTTGGTTTCAAAGATGAAAAAAGAGGCTTTTTCCTGTTATTTCTATAGAATCTATTCATTTTTGAGATAAATGGCGAGAAAAAAAGATCTATTTTATAGATCAACGCTTTTTTATGCTGTCTCAAAAATTCATTGCAATGAATTGGAGAAGAAAAAAGAAAAAGAAAAAGAAACAGAATACTTTGAACTGACTGATATTTTACGATATTCAGTTAACTCTCTGAGTAATTTAAAGCTGTTAAAGCTATTCAATTAATAAGCTAATAAGCAAGCTAATAAGCAATTGAAAGGCAATCACGTTCAGTTTCCTAGAGTTTTTCAGTTGATTTAATTTGTTTACCGTAAATACTGTAATATTAGGGTGGTGCAAAAGAAGCTGCCGATGGGTATCAGCTCTCATTTATCAAAAACAAGCGATGTTAACGGCATTATTTTTTTTTTATTGTTTTGTTCGCATATTTGTTTGCTATTTATTTCGACATTTGAATTTTTTGGTTGTTGTTTATTTTATTTATAAATGCTTATATTTTTTATTTAGATCATGGTCGAGCAAAAGTTTGTGCTACGAGCAGCATTACTGTTTAACTTCAAAATTGGAAAGTCTGCTGCCGAATCGCATCGTTGTCACGCAAGGAACCAAAAGAGAAAAGAGGACCAAATTCGTAGAAAAAAGGAACCAAGTCTGCTGCCGAATCGCATCGTTCTCTCAGTGCTGCTTTCGGAGATGTTTGTCTCTGGCAGTTTGTCTCTCAGGCAGTGTTAGACTTGGTTTCAACGATTCCGAGAGGGGGACGAGGCTTTGGAAGATTACGAGCACGGTTCGAGGCACGGTTCGAGGCACGGTTCGTAAAATTTTCTACGTAAAATTTGCAACAAAATGAGCCATTTCACAGCTTTTTTGGTTTAGTGGGAAATTTTTTATAGCGATTTTAAGAAATTTTTAGGTCCTAACTTTGGACTTATATAAAAAATTTCTTCTAAACGAAATGAGCTGAAATTTGTTTTACAATATAAAATTCATATTTTATGCATATCTTTTATTTTGGCATTAAGTCGGTTTTCTTTCAAAAAAACCCTTATTTAAATGGACGTCACTATTACAGTATTTACGGTAGGTTTTTGTTAACAACTTTTGATAAAACAAATAGTTTCTGAAAGCTGCCGTTCTAAGCTATCTAAATCTTTATTAAATTAACGGCAAGAAAAATAATCTCAAAGGAAGTTAGAATTGCTGTAAGAAAGTCAGAAACAACGCACCCGCTTATGGTATAGGGTTCATCCTCTGATCTAATAGCTTCCAATACGGTTCCAATACGGTTCTCTTTTTGATCTAATACGGTTCCAATACGGTCCTTTTATTGATCTAATACGGTTCCAATACGGTTCTTTTATTGATCTAATACGGTTCCAATACGGTTCCAATCCTACTCCAATCCGGTTCCAACACGGTTCCAATACGGTTCTTTTTTTGATCTAATACGGTTCCAATGCGGTTCCAATACGGTTCTTTTTTTGATCTAATACGGTTTCAATACGGTTCCAATCCTACTCCAATCCGGTTCCAATACGGTTCCAATACGGTTCTTTTTTTGATCTAATACAGTTCCAATACGGTTCTTTTTTTGATCTAATACGGTTCCAATACGGTTCCAATCCTACTCCAATCCGGTTCCAACACGGTTCCAATACGGTTCTTTTTTTGATCTAATACCGTTCTAATACGGTTCCAATCCTACTCCAATCCGGTTCCAATCCTACTCCAATCCGGTTCCAATACGGTTCCAATACGGTTCTTTTTTTGATCTAATACAGTTCCAATACGGTTCCAATACGGTTCTTTTTTGATCTAATACGGTTCCAATACGGTTCCAATACGGTCCTTTTATTGATCTAATACGGATAGCATATAACAAAGATAGAAATTAAATATATTTATTTTATAACATAAATCTAGCATAACAGCAGTGAACGAAGTGGTTGCATAACAAACGTGAAATAATTATAAACATTTATTTTCGACTTCGACTTCAGCCATCAAAATTTTGCAATTTTTGTCGTTTCTTGGTTTAATAGCTTTCTCAAAAGGTCAACTTTTTATGTGTTACTCGATTTTTTTATTGCAAAAACAGGAAAGAACAGGCAGGTGCAGGAAATAGTCTACAGGGTGAAAGAAGAATTACCGCAGCCTGGCTTTTAACCAAATAAATCAAACCAAATATGCAACCGATCTCGAAAAGTTAACTTAAATATCTTTATTCAACATATAAGAATAGCAATTATTTAAAAAAAGAAAATGAATAAAATATCGAGGACTGTTTACGTGAATCTGAAAATCTGAAAATCTGGTAAAACCGAAAAATTCCTCGTTTTTCCTATTTTTGTCTTCTCAACTAATTCGACTTGGGGATTTGGATAAATCAAGGGAAAATAGCCTGGAAAAGACAAAAAAAAAGACAAAAAAGTGTGAGGGTCTTTTGCTATAGAGAAAATGACAATATTGAGTCCAATTTTGAGTCTAATTTTGAGTCCAACATGGCCACAGGACACAGGCCAATTTTGAGCAATTTTAGATTTTTAGATAAAGATAAGAATTTCGATAATTTCGAATTTCGATAACAATTCTGTTCTTCATTTCTTGAATAGTTCATTTTTTTATCAAAAGAATGAGCAAAAGTCTCTTTATTAAGTCTCTTTTGTTCTTTAGGTACATTTAAAGTATTCTTTAGGTACATTTAAAGTATTCTTTAAGTTATTTTTCTTGTCATCTTGCATCGAACGCGTCAAAAAGTCTCGAAAAGACTCGAAAAGTCTCGAATTTCGAATTCAGAACTCAGAATTCAAATCTTTTGTTCAGCGGCTCGTTGTCATGTCAAAAAAACAGTGAAAGATAAAGAATTCATTGACAAAAAAAAGACCGTAGCAACAAAAAGGGGAAAATTTTGCGGAAAGTTGGGAAATTGTTTGAACAAACGGAAACTAGAGCGTTGAATTTCATTATTGTATCCGTTCTTTACTAATCTCTGCCACTTTACAGGGTAACTCTTTCAACGATGGGCGTCTTTGGCAAAGGATTGGCTTTTCTGTGCAGGGATTTCTCCTGTTGGACATCCACTCATGGAATACCGCATATTGGGATGGCGAACTCGCAATGGTTGAGGTAAAAATCGAGCTTGTCTTGGCGGAAGAGGGCCTCTTCGGAAAAAGGCGGAAGAGGCTTTTAGCCTAGGCTAGGCTTATATAGGCTTTTGGCCTAGGCTAGGCTTTTGGCCTAGGCTAGGCTTTTGGCCTAGGCTAGGCTTTTGGCCTAGGCTAGGCTTTTGGCCTAGGCTAGGCTTTTGGCCTAGGCTAGGCTTTTGGCCTAGGCTAGGCTTACATAGGCTTATCTAAGCCACTTAGGCTTACCTAGGCTTATCTAGGCCACCTAGGCTTACCTAGGCTTACCTAGGCTTATCTGGGCCACCTAGGCCACCTAAGCTTTCCTAGGCTTACCTAGGCTTATCTGGGCCACCTAGGCCACCTAGAATTACCTAGGCTTACCTAGGCCACCTAGAATTACCTAGGCTTACCTAGGCCTATCTAAGCTTATCTAAGCTTATCTAGGCCACCTAGGCTTACCTAGGCTTACCTAGGTCACCTAGCCCACCTAGGCCACCTAGGCCACCTAGGCTTACCTAGACTGACCTAGGCTTACCTAGACTGACCTAGGCTTATCTAGGATTACCCAGACTTACCAGAAGCCAGCTCAGCCTAGCTTAGATCTACAGTATCCTATAGTAACCCTAGCTTGGCTTACTCCCAACCAAACTCAACTTTCCTTCAGATTCTTCTGGATCTTTGTTGTCGTCGCTTGCTTTTGCGGTTTTCTCTTTCAACTCGAGACATTGTTGAGAAAGTATTTCGCGTATCAAGTGAACACGGAAACAGCTGTGAGTATTCGATTTGCAAATTAGCAGTTTCTAAACTTCAGTTGCAATTCTCGGAGCGAGTTTTCCCAACTGTCACGATCTGTCACTTGAATCCGTGGAAACAAATGGGATCCAAGGGAACGCTCGTGGATATTTCGGATTTGGTTTGTTGTTAAGGAAATGATTGATAGAATATTAGATTAGAATATTAGATTAGAATATTAGATCTAAAGATATAGTTGAATTATCTTATCTAAATTATCTTAACTATATCATCAAATTCGGCAAAATTCGGTCTGATCGAGATTTCCAATGAAACGTGGTTTTTACGTTAGCCAGAATGCCAGAATGTCAGCCAGAATGCACAAAAAAACATCAGTTTCGTTTTAGTGATTTTAAAATAAACAATAAACGATTTTAAAGCAATAAATATTTAACTATAAACTCAAATCAAATAACAAAAATGAACTAGTCGATATCCTTAGCATTTCCATCGGTAACCATCTTGCGAGAAGCGTCAGAACATAATTCGAAATTGCCACCACATTGATCACATTTCAATTCGTCGGAATAAAGCTGAACTCTCTCAACTCAATTCGTTGAGCCACACATTCGGAGCCACACATTCAGAGCCACACATTCGGAGCCACACATTCGGAGCCACAAATTCGGAGCCACACATCTGGAGCCACACATTCAGAGCCACACATTCGGAGCCACACATTCGGAGCCACACATTCGGAGCCACACATTCGGAGCCACACATTCGGAGCCACACATTCGGAGCCACACATTCGGAGCCACACATTCGGAGCCACACATTCGAAGCCACACATTCGAAGCCACACATTCGGAGCCACACATTCGAAGCCACACATTCGAAGCCACACATTCGAAGCCACACATTCGGAGCCACACATTCGAAGCCACACATTCGAAGCCACACATTCGGAGCCACACATTCGGAGCCCCACATTCGGAGCCACACATTCGGAGCCACACATTCGGAGCCACACATTCAAAGCCACACATTCGGAGTCACACATTCGGAGTCACACATTCAGAGCCACACATTCAAAGCCACACAGCCACACATTCAAAGCCACACATTCGGATTGACCGACGCACGAGATCGACCACGCGCATCCCTAAAGAAAAACATTCCATCAGTGACATTAGTGACTAATGGAATCTTGGCGAGAAGCGTCAGAACATAATTCGAAATTGCTACCACATTGATCAAATTTCAATTTGCCGTTCGCGGGAATAAAGCCGAACTCCCTCAATTCGTCAGAATAAAGTTGAACTCTCTCAATTCGTTCAGCTAAAGATTCGGAGCCACACATTTAGATTGACAGATGCACGAGATAGACCACTCGCATTCCTAAAGAAAAACATTAGTAAATGAAAAGGAAATTATGTAATACAATATAAAAAAAATGCAATACAATGTAAAAATCAAAGTAAAGGCCATCGAGTGTGGTGGAAAATGAAAATTTGAAAGGATAATTCGATTCAAGTTGTGTTTCAAATTCTATTTTGACTCTAGACAGTAAAGTGGGTGCAGACATCAGACAGTAAAGCTTTACGGTCTGATGAGTTTTTACGCATTTTTCTTTCTCTAAAAACGTTCCCTCTCATAATTTAATTAATTTAAAATTATAGATCACGGCATATGGTAATTCTTACGATGGATACTCGGCAAGTAGCAACTACGAATTCTCGGCTGGGCTCACTGGTGAGTGGAGAAATTGATTGAAAGATTGGTTGGTTGGTTGTAGATTGATTGTAGATCGATTGTAAAATTGATTGTAAGATTGATTGGTTGTAGATTGATTGGTTGTAGAATTGGTTGGTTGTAGATTGATTCGTTGTAGATTGATTCGTTGTAGATTGATTGGTTGTAGAATTGGTTGGTTGTAGATTGATTGTAAGATGATAAGATGATTTCAATCTTGCAAATCCGGTTTAATTACTAGATCTACTGGCTCAATTACTAGATCTACTAGTTTAATTACTAGATCTACTGGCTCAATTACTAGATTACTAGTTTAATTACTAGATTACTAGTTTAATTCCTAGATCTGGTTCAATTACCCAACTTACAGGCGATCGTCAGCAACGAGCCGTCACCTATACGACGATGATGAGCGAAACGATTATCAATGACCCAGTTGTAAGTTTTGATTGATATCTTAATTGATATCTTAATTGATATCTTAATTGATATCTTAATTGATATCTTAATTGATATCTTAATTGATATCTTAATTGATATCTTAATTGATATCTTAATTGATATCTTAATTGATATCTTAATTGATATCTTAATTGATATCTTAATTGATATCTTAATTGATATCTTAATTGATATCTTAATTGATATCTTTGATTGATATTCTTGATTTTCATTGGATAATTATCACTTTGTGCTAATTATCATCATCCGAATCATCTGGATCACTACCGAACTGAGATAGAATCTCTAATCTTTTCCAGGGTGAAGGCCACGCGTACACTTATGACGATTTGGTGATTTCTTGCACGTACAACGCTCAAACATGCAATGCATCGTAAGAAGAAATCGGATAATATAGAAAAATGACTTTTCAGCGATTTTGACACCGTTTTCGATCCAAACTATGGAAATTGTCAGCAATTTAATTTTAATAATCTGCCGGAACCCCCAAAAACCTCGTCTCGAGCTGGGCCGCTTTACGGTTTACGAATGGTGTTTAAGTGAGGAAATTTCGATCGATTATTTAATGTCTAGATAATGGAAAGATCTAGTTGTCTAGATAATAGAAAGATCGTTTTATTTTCTAAAATCAAAGCTCAGAACAAATCAACAGCAATACCTGCCGTGGACTGAGGCTTCGGGGATGGTTGTCGTCATTCATGGAATGGTTAGTTCACTGGTTCACTGGTTTTTCGGGTTTTTGCGTCATTCATGGAATGGTTTTTCGAAATTTACTAAAGCAATACTTCAAAAGAAAGAGAATTCAGAATACTAGAATACAGAGAATTCAGAATATTAGAATTCAGAGAATTCAGAATGCTAGAATTCAATCTCAGAGACATTTGGATAATAATTCTAGATAATAATTATAGGCTAGGACCAGGCTAGGACCAGGCTAGGACCAGGTTATTTATAATTAGGCTTTACTTGTGAGCTTATCTATTAGGTTTTTCGGATATAAACGAGCGTTTGCACTGCTTAACTCATGAGGAAGCCATTTCCCGCATCTGATCGCCTTTCCAATGGGGTGGAGATGCTCATCAATAATAGAATTTTAACATAGAAACTGTTGAGCAGGTTCATGCGTCGTTTGACATGGATCCGATTCGATTGCAGCCCTCAAAATATCCTTGTCTACCGCTTGAGGTAGACAACGATATTCTTGACGAGAGTGTTCATCATCCTCGAGACTTTCATCACCATTCCGAAAGGCTCGGCTCGTCTGGAACCTAGGCTCGTCTGGAACCTAGGCTCGTCTGGAACCTAGGCTCGTCTGGAACCTAGGCTCGTCTGGAACCTAGGCTCGTCTGGAACCTAGGCTCGTCTGGAACCTAGGCTCGTCTGGAACCTAGGCTCGTCTGGAACCTAGGCTCGTCTGGAACCTAGGCTCGTCTGGAACCTAGGCTCGTCTGGAACCTAGGCTCGTCTGGAACCTAGGCTCGGCATCAACTTTCGAACAATACATCATTCCCAAATGCTTTGACCAAATCTCGATGTGATTCTGCGACTATTTTGCCCAGTTTGAAGTCGTAAAGTAGGCAGACGCAAACTTGAAGTTGAAGTATTTGAAGTCGGTCATCTAAAGCAAGAAAAAAGATCTTAAAAATAAGAAATTATCCGTTTAAAAATATTCCAAATCTACAACGTACTTTTAAATAAAGAAAGACATGTTTTAAAAACTTCTCTCACAACAATAAATTTAGCAACGCTTGTTTATATCCGAACAACCTAATAGATCAATAATAACCAATAATAATCAATAATAAACAATAATAATCAATAATAAACAATAATAATCAATAATAATCAATAATAAACAATAATAAACAATAATAATCAATAATAAACAATAATAATCAATAATAATCAATAATAATCAATAATAAACAATAATAATCAATAATAATCAATAATAACCAATAATAATCAATAATAAACAATAATAAACAATAATAATCAATAATAAACAATAATAATCAATAATAAACAATAATAATCAATAATAACCAATAATAACCAATAATAATCAATAATAAACAATAATAATCAATAATAATCAATAATAACCAATAATAATCAATAATAAACAATAATAATCAATAATAAACAATAATAATCAATAATAACCAATAATAACCAATAATAAACAATAATAAACAATAATAACCAATAATAACCAATAATAATCAATAATAACCAATAATAATCAATAATAACCAATAATAACCAATAATAAACAATAATAAACAATAATAATCAATAATAAACAATAATAATCAATAATAAACAATAATAACCAATAATAATCAATAATAAACAATAATAATCAATAATAATCAATAATAAACAATAATAATCAATAATAATCAATAATAATCAATAATAATCAATAATAATCAATAATAAACAATAATAATCAAAATTCTAGACTGAACACCCGTTTCCTGATGTCACTGGATATTATGCACCACCGGGAACCGCTTCATCTATGGGTTTGTTTAAATATCAGGCTATATATCAGGCTTAGATTTATGATTATACACTGGTGATTTCTGGTTTCTGGTTTTAATTCCGTAAATTCAAGTCCTAGCTACAGTAAATCTCTAGGAACTGTAGTGAACTTTGGATTACTGTAAGTTTAAAAGCTGAAGTCTTTTTTCTGTTTTTTTAAAGTCTGCTTTTTAACGAGGTTTTTTTGCAATCGAGACTTTTGGTATCGAGATTTGTGTGGAGATTTAAATTTATATATTTAGGAGTCCGTTTTGTGTCCACAACTCGTTTGCCAACTCCTTATGGAGATTGTACAACGGAGACCGAAGTCGCGAGCACATATTACAATGGAACTTACGCGGTTTGCTTTTTAGAAGACATAAAAAGATCATGCTAACATGGCTGCAAACGAGTCCTTCAAATCACACTTTTTGTTTAGACAGAAGCTTGCCTTCGTGCGTGCCTTCAAGAAAACATTGTCAACAAGTGTGGTTGCTACGATCCAGCGTACGCTTTTGAAGCTCTACAAGTTGAGAGTTGTTACAAGAATCCCGTTGACAATACAACAGCCGCATTTACAAGTACGGAGCTTTAAAGGAGATTTAAAGGAGATTTAAAGGAGATTTAATGGAGCTGGAAAGGAGATTTAAAGGAGATTTAATGGAGCTGGAAAGGAGCTTTAAAGGAGCTGGAAAGGAGCTTTAAAGGAGCTTTAAAGGAACTAAATAGGAACTATAAAGGAACTATAAAGAAACGATAAAGGATTCAATTCAATTCAATTCAATTCAATACCAAATCAAATCCTTTTCCAGACAAGGCGATCGAATGCATCAATGCTTTCACAAATCCGGGCACCGGTCCAAACGATTTCAATTTGATCACTCAATGTGATTGTCCACAACCATGCATGTAAGCTGAATATGACTTTGATTTCAATGATTTCAATTTACATTTTAGTGTCGAGTCGTACAGTGTCACCGTGTCAACAGCCGCCTGGCCATCGAACCAATACACTGTCAGTAAAGATAGCTGGAAAGCGCTATAGATAACAAGTCATATACAGGGTGTATCACAATTATGGTGACGCGCACTACGTTGAACTGCTTTTAGAACGATTAAACGATCGAACGACCGATTGAAGGACCGATTGAAGGATCGATTGAACGACCGATTGAAGGATCGATTGAACGACCGATTGAAGGATCGATTGAACGACCGATTGAAGGATCGATTGAACGACCGATTGAAGGATCGATTGAACGACCGATTGAACGACCGATTGAACGACCGATTGAACGACCGATTGAACGACCGATTGAACGACCGATGGAACGACCGATTGAACGGAATAGGTCCAACAAACCTTTTCCGTTAGACGACAGAATTGTTTCAAGACAACAAAAACCTCAACAAATCATAGTTGCAGTGTCGATGAAAGACGATGATCTTCATTCTCGCTGGAGTCAAAATTGACAAGAAAATTTACATCAATATGCTTGAAAGAAAGTTTACGTCGATATGCTGCAACAACAGCAACAGCAACAGCAACAACAGCAACAGCAACAGCAACAACAGCAACAGTAACTGCAACAACAGCAACAGCAACAGCAACAGCAACAACAGCAACAGCAACAACTTCCCAGATTGCATCACCGTGGACATCAGTCAACAAAGCCCAGACGAATGGCCATCAAACTCGCCCAATCTCAATCCCTTAGATTACTCAATATGGTCGATTCTTGAACGCAAGGCATTTACTAAAGCCCACAAATCAATTGTCTCCGTCGATAGACTTTTGTTGATATTTTGTCACGATAATTGTGGGACACCCTAGAAGACTAGAACTAGACCCAGACACTTTGCAAAACATAGAAAACAAAGTATTTTAGCCATCTGAATGCAACGAGCCTGAGAATGCAACCACCCAGCCTTGGGCAGCTGAGAATATGGAGTGTGTGGCATGGTATGGACAAAATACGGCTCTCATTGAGGTTTGTGAGGAAAACGGATAAATTTAGACTTTCCAGAAAGTCTTTTCGTACTTTCTTTTGTAAAATAACAATTAATCTACCGTAAATAAAAGTAACAATAAGAATAATCTACCGTAAATACTATAAAAGTACCCCTACAGCCCTCGTACAGTTACGTTTTTTAGTATTTCATTTTTTTCAACGCCCGTACTTTCAAAAAATTCCTTTTTAATATCAAAAAATAGCCCTGAATCTCAGCTATTTTTTGATACCAAAGCGCGCATTGTAGCTTAAACCAGTGTCAAGAAAAACGCTAGACTAGTTTCGCTTGGCCGGGCGCTTACAATGCGCTTCCCTGACTTCATGCTCGGGTTGAAAGCTAATCAGACTTGTTTCAGATCTACTACGAGCGAATGAACTACCAAGTGTTGACGGAAAGTCCAGCTTATTCGGTTTGCTTATAAAAGATTTTATGTGGTCTCTGATCTGATTTCTGATCTCTTTTAGTTTGTCAATTTGATCTCTGATATCGGCGGTCAAGTGGGTCTTTTCTTGGGAATGAGTATCATTTCGGGTGAGTGATCGGTGGACTTTGCGTTACAATAAGCAAATCTAGATCTAGCAAATAGCAATCTAGATCTAGCAAATAGCAATATTCCTTGTGTGCTTTCTAAAGCATGCGCTTTAAAAAAAGCTATCGTAGTTCTGTAAATTTGTTTTATGCTAATTTAAACTAATTTGTTTTATGCTAATTCATCATTTGCCTGTTTTTTTCGAAGTATCCCGCATATTTTCTGGGAACTGAACAAAACAGCACAGCAAACAGCGCAGCAAATAGCGTAGCAAATAGCGTAGCAAACAGCGTAGCAAACAACCCAGTAAACAACGCCGAAAGCAGCGCAGCAAACAGCTTAGCAAACAACGCAGAAAGCAGCGCAGCAAACAGCTTAGCAAACAGCGCAACAAGCCGCGCAGTAAACAGCTTAGCAAACAGCGCAACAAGCAGCGCAGCAAACAGCGTAGCAAACAGCGCAGAAAACAGCGTAGCAAACAGCACAGCAAATAGCGTAGCAAACAGCGCAGAAAACAACGCAGTAAACAGCGTAGCAAACAGCACAGCAAACAGCACAGCAAACAGCTTAGCAAACAGCTTAGCAAACAGCGCAGTAAACAGCGCAGTAAACAGAAAACAACAAAATAGCTTTCCATTTCTGGAGCACTCTGTCAAAAGTTATAAGCGTGCAAAGTGTATAGGATTCAAAAATCACAGTTTACAAGCAGATTTCCCAGAGTGATCAAGACGCAATGGATTTTAATGATAGCTCTCTGGAAAATCTGCATATAAACGGTGATTTTTGAATCCTATACAAAATTTTGAAGGCTTAGATAGAGTGCTCTATAGGAAAAACGCTTATAGCTTTTGATAGAGTGCTCTATAGGAAAAATGGGAAGCAGATTCGAAATCAGCGTGAAATTCTGCGTCAAATAACCAATGGTACATGTCATTTGGTCATCACATTTAGTTCATTTGGTCATCACATCCCTTGTAAGACAAAACTTGATTACCGTAGTGCACTATGAGCACTATGAGCTTTGTCTAGTGCACTATGAGCGTCGCCTAAATTCCTCGAAATCTCGAGAAGCGCTTATCAGAACCTATCGATGTGGGGTCGGAAAATGTAGCTGACGATGAGATCTAGTGGGGGATTAGAGTGATGAGCTTCTGTAAAAGCTTGGAAACTGTAAAATAGTCATCAACTCGACTCAGCCAACTATTAGAGAGAATACGGGTGACTTTTAATCATTGAAAAACATTTTCTATTATACGCAAATCTATTCACTTAATTCTTTAATCACGAGAAACACACTTTAAGCATATTTATCTATTAGATCTTCATCTATTAGATCTTCATCTATTAGATCTTCATCTATTAGATCTTCATCAATTAGATCTTCATCTATTAGATCTTCATCTATTAGACCTTCATCTATTAGATCTTCATCTATTAGTCTTCCAGTCATCATTAGATCTCATCTATTAGACTTCATCTATAGTCTCTCAATTAGTCTTCATCTATTAGATCTTCATCTATTAGATCTTCATCAATTGATCTTCATCTATTGATCTTCATCTATTAGACCTTCATCTATTAGATCTTCATCAATTGTCTTCATCTATTAGTCTTCATCTATTAGCCTTCATCTATTAGTCTTCATCAATTAGTCTTCTCTATTGTCTTCATCTATTGCCTTCATCTATTAGTCTTCATCTATTAGTCTTCATCAATTGTCTTCATCTATTAGTCTCATCTATTAGATCTTCATCTATTAGATCTTCATCTATTAGATCTTCATCAATTATAGATCTTCATCTATTAGATCTTCATCTATTAGATCTTCATCTATTAGATAACTAAAATGAATAGATAAATTGATTTATGCTTATGATTTCAATATCTAATGATTTCCTTTTAGTGATTGAATTTTTGACTCTTCTTCTTTTGATTTTCTGTTATTGCACAACGCATAAGCAACGAAAAACCGAAATCGAGAATATTGAGAGGGAAATGGCAAAGCAAAAGGTTTGGAAAGTGTTTATTTATGTTATTGTAGTGTTTATTAATGTTAATGTAGTGTTTATTTATGTTATTGTTAGTGTTTATTTATGTTAATCTAGTGCTTCTTAATGAAATCTTACTAATTTACTCAATTTTTAATCGCATACTCAATTTTAACTCTAGGAAAATACTCGTTTGATGCAAGAGCATCGCCGCAAACGAAAAATGGCCGCAATTGGAATGATTGATGGTGAGAGAAGTGTTAAATTAATTGAAATTGAAATTGAATGACAAATTTAACGATTAAATCAGCAAAATCAGCAAAATCCTTTATTTTAAACCATTCTAATAAAAGAAATGATTAACTTTCTTTTCTTAAATAAATGATTTCCAGGAACCCACGATAATCCAATGTACACCCACGACGCCAACGATCCCGTCGTTCCGCCAGCCGTTCAGGAACCAAAATAAGCATACAATTTTGTTCATTCTTTCATTTTTTTCGTTCATTTGTTCACCCAATTTCTTTTTATCGATGTTGGCGTAATAAATTTTAGTCAAAATTGAAATAGAGCAACAACAACAACAGCAACAACAACAACAGCAACAACAACAACAGCAACAACAACAACAGCAACAACAACAACAGCAACAACAGCAACAACAGCAACAACAGCAACAACAACAACAACAACAACAACAACCAGCAACAAACAACAACACAACAACAGCAACAACAACAAACACCACAACCACAACAGCAAAACAGCAAAAACAACAACAACAACAGCAACAACCCAACAGCAACAAAGCAACAGCAACAACAACAACACGCAAAACACCAACAACACAACAGCAACAACAGCAACAACAACAAACAACACACACAACAACAACAACGACAACAGCAACAACAACAACAACAACAACAACAGCAACAACAGCAACACAAAAAAGCCAAAAAAAAACCAAAACAACCCAAAATTTAGCCAATTTTGAATATAAACTCTTTCAATCATATTTTCTAATGTATTTTTGTTTTGAAAAAGAATCAATTCTGGTTTTTAGGGTTTGCCGTTTGCTAATGGAAAAGATAAGGATCGATCGAGATGTTCAAATGTGGGATCAAGCCAGTTAACATTGTTCAAACGACTACAAGCAAAGCACGGTCTATGATGCAAAACGCTACAAGGAAGCTTAGAACACTAAACGCTAAACGCTACGAGGAGCTTGGAACACTAAACGCTATGAGGAGCTTGGAACACTAAACGCTAAACGCTATGAGGAGCTTGGAACACTAAACGTTAAACGCTACAAGGAGCTTGGAACACTAAACGCTAAACGCTACAAGGAGCTTGGAACACTAAACGCTAAACGCTACAAGGAGCTTGGAACACTAAACGCTAAATGCTACAAGGAGCTTGGAACACTAAACGCTAAACGCTACAAGGGACTTGGAAACACGTTCTCTTCTGACAGTTCAACAGCTCTTTCTGAGTTTCTTTGAGCTTCATTATACATTTTCAAATGCTTTACCCCACGTGGATTGAATAAACTTGGTTTTACAATTCATTCAAGCAAAAGCAAAGGTCTAGCCACGTGAATTCAAGAAAAAGCACACTAGTAATTTATAATAAAAAGCAAATTAGTTTTGATAAGTTAGATAAGGCAAGAAGAAAACAAAAAAATTGCGAAAAAGCTCGGCGAACCTGTCATTGTTAATTGTTAATTGTTATGGTTTAGAGAAAGAAGTGAAGAAAGAAGAATTGAAGAAAAGAACGAAAAAAATGAAACACCCAGAATGAGGTCAGCTTTTTTTGGGATTCCATAGAGCCTAACTCGTTTCCCGGTAATTTTTCGTCTGTTAGTTCTTTATCCGATAGGAAAAACAACGTTTTAACATGACCTAGTTAAAATAGCGCGACCAAAACAGCGCTATTTAAAACAGCGCCGTTTGAAACAACGCTATTTAAAACAGCGGCGTTTAAAACAGCGCCTTTTAAAAAAGCGCCGTTTAAAACAACGTCATTCAAAATAAAGTCATTCAAAACAGCGTCAAATTGAAAAAGACTGCGATTAGATTTTTCAACTTCAATGTTTTTATACTTCTCATAACAACTTGTAACTTTTGCTATTTTAAAAACATTTTTAAGCATCTTGCGCGTGTTTTGACAAACCGACGGATTATTTCATCATCAGAATCATGTTTTATCGCCTATTTTAAATAAAGAATGTGACACATTTTGTTCTTCATTGTCGTTGAAGAGTAAAAGGGTCGTTGCAAGTGCAGCGACCCTTTTACTTTATATTTTTTAGTTCTTTTTGAAACGTTCTTTCTGAAAAACACAAAATTTAGTGCCAAGAACAGTAAAACCAAAAAAAAAACGATGAAAAACAAAATGTGCTGCATTGTTTATTTAAAATGCGGTGCTATAGTAGTTGGGGGGACAGTGTACATTCTCTATTGAGCCAGAGCGTACCAATTTTTGCTTTTGGGGCTTTTTAATGCCGTAGATTCATAATTTAGTATTAAGTTAAGCTTTAGTGGCTGTTTTCTTGCTATTTCAGGCAGTTACTTCGGTTTTAAGCCTCTTCATTCGGTCGCGCACCTCTAAACCCAGTGGAAGGCTCGGAAATGTTGCTCAAACTGGCATAAAAGTTGTTCAGAATGGTTTGTAAATGCTTCTAATGGATTCAGTGCAAGTAATTATCCCAGAAAAACTTTTTAAAACTAGTGGCAAATTGGAAAAACCGATGTTTACAAACTGCCCATCCCAACTACTATAGTACCAAAATGTTTTTAAAATAACAAAAGTTACAAGTTGCTATGAGAAGTATAAAAACATTGGAGTTGAAAAATCTAATCGCAGTCTTTTTGGCGCTTTGGCGTTGTTTTGAATGACGTTGTTTTAAATGGCGCTGTTTTAAATAGCGCTGTTTTGGCGCTTTGGCGTTGTTTTGAATGACGTTGTTTTAAATGGCGCTGTTTTAAATAGCGCTGTTTTGGCGCTTTGGCGTTGTTTTGAATGACGTTGTTTTGAATGACGTTGTTTTGAATGGCGTTGTTTTAAATGGCGTTGTTTTGAATGGCGTTGTTTTAAATGGCGTTGTTTTAAATGGCGCTGTTTTGGCGCTTTGGCGTTGTTTTAAATGGCGTTGTTTTGAATGACGTTGTTTTAAATGGCGCTGTTTTGAATGACGTTGTTTTAAACGGCGCTGTTTTGGCGACGCTATTTTGCCTAGGTCCCGAGAATCGCTCGAAGAATTGCCGAGATATTTACAAAAAAAGCGTGTTACCGTAGTTATGCATCATCCTGTAGTAAAACTAAGTCATGTCCTTGCCTTGTCTGGGATGGAAAAGTGCCTTTAGAATAACTCTTCGCTCAAATCCTTCTGCCTAAAGCCTTTCCCTTTCCAAGCCTTCTCGGGTGTCATTTGTTTTGTCTCGTTTTCTCTTGGGTAACGCTTTGTTCTTCAGCAAGGCAATAATTTTAGTCTCTAAGCAATTAATATTTAAATTCAATTGCTATTATTGATCTTACTTATTGCTAATTGCTGATTATTGATCTTTTCCTCTTATGGACTCTGTGAGCATCAAGGATGAAACGATAATAAAGACTCCTTGTAAAGTAAAAGGAAATGATGGTTGGTGATTGAAAAATATATTTTAGACGATGATAATCTAGATTCAATCTTTACCTTTAGATGCCTCAATTTCTCTTTTGTCTCCGACATTTTCTTGGGATCGTGCGGATGAATCGGATGAATCTGAAGACGAGAATGGGATCAATCAGCTAACAGAGGTGAATTATTTATTTTTTTAGTTTATTTTGGCATGCAGGATCTAAATTCTTAACATTATAATACTTTAAATCAAATAGAAGTATTGTAACTTGTCGAAATTTTTCAATTTTGACATCTATTTGACATTCAATTTACATTTTACCTATCTATTTTTAGAAAGGCGCTCCTTATGGAGGAATGCGAGTGGAGAACTATGAGAAAATCGTACGCAATTTCGGGAGGAATTCGTCAAAAACCAAGTAAGTACTTATGAAATATCTAAATCTATTAAAATTTAATTGAAAATTTCTTTAGGACAGATTATTTCTATCGGAATGGGCTTCTGTCAGTGCGGAGAAACGGGGAAGAGAGGTACAAAAAGGCTAGAAATATTCCGTTATATTGGGTTGTCCAATTATGAATGCGCGTTTTTACTATTTTGTAAATTTCTCAAGATATCGAACAGATGTATATGAGTGTTATATATCATTTCGAAAGCTGAAGATCTCCTCTACATTTTGGAATAAAAAGTTTTTGAATTCATTCAACTTTTTGGGAAATTGACTGCACAAAGGGAGAAGTCGTTTTCGAAAAAACCCATTTCAGCTTAGCTATTCCTCAAGTTTTATGCTGTAAAATAACCGCCCAGAAAAGAAAAGTAAAGATGCTCTGAAATTCTTACATTTAAAAAAAAGTTGTATTGATATATCTATTGGTCAAACATCAAACGGTTAACTCAATTTGAGCGGAGCCAAAACTTGATCCAAAGGCACCCTTCCATTTTTTTTTGGCCACCCCTTCTTCTGTGCAGTCAATTTGCCCAAAAGCTGAACAAATTCAAAAACTTTTTAGATCAAAATATAGAGGAGATCTTCAGCTTTCGAATAATACTCATATATATCTTTTTCTTGATTTCGGTATTATGAGAAATTTACAAAATAGTAAAAAAACACGCATCCATAACTGGACAACCCAATAGAAATTGAATTTAAATACTATTTAAGCGTTAGATTTATCTAGTACTAATCATTTCAGATATGTGCTTGTTGAAGGCGAAGTTGAAATGTTATGGCAACAATGTCATCTCCAATGTGGGCACTCATTGAGAAAACCGCTGTTCGTTTTGTTTTAAGAAAATGGATTTAGATCTCATATAGACGAGAAACACTTCCCGGCTTTTCCCTCGGCTTTCATAGCTAAGTGGTTTAAGAAGCGCGAGGTCAATCTCAGGCTCCAATAGGGAATATCTCAGGCTCCAATTGTTGGTTCGATTCCCCTTTCGGACCACGTGACGGCTGTTTCTCGTGAATGGCTGGAACCAAATGAGCTCAAAATTTGCAAGAGCATGTAATTTTGGGTCCTCTTTCCGAATCCGACGTTAGTTTTGTTAGGAAGTTTGGTGATTTTTCGTAAAAAGCGGAAAAACCGGCTGTTATCTCGGATTCCATGGCCCAGTGGTCTAGAAACTAGAAAATCTACCACTGTTACCACACAGTTTCAACTTACCACCGATTTTCGAAACCGGATCTAGCTACAAAATGCTACAATAGAATTCTAAGAAACCTCTATTTTCTATTTTTTCCTCATTAGCCCTGGTTTTCGAGAAAAACGGCAAAGTTTCAGCAATTTTTGGCAAACCGCTACCTATAAGAGAGCACCACGCCGAAAGGAAAAAACAACAGCAGCCTAGGAGATATTGGGCTAGACTCCGAAACCAATGTCAACTTTTGCTCGCGGGCTCAATTCCGCTTGCCACCAATTACCGATTGCAGTTTACCTAAATCATTATATTGACTTAAAATTGTGAAAATAAATTAGATGGAGCTTTTTGGCGTAAATTTAAGGCTGGATTCGAATTTTAGAGCTTTTAAGCTAAGCTAAGCTTAAGCTCTGGCTTTTGATTTTTCATTTTGATCCCCTTGACTAAATCGACCGTTTCGCAAAAGATACGCGGTCGTCAATGTGTTAAGATTAAGACTTTTAAGTATTAGATTTAGATCTATTTATCTATCTATCTATTTTAAGTAAGAATTTCCGAATTTCCATCAAAATATTCAACAATTCTAGTTTCGATCTTCTTTCCAAAATGTTCACATATGGACCTAATGGTGGTTCTCTTTGGGTCGACGCGACAACTGTTCGATCGAATTGCTTTGTACGTAATGAATCTAACTATTTTAAGAGATTTAATAGATTTAATAGGTTTAATAGGTTTAATAGGTTTAATAGATTTAATAGGTTTAATAGATTTAATAGATTTAATAGATGTAATAGATTTAATAGGTTTAATAGGTTTAATAGGTTTAATAGATTTAATAGATTTAATAGATGTAATAGGTCTATTTAATAGATTTAATAGCTCTATTTAATAGGTGTAATAGCTCTACTTAATAGATTTAATAGCTCTATTTAATAGATTTATTTTAAAATATAATTGTTTATCAATGAATACGTTTTCTAGGAATGCCAACGACTTGGACGAAAGAGCGCCGTTGCGGAAGGACTCGATTGGGAAAGTGGGTTTGAGAAAGAGGAAGAAAACTGGATAAATTAAAAACTAGGACAGTGATACAGCAATCTAGTATCATTTTAGAAGTGATCGTTATGGTCGAAGTCGGCTCGGGTGTTCCAGGCGATCGAATCCGCGTTCGTTTAAACGGAACTCCTTCGATGGACGGTCACAATAAACGTGTATCCAAGCTGGCGGCTGTTTGTTTTATACTTTATATTTCAAAGAAACTTTATATTTCCATTTTTCTGATAATAGGTTTCCATAAAACAATTCTTTTAGCGCATTGGTCCCGAAAAGATCTTCGAATACTCGGTGCCGAGAATTCGACACGTGTCTCTACTCCGATACAAGATTGATGGAGAATTCCCGAATTCTTAGTGAGTGTTTAAAACTGTGAAAATCTGAAGTCTGAAGTCTGAAGCAAGAAACAAGCTGCTCTAGCTTCAAAGACAATCCAAGACTTCTAGCATGAGCTAGAAGTCTAGAAGTCTAGAAGTCTTAGAAGATTTCCCCCAACTACCTTTGCATCTACGTTTTTAAACGCGATACCTATATAGTGCGGTGCAAAACCATACGCCACTCGCCCAAATTTTGGTGTCGTTGTTGCATTTTTGTTCAATTTTTATGATAACAAGGTTTATTTATAACAATAACAGTTTAATATTTTGTTGTCTGTTCCTGACGACTGATCACGTCAAATATTCGACTCAGCATGCTGTCAACTAGCTTCTTGATGGTGCTTCTTGAAGGTGCTTCTTGATCGTGCTTCTTGATGGTGCTTCTTGATCGTGCTTCTTGGAATGGCATTCCACTCGCGGGTAATGGCATCTTTGAGCGCTTGAACATTTGCAAAGGCCTTGAACAGACAGTGCAAAGGCCTTGAACAGACGGTGCAAAGGCTACACACATAAACAAAAACCACCGTTTCCACGATGGATTTGCCTTCTGTCATCAATTTTTTTGTGAAAAACGCTTAATCCGCACCTGGGATGTTGAAATTCGGATTCTACGCACAAAATTCCCCCAAAAAAACCACTTGAACCACCCAAAAACACCCAATTGTCGGGGGTAAACTGTACCGAAAACCAACAAGCTCAAAAAAAATCGAAAGTTGATTGAAATTTGCCTTAAAATCTATAAACCCAGTGAGTGAGGTGACAGAAATTTTGGCGTACCCTGTAGAAATCGTCGTTTGTCATTTTTTGGTGGTTTTTTGTCACTTTGCGCCAAATTTTTTGCGCAACTAGATCATTTGCACAACGTCTTTTGCGCAACTCACCATAACTTTCTTCTAAATGGGCCAATATTTCTGCTCTTGATGTCATTTTGTAGATCTCAATAAGTTCAACAAAATGACACCAAAATCATAACGATTGACTGACTAAGAAGAAAGTTATGGTGAGTTGAGCAAAAAATTTTACGCAAACTAGCCACCCCCTCATTTTTTGGCGAAAATGGCAAATTTTCATGAAAACTACGATAATTTTTTGGCAAGTTTGCGTTTTAGAAAACGCATTACTCGCGAGGAAAAACAGTGCTAATCGTGCTAATCTAGTGCTAGTGCTAATCGACCTAAAGAAAGTACTCAAATTCAGTAGCCGAGGCGAGCGAACGATTCTCGAATCGCACGCTCGAGCGTATCTCGTTGATCAGGCGGATTCACGTGTTCTTGTTTGGAGACTGTTTCCCGGGCATCCAATTCTGGTTAGTTCTCGGAAGCTTTATAAATTCTCGAATTTGAAGCTTTATAAATTCTTTTAGATTTGTTCCGAAGAGACTTTCGAGATCGCTCGCGCCGCCCATCACATGCTTGAACACATTCCCGATCAATATATGTAAAAGATCATTTGTTTGTTGCTTCAATTTTGCCGTCATTTAGCTCGAAGATCCTCTCGAAGACGGTTTTCTGGCGAGGGATGAGTCGATCGCTGCGAACAGTCGCTCAACAATGTTCAACTTGTGGCACAACTGGGAACAAGCAGAGAAGACCCGTTCCGATTGAGAGTGACTTTAAAAGTACGTTTTGAGCTTATTCAATTCAATTGTTTCTTTTCTAGACGCCGAATTCGGGATCAGCATTACTTTTCTGCCTAACAATCGTCGCAAGTTTGACCTTGATTATGGTATGTGTTTTGTTTTTAATGCTTTTAAGCTAGAAAGTTGGTTTTCTTAATGTTTTTGATGCCTTTAAGCTAAGAAAGTTTGGTTTTTAATGTTTTTCCATGCTTTTAAGCTAGAGAGTTGGGTTTTTAATGTTTTTTAGTGCTTTTAGGCTAGAAACTTTGGTTTTTAACCTTTGTTAGTGTTTTTAAGCTAAGGAGTTGGGTTTCTTAATGTTTGTTAGTGTTTTTAAGCTAGAGAGTTTGGTTTCTTAATGTTTTTAATGTTTTTAAGCTAGAGAGTTGGTTTTCTTAACGTTTTTCAGTGTTTTTAAGCTAAGAGAGTTTGGTTTTTAATGCTTTTAAGCTAGAAAGTTAGGTTTTTAATGTTTTTATTGCTTTTAAGCTAAGAAAGTTTGGTTTCTTAATGTTTTTAAGCTAGAGAGTTGTGTTTTTAAGGTTTTTCAGTGTTTTTAGGCTAAGAAAGTTTGGTTTTTAATGTTTTTAAGCTAAGAACGTTTGGTTTTTAATGTTTTTAAGCTAGAAAGTTAGTTTTCTTAATGTTTGTTAGTGTTTTTAAGCTAAGAAAGTTTGGTTTCTTAATGTTTTTCAGTGTTTTTAAGCTAAGAACCTTTGGTTTTTAATGTTTGTTAGTGTTTTTAAGCTAAGAAAGTTTGGTTTTTTTAATCGAAAACATTCAGGTAACATATCGCGAGAAGTTCTTGACCGACTGGCCGCCGATTTGATCGTAAATTGATAGCTGAAAACATATTACATATCCTTATTTTAGATTCCAACTTGTTCACTGACAAACAACAAAATAAAGGACGAAAATCCTTTGATTCCAAGCTCATCTCCGGAAAAGTCTGGTAAGAAACTTTATAAAACAAATTTATATTCAATATTTTTAGAAATCCTGCTCAAGAAGTCGCCAAAAAAGCTGAAAGAGGCAATTTTTGAAGAAAACAAGACCTCGATAAACGCAATCAATCAATCAGTCTCCTCAATCAATCACAATAAGCGGAATCAACAAGCCAACGCTAAACGATCATCGCCAAAAGTTTGTTATTTTGAAATGAGTAAAGAAGCAAAAACTGTTATTCATAAAATTTCCACATAAAAGCTCATTTTTTTAATTTCAGAAGCCCGTCCAATCCCAATCGATTTCCAATGAGCCACCGTTGAAAAGGAAATCGCCTCGAAAGCAAATTTCCGAGCAAAATGGGTGAGTCTTGATTGAAATTGGCAATACATAAGATATTTATATTTATGTATTTACGTCACATGAATCGTACGATCAATTTAGAGTTCAAAACTCGACCGAAACCTCGTCAAAATCTGCGCCCCACCAAATCGCTCACGAAAGCTTCAACGATCCACTGAAAACCGAGCCAAACAAGCGCTCGATGGGTCCCTATAGCTTTTCTTTTGGCTATCGCTCTTCCCTATCGGAAGAGGTTTGTCTATTGCAACTAGCGTACCGTCTTTAGCGTCTTTAGCGTACCGTAAATACTCTAATAGAAGCCATAGGAACGTCGAGTATTCTGATTTTCTCTTAAACAAAAGCGCAAATCTTGGCACTAGTACGTTTGTTTCTATCGCTCATATTCTCGACACTAGTACATTTGTTTCTAAGTGTTTAGATATCAAATTAAAGTAGAAAGATAGGGGAATTTTTTGAGCTATAAAACAAATCTTTAGCATTAACCAGTGCTTAGAAAAACGTGATTGAAAAATGATAAAAAATCGGCTTCTTTTGTCACTTTTCCATCATTTTTTTCTAAGCACTGGTTAATGCTTAAGATTTGTGTTATAGCTCAAAAAATTCCCCTATTTTTCTACTTTAATTTGATATCTAAACACTTAGAAACAAACGTACTAGTGTCGAGATATGAGCGATAGAAACAAACGTACTAGTGCCAAGATTTGAGCTTTTGTTTAAGAGAAAATCAGACTACACGACGCGCCTATGGCTTCCATTAGAGTATTTACGGTAATTATTTCCAATTTTAGGAAATCCAAAGCTTTCAACAATCCGCTAGTGACTCTACAAATGCGTAAGTATTCATTTTTTCTTCACTAAACTCAACTGTTTAGTGAGCCGCGTTGCACTCTGCGCACGACTTTCGGGAATATTCTCTGCCCGATCGGCTACAAACCAATTGTGCCAATTCAAGCAAAATCGACATGGGAAACAAAAGAAGAGGTGAGAAAAGATGGTGGTTACAGCTATCTAGCGAACAAAGTCCAAAGCTAACAAAGCCAACTGGTGCCCAGCTAACACCAAAGTCTAAGACTTAAAAATCAACTGTTATCCATACCAAAAAAATCCTCTTCAGGACACCACATGCGTGAAGCGCCTATCCTTTTCTTTCATCAAAGCCACCGCAAAAGAGATTACCGATTTCGCAGCGGCTCAAAAGACGGCAAATCTTGACGGAACGTGAGTTTCAGCTAAATAAGGAAAAAAAGGACAGTTAAATGCAAATCGTTAAACAAATTGTTAAATCTTTTTAGACCAATGGAGACAATTGTCGGAGAAGTGGCGATTCCGGACGGGTATTACTGTGTCGGTTATCGAACCGAGAACGAAATTAAAGTGGGTTTAAATTCGCTTTAAGGTTTACTAGAATCAACAAATCAAATTTCTCAAAAATTGTAAAACCATTTTCAGGATAAAACCCTCGAGCTGGTTATTGAGATGAAATTGCGAAAGATCTAGAGAAACGATCTTTCACACAAGAATCGTTTCGTACATTTCACGTGCAAATTTCTCTCTGCTTGTACAAAAATAAAAAACTTTATTTTCGCATTTGCCTACAGGATAAAAATTTAGCCGATATAACACGTAATAATCATGGTTTGGAGTGCACTGCGTTGATCAATATATAAGAAGTCACCAGGGATCAATTCTAATCTGTTTGATGTGATGAAGAAAAGGACAAGATCGATCGATCGAGTCAATCTTACTGATCCACAAAATTCTTTCTTAAAAGAATCGAGGAGCGCTCGAGTGAACATTGCCATTTCAATAAGGATAAAGGAAAAATTCTCGAGGAAATGCTCGTTTCGCCAATTACCGTATTTGCTCGATTTCGAAAAGTTGGCATGTGGAACTGTAACGTTAAATGGCTTTTTACTTAAAACATCGCCGTCCACCAACAGCAATTTGATTCCCTTCGAGAAAATACGGTAGTGGTTATTTTGTAAAGAACTCAAACCTAGGTAATTAGACATCCACTAGCAAAAACAAACGATTCCCACCATTTTATAAAAAATTTCATCGCCAATGGAAAGCAATGCAGAAAAAAATTCTTGCCGGTGAACCAAAAGAAATAAATACATGAACACAAAACGAGGCCATGAATGGGACAGTGAAGAAAAAAAAACATGTTGAGCCATAATAGACAAAGGCTTGCCAAAAAAAGATAGTCTTAAATCAAGTTGAGACTACAACATATGGCCGACACGCGATGAAATAAGAACAAATAAGTTGTGGGGTGATGATGGGTGAAAAGAGAACACCGTTACTTGACAAAACGAGGTCAGCCGGTGATGTGTGCGTTCCATACAAAAAAAAGGCAAACAAATGAATGGTTACAAAAAAAACACGCAAGAAAACCATACGAGCTATCACAGGGGCGGCACAGGTCAAAGAAATGTTTAATGTTGATGTGTAAGATAGCGGTCATTTGTTGAGGCCATTTACATGTTCTCGTATTGATCAATGCGTCGCTTCGTGTTGCCGCCACGAATTTGTCTAAAAATTGAAACACATTAGCATGAATGCTGAAGCGGTTAAAACAATGAAAGGCCTGAAAAGTTATACCTGAGTGTCTTGTACTTGTCACGTCCAGCGCGCTTGTTCTCCATATGAAGTACCTATAATAAAATAGTAAAAAAGCAGTGCAAAATTAAAATACATCATAATCTGTCACTCCGCGCTCGTCCTTCACACCTTCAAGCTCACGGGTAAGCATCTAAATATTGATATTAATTAATAGCCAAAAATAAAACAAACATCCAATTTCTGCTTGATGGAGACATTTTGTTCAGCAGCCGTGATTCGATCCAACTCGTATTGTGGAAGATGAGCATCAGCATCCGAAGTGAGCTCTAAAAAACAATTTGAAAATAGTAGTCCCTATTAAAGTATACCACGGTGGCCGTTTTGCTCAAGATCATCATGATCATCATAATCATCGCGAACAGATGAGTGTACACGAACCTAAAAAGAAAAATAGATTATTCACATCATTGCTTGGTTAGAGTATCAGAGATTAGAAGAGAAGTTTGAGCAAAATGGTCAGGTCAAGAGTTCGTTAGAAGATGTAATCTAGCAGATCTCTCAGCGAAACAATAGTTAGAAGAGCATGCACACCACTTACGGTTTCACTTTTCTCAACGTTTTGGGGGGAATCTGTTGATTTTTCCTAAAGCAAACCAGGTTGGTTCGCAAGACAAAATTAACACATTGACGACCAGGGGATTTTTCACACAAAAGTCCGTGGGACCAAAAAATCGTCTTAAATTCTATTTGATAAAAACCGATTATTTGTACCCGTTATTATTAAATTAAATATATCTATCTAATTTTGTTGCATCCTGAAAACCCCATAAGCTAAGTGTACATATAAACTTTATAGACCGTAAAGTTCACGGCAAATGCAAGGCCAAATCCCCTGAAAAACTTGATTAGGTGGTCTAACGGTCGCCAATGTGTTAAAGACAAAGAGAACCCGTCACCACAACCCACTTCAGTGTATTTATGATGTACTTCTGTGCGGCGCACGTTCTCAATCTCGCTTTGAAGACGTGAAGTTTCCTCTTGTCTTCTCGCGACCTCATCTCGCATGATGCCAATCTAAATGGTCAAAGTTGTTTCTGCATTTGATTTTAGGATAACCTCGCTCTCCCTGCGATGAACTTCATCTCGAAGACGGCGCCTCTCTTCATCACTCATTGCCTTTTCGGATTGAAGACGATCAGTCAATTCGTGCAATTCCTGTTCTTTGGCTTCAAGTTCATCTTTAGCCTAAAAGCAAATTTATCATCACATAAAGACCAATTAAACTAACAAGCTGAAGCTGACGAAGTTGTTCCTCCAGAGAGCGAATTCTGTTGTGTGCCTCAGCCAAATCAGCTTGCGCACGATCTATCGCAGCTTGCATCTAAATGTTCAAGAATTTAAGAAGATTTCTAATTTTAAGCAACCTCGGCCATGCGTTGTTCAGCATCGCGTTGGCGTTGTTCTGCAGCTTCACGAGCATTCATTTCCTAAAATAATTTACTTATGTAAATGCTAAATCACATGATGGATACCCTATTGAGGCGCTCTTGCTCAGCGGCTCTCAAAGCCTTTTCTTCACGCGCTTGTTGCTTCATTTGTTGCACCTAAACAAATACTTTTTCTCAAATTTCATCTCTTCATACTCACTTCAATGGTATCTGGTTTGCGGCGTCTCATGTACAGCTCGTGATTTCCCATGCAAAGCGCCAAGATGCGCTTGTTAATGCGAAGTCGAGGAGCGTAGAAAACGAAGTCCTAAAGATAGAGTATACAGAAAATCTCAGAATGCAGTCACTCACCGAAGCCTTCTTGTCAATGGGCTTGATCACAAACTTCTTGTCGTTGAATGAGATGTTTCTGATCTCCGACCAAGGAAAGCCGACCTGTAAGAGAGACAAATAAAAGAGCCAGCACATTAAACAAACTTTAGGTGTGAGTCGATCGTTCTTATCATAGACATTCAAGCCAAGTGCATCAACTCCAAGGTACAGCTCGGTGCCTCGCTTGTTGCGAATATCAAAGTACTAAATTTTTCATTTAAAATTAAAACACTCAAACTTACGTTCATTCCATACATCTCCAAATCCTGAGCTATCTTCAGATATTCGAGCATGGCTTGCTCCCGAGCGAGTCCACGATGATCTCCCCACCTAAGGAAAACCAAATTTACTTTTACAAATGGATTTTACGGACGTCTAATTGGATTATTTTTAATATTTCTCACCAATGCATAATGCGCTTCTCCCAATCGTCTTGCGAAAGATGGTATTGTCCACTCACTCGTTGTGAAAGAAGGCGGTCTTTCTCCAAAAAGCCATCTTGATGTGCATCCGGCAAATAGTCTCCATATTTCGCCTAAACATAATTTGAAGATCGTTTAAAATGGACTAGTTTCAAACCTGCATGGCAAAAGCAGCCAAAAGGACCGATGTCTCAGGTGGAGCGTAGACCTCGTCGGAGAGAATGGCATCTTTCACTTGCAGGTAGAAAAGACGCTAAATGAAATTATTATTATATAACATTACTGCGCTTTCAGTTCTTTAACATTATGTTCTTTAAACATTCTTTAACAACTAATCAGTCGTATATGTAGACTCTATTTTGTCAAAAGCGAAATTGTTCAATGCAGTCTGTGGACAGGCGCTTTCCCCGACTATGACTGTTCAATATGATTCATTCAATGGTTCCTCATTCACTTGAAATAACATTTTTGTATAAAAGCTTTCGCTTGATGTAAAAACTTCTATTAAATTCAACAGTTTAGTGCCCCACATTTTTTAGCTATCAAGCCCACTAGTAGAAAAGGATTGAAGCCATTTTTCCTTCTAATCTACGAGGTTGTATACTCTCAAGACCGGGAATCCTTCTTTGATAAGTGAGACGACTCTGATAGCGCTTCCGCGAAAGAGAAAAGAGCTTAAATTGAAAGCGCTTCTAGCCACCGCATTTATATGCAAAAATGATTGTATGTTTGAATTGATTGAAAGGGAATACACAAAGGGGAAATGTGCAGCAAATTCACAAATTTCCCTTTGCGACATGTCGACAATAAATAAGCGGATTGGAATGCGGGAGTCAAGTATCGCTCCAAAGTTTGCACTCGCGTATTTACTCAAATGAATTAGTCATCAGGTGCAGCGCTTGATTTGAAAATATCTGATAAACCAACAAGTGTGACATCTTGAATAATTTCTTCGGCAACGTCTTCCGGGTAGAACTTGGCACGGAATTTGAATTGAAGCGTTTGATCCTTCTTCACATCTTGCGAAAGCACCTAAAAGTAACGTTACTCAGAACAAGAATAGCTCAAATACCTTCTTGTTAAGCTTTAACCACGTTGGGAAGTTCTTGTTGTCGGTGTATTGAAGACCGAAGTACCAAATCTCGCGCAAGCCGATCGTTTTGACCACCTAAAGATTAAATTATCGATTTTAAACAAGAAGCAAGTTTTAAATTTTACCTGATCAAATAGTTGTTTGCCGGTGGTGCTTGGCTGAATTGCAAACTCGAGCTCTGCATCACAAGTGGTTACCCTCACGTTTATCTAAAAGAAACCTTTTAGTATTTAAAGCAAAATTTTGATTAGAATCCTAGCTTTACTATTTAAAGCTTTGAGTTTAAAAAGACATGCTCATTTTATTTAATGCTCAAATCATAGGCTTTTCACAAAGAAACTATTAAATCGAACTTGAATTCCATCTACACTTTTTTGTTTCTCACATTACGAGAACGATTAAACCTTTCGTCTTTCCCCCCTAAGAAAACAAGCCCAAGAATAAAAAGGGAAACGCGAAAAACCGCGACGAAAACAGTACAAAGCCAATTCACGACGGCCAAAAACAAACATTTGGTTAAAAGGACGCAATGTGAGAAGTTGACGACCCATTTTTAGACAAAAAATGGAAATTCTGTTTAACAGCTTAGAAAAACAAGCGGAATTCTGATCAGGGTAGAGCCGATTTAGGTTTTGCTTCTTTCCTCTAACTCAATTGGTTGCTTGTTATGACCCTATTTTTCAAGCTCTTCTGTCGTGGCTTTACTTTCTCACTTTAAAGAGCAACGATTCCAAAAGGATCAGATGTTCAATTGGAAGAATTCGGCATGGTTGATCTCAATTTTCGCCTCTCCAAGACATGAAATGATCCAATGACCTTGGGTTATACCATCATATAGGGCACACAACGAGATTTGTGCGAGAATCCCTTTCTCTCACCATGTACACCCCGACCCGGACAAATGATACCAATCAAGGATGAACTTGAAAAGAAAAGCGATTAACTCCCACAATCCTTATACCCTAAATTTATAAGCCCGATTTGTCATCCATTTCTAATTCTGATTCCAGAAGTTGAAACGCGTCCATTCACAATCAACTAGCATTTTGTTCTTTTCCCCCAAAAAAAGAAAACGCTGATAAAGGAAGTGTCGCGTCGAAACGACAGCACAACCAGAATCGATAAAGGTGAAAGAACAAACAATGGCCGCAGAGATCAAATTAAATTTACTGATAAACATAATTGAAGTCATTGATGCTTAAAGTAAAGCAAGGTAGTTTTGTCTAGTTTGAGTAAAACGAAAAATATTTGACGATTGGACGATTCGCGACAAAGAGATCGAAAGAAGAATTGGTTAAATCTCTCCCCTATTTCCCAAGAGCAACGTAACACAAAGTGATATATAGTTTTCAAAATGACGTTTAAAGAGTGGAAAGGAGATGAAACAGCAAATGTTAGCATTGTATTATCAGTAACATTATGCTTCTAGCCAATAACTTACTTCAGGAGCCGGTGCCATTGTTTCTCTTTTTTAGTTTTTTTGACAATAACGTCAAGATTCCAAGAATTCCAGAGGGAAAAGCTCCAAGAAGGAATCGGTGACCAACCACCAATTTAGGTCGGGTTGGAGAGAAGAGTGAGAAAAGCGGCGGGGAAATAAAACAGACCCCTCTGTGCAGAGAAATGGCCCGGCTCCGCCCTCTCCAGAAGGCACAAAGCACTTTTTTTGGCGCCACAACTTTGATATGCACTCATCGGAAACAAAAAGAACTCTAGTCAATACAAACGAATCATATTAACAAGCAATCCATTCACTCAATTGACTATTTTGCTCTAATATTATGAAAATCGTTAAACCCACCGCTTTTTTAGACATCGTTGAAGTTTGAAAAATGTTCCTCGTTGATCTTCCGAGTGTTTCAACCTAAATCAAAACATTAATAAGAGTTAAAGCAGAAGAGCTGAAAAAGTAGAATCATGAGAAAAGCAATAAACATAGTGCAAATAGTGAAACATCGATATGTGTGAGTGAGAGGGGAATGAGGAATGGAATGTGTTTACCCAATAGCAATCAACAGTGGTCGGCATGAACTAAAAAGCAGCGAGAAAACCGCCGCTGGCAATTTGCAACGGATTATTTTTCCCAAACAAAACTCGACTGCCTAAAATACCAATTGAAAATGTTAACTAAAATAGATCCGGTCAAAAGATTAAGGTAAAGAAAAAGAAAGGAGACACAACCGCTGTTTCAAGTTGCACGGATAAAAAAAAGCTTGATAAATGGCTTTCCATGAGGATTAATGGATGATGAGAGCTTGAACTGGTTGTTAGACCCATCAGTTAGAACAGAACGGTTAGAACATAAAAAAACGGAGTGTCTGGATAAATAAAGCCAATTTAACAATGTTTACGATTTTCGACAACTAATCGATTAGGGGAGTGGTGAAAAAACGCCCAGAGAAGTACAAAGCAAGAAAAAGTTTCGAGTTGGGCGAGGCGGGAAAGAAAACGCCCTCGAATGGTACCTAGGAGAAAGGATAAAGAGATCGAGAAGAGACAAGAAGCGAGCCTCAAGACTTATGCTGTGAGAAGGGGGAGCCGCGCGGGTCTGCGTGTTCTTGACGGGAATCGATTGGGGAAACCGTTCAGCCCTCCCCACCAACCCCTTTTCCTTTTCACCATCAACAACAAGAAGACCCGAAAGGAGTCACAATCGCCTCGCGAGACTGTTACGGGCGAATAGGAGGGGAGAAAAGAGCCGCCCCGAGGGGGTGCAATGAAGAAAAGACGCGCGCTAGTTGACCGGTTGGCGGACAGCCAGGGGAGCAATCCCCGCTGACTCAGGCAAAAAGAAAAGAAAGTTCGTCTTTTGAATTTTTCTTCGTTAAAAGAAGAGACGCATAATCGATTACCGGTAATGGGAAAATCGACTCTCACCTATGCGCAGGGGTCTTACGAAATATTGAAGGTTCTGGCGCATCGCTAATCCACAAAATTCAAGTAACGACAATTCTAAAAATAATCCTTTGTTGTTATCGAAAAAAGGAATCAATCAAATCAAAGAGTTGAAACAAAGGAGCGAAGACTCATTCATTTGGGAGAAAGGGGGTTGAAAACACGCGCAGCTGTGCTCCTTCAAAGTTTTCGCGCCCAATGCAGTCGCTAGAAATTTCTGCACATAAAAAACTCTGAAACTGATTCATCGAAATAAATGACTCAGTGTCATTTCGTTAGCATAACTTACAACAACTTATCGGGCAACAATAGCATAAATTACAACAACAACAATTTCTGATTGTTTCATAATAATTTCAACAATAAACTTTCGACTTCAAAAGACAAAGGATCGCGGTGGAAAAAACGCAAGAACTAGCGCTCAAATGCATTAATTTGTGATGGGAACCCCAGGATTACTTCGAACACTCTTTGACATACGTGCATGGGCGCGTTTCGTGAAAAGAACCGCGAAAAAACGCAGAGAAAGGAGGGTGAAAGGGAGCACAAAGAGAAGGAGAGCCATTGGCCACAGCTTTTCAACAATATTTTCGTCTGTCGCCTCGATTTGCGCATAAGAATCGCAAATTTGTGCGTACAACTAATGGGTAAAGAGGGAAATCTCTAAACATATACAAAAATATAAAAATAAAAATATGAATGAGAAAAAATATCGCGGTAGGCTAATTTCCGTCATTTTATTTGCACAACTCACCATAACTTTCTTCTAAATCAGCTAATCTTTATGTTTTTGGTGTCATTTTGTTGCAATTATTGAAATCTACAAAATGACATAAAGAGCAGAAAGATTGACTGAATTAGAAGAAAGTTATGGTGAGTTGCGTAAAAGACGTAGATTTGCAAATGATCCTACTGGAAAAATAAAATGGCGGAAATTAGCCTACCCCAAAATAACAATAGACTGTTAACAATAGACCGTTATCAATAGACGGTCATTCGTAAAAGAAGAGTTAAGAACAGGCAAATGAAATGAAATTTTTGTCGCGATGCCTGAGCATGTCGCGAGTTTAACTGAATATTTCTTAGCTAGACTAATAAAATGAAAATTTGATTCGAAAAGATGTAAAAGGTGGGACAAATGCGACCTTTTTTTGCTGGAAAAGGCCTTAGGCAAGGCCGTAGAGCTTCGAAAATATTTCCACATAAGGGAATCGTATGCGTAGATTCCGAATTTCGACAAATCAGACCTCGCTGAGACGTCAAATTTGGGCTAAAAGGCAAAAACTGCGGAAAAGCGTTAAGTTGCGTAGTTTTTGCCTTTTAGCTCAAATTTGACGTGTCAGCGCGGTCTGATTTGTCGAAATTCGGAATCTACGCATACGATTCCCTTCTATGAAAACATTTTTGAAGCTTTACGGCCTTGCCTAAGGCCTTTTCCAGCCAAAAAAAGGTGCGCAAATGTCCAGGTGCGCAAAAAAAGGTCGCATTTGTCCCACCCCCGTAAATTGTCAAAACTTACGGCAAACTTCTTTTTAGCTTTCTAAACATATCAAATTTTGTAAACCTTTCGCCCACACCTTTCCTAAAACATTTCACCCACATAAAATGGGTAAATGTTATGTATTTTCTCGCGCGAAGCCAAAACATTTCACAATATCGTCACCGTTCCGAGAATAACGTCCCTATTGGATGGAAAAGGGACATACCCGGGGATGGGAATGAGGGGCACACCGAAATGGAAAAGAAGTTATGCAAATATTTGTGAGAACCGTCATGCTTTCTCCCCCACAGACACAGAAAAAGTATGAAAAGAGAAAGAGTTGCAATTGTGATGGAGGAACTTTTTGTCGATGATCGACTCACCGTGCATGTACATTTCATATAGTACAGTTGAAGGTACAGAGTTGAAGTTAATGGTTCCTTGTAAGGCACAGTGCTATTGTTAAAGTTCTACTCGTTTTCGGAAATTCTAAGATTTTGGGCGCTTTGTAGACTTCACTGATTTAATCAACAACTATAAATCCCTCAATAGCTATACAATCATAGTAGCGCTCTTTAAGTGAATATTTTAATGTCTGCGAGAAATCTCAAGATATTCAGCTTTTTGCTTTTTAGCTTACATCAAATAACTACAGCATTTTCATTCAATTAATTCTTCACCTTTTTACTGCTTTTCTAGCGTTTCTTATTCGTTTTCTTGGATGATTTTATTTTTTTAGGTTCGATGAGCGATCGCAAAAGCTGGGATGACTTTGAAGCGTTTCGCGAACGACGTGAGCACGAACTAAATGGATTCTTTGAAGAAGGACAAGAACATCAACGTGAATTGAACGAAGAGTTGCACGAGGAATCGGACAAAGAAGCAAACGAGGGAACGAACAAGCCAAAGCGAAAGAAAAAAAGCAATAGATGCGAAGACTAAACTCGATGCTGCAAGAATTGCTCGCGAAGTCTCCGTTCATGCTGTTGCCAGCTTCCACAAAATTGACTTGTGTCCAACGATACGTCAACAAACAAATGAGCTAAGCAAAATGCAAGAAAAAAAGGAAGCGGCTCGATGTTGGCGAACGCGCTTTGACGTCAAAAAATATTGAAGTTTTGGCGATATGGATTCTTAAAAAAAGGAGCGAAAAAAGTGAGTAATTCATCAAATGATCTGAAACGAAACGGCTAATCGATTTGCTGACGCAGAGATTCCCTTCAAAAGAAGTCACGTTTGGATGGAATCGTTGCTAAAGCGGCATTAATTCACATTGAGAGCGGCGACCACAACCACCTTCAATGGACACGCATTTGACATGGATCGTTCAGGCTTGGGATAAGCTTTCTAAGGAGATGATTCAAAAGTCTTTCAAAGGATGCATCGAAATTGCAGCAAACAATGATGAGGACAATATGATTCAGTGTTTCAAGGCCGACCGCGCCCAATGGGCTACAGCTGCTAAAAGACGCCCGGATGAATGGATGAATGGAGAAAGAAATGAATGATTTTCTGGTGCCGCTTCAATCAACAGAAATTTGAGAATTCCGAGAAGTTAATGATCAGAAAGAAGAAAATGACGAATTTGTTGATTTAGATGCATCAATTTGCTTTGATAATTGATTGCTTTGATTTTAATTGCTTTGATTGATACATCTAAATCTGTTTTTATGTTTAATTTTGTTATCTTGTTTGTTAAAGATGAATAAATCTGAATTCAATTCAATAATTCTGAAATTCAAAGCTGAAAAAATTCTGGTGAATTATCTTGAAAACTTCCAGGTTGGGGTTGTTCTGTTTGTTTTAGGAATAAAAATTAGTAAAAGAACTAATAGTAGCACTGGTGCTACTATTAGTTCTATTAGTTCTTCTATTTTCTTCTATTTAGATATTGGATGTTTTTGTTCTTCTTGAAGTCTTTCTTCATCACTTTTGAAAGAAATATCGAATGTTTCGATGCCTTGTGCTGGATCGGCTATCACTTGCAACCTTTGAATTCCTGTAGTTACAACATTTTCATCAATACAGACGAATTCCAAAGTTATTGTAAGAAAATCGGCATTGTCGGCGATCAATTGTCCGCGGCCAATTGATCTCAGCTAGGAGTTAAGACTTCAGCTATGATACTGCCGCCGTCACGGTCGGTCGCCATCACGAATTTGAACTCCAGTGTCATCGTCTAATCTAAAACCAGCTTTTCGAAAAGAATTTGACAATGTCTGCGCTTTCACTTCAGTCCAGGCCCGTTCAAACATATGAATCGCATTCAACAGATCGGACAGAACAGATCGATTATATTTTGATCAATATTCGTCGCTTCATCAGTAAACATCGATATTTTATCTTCAAATTCTTTTTTTTTTTTATCTGTCATCGCATTGTGCATTTGCGCAGATCACAACCTGCTTCCACATTTCTCGATCCCTTGCTATTGTCATCCAGTGTTTCCTATCTTGATTGTTCCTGGTTCGAAGTCTTCGACTTGCTTGTGCTGGTCGTGGTTGCACTCTAGCCATCCTTTTTCTGACCGTCTCTGCCACTCTTGTGCTCCAGCTCGTTGCTGGTCTTCCGATGGGCCTCTTCTGGTCTCGTGGTAGCCACTCTGTGATCCGTATCGTCCATCTGTCGTCTGTTCTTCTGGCTACGTGGCCGGCCCATCTGAGTCTTTTTCTCTCAATCACTTCCACTGGATCTCTGAGTCCCGAGAGCTGGCGCATATCCGTACTTCTTAGGTCTTGGTCGAGCTGCGTCTTCCTATTGTACCCGAGGAGGTTCCTTTCAAGGGCTCGATGCGTCGTTCTCAGGGCTCGTCAAATTCTTTATAATTCCCATATCCATCGGTTGGATAGCAACTGTGACATTTGGGAGAAAGAATTTCAGTCGAATGTTTGATAAAGTAAGCTTTTGTTTTAGGACATTGTTTAGAAAACAAACCGATTCAAGAAAAAACGTTATAGTGAAATGCAAATTAAAACTATTTTCCCAAAAAATATCGTTATATAGAAGCTTGTTTGTTAACACTTTATTAAAAGTTTTGCCGGGACACAAAGAAGCCATTGTTATATAGAAGTTATCGTTATGTAGAAGATCGTTGTAGAGAAGTTCGACTGTACTTCAGTTTGATTACTTCTTTCTCTTCCGCCATTCTCTCCCGTAAACACTCATCATCTGGCATAACCATTTCAAACGTTTATCCACAAAATCGTTGCACAGAATGAAGTGAAATCACAATTTTCAAGAGAGAAAACTTGCCTGAAAAAAAACACCAAAAACGATATGAGATTTCGAAGAAACAAACAAAAACAAACCAAAAAGAAAGCAATTTTGACTGGAGTTATTAAAATAGGTAAATTTCGATATTATTGTCGGAATGAGTGATGCAATGCGGCATTCGGGTGTTCCCAAGGCCATTGCGCCATCCGCTCAGCTTGTTGCCAATCGGTGCTCGCGGCCACTGCAGCCGCTGCCGCTGCACCGTAATCACCCTGGCCTGGGGCTGTCTGGAATAGGCTTTGTTTAGATTTAAGGCTAAATAATCAATTCTGCAGCTGGAATATTGTTATTGGAAAGTTGTGTACTATAATTGCAAAATCAAAGTTCAAAGTTCTCAGATCATTCACGGGCGTGTTAAAGAGTGATCCAACCACCAAAATCTATATTCAGCTAAAAGCCAAAAGCAATTGATTGAGCAAAGTAATTGATACGGTAAATCGATAAGGATTAGGGTAATAAATATGCAGATTCCGGACGCTAGATCAGAGCCTTAGGGTCTGTAACTAAGCCAGAGCCCAGCCAGAATCCGGACAGAATCCAGGTCTAAACCTGATGGATCTAGGGTTGGACCAGGATCTAGGGTTGAACCTACGGTAAATCCAGACCAAGCTAGACCAAGTCCTGCCTTGTCTAAGAGACTTTTTCTTTGAAAAACCCAAACAATCTTTGAAATATCTTAGAGCAAAAGCTATAGTAGTTGGAGAAAAGCTACAGTAATTGGAGAAAAGCTACAGTAGTTGGGGAAAAGCTACAGTAATTGGGGAAAAGCTACAGTTCTAGCTACAGTTCTAGTAGTCCACACTTTAGCTACCCGAGTCAGTCAGCAAAAGTTCACAAGTCCGATCAGTTTATTTGATGAACTTTGATAAACTTCAGTAAAATATAACCAAAATCCTCTAAAATAGAGTCTAAGAGTGAGCTCAAGACTTTAAAAAAATCAGAACTAGCCAAATTTTGCTCAAAGTCTCACCGGGAAAGCGTCGTGCGGTGGTTGCCAAGTCGGATCGTCGGCGGGAATCGTTTGATGTGTGGCGACGACGTATTCGAAAGCGTCACTGCAAATGAATACTATACTATGAATACTATACTAATGAATACTATAAAGTAAAGTTACAGTATATCTAATATGAAAAAAAATCAATAATATGAAAAATCAATCCACCTGTACGGATTCAAAAATTTATAGGCCGATATGCAACAGTTCACATAATCAGTCGCTGTCCGCACTCGACAGGTGACACGGAGGGGCTGAAATCGAGGAAATGGATAGATTTATATATGTATACAGGGTGCGTCATAATTATTGCAACAAGAGTTCAAAGACCGCTTGTGATGTCAAGAATATGATGTCAAGAATGTGATGTCAAGAATGTGATGTCAAGAATGTGATGTCAAGAATATCATGTTAAGAATGTGATGTCATGAGCGTGTAAAGCCAATAACAAGCAAAATTGGATCTTCATGCAAGATGGAGCTCCCGCTCACACGAAGAAGACGGTTCAGGACTGGTGTGTGGCCAACTTTCCCTCAGTGATCACCAAGGATGAATGGCCTCCAAACTCACCGGATTTCAATGTGATGGACTTTTCCATTTGGGCAATCTTAGAGGCTAATGTCTGCTCTCGAAAACACACAAGTTTGGATTCTTTGAAGAAGTCTTTGACCTTGAAGAAGTCTTTGACCTTGAAGAAGTCTTTGACCTTGAAGAAGTCTTTGACGAAGAAGTCTTTGGCCAAAGAATGGAAGGCGACTCCTCAAGATGACATTCGGGCCGCAGTGGAGGCATATCCGAACCGATTAAGGGCTGTTATCAAGGCAAAAGGCGGTCATATCGAATGATCTCTTGTTTCCTTATTTGTTACTGTTAAATAAAGGTATTTCTGTTTAAAAATCTTCTTCCAGTGAAACTTCTTGGTGTGCAATGCCTTGAGTATCTTGTTGCAATAATTATGACGCGCCCTGTATGTATCTAAGTATCTAAGTATCTAAAACATATCTAAAACAGATCTAAAACATATCTAAAACATCTAAATCCATCTCTAGCCATCATTTCACTTACTTGATTCGCAATCAACGCGAGAAAAGCGTCGTGCAACAGCTGCTCATCGCCCGGGTGCACAATTTGCCACCAATATCGACCGAGGAGCTAAAAATTACTGGAGTTTGCTTTACTACTACTACAAGAAGGGTGTATTTTTAAGCACAAAGTACATTTCCTGCTACCTGATCAATTGAGAGATTGAGTAAAGCGGTGGCTCGTTGATCGACGAATGTCATCTTTCCATCCTCGGCCACCCTCACCGAGAATTGCGTTGATGTGGTCGGATCCGCGCAAATCGGCATCGAAGCCACCTGAACTTTGTGCTTTGATAAACGCAAGTTTTCTATCACACTCAATTATCCAGCTTTGTTCTGAACAAAGAACGAGATTCAAAGCGCTTTTTAGGTAAATTTTTCAAACAGACGGAAGTCATGTACGTTTGCGAAAACGATCCATTTACAATTGTTGGCTATTGGCTTTACGATCCATTAGCTCATTTTGAGCAATTTTCGCTTTGTTACCTGTAATCGAGCGATTGCCACCAAGCATGATGTAGCTGGGGCCTCGATTCCGGCTGGAGGAGCGTTTTTGATGTATCTAAAGAGAGGGAAAGGTTAAAATTCGCTAAATACGCACAAGGAAAGGTCAAATGACATGAGCCATTTGAACTTTGACGATTTTCAAGTTTTTTTAAAGTTGATGATCAATTTGAATTTCTGTCCGAAATTTTAAATGTTAATTTTCGCGCAACGTCGCATTCCGATTGACATCGCCGCCATTTGGAGGCAGTCGATGGGAGCGCCGCGTCGTCGCTTCTTTTTCGTTTTCAAATCATTGCATTTATTTTTGTTGCATTATTGTTAAATGTGAATTTTCGCGGTTGTTATTTGGTTCCTATTTGGTTCCTATTTTGGTTCATATTTGGTTCCTATTTGGTTCATATTTCGTTCTTATTTTGGTTCTTATTTTGGTTCTTATTTTGGTTCATATTTGGTTCATATTTGGTTCCTATTTTGGTTCATATTTGGTTCATATTTTGGTTCCTATTTGGTTCATATTTGGTTCATAGCCTATTTGGTTCCTATTTTGGTTCATATTTGGTTGCTATTTGGTTCCTATTTGGTTCCTATTTGGTTCCTATTTGGTTCCTATTTGGTTCATATTTGGTTCTCATAAAGATATCATTTGGTTCCATTTGCAATCTCATTTGCGCAACGTCGCATTCCAATTGATGTCGCCGCCATTTGGAGGTAGTCGATGGGAGCACCGCTTCATCGCTTCTTTTTCGTTTTCAAATCATTGCATTTATTTTTGTTGCATCCGTGCATTTGTTTTTTGTCAGATTAATTGAAAGTATTGTTTTACGCGAGGCCATGACTTGTGGAACGTATGCTTTTATGTGTTGTGCAAGATGTAACGTTAAATTATGTTTTTCACTTTATAGATTGCTGTTAATTTTGTGCTATTTTGTTTATTATCAATTAAAAGATGTTTTCCTTTTGTTTTCATTTTATTTTCATGTTTAATCGCTCGAATTTGTTCTATTTTAACTTTACAATAAGTACAGTCGAACTTCGATATAACGAATCGATCGGAACCGAAAACGTCGATATCACGAACCTGAAACGTGCCTCAAATTTTTTGCATAGCTGCCCTGGACGGCCACTGATTGCATTTGGCTGGGGCAGTTACGCAGAAATTTTGGGCACCTTTTAGAATTTCAAATTCGTTGTGTCGAAGTTCGTTATATCGAAGTTCGACTGTACTTATTGTAAAGTTAAAATAGAGCAAATTCGGGCGGCTAAACATGAAAATAAAATGAAAACAAAAGGAAAGGATCGAACCCGAGCAAAAACTTGACAGCTTGTCTCGGAAACAAGACTCTTATCCACTACATCTCTTATCCACTACATCTCTTATCCACTACATCTCTTATCCACTACATCTCTTATCCACTACATCTCTTATCCACTACTCTTATCCACTACTCTTATCCACTACAGCGTCCATCTGTATGTCTGTCCCTCCGTCACACCTACGCGATAATACAAATTGCGTTAACGTAAAATTACAACAAATTGAACTATTAGATTGGCAAAAAAGAAATGAGCGTCGTGTTTGTTGATTTGTATTTTATTCACAGTAAAAGATTTTTTAAAATAGTTTATTCTATTGGAAAGAGCGTGTTCTTGCGCATCGTTTGATATATAATTTGTCTATGTTTACTTTGTTTTTTTGCAAGAAAGAGTGTTTAGAAAATGTCGGACCAAAAATTTCGTTTGCGGGCCTGCTTGTGGCATGAATTTAAGCAAGGCAAATCGGCTGCTGAAGCTCGTGGCGCTCTATCTCAAGTGTTTGACGAAGATGTTCTATCCGAAAGTCAGTGTAAACGATGGTTCCAGACGGCGACGAAAGCTTGGAAGACCAAAAACACGGGAGTCGACCTCAAATTATCGACCACGACGCATTGAAGGAAGCCATTGAGTCGGATCCACGCCAAACCACTCGCGACCTGGCAGAACAGTTCGACTGCACTCATGTCACCATTGAGAACCATCTGCATGGCATGGGCAAGACGAATAGATGCGGAAAATGGGTACCGCATAAGCTATCCGAGGCAAACAAGGCGACACGCATCGCAATCGCCGGAATTCTCACTCACCGCGCCAAGAACAGTGGGTTTTTCGACTCCATTGTTATGTCGGATGAGAAGTGGATCCAATACGCCAACACAGCAAGAAAGCGGCAGTGGTTGGACCCCGGTGAAGCTCCAAAACCGGACATCCACGGAAAAAAGGTGATGCTTTGTGTTTGGTGGAACAGTAAAGGCCTGGTGTACTTTGAGGTTCTGGATTCGGGTCAAACAGTTACGGCGAACCTCTACCAAGGCCAATTTGACCGCGTGGACCAGGCGCTGCGGCGTCAAGGCGTCAAGGCGTCAAGCCGTCGACAAAATTCCTCCACGACAACGCTCGGCCGCATGTCGCAAAAATCACCCAGCGGAAAATTGAAGAAATGGGCTGGGAAGTTCTGCCTCATCCGCCATACAGCCCAGATTTGGCGCCTTCCAACTACCATCTGTTCCGATCAATGCACCACTTCTTGGCCGAGAAAAAGTTCAAGAACCGTGACGAGGTCCAAATTTCGGTGTCCAACTTCTTCGAGTCGCAGCCGGTCGAGTTCTTCAAGAAGGGCATCCATTCTCTGCGTGAACGTTGGCGACAAGTCATTGATGCAGATGGCGAATACCTTTTGGATTAATGTATTGTTATCTTGTTTTTATAATAAAATAAACTTTTAACGAAAACGCGCATTTCTTTTTTGCCAACCTAATAGTAAGCTGAAAATTTGTACTCTGAGGTTTTCGGGGATGAGGAATCCAAATCTGTAATCAGATTTGTGCTACATGCCCTTAGTACCGCTAGGTAGCTACAGTACTCATGAAAATGACATCTTACGCATTTTCCTGCTGCAGAGCAATGGTTTTAATCTCATTTTACCTTAACAAAGCAACCGCTTGGCTGCTAAGATCAACATTTCGAGACGGTGAAGAAGAAGCCGAATCCAAATAAAGACAATAGAACTCACCCAGTGCAATGCATGACCACATATGTATGTCCGCCATGCGTAAAAAGGGGTCGACGATTTCGGAGTCGATGCAAAGCCTCCAATGGGCCGACTCTCATTCGACAAATGAAGCCACGACGACATGACATGTGCACACGGGAATTGGCACCCTGGAAGAGAAAATAGAGTTTAGATAGATTTTTAGATCTTGAACTAGAATGTGAGTACTCCACCTCAGAGCTACCTCAGAGAGTACTTGCAACAAAGTTACAGTACTTTACCCAGCTACGGTAGCGCCAGAGGTGCAGTATACAAAGAGATATGTATCAAAGAGCTACAGTATCCTGAAGAGTTACAGTATCCTGAAGAGCTACAGTATCCTAAAGAGCTACCGTTTCCTGAAGAGCTACAGTATCCTAAAGAGCTACAGTATCCTAAAGAGCTACAGTATCCTGAAGAGCTACAGTATCCTGAAGAGCTACAGTATCCTGAAGAGCTACAGTATCCTTAAAAGCTACCGTATCCTAAAGAGCTACCGTATCCTAAAGAGTTACAGTATCCTGAAGAGCTACAGTATCCTAAAGAGCTACAGAGCTCCCGTATCCTAAAGAGCTACCGTATCCTGAAGAGCTACAGTATCCTAACGAGCTCCCGTATCCTAAAGAGCTACCGTATCCTAACGAGCTACCGTATCCTGAAGAGCTACAGTATCCTAAAGAGCTACAGGGCTACCGTAGCTGGTAGCTCTGTAGCTCTGTAGCTTACTGTAGCAAATCTTACTGTAGCAAGACTACAGTAAGATTTGTCACAGAGCAATAGCATTTCACCAAGCTACAGTACCCTAGAGTTACAGTATACTAAGGAGTACTGTAGCCTGTAATCTGTAGCCTCTGCAGAACTACGCTATCCAATAAGTACAGCTGAGTATCCGTAGAATAGAGCTACAGTACCAAATCCTTTCAATTCTCACCTCTCTCTTCACTCCTCCATTCTTCAAATCCAATACTCGATTCAGTGCCGCTTCACTCCCACAAAGTTGATCCCGAATTTTGTCCTGATCATCCGGATGGATCAACTCGTGAAGATTTCGATTCAGCCACTCTTCCTGAAAATTCGTATGTCTACTTGCTACTACTTGATCAGTCTACTTGCCAACAAACCTGTTTCAAGTTCAACACCGGTGTGATACTATCCGATACGTAAAGCACTCTCCCCGTGTGGCAACACGTAACAAAAAGAAAACCGTTTGCCGCTTCAAGAATCAAATGTTTCAGCTCTTGATCGGTGAGAAACGACGGTTTATAGGAGGCTTCGTCCTGGAATTTGGTATTAAAATGGAGCTCACCAGGGAAAGGCACGAACTCAAGGTTTAGTCAGTCTTGTCGTGTCAGTCTTGTCAGTCTTTCCCTAGTCAGTCTTGATCTTACAAGATTGCCATTAGTTTTCTACCCTTTTCCACTCAAATCTCTAACCTGTGGTGCATTTCCTCTAATCGCTTTCATGTGTGAAACGGCCATTCGCAGAATCGTCAACTTGTCGGGCTTTCTCCCCAATGCGGCACATTGTGGTACCATCTCGGCTAACTCGTTGATGTAATGTGTCATTTTGTTGCGGCGACGTCTCTCGATCTGAATGAGGATTTGTTGAAGATTTTAATGTTAGAAGACTGGTTCAAGTTTGGCTTTTGATTAGGTTTACTGTTGTTGCTATCAGGCTTATTGTTCCAAAGACATTGGCCAGGTCGGGCAAGGTTTAAGCAGGTCGGGCAAGGTCTACGCAGGTCGGGTAAGGTTTAGCCAGGTCGGGCTAGATCTCGGCAGGTCGGGCAAGGTCTAGCCAGGTCGGGCAAGGTCTAGCCAGGTCGGGCAAGGTCTAGCCAGGTCGGGCAAGGTCTAGCCAGGTCGGGCAAGGTCTAGCCAGGTCGGGCAAGGTCTAGCCAGGTCGGGCAAGGTCTAGCCAGGTCGGGCAAGGTCTAGCCAGGTCGGGCAAGGTCTAGCCAGGTCGGGCAAGGTCTAGCCTAGCTTTACTAAAGATCTGCCCTGCTTAGCTTGATCCTAGGATCTGGTTGGAAGATCCTTACAATTAGAAGACCTTTGTTAGTCAATCCTTGCTCACCTCCGAATGATTTTCCCTTGCGAATCTCTCTTTCTCGTGATTATCCCCATCCAATCCATCCATTCTCGCGTACTTCCCAGCCGAAACGCCCAACTCATCATCATCTCCGTAGCTCAATCTAAAAAGCTGACGTTAAAGAAATCTATACAAGTGTTTGGTTTGAAAAGTTTTGAAAATGGAAAGCATCTTGTTTTTTGGTCTTCAGCAGTCGACAGCTTCTTCAGCAGCCAACAAGGGAAATGGGTTCCTCATCTTCTCAGCAATGCCAATAAAGCTACTCGTGTCACTATGGGGGGTATTCTTCGTTTGGCTTCTTCGTTTAGCTTCTTCGTTTAGCTTCTTCGTTTGGCTTCTTCGTTTGGCAAAAAATACTACTTTCGTGATTTCAAACAGTGACTTGACTTGCTAAGTTTGATAAAGAAAGTAGCAAGTTTGCTACACTTGTTAATTTTTTCAAAATATTGCAAACTTTTTCTAGCCAATGTCCAGCTGATTCATTTCCCTTTTCTCATCCAAACAAGTACCTGGGAGTGAAAGGTGAAAGTCTGCTAGAGATGAAATGGAGAGTGGGGAAAAGAGAGGGAAATCGAGCCGATCGAGCCGATCGAGACTGCCCGCTGGGCAAATGTTTACTCCAAAGATTGAGAAAAGAAAAAGAGAAGGGGAAATTGAGAACACTTATAGAAAAGGGGTAGAAAAGGGGTCGATGTAGGGAAAGTGAAAGTAAAGATGTAAGAGTTGGGAGAAAAATGACAAGAGAAATGGGTTCCTCATCTTCTCAGCAATGGGTGAAAAATGACAGAAAATGAAGAGCCGAGAAAAAATGACAGAAAAGGAAAGATTGAGTGAACCAGATGTACAAAGTACACCTGTTTACTAAGTACAAAGTACACTCTAAAGAACAAGTATAGCTGTGTTGTTTCTGTGCCTCCTCTCGCATTGATTCATTTTGGTACATTTACCCAACTAGGAATTCATTTACCCAAGCATTTACCATCATTTACCATCATTTACCAGCATTTACCAGCATTCATTTACCCACCATTTACCCATTTACCCAGCACAATCCCAGAAATTCAAATACTTTGTTACAAGCCAACTTGAGATTACTTTGAATATGCAAATTTGAATGCAAAACAAACCCCGACGAAGCAGCGGCGGCGACTTGCCATGGGTCAAGAAACGGCTCGCCCATTGAAAAGGTGAAAATCGACTTTTTTTCTGCTGCTTATCTTGGCACTGAAATCGTGGCACTGAAATCGAATTTTTAAAGGAAATTTCTCAAATTGCACGTTGAGAACAAAAGGTTGAGAGTTGAAAAAGTTGAAAGTTGAAAGTTTAAAGTTGAAAGTTGAAAGTTGAAAGATTACAATGCTAGGACAATGCCGTTGGATGACGTGACCAGAACAATGTAAGGACAAAGAAATATAAAGATATTATAAAACAATAGAATTCTCATTGCACAGTACCCTAATCATCCTCGATTTTTGACTTTAAATAACTAACGCAAACTTTAAATAACTTTAAATAACTAAAAATGCAAAACGAGGCTTAAATTCTAATTTTATATACTAAAGTACGCACATATCGTTTAATATAATATCGTTTACGAAATCATTTACTATAAAAGCCACAAATTTTTACCTTCAGAGAGAAAAAAATGTGCTTTTCGAGACGTTTTCATGTTAAATTTGAATTTCTGTCGCAAATTTTAAATGTTATTTGTATTTTATTGTTAAATGTTAATTTTTGCGCAACGTCGCATTCCAATTGATGTCGCCGCCATTTGGAGGTAGTCGATGGGAGCACCGCTTCATCGCTTCTTTTTCGTTTTCAAATCATTGCATTTATTTTTGTTGCATCCGTGCATTTGTTTTTTGTCAGATTAATTGAAAGTATTGTTTTACGCGAGGCCATGAATTGTGGAACGTATGCTTTTATGTGTTGTGCAAGATGTAAAATTGTCGGCAAAAATGAAATCGGCTCTGAATTTCTGTCGAAAATTTTAATTTTCGCACAACGTCGCATTCCAATTGACATCGCCGCCATTTGGAGGTAGTTGATGGGAGCGCCGCGTCGTCGTTTTTAATCATTTCTTTATTTTGCAAAATGATAAAACCATCACGTTTCTTTTTCATTTGATACCTGTAATAACCATTTTTTGCTTGTTCTATTTCTTTAATTTTTATTTTTTAGGAAGATGGCGTGGAAAATCGCTTTCGCGGATCGAACAGATGAAAATTGCAATTTTGAAAGGAAAAAAGTTGTCGAATCGGGAGATCGCAAGGAAAATGAAGCGCTCGCACCAAGTTGTTGCAAATTTCTTGAAGGATCCTTTCAATTATGGCAGGAAAAAGTCTTCAGAAGCTCACGGTCCGCGCTGAACGGCATATTGGACCTCTGTTGTCAAATTTGGTGATGCTACAGGACTTATAAAACAGATGCACAAGGCGCAGATGCATCCGGCTTGACACAAGACAAAAGTACGTTTACTTTTTTACTTGACAAAAGGATTTCGGAAGGTTGTTATATGCCTCAAAAGTTGATTGCAAAGCAAAAGAGCAAAACGATACAAGATTCACGTACATAAAACAGAAATAAAAGGACTTGTGAAGCAAGGTTCAAAGAGATCAGAGCAACAACTGTAGCTGGTATAAAATGGCTAAAGAATAATTATAAAATTATAGAAATCATACAGTTAATGCTATAAAAGATCCAAGCTCCAAGCAAAGTTGCTATGAAGTATGAAGGTCAGCTTATTGTTAGATCTTGGTGAATTGGGCTTGCCCACTTTTTCTGTACTTCGGTTTAGAAATAATCTATTCACCTATGGTTTGCTTTATAAAGGTCAATTGTTTTTCGACAAAAAATTGTTGAAATATTACTAAAATGTTCTGTGGTTCTGTTCTGTGGTTTTTGTTGTTGTAAAATGTTCTAAAATGATTTTTTATGGGGGTACGAAGTCGAGTGATCAAAAAAGGCGAAAACCCGACGATGCGATTTAGGCATTTTGGTTCGCAGAAACCTATTTTGGTGCCAAAATGATAGAAAGTGAATGCTAAACATTTTCTATTTAAAGGAAACCGTAGGTGATTTAAAGGAAACCGTCAATTGGTGACTTAGTCATTTCTAAGCAAAAAAAAAGTGAACTTGTTCACCAAGCTAATAGATAAGCTATGCAAAACAGATGCTCTTTAACGGAATCCAGATCCAGATCCAGAATCCAGATCCAGATCCAGATCCAGATCCAGATCCAGATCCAGATCCAGATCCAGATCCAGAATCCAGAACTTGACAAAGGTGCAAAAATAAGATAAACTATAGAAATCATACAGTTTCTCCTATAGTTAGGGGTGAATAGGCGTAGAAAAGGAGCAGGGTGTCCGTGTGTCGCCCAGTGGGTGAGGAAGGCGTCGAGAGACGAGAAAAGAGTCTCCATATGGCTCCCCTATCCACTCTAAATCTTCCCTTTCTCAGTCTCTCGAATTCCCTTTATATTTCTCTGTTTTGTTCATCTTTCCCCTTTTCCCCATCACCCCCTCGCAGTCATTATCGATTTTGTAAAGAGAAGAGATACGTGAAGACTGAGAGACCCAGAGATTCTTGCGGACTTTGAGAGAGTTCAGTTAAGAGTTTAGAGCTAAATATTGATAGGTAAATTTGATAGGTAAATTTGATAGCTAAATATTGATAGCTTTATAGCTAAAATATAGCATAGTACAGTGCGTTTTAAGTCTTGCGCCGCGCCCCCTTTTGCGCTGCAGCTTTATTTAAAAAAAAAACAGCGCGCTGTTTTTTTTTGCATCCCCTTTTTGCGCCGTTTTTTTGCATCCCCTTTTTGCGCCGTTTTTTTGCATCCCCTTTTTGCTCCGTTTTTTTTGCACCCCCTTTTTGCTCCCTTTCTACAAAAACTGTTTTAACTAGCGTTTTGGTTTCTTTTTTATTAGAAAGAGCGTAGCCGAAAACCCTAAAAACGCTCCATAGGGCTACGATCAGTTTCCAAAAATAAAACGAATAAATTTTAATAATAAATTGATAAATTTTAACCGTTTCAAGTCTTGGCATCTTGCTTTCAAACAGTTTTTATCATTTTAGATTGGTTTTGTTACTGTTTTTGTTTTTTTGTTTATATTTACTTATAATAATTTATTGATTGGTTTATGATATGAAGTTGTCAAATCGGAAGATCGCAAAGAAAATAAAGCGCTCGCACCAAGTTGTCGCAAATTTCTTGAAGGATCCTTTCAATTATCGCAAGAAGAAGTTATTGATTGGTTTATGATGATATCATTTAGATACAATGACTCCAGCTAACCAGCTGACAGAGAAAAAGGACAAATCGACATGCACTTGCAACATAAGAAATCGATTAGAGGAATTGGGCGTATTGTCATCATTGTCCAAGCACAACCGGCAGAAGGCTACAAGCACAACCGGCACAAGGCTACAAGCACAACCGGCAGAAGGCTAGAGGCACAACCAGCACAAGGCTACAAGCACAACCGGCACAAGGCTACAAGCACGACCGGCACAAGGCTACAAGCACAACCGGCACAAGGCTACAAGCACAACCGGCAGAAGGCTACAAGCACAACCGGCAGAAGGCTAGAGGCACAACCGGCACAAGGCTACAAGCACAACCGGCAGAAGGCTACAAGCACAACCAGCAGAAGGCTAGAGGCACAACCGGCACAAGGCTACAAGCACAACCGGCACAAGGCTACAAGCACAACCGGCAGAAGGCTACAAGCACAACCAGCAGAAGGCTAGAGGCACAACCGGCACAAGGCTACAAGCACAACCGGCAGAAGGCTGGAGGCACAACCAGCACAAGGCTACAAGCACAACCAGCACAAGACTATAAGCACAACCAGCACAAGGCTACAAGCACAACAGGCAATATTTCAACGTTTCTGCTCTCAAAGCAGCGATTCAAATGACCTGGAATAACCTCGATGCTTCTGCACTTCGAAACCTCGATAAAGAATCGTATTTTTCAAGTAATTAATCGCTCAGGTGGAGTAACAGATTACTATTTTTTTTGCTTTTAATGTTTTTGCTGTTAATTCATGTTGCCAATAGTTTTTTTAATTCAGCAAAATACTGCCCAAAAATAGCGGTTATTTATTCGTTTTATTTTTAAACTTTTTGAAAGCTACCGTAGACCTTATAAAGTGTTTGTTTAGGGTTTTCGGCTACACTCTTTCTACTAAAAAAGAAACTAGAACGCTAGTTAAAAAAGTTTTTGTGAAATCGCAAAAAGGGATGCGACGTAAGACTTAAAGCGCTACGATACTGGTTTCAGAAATAGGACTGGTAGCTCATAGCCAGGCTAGCATTTTGATAGTTCCTAGCATTTTGATAGTTTCTTTGAAGAAAGCTACCGTAGGCTCAGGGTAATACTAGGGTAATACTAAGGCTCAGGGTAATACTAGGGTAATACTAAGGCTCAGGGTAATACTAATGCCCTGATAGGGGTTAGTACTTGCATTGCACTTGCAATACTGGTACTAGCCTAACAAGATATTGGTACTAATACTACTAGAATTAACCTTGTAGCTTGACATAATATTGGCAGCGCTTTGTACGATAATGTCATAGCACTAGTTCCACTACAGTACTAGCCTTTTTTTAGCCTAACATTTTTAGACATTGGTACTGCTACTACTTGGCCACTGGAACCAAGAATGGTACTTGGCCACTGGAACCAAGAATGGAAAGGCAACAGTAGGATGTGGCCAAATGAGATGAGTCATAGACGATTTGACGCAGAATTTTACGCTGATTCCGAATCTGCTATCCGTTTTTGCAAAAATCGATTTCTATAAATCGTTTACGGCGCTGATTTGTCTCAATTGACTATCGATTTGAAAAAATTTGGTTTTTAAGAGGTAAATAAAACAAAGCACAAGTAAAACAATGCCAAAATTCGTACAAATAAACGCAAAACTTTTATTGTATGTGAATGGGTGGATGGATGGGGAAAAAGTCCCGATATTTTCTTGATTAGCAAGTCAAATGATCGCGCCAGGCTGTGTGGATTGATGAAAAGAAAGAGAAGGGAAAAGAAAAAGGGAAAAGGAGGGGAAACGAGGGGATCGACTCATTGCTAATTCACCACATTTCGATGAAGAGTTGAAGGGGAATTTAGGGAAATGTTGACTTCTTGCTCATCATTCATCTCGAGTTCACAAAACAATTTGAACTAGGCTTGAGTCCTGCATGAAATAGAGTTCAACATCTGGTCCGGCTCATTGCGCATATTTTACTAGATCTATTCGGTACTCCGAAACATAACTGCGTTTTTTTTTCATGATTTTTAATTGCAAAATTTTATATTAAAGAACAAAAATTAATCAAAATAACAACCGTTAGAATCAATACACTTTTGACAAATGTAGGCAGTTTTTCGATCCTTGAGGCTTAGGCTTAGGCTTAGGCTTAGGCTTAGGCTTAGGCTTAGGCTTAGGCTTAGGCTTAGGCTTAGGCTTAGGCTTAGGCTTAGGCTTAGGCTTGGACTTAGTGCGTAGGCTAGCGCTAGCGCCTAGCACTAAGTCTATTTGGGTTTGGGCTGAACCCCCATTTTTTGGATCTCAGCGAGTTCTGGGAGCTAAGGCACACCCGTTTGGGGTTCTGCATCCGCCCCTCATAGGAGCATCCTGACAAATTTTCAGGTCGATCTCATGTCTGGAATTTGAGATCTGACATGTCGATTTTGGGATTTTTTTTAGGCTTAGGCTTAGGCTTAGGCTTAGGCTCAGGCTCGGCTTAGGCTTAGGCTTAGGCTTAGGCTCGGCTTAGGCTTAGGCTTAGGCTTAGGCTTAGGCTCAGGCTCGGCTTAGGCTTAGGCTTAGGCTTAGGCTTAGGCTCAGGCTCGGCTTAGGCTTAGGCTTAGGCTTAGGCTTAGGCTCGGCTTAGGCTTAGGCTTAGGCTTAGGCTTAGATCTAGGCTTAGATTTAGGCTTAGATCTAGGCTTAGATCTAGGCTTAGGATGAAGTCTTCGATAGACTTTTCATCTTTGTTTCGTTCTTGAAAGTCTATGACGTCTATCTTTGACGTCTATCTATAACGTAACGGTCGAAATAAAGAAGTGATAATCTTTTAGAGAAAGATCAGTTGACTACGGCGAATAAGGAAGAACTTCGATCTCCAAGCTTTACCAGCAATTGAGGGTCTTTGGAGACACGTGTGGGCGAGCATTGCCCTGCAGCAGAATGGGATCCTTTCGATTAACCAAACATGGGCTCAAATTTCTCAATTTTGAATGCATTTCTTCGATTTGCTTAATACAAATGTCTGAATTTATACTTTCTCCCGTTTTGAGCAAAGTATAAGGAATGACGGCCTTTTTATATTACCAAATAGAGAGCATCACTCTCTTTTGATGAAGATCGGGCTTTGGGGGCGAATAAGGTGCTTCTCCCTTGTCTAACCACTCCGAATTTCGTTTTCGATTGTCATATAACATTCACTTTTCATCGCACGTGATCAATCGGTCCAAAAAGGATCTCTATTGTTTCGAGATTTCAACGAAGAGCAGCAAGAAAGCGTGCAAACTTCTGGCGGTCGTCCAATTGTTGAGGTATCCACTTTTCTAATTTTTTAATCTTGCTGACATCCTTCAAGCGATCACTTATGGTCGAAATTCCTATATTAAAGTGTTTTGCTAGCTCTAGCTCAGTAGTCAGTGGATTGGCTTTGAAAACTTGTCTTAAATCATCCTCAATAAGTCTTGAGTGGCCGCGAGCCTCCTTGTCATCAAGATCCTCGTCTCTTTCCCGGAATCATTTGAACCAAACTTGAGCGGTCAATAGAATTTGCCTTATGCCCAAATGTACGATTGATGTTTTCGGTCACAACCGTTGCGCTCGTCACAACCGTTGCGCTCTGTCCAAGCTTGAACTCATACAAAAAAGTCGTCTGAATTTGTCGTTTGTCCATTCTCCGAGCACCTAAAATTAATCAATATTTCGATAGAATATTTACAGCATTACAAAGAAAGCTATAAACAATCTTTTGTTAAAAGATTCTAAAGGAATCCGTTCTGAAAAAACCCAGAAACAAGGCACGAAATAATTGATATCAAAAAACAGTTATTTTCCAAAGTACCTAATAATATCTCGTAGTACAATACTGGTACAATAGTACGATACTGGTATTATAGTACAATACTGGTACAATAGTACGATACTGGTATGATAGTACAATACTGGTACAATAGTACAATACTGGTATGATAGTACAATACTGGTACGATAATACGATACTGGTACGATAATACGATACTGGTACGATAGTACAATACTGGTACGATAGTACGATACTGGTACGATAGTATAATACTGGTACGATAATACGATACTGGTACGATAGTACGATACTGGTATGATAGTACGATACTGGTTTCAGAGGACATTACAATACCCTACTGACAGACTGTAGCCCTGTAACCCTGTAGTACTGGAAGAGCACTATAGACTGCCGTACCCTGATGCCTAAAATACTCCGTAGTACTGGCTGGCATGATACCCTGTAGTATTGGCAAACTACTAACCCTAGAACTGATCTTTGATCTTTGATACTTTGATCTTTGATACTTTGATTGCTAGAACCAGGTTTTTGTTAGATTTGTGGACTCTTGAATATTGTAGATTGTACTGTACTTTGTACTGTACTTTGTACTGGAATACTGTAGATTTGTGGACTCTGGAATTGGGAAATATTGGCTTATTGATATTGGGTTATTGTTTTCTAAATTTTATAAAAGAAAACTTTCCAAGACAAAAGTTATGGCCTCTTTTTTTCAGATTTCTTATCATTTTTCTGTATCTTGCAAGAATCAAAGGGGAAATTGAGAGTTCAAAAGAGTTCAAAAGGAGTTCTCCGGCTAAAGAAAAATGATGAGATCTCTCTTTTGAATGCTCGTGGGTGGAAAGAAAAAAGAAAGACAAGGATTTATTGACACTTGAAAAGTTTATGGAAAAGAATCAAAGCTGCTCATTGAAACAGTTTCAAAAAGAATCAAAGCTGCTCATTGGAACCGTTTAAAGAGCCCCGTTACATATTCAAATCAAATTCTTGCTAGTTTCTAGGGCACACCCTTATGGGTGTGCCCTAGAAGGTGCTATTTATCTGTAATGTTATTGTATGGGCCTGAGGATGTCAGCTTTATCTGTAATGTTGTTATTTAGCTGTAATGTTATTTTATATCTTTTGGTTTTTTTAGTTTACTTATTTGTTATTTTACTCTTATTTGATATAATTTCTTGATTATCTAGTGTTTTTTAGAGATGGTCTAGTCGAGTGTTCATTGCACTTTGTTCATTGGACAGTGGACTTGGATCGACGATCATAGCATTGCATAGACGATCATAGCGTTGCATAGGCGATCATAGCATTGCATAGGCGATCATAGCATTGCATAGACGATCATAGCGTTGCATAGGCGATCATAGCATTGAATCGAGCTTTTGACACGTGCAATTTCTCAAATTTGGAGCTTCTACGCGACTTGTGAACAAGGCGATTAAATCTGTACCAAAAAGGAACCAAATCTGTACCAAAAAGGAACCAAATCTGTACCGAAAAGGAACCAAATCTCTACCGAAAAGAAATCTCTGTCGCCGCCGCCGTCGCCACCGCCGTCGCCGCCGACAGACCGACGATTAAATCTGTACCGAAAAGGAACCAAATCTGTAGAGAAAAGGAACCAAATTTAGAGAGATTAGGAACCAGATTTGTTGGAATCATGAACCAAATTTAGAGAGATAAGGAACCAAATCTGTAGAGAAAAGGAACCAAATCTCTACCGAAAAGAAATCTCTGTCGCCGTCGCCGTCGCCGCCGACAGACCGACGCCGACAGACCGACGCCAACAGAAAGAGCCGACAATTTTTGAAATTTGAGTTTTACAAGTCAAATCTCAAGTTTTCCGGTTCAATTTCCTAACGATTTCCTCATTTTCCCAACCTAACGCTTTTCCGAATCAGCTGTGCTGTGATCAGCTGTGAATCGGCTGTGAAAAATGAATCATCTCCAAGAGAATTCTCAAAAATGACACATCAATTTCTCTCAAATTTCCCCCGTTTAATTCTATTCAACTCAAGAAAATGGAGGAGAAATTTTCTTATCAGCTATTGCTGGGGAAATTTTGGGGCCGATCGTTTCTTCGATTGAAAGGGGGGGACATTCCTTTGCACAGTTCTCTCTTTTTTTTCGAAAAGAATACAAACACGTGAACTCTCGGAAATTTCCTTTCTTACAGACCCCTTGAATTGGGAAATTTATTCCCTAAATCCTAAATTTTGATATTGATTGATTTTTGGATCTTCTTGTGTTCTTTGTGTTCTGTGTTCTTTGGGTTCTTTGGGTTCTTTGGGTTCTTTGGGTGCTGTGTTCTTTGGGTTCTTTGCGTTCTTTGGGTTCTTTGTAAGCCTTCTTCTAGTTCACTCTTGTAAGCCTTCTTCTGGCCTTCATTCTCAACCTGGTTCTCAAGCTATAGCCCTGGTTTAGTTACCCAATTTCTAGGAAACAGGCTAAGCAATTTAAACTTCCTATTGAATTGGAATCTACTTGTGGTACTTGTGCATTAGAGCTTCCTATTGCATTGGAATCTATTTGTGGTAGATTCCAATGCAATAGGAAGCTTATTCCGGATAAATCTCCATTTTCATTGCTTCTTACAATTGTCACTTCAAAGATTGTTACTTACTATTGCAGATCAAGTTTTCAACGTCTATTGCAGATCAAGTTTTCCCCATCAGTTCTTCCTTTTTCTCAACACATGACGAAGAAATGGCGCAAGCCGGCGTTCGAAAATTGAAACTTAAAAAAGAAAAGGTAAATCAAATGGGAATCAAATCAAATCAAATCGCTTTAAAATTTGTTCCTTCTTTTTTCTGTTCTAAAATTGGACACTGGTATTTTTCTCAATTTCGAAATCTGAAATCCTTGTTTTATCTGTTCACTGATCGGGATCAATCCACTTTTTAGGTCAATTTCAGCCTTAATTGTCAATTTCAGCTTCACCTTAATTGTCTTGATTTGAGCAGGCAAATTTAAGGCAAACCCATTCTTTTCCAGTCAGATTCTCTTTGATTTGATTGTTTAGTAAATCAATAATGTAGTCTGAAATGTATAAAAGTGTTCTCAAAAAGACTAATTGTTCCTGTAGCCCTTGGTGCATTAGCAATTGTGCCCGTAGCTCTTGGTGCATCAGCAATTGTTCCTGTAGCTCTTGGTGCATCAGCAATTCTTCCAGTAGCTTTTGGTGCATCAGTAATTGTTCCCGTAGCTCTTGGTGCATCAGCAATCCTTCCAGTAGCTCTTGGTGCATCAGCAATTGTTCCAGTAGCTCTTGGTGCATCAGCAATTCTTCCAGTAGCTCTTGGTGCATCAGCAATTGTTCCAGTAGCTCTTGGTGCATCAGCAATTCTTCCAGTAGCTCTTGGTGCATCAGCAATTGTTCCCGCAGCTCGTAGTGCATCAGCAATTCTTCCAGTAGCTTCATAGCGCTGAATAGTGCGGAAAATGAAACTTCTGTTGACTTTAAGACGCTTATGAATCTCCAGCGCCGAGACTCCTTGTGCAATTGAAGGAGTAATTGCAATTGCAATTCGATGATCGATTGTCGATGGAGGATTTTCCAGTCATTCTAAAAAACAAAACATTTATATGAAAAACGTTGCAATATCTTCCAAATATAATAAAAACACAAACAAATCAGGAATGAGGCTTAAATCAACAAGTTTTTGGCATTGAACCCGCGTGATAGCTTGTTGCGACAATTATGACGCACTCAATGAGCCTTTGAGAAAGAATTAGAATATTGTCATTCGGGCCGATTCGGGGCCTTTCATTCGGGGCTTCGGGGGGTGATCCCGAAAATTTGAGCATAGCGCCGCCTCAGTTTCTCAACGTTCCCTCCACTTCAAAGATGGCAAAAGGGGACACCTATCTATTGGCGGCTTGTGCCAGATCGATAGCGATTACGTCGCTGCACAAAGAACATCTCGCCAAGGAACATTTACATTAGGGTTTCTTGGTTTGTGAATGTTCCACAGTCAAGATCTAAAGCAAAAACTTGTGCGTGGGGGGTTTTCGAGGTCGAGGAATCGATTGGCGGGATTCGTTTTGTCGTATCTTTCAGCTGAGTCCTTGTAAAGCCATAAAACGCGTTTGGCGGCCACTTTAACTCTGATTTCTTTTTTAGCTGGTCTAAATAGTCTAAATCGAGTCTAAATCGGTCTAAATAGTGAAAAAACACGGATCTATGATCTTTTCTAAACCCAAAAACCCTAGCAACACTTTTTCCAATTCAATCCACTTCCAGCAGCAACGCGAAGCCGATGAGTTGACCCAGTTCGACGATTTCAACTTCGATCTCATCTTTGAAGATGTGAGAAATGAGTTTAAAGATGTTTAATGGCAATTTAATGCTAGTCTAGTTAATTTAATGCTAATTTAATGTTAATTTAGTTAATTTAATGCTAATTTAATGCTAATTTGGTTAATTTAGTTAATTTAGTTAATTTAATGCTAATTAATGCTAATTAATGCTGATTTAATGCTAATTAATGCTAATTAAAGCTGATTTAATGCTAATTTAATGCTAATTTAATGCTAATTTAATGCTAATTAAAGCTGATTTAATGCTAATGCTAATTAAAGCTGATTTAATGCTAATTAATGCTAATTAATGCTAATTAATGCTAATTAATGCTAATTAATGCTAATTAAAGCTGATTTAATGCTAATTTAATGCTAATTAATGCTAATTAATGCTAATTAATGCTAATTTAATGCTAATTAATGCTAATTAAAGCTGATTTAATGCTAATTTAATGCTAATTAATGCTAATTTAATGCTAATTAAAGCTGATTTAATGCTAATGCTAATTAAAGCTGATTAATTAAAATGCCAATTATGCAATTAATGCATATGCCAAAATGCTAACGTCAATTATGCTAAAATGCAATCAGCAATAATGCTAATTAATGCTAATTAATGCTAATTAATGCTAATTAATGCTAATTTAATGCTAATTAATGCTAATTAATGCTAATTAATGCTAATTCATGTCAATTTAATGCTAATTAATGCTAATTAATGCTAATTAATGCTAATTTAATGCTAATTAATGCTAATTTAATGCTGATTTAATGCTAATTTAATGCTAATTTAATGCTAATTTAATGCTAATTAAAGCTGATTTAATGCTAATGCTAATTAAAGCTGATTTAATGCCAATTTAATGCTAATTAATGCTAATTAATGCTAATTAATGCTAATTAATGCTAATTCATGTCAATTTAATGCTAATTTAATGCTAATTAATGCTAATTTAATGCTAATTAATGCTAATTAATGCTAATTAATGCTAATTAATGCTAATTAATGCTAATTAATGCTAATTAATGCTAATTTAATGCTAATTAATGCTAATTCATGTCAATTTAATGCTAATTAATGCTAATTAATGCTAATTAAAGCTGATTTAATGCTAATTAATGCTAATTTAATGCTAATTAAAGCTGATTTAATGCTAATTAATGCTGATTTAATGCTAATTAATGCTAATTAATGCTAATTCATGTCAATTTAATGCTAATTAATGCTAATTAATGCTGATTTAATGCTGATTTAATGCTAATTAATGCTAATTTAATGCTAATTTAATGCTAATTAATGGCAATTTAATGCTAATTTAATGTCAATTCAATGCTTTTAACCTTTTAAACCCCTTTTGCATATTCCATTTTGCATTTCAAAAATAGTTTGAATGGACTGGGACTCGGATAAACGATGGATCTTTCGGGATGGTCGTTCCGGCAATGCACAAACTGTTGGGGTGAATTTTTCGGTTTTATATTGCACTAAATTTCCTTAAATTTCCACTAGCACATACGCAAATCTGTTAAATGAATAAAGCTGAGATGAGATTTGAAAAATGTTAACCCTGGAGGGGGTTATTTGAGTTAAACCTGGAGGAGTTAACCTTTTCCTCAAGGCTTAGAACAGAGCCTGAGCCTTAGGACATCAACGCTGAAGACGGCATGAGCTTTCCCTTTCCCTTTCCACCGTCCGGAAATTTGCTAGAGTCAATTTTTCTAAAGATTTTTCAAATCTCATTTCAAAAGTGAAAAGCTGACTTAATTTGGCGATAAATGATAAATTTGGCGTCAAATGGACCCAATTTGAGTCAAATGGAACCAATTTGGCGTCAAATGGATCCAATTTGGCGCCAAATGGAACCAATTTGAGTCAAATGGAACCAATTTGAGTCAAATGAAAGCAATTTGAGTCAAATGGACTCAGTTTGAGTCAAATGGAACCAATTTGAGTCAAATGGACCCAATTTGGGTCAAATGGAACCAATTTGGGTCAAATGGAACCAATTTGAGTCAAATGGAACCAATTTGGGACAAATGAAAGCAATTTGAGTCAAATGGACTCAGTTTGAGTCAAATGGAACCAATTTGGCGTCAAATGGACCCAATTTGGGTCAAATGGAACCAATTTGGGTCAAATGGAACCAATTTGAGTCAAATGGAACCAATTTGAGTCAAATGGACCCAATTTGAGTCAAATGGAACCAATTTGAGTCAAATGGATCCAATTTGGCGTCAAATCGAACCAATTTGAGTCAAATGGAACCAATTTGGGTCAAATGGACCCAATTTGAGTCAAATGGACCCAATTTGAGTCAAATGGAACCAATTTGAGTCAAATGGACCCAATTTGGCGACAAATGAAAGCAATTCAGCAAAGCAAAGCAATTTGAGCCAAATTTCAGCGATGTGGCCGTGAAATTCTCGTTTCGTTTGGCGGATGATGAGTTGTTGAAAAAAGAATTCCGAATGTTGGCAAGGATTGGGCAATTTCATCCGAATATGGTTCACGTTTACGGAATGATATTGTGAGTTTACGGGAATTGCTTAGCTGAGACTGAAAAGCTGAAACTGATTGATTGCTTGATTTAAGCATGCACTTTTCTAGGCACCCGCATCGCCGGCAGAACCTCGGACAACCGGGAATGGTCATGGAGTTGATGAGGGGAGGAGATTTGCATGATTGTAAGCAAATTGGCATTTGTAGGCATTTCTTCTTTGAGTGCATTTTCTTCTTTGTTCTTCGAGTGCTCGCAAACACACCCTTTCTCGTGCACAAACGCAGAAACGTTTCTTTTGCAGAAATGGCTTGCAAACCAATACGGTTTCGGTTCAATCCCGATCCAGGGTTCAATTCGGATTCAGGGTTCAATGGATCCGAATCGAACCGGATCCAGAGCTCAATTCGGATCCATGATTTAATACAGATCCAGGATTCAATTCGGATCCGGTTCAATCCCGATCCAGGATTCAATCCGGATCCAGAGCTCAATTTGGATCCGGTTCGATTCAGATCCAGGGTTCAATTCGGATCCGGTTCAAACCCGATCCAGGGTTCAATCCGGATCCAGGATTCAATTCGGACCCAGGATTCAATTTGGATCCAGGGTTCAATCCCGATCCAGGGTTCAATCCGGATCCAGAGCCCAATTTGGATCCGGTTCGATTCGGATCCAGGATTCAATTCGGATCCAGGATTCAATTCGGATCCAGGATTCAATTCGGATCCAGGATTCAATTCGGATCCAGGATTCAATTCGGATCTAGGATTCAATTCGGATCCAGGATTCAATTCGGATCCAGGATTCAATTCGGATCCAGGATTCACCTCGGATCCAGGATTCAATTCGGATCTAGGATTCAATTCGGATCCAGGATTCAATTCGGATCCAGGATTCAATTCGGATCCAGGATTCAATTCGAATCCTGTTCAATCCCGATCCAGGGTTCAATTCAGATCTAATCTCATCTCATTCAATTCAAATCAATTCTAATTCAAGTTCAATCCCTATTCAGTAATCTACGAGTGCCGCTACAGCTACGAAATTGGGCATATAATCGGATGGATGAGCCAGGCTCTATCCGCAATCTGCCATCTGCATCAAAATGGGATTATTCACCGGGATGTGAAACCGAGAAAGTTGGTTTTTTTTTGAAAAAATGCTACTAACCATTTTCTAAAGCGTGTCCGTACTCTTGAGCCTTTATCAACTATCGTAATTCTGTCTTTGTCTTCGTAATTCTTTATCCAATCATCAAGACAATCAATTTCAGTATTCTCCTATCCGCCGACTTCACAATCGTGAAATTGTGTGATTTTGGTATGACAAGACCCGAGCAAAACGAGATGACACCAGCACAAGGGAGTCCTTATTGGCTGGCACCTGAGGTTAGCGTTAATTCTATGAAATTCTATGAAAGTCTATGAAAGTCTATGAGAATTCTATGAGAATTCTATGAGAATTCTATGAAAATACTAGCAACACTAGTACCATTCCAGTGCCTCCACAAGAACTATGACCGAAAAATGGATGTGTTCGCGAGTGCGATCGTTATGTGGCAATTGTTGTCGAGAAAGTTTGTTATTCTATTCCTTAGATTGTTATTCTATTCCTATTCCCTAGATCCCTATTCTCTAGATCCCTATTCTCTAGATCTCTACTCCCTAGAATCCCTAGATCTTACTAGATTCCTATTCCTTAGATCCCTATTCCCTATAATCCCTATTCCTTCGATCCCTATTCTCTAGATCCCCATTCTCTAGATCCCCATTCTCTAGATCCCTATTCTCTAGATCCCTATTCCTTAGATCCCTATTCTCTAGATCCCTATTCTCTAGATCGCTATTCCCTAGAATCCCTAGATCTTACTAGATCTGTTCAAAGATCTGTTCAAAGCTTCAAAGTTCAAAGCCTCAAAGTGTTCAAACCTCTCAATCACCTTTCAGAAAACCCCATGAAAATCGAATGGGCAGCATTCTGGCGATTCTGCACGCCGATCCCGATGTTCGACCCGAGAAAATCGATTGTGAGCCGGCTGTGAGTTCGATCGAGATGTTTTAAGCTTTAAAAGAAACTAGCTTACATTGTTAGTTAGAAACAATCAAGAACAAACTTCAGCTGTGGTCTCTAATTGAACGATCTTGGTGTACATCAACGGATGATCGCTTATCAGCCATTGAAATGCTCACTGAGTTACGGGAACAAGCCGAGGTCAGCTTCAACAATTCAGTAGTGCGAAACAGTACTCGAGAAGATAACGATAAGTACTTATTTACGATACCTTGCAATAGATGAGATGGCTTTTCTGAATTTTCCGCACAATTAGTGCAAAGATTGAGAAAAATGGTTAATTGGTAATACTATAAATGAGTTTCGAAGGGGTTACTATACTTTTCAACAGTAGTTTGCATATTTTGACTGCTTAATCTTGCGATCTGGAACTCACAACGGTTAGCTAACAGTAAAATAATGAGCTTTGGAGGAAATAGGCGAATGGAAATACTGTAAATGAGCTGTAAAGGGATTACCGTACTTTTCCACAATAAATTCCATATTTTAACAAAAAGCCTTCTTATCTGGAACTCACAACGGCTAACTAACAGTAAAATAATGAGATTTGGAGGAAATAGGTGAATTGTAATACCGTGAATGAGTTTCGGAGGGATTACTGTACTTTTCCATAATAAATTACAGATTTTAACTATTTAATCTTGCTATCTGGAACTCACAACGGTTAGCTAACAGTAAAATCATTAGATTTAGAGGAAATAGGCGAATTGTAATACTGTGAATGAGTTTCGAAGGGATTACTGTACTTTTCTACAAGAATTTACATATTTTGACTATTTAATCTTGCTATCTGGAACTCACGAGAGTTAGCTATCAATAAAACAATGAGCTTTAGAGGAAATAGGCGAATGGAAATACTGTAAATGAGCTGTAAAGGGATTACCGTACTTTTCCACAATAAATTCCATATTTTAACCATTTAATCTTGCTATCTGGAACTCACAACGGCTAGATATTGAAAATTAGAGTAATTGGCAAAAGTTTAGAATTTAATAAAAAAATTCTAGATCCATACCATAAGTTAATTGATGAATCTGCTATTTTTTTAAAAGGAGGTACGAAAAGAAACGAAAAGTCTTTCTGAAAAGCCTTACAATTGTAAGTAAGCCTTATAATTGTAAGTAAAAGTAACTCATCTTCAGCAAGATTCTATCATTTTGTCATCCAGGCTATCATTAATACAATCGATTTCTTTCCAGATCTTCCCCTGGGCTGGTCCAATCGTTCAGCTTCCCACTTCTCCATCGAGTTCATCTGTAAATTCATCTCGTCGAAATTCTCTCAACCAACAAAACCCGCTAATTGTTCAAAGTGATCAGGACTTTGGGTATGAAATAGAGATCGTTTTGGAACGGGTTTTTTTCGGATTGGATCGAATCGGATCTTATCCGACAAAATCCGTTTTTTTTGATCGGATTGGATTGGATAGGATCCGAAAACTGATCAAAATCACCAAATGCTCTGCAATTTGTGTGCCTTTACTAAAAATCGTTTAGGGTTAAGTTTGTTGTGCGTTTTGCTCATCAATTGAGATTTGTTTAGTTTTTAGCAATCCACCAAATGATTGTATTAGTCAGACTCGATTGGATTGGGTTGGGTTGGGTTGGGTTGGGTTGGGTTGGGTTGGGTTGGGTTGGGTTGGGTTGGGTTGGGTTGGGTTGGGTTGGGTTGGGTTGGGTTGGGTTGGGTTGGGTTGGGTTGGGTTGGGTTGGGTTGGAATGGATTGGATCGGATAGGATTGGATTGGATTGGATTGGATCGGATTGGATTGGATCGGATAGGATTGGATCGGATCGGATCGGATAGATAGGATAGGATAAAATCCGATCCGAGCCAATCCAATCCAATCCGATCCAATCCGATCGATTCAATCCGATCCAATCCGATCCAATCCAATCCAATCCGATCCAATCCAATCCAATCCTATCCAATCCAATCCTATCCAATCCGAAACCATGTCTAGTATGAACTCTTTTTCTTTCTAAAAGTTCATAAATAGTATTCATCTACCAATATTCATAAATCCAATATTCCTAAATCAATATTCCTAATTCAATCTTCACAAATCAATCTTCACAAATCAATCTTCATAAATCAATATTCCTAAATCAATATTCACAAATCAATCTTCATAATTCAATATTCCCAAATCAATATTCACAAATCAATCTTCATAAATCAATATTCACAAATCAATCTTCATAAATCAATCTTCATAGATCAATCTTCATAGATCAATCTTCATAGATCGATATTCATAAATTCAGGAATGCTGAAGAGAAAATGGTGGACAATGTGCTGAATGATCTCTTTGAAGAAGCAACTGTTGTAAGTTTTGTTGAAAGTTGAAGTACTTTATGCTTAGAATTTGCAAAGACAGCAAAGACACTCTCTGGTGGAGTGATCGATCTTCGTTTGATACCATTTGAAAGCCTATTCTTTGCCTATTCTTTGCCTATTCTTTGCCTATTCTTTGCCTATTCTTTGCCTATTCTTTGAAAAGATCTTTGATAAGATGAGGCTTTTCAGAAATCTAGAAAATAATTATCTAAAAAATCAGAAATTTCTCTAGCAAAAAGCTCAATTTACTTTTTTCAGAATCCAGGGAAATTGATGTTTGAGATTTCCACGCAAACGGATGATCCAAACGAGGAAACGCTGGAAGAATTGAAAATCAATCGAGTCAATCAATCAATCGAATTTGATGATTCAAAGGAAAATGATGAGCAAACACTGCATGAGAATTGGGTGATCGAGCCAAAAACGGTGATCGATGAAGAAAAAGAAATGGAGATGAGTGTGGAAATGAGAGAGGATTTCGATGAAACGAATGGAGATCCGAATTTGGAAGATTCACATAAAGAAAAGGTTGGATTCGGGTTTTCTGACATCTTTTCTAGCATCAATTCATCAATTCTACATTTCTGGCACCAATTCTAGCAATTCTAGCAATTCTAGCAATTGAATGAATTCAGGAAAACATTTACAATGCTGAGCGAATGGAGATCGATCATCAATTGACGGAGATCGATCAACAATTGACCGAAAGTGATCACAAGAAATTCAACGCTGAATTCGATGATCATTGGGGGATTAAAGGTTTGTGCTTTGTGCTTTGTGCTTTGGGCTTTGGGCTTTGTGCTTTGTGCTTTGGGCTTTGGGCTTTGGGCTTTGGGCTTTGGGCTTTGGGCTTTAGGCTTTGGGCTTTGGGCTTTGGGCTTTAGGCTTTAGGCTTTGGGCTTTGGGCTTTAGGCTTTGGGCTTTGGGCTTTGGGCTTTAGGCTTTAGGCTTTGGGCTTTGGGCTTTAGGCTTTGGGCTTTGTGCTTTGTGTTTTGGGCTTTGTGCTTTTAACTCTTGTAAACGCACCTCTTCTGATGGACTTGATCCATCAAAAGGAATTCTGATGGACTTAATCCATCAGAAGGACTTAATCCTCTTCTTCTTTTCCAGACGAGGACAGCTCTTCACCGGCTCGCATTGTTGATGAGCACTCGACGAGTCGACGATCCTACAGCTACAATTTGACAATGTATGTCACAAATGAGAAATGTCCAATCTGATTCAAATAATAGCAATGCTCAGTCTAGTTAATCTATTAGATCTACGTTGAAATCTAATAGATCAAATATATAATAGTTCCATGAAAATCACATCCTTCGCTATCACATCCTTTGCTATTCCTTTGCAGATCCTCGAGCTCTCGATCGAGTGCCGAAGAATTGGAACGATTGAAAGCGCCGAGAAAGAGTGAACAGGAACAGATTGATGAGGTGCTTTTCAAATAATAGTCTGCTTTGCCCAATTGACCGATTATCCGGTTCAGTTACCCAATTCTACATGTTAACTTTCAGTTAAACGAGCTGCGTTTAACGTGCCATCTCTACAGAGAGAAACTCCAGATTTATGAAGAAGCAGAGAGATTGAGAAACGAAAAAGAAGAGGAAAATAAGAAATTGGAGGTATTTTGAGAAAAGAAAGAGTTGGATTTGGGTCCGTCTGAATCCGTGCGTCTGAATCCGTCCATCCAAATCTGTCCATCTGAATCCGTCCGTCTGAATCCGTCCGTCCAAATCCATCCGTCCGAATCCATCCGTCCGAATCCATCCGTCTGAATCCGTCTGTCCAAATCCGTCCATCCAAATCTGTCCATCCAAATCCATCCGTCCATCCGAATGCGTCCATCCAAATCCGTCCGTCCAAATCTGTTCATCCAAATCTGTCCATCCAAATCCGTCCGTCCAAATCTGTTCATCCAAATCTGTCCATCCAAATCCGTACGTCCGAATCCGTCCATCCAAAACTGTCCGTTCAAATCCACCCGTCCGAATCCGTCTGTCCAAATCCGTACGTCCAAATCCGTCCATCCAAATCCGTCCGTCTGAATCCGTCCGTCCAAATCCACCCGTCCGAACCTGTCTGTCCAAATCCGTCCATCCGAATCTGTCCATCCAAATTTGTCCATCCAAATCCGTCCATCCAAATCCGTCCATCCGAATCTGTCCATCCAAATCCGTCCATCCAAATCCGTCCATCCGAATCTGTCCATCCAAATCCGGACATCCGAATCTGTCCATCCAAATCCGTCCATCCAAATCCGTCCATCCGAATCTGTCCATCCAAATCCGTCCATCCGAATCTGTCCATCCAAATCCGTCCATCCAAATCCGTCCATCCGAATCTGTCCATCCAAATTCGTACATCCAAATCCGTCCGTCCGAATCTGTCCATCCAAATCCGTCCGTCCAAATCCGATCCAATTTCTTTGCACCGGATTCGGACCTGTTGCTTCCGAACCTGGTTCAGACGTCCGAATCTGTCCTTTGGATCGAATCCAAAAGAGACACAGGAACGAGTTCAGCCCAAGCTTTCCGGGGTGATTTTTTCAGTGAATCAATGCTTGAATCTGCTTTTGAGCAGGCTTCTACTTTGAGAACACTCCAGACTAAGTAATTAATCGGATTTCAATCAGGGCTTGATGGTGGCCAGTGCTTAAAGTTGGGAAGTTTCGTTGACACTAGTCTTGGACGGTTCGGGCTTTGCCCCATCCCCCAGAAACTTTGTTTCCGAAGTGCCGAAGGTACTTCGGAGTCCGTAGTTTGTGCTGAAGGTACCCAAGGACAGATTCGGACGTCTGCACCATGTTCATTGGATCCAGTGCATCCAGAATTGGATCCAGAATCCAATGCTAAGAAATTGGATCAGGTTCAGACATAGCATAGATATTTAGACGGAGAGTTTGGCCGTTTTGAACACATTAGCAGTTCGATTGGAATCAAGAAGTGAGAGCGGATTTGATGAACGGTTTGTGATTTGATTTGGTTTGATCTGACAATTCAATTCAAGACCTTTAGTTCAAGACTTTAGTTCAAGACCTTTAGTTCAATGTCTTTAGTTCCAATGGCTTTAGTTCAATGAAATGCCAATCAATCGATCCCCTTGATATGAAGACACATTTCGATCGAATCATGCAATTCATTGTCGACGATGAGTTTAGCGATTTTCATATTGGTATGAAAATTGGTATGAAAATGAATATTTACTTAAATTCAAGAAAAGCTTGACCAAGTTCGTGACCTTTTCGAGCATGTTGTGGGTGTTTTGAAAGGAAAAGTGTTCGATTGGAAACAGGTTTGGGAAAGGAAACGAAGTAGTTTAGGATTTGAGCTTATTTGGTAGCCCCCAGGCCATTTGATAGTCCATTTGGTAGCCCTGGCACATTTGATAGCATGCATTAGATTACCCAGTGCACTGGAGTACTGTTAGAACTGGATTTAGGTAGTACTTTAGCTGATTTAGATCCAGCTAAATGACAATAGATCCAGCTAAACTCTATCTGATTTCAGCTCTCCCCAAAGACGACAAAGGGTTGGTTGGATGTGCTGGACGGACTTCATTCAATCACTGAAGCTCTTTCTTTAATCATCGCTCACAATTCAGCCACAATCTATCAAGAGACACAAAAGGATGGGAATCGAGCATCGGCTAGAAGATTCAAAGCTGGTAGGTGAAGATCTAGAGGTGAAGATCGGGGGGGGGGGCTCTAGAGGTGGTCTGGGTGGATCTGGGGGGTGGTGGTGGTGGTCTAGGGGTGGGGCCCTGGGTGTGTCTAGAGGTGAAGTCTGGGTGAATCTGAGGTGGTGATTGGGTGATGATCTAGAGGTGAAGATCTAGAGGTGAAGATATCTACTTTACATTGCCAGCATTTTGCAGGAAATGTTGATCAGAAAAATCGAGTTTACAGAAGATCAAAGAGTCCAAATTGATTGGTTTCAAAAAAAGGCTTCTGCTTGAAGATCCAGTGATTAGATCAGGATGAAACTTAGCCCAAAGCTAGCCAATGCGTTTCTGATCATCATATTAGGTTTTATAAAAAGTTGTTGCTCTTTTCTAGGTGTTCTCCTTTGTCAGCACACGCTTGCTCGTCGCCAATTGGGAGAAGTGCGCGCTTTTCTGGATCGAGAAACAAAAGTGATGGCAAAGTGAGGTTTCTTGGGGGATTTTGGGGGATTTTGGGGGATTTTGGGGGATTTTGAGGGATTTTGAGGGATTTTGGAGGATTTTGGGGGATTTTGGGTTATTGAACTCAACATCATTGAGTAAAGAGTACAAAGTACAACGTACAAAGTCCTAAGTCCTAAGTCCAGAGTCTTAAGTCCTAAGTCCTGAGTCCAAAGTCCTAAGTCCAAAGTCTTAAGTCCTAAGTCCAAAGCCCAAAGTACAAAGCCCAAAGTCCAAAGTCCCATTGCAGACAACGCGATTTCCATCACAACGCTGAACTCGCCGAAATCTACGATCAAATGGTGGCTTTGCTAGAGAAAATTAGGTATTTCTTATTTGAAATTTGTTCTTAAAAAGCAGAAAAAGCCAAAGAAAGCCAGAAAAAACCCACAAAAAGCAATTTCAGCGATTTGCCACAAAAGAAAACGACAACTTCTCCAACAACAACACCAACATTCACATCAAAACCGATTCCATTTTAAAAAGAAAGCAACGAAAGCAATGAAAGCAATGAAAACCAAGAAAACAAAGAAAACAATGAAAAAAAAAAGAAATTCCGATATCTGTACAAAAAAAGACCCGAGTTTTTGTCTATTTTGAGATGAATTATTTGAAAATTTGACATTTTTTTGACATTTTTCTTTTTTGTGTGCTCTTTTGAAAAGTTTATGAATAAAAGTGATCATTGGAGTGATTAGAAAAGAGAAAATTGCCGTCGACCGGTTCAAATTGATTTTCGTGGCTTCAAATCGATTTCCGTGGCTTCAAATTGATTTCAAATTGATTTCCGTTTAAATCTTAAAGATTTATGAATGAAAATCAAGATAAAAACTGAAGAAACAACTTAACTTAACAAAACCTAAGCTTAAAAACTCAATTCTTTGTGAGAAGCTGATGTAAAGCATCCACCGAAGACGACGAGCCGATTTTAGCTCGATCAACAACATTGATTGAGAGACGAACAGTCATCCCAACTTCAACTCACCCATTTACCCAACTTAGCTTACCGATATAGCTTACCCAAATCAACTTTAGACCGTCGTTAATGGGTATGTTAGCTTCTTGAAGACTTGAGAAGACAATAGTTAGCTTCTTCAAGACTTGAGAAGACAATAGTTAGCTTCTTGAAGACTTGAGAAGACAATAGTTAGCTTCTTGAAGACTTGAGAAGACAATAGCTGCTCTTGAAGACTGAGAAGAAATACAGCTCTGAAGAGAGGACAATAGTTAGCTCTCAAGACTGAGAAGAAATGCTCTCAAGACGAGAAAGGCAGACGAGATTAGCTTCTTCAAGACTTGAGAAGACAATAGTTAGCTTCTTCAAGACTTGATACGCGTAAAGTTGGTTGAGAAAAGAATCCATCTCCAATCGAATTTCTCGCCTTCGAAAACCTAAAAAAACACAAACTAAGGCTCTGACAATTTGATCAATCAATTGATCAATCAATTGACAATCTGACAAAAACAATCGTCTTATCTCATTCTCAATATCTTGCAATTTACAAAGGTAATGAGAGCTTGCAATCAACGTTCATTCATCTAATCAAAGAAAAGGTTGTAATAATCTTTCTGGGAAGAAATTTGCTGGTTTTGGTCACAATTTGAGATCATTCAACAGAAAGCTGACCATTTACAGATCCGAGAACAGAAAGACAACCATTTACAGATCCAGGAACAGAAAGCTGACCATTTACAGATCCTAGAACAGAAAGCCGACCATTTACAGATCCAGGAACAGAAAGCCGATCATTTACAGATCCGAGAACAGAGAGCCGGTCATTTACAGATCCGAGAACAGAAAGCCGACCATTTACAGATCCGAGAACAGAAAGACAATCATTTACAGATCCAGGAACAGAAAGCTGACCATTTACAGATCCAAGAACAGAAAGCCGACCATTTACAGATCCAGGAACAGAAAGCCGACCATTTACAGATCCGGGAACAGAAAGACAATCATTTACAGATCCAGGAACAGAAAGCCGACCATTTACAGATACAGGAACAGAAAGCCGACCATTTACAGATCCGGGAACAGAAAGCCGGTCATTTACAGATCCAGGAACAGAAAGCCAACCATTTACAGGTCCGAGAACAGAAAGACGACCATTTACAGATCCAGGAACAGAAAGCTGACCATTTACAGATCCGAGAACAGAAAGCCGGTCATTTACAGATCCAGGAACCGAAAACCGGTCATTTACAGATCCAGGAACAGAGAGTCAACCATTTACAGCACTCTTTTCCCAATCGAATCTGTTGAGGTCACCAGATGACCCGAAAATAACTGTTACTGTTACTCACAATGACAAAAGTGCAATAGAAATGATTGAGTGCACTAGAAATGATATGTTTACAACAAAATTACAGAATAAAATGGGGTCTTTTCAATGATCGGTCCAATCTACATACTTCTTTACATTCCATAGCACAAATGACCGTATGGGAATGAGAAAAGAAGCACGGAGATGTTTGGGGAAACCGATTTTCGTATGGGAATCGAAAAGATTGCATTATGAATAGCTAGTAAAAGCAGTGGTACTGTAATAGACGAATATTTCGACAGTCTGTCTGTCTAGCTACAGTAGACTTGACTGAATATCTAGCTTTATTTGATGCACCGGCTCTTGTGTAGTTTCTAGGTATTTTGAAGGTCTATAACTTTGAAGGTCACACTTTGAAGGTCTATAACTTTGTCTAGAGATAATATTTTGGCTAACTTTTTATATCATTGTAAAGAGGAGATTTCAGGCTTTCAAATGATACCAAATAAAGATTGATTGGATAATCCAGTCCAGAACAATCAGAGCCAACTCTGGCGACACAACACTAGAGTCAGATAGACCTCATTGCCCAGAGTTGGCTCTGATTGTTCTGGACTGGATTATCCAATCAATCTCTATTTAGTATCATTTGAAAGCCTGAAATCTCCTCTTTACAATGGTATAAAAAGTTAGCCAATATATTATCTCTAGACAAAGTTATAGACCTTCAAAGTGTGACGACGCTTTCAAAATATCTGGAAACTACACAAGAGCCGATGTATCGTTTTTGGTGCAATAAATCCGCCATTCTTGTAGCAAAATTATAAGAAAAGTAAAGAATTGAGTGTACTAGAATGGGTGCATTTACATTTATAAGCACAAAGCACAAAGTTCAACAGAATTAAGAGAATTAGAATGATCTAAAGAAGATTTTAAGAGAAAAAGTCAAAAAAAACAATGCTCATAAATGCATATAAATAGAAAATGATGTGTAAAAGAAAGAAAAGGAAAGAGAAAGAGAGAGAAAGAGAGAGAAAGAGAGAGAAAGAGAAAGAGAGAGAGAGAGAAAGAGAGAGAAAGAGAAAGAGAGAGAAAGAGAGAGAGAGAAAGAGAGAGAAAGAGAGGGAAAAAGAGAAAAATGGGATATGCGAAAAGGAAAACTAGTGAGAATTGAATAAAAATTGTAGCTAAAACTAAAGCTAATTGTAGCTAAGCTAAAACTATTTCTCTAGACAGTCTATGAGGAATAATTTAAATACCAGAGAGAAATCTTGGCTTTACTCTAGCTCGCTATAACCATAGGTTATCAGGCTCAGATACTAGAAACCGAGTGAATTACTGAACAACAGAAACATGAATTTAATCTCAAGTCCAGCAATGAAAAACCTAGAGATTGAAAGCAAAGTTTGGAACGAAATTTGGAACGAAGTTTGCAAGAAATCGACTGCCACTCAATATTCTATAGTCAGTACATTTCAGTCAGTCAGTTCAGTCAGTCAGTCAGTTCAGTCAGTCAGTCAGTTCAGTCAGTCAGTTTAGTCAATTCAGTTCAGTCAGTCAGTCAGTTCAGTCAGTCAGTCAGTCAGTTTAGTCAATTCAGTTCAGTCAGTTCAGTTCAGTATCTCAAGGTCTAAAATGTAAGCCTAAGCCTAATGTGTATATGTTACGTCCAATCTAGAGATCCGTCCAATCTAGAGATCCGTCCAATCTAGAGATCCGTCCAATCTAGAGATCCGTCCAATCTAGAGATCCGTCCAATCTAGAGATCCATCCAATCTATAGATCCATCCAATCCGATCTAGAATGAAGTGAGGGTCAAACGAAGAATGTGAGCCTAAGCCTAAGTCGATCACTCCTAGTCCGATCCAGACTTAGATTTAATATGATCGACTTGATTCTAGATCAAACGTTTAACCTCACTTTACTCTAGATCAGACATCTGATCTAGTCAGATGTCTGATCTAGTACTAGTCTAGATCGGACGGATTTCTAGATCAGACGTAACCTATATACTGGTGAGCTTTATCAAGTTAACTATCAAGCTTATCATACTTACTCAATTGTTTATAAAAGTCATACTTAGAGTTGAAATGGTTGAAAGATTGTTTCAAAGGATTGTTTCAAAGGATTGTGGGACGATGTTGTGACAATAGGGGACTTGGGATAAGGATAAGGGGATAAAGGGGATAAAGGGGAAAAGGGGTTGAGACAGGGACAGCCACAAGAACAGGGTAGCCACAAGAAAGGTTGAAAGGAAAGGTTGAAAGGAAAGGAATAGAAAAGGATAAGAGAGATATGAATGAAAGAGAAGAGAAAGAGAAAGAGAAGAGAAAATAATGAGAAGACAATAATAAGAGAGAATCAGCTTCTTTTGCCACTTTTTCATCATTTTTCAAGCATGTTTTTCTAATTACTGGTTAATGCTAAAGATTTGTATTATAGCTCAAAAAATTCCCCTATCTTTCTACTTTAATTTGATACCCAAAACACTTAGAAACAAATGTACTGATGTCGAGAAATGAGCGATAGAAACAAAGGTACCAGTATCGAGATTTGAGCGATAGAAACAAACGTACTATTGTCATGATCTGATTTTTTAAGTCTAAACCTAGACTACGTGACGCTCCTATAGGTTTTCTATTAAAGAAGATAAAAGAAGATTCTATTCTATTAGAGTATTAAGTTAAAAATGAATAAAACGAGGATAGAGATGAAGATGAAGATGAAGAAAGATGAAGAATGAGCTTACAATGGGTGAATCCTTTAAGCGAATCGGCCACAATCGCCAATCCAGCCAATCCAATGCCAATCCAATCCAATTCAGTCAATCCATAGCCAATCCAATGCCAATCCATAGCCAATCCATAGCCAATCCATAGCCAATCCATAGCCAATCCATAGCCAATCCATAGCCAATCCATAGCCAATCCATAGCCAATCCATAGCCAATCCATAGCCAATCCATAGCCAATCCATAGCCAATCCATAGCCAATCCATAGCCAATCCATAGCCAATCCATAGCCAATCCATAGCCAATCCATAGCCAATCCATAGCCAATCCATAGCCAATCCATAACCAATCCAATCCAATCCAATCCAATCCAATCCAACTCCATAACACTACTTTATAACACTTAACGCTTTGCAAAGTGTAGCCTTGATAGCATCGAAAGAGATGAGATGAGAGACAGTGAGAGATCCTTCTGCACACAATCCCTCCCCCGCCTGTTGTATGGGTCCTAAAGTCTTTTTCCTAAAGTTCTCCCCAACCAAATCCCCCTTACACCGACAATGAGAGAAATTTCCTGCTTTTCTTTATCTTTTCCTTACTCTCATAACCTTAGAGATTGAGAGAATTTGAGAGAAAAGAGTTTCAAAAAAAAAAAACTCGAAAAATGATGCGATTTGTGGAGGCGTTTCGTGCAATTTTTGTTCAAAAAAAACATGAAAATAGAGTTGAAAGTGTTGAAAAGGCTCTTTTAACTGTCTAGAGTTGAAAGAAATGCTTCTAGCTTGCTTCTAGTTGCTTCTAGTTGCTTCTAGTTGCTTCTAGCTATCGATCAAACCTTGTTCTTTCTGTTATTCAAAGTTTGTTGAAGAAAAGAAGTCTTGTTTGATGATTTTGATGATTTTTGATGATTTTGACAGCTTAAATTGTCATTTTAGAGGCTTCTTATAAAGCAAAGCCTAGTTTTTTATAAAGCAAAGCCTAGCAAAGCCTAGCAAAGCCTAGCAAAGCCTAGCAAAGCCTAGTTTATCAACCAAAGCCTAGTTTATAAAGCCAACAACAAGCATTCCCCAAAATCAAAAGCTTATTGAGATCTAGGTCAGAAAGTAAATAATCTTGAGAGATCGGTGGGGTACGATATGCCGAAAAAGGTTGAAGAGCTGTGGTCGATGAGGGTCTTTTGGTGCCTCTCAATTGGATGACCGGGCAAATATTGGTGCGAGTGGAGAACTGAGGTTGGTTGAAGGGACGAGAAGGTCGGTCTTACCTACTTTATGACCTGAACTCTAATACTTGATCAAAATTCTGACCAAAAATGTTCCAAGCAGACCAACCAAGGAGAGACAAGAGGGGTTTTTTTCTCCCCAAGCTCAGCAGTGGCCGTGGCCGAGTGGCTAAGAGCTTTGAATCCTAGGCGAGGCCGAGGGTCGAGGAGGCCGGGGGTTCAATCCCGCTGGTAGATTATTGGCTATTTTTTTTGGTTTTTCTTTCCTACTGGCTTAAAGGCTTTTCCTTTGGGCTTAAAAGCCGGGCTTTAGATCTTACCTAAGCCTAAGCCTAAGCTGTTCTTTAGAGCTTACCTAAGCCTAAGCTTAAGCTGTTCTTTAGAGCTTACCTTTAGTCTAATGGTAAGCCTAATTCCTTCGTTCGCTAGTCTTTTAGCATAACTTTAATGTCTCAGAATTCCTATGGTGGATAGTAGTACTGTCTGAGCCTAGATAAGTTGTAGATAACGAGTTTCATCATTGCAACAGCTTCATCGACTCCAGATATCTGTAGCCTACGAATTAATCTGATCTACTCAATTATCTGTAGCCTATGGACTGATCTGTAGCTTATGGACTGATCTGTAACCGACGTATAGCTCTGTAGCTCTACCCAGTAATTTGTAGCTCACGTATTGATTCCGATAGCTGAAAGTTCAAGGCTTAAATTCAGATACTTTTGCAGGTTGGACTTCAGTCTAAAGCCTAAGCCTAAGCCAGAGTCTAAGCCAAAGCTAAGCCTGATCCTGAACCTAAACCTGATCTTAAGGCTGAGCCTAAGCCAGAGCCTGATCCTAAGCCTAAGCCTAACCCTAAACCTAGGCTAAACCTAAGCCAAAGCTAAGCCAGAGCCTAAGCCAGAGCCTAAGCCAGAGCCTAAGCCTAACCCTAACCCTAAACCTAAGCTAAGCTAAGCCCAGCCTAACCTAGCTTAAAATAAACTCAACTCACCCAATCTGAATAACAGAATTCCAGTCTAACAGTTAAATATCAGTAATATCAATCTAATATCCAATTGAAAGCTGTTTGTGGATAGAACTCATCGATAAATCGAGAATCGAGTGATTAGTTGAAGGGGAAATGGGAATGGGTAATCGAAGAGCGAAGAAAAAGGCGAAAATAAGAAGTGAGAGGAGTGGCCGGTGTTCTGGTCAGAGAAATGGGGTTGAGGGGAGAAGCACACAGCGGGAGGGGGAGGCGATCGAGGGGCACAGACTGTGTAAACCAGGGGGATCGGTGAGGGGGCACAGCCCTGTCCAACCCTGGGTCTCTCGGACTCTCTCTTGACCCTGTCTCTTCACTGGCTCTTCTCTGGCTCTTCTCCTCCAACTCTCCTCTAACTCTTCTCCTTCAACTCTTCTCCTCAAAGGCCCCGGTGTTGGATTCCCACAGTTTCCCCCTTGTGTCCCCCTTCCTCCGAAGCTCTTTTCCCTTTTCCTTTCTTCTTTTGACTTCTCTGTCTCACCTCCCACAAATTGTTAGCCTGTGGAGATTCTGTTATAGGGGCTAACCACCAGAAAGGAAAGATTTTGAAAGGAAAAGCTTTCAGTCCACTGAACAAGAATGGTTCAAGCTGTCAGTCCACTGAACAAGAATGGTTCAAGCTGTCAGTCCACTGAATAAGAATGGTTCAAGCTGTCAGTCCACTGAACAAGAATGGTTCAAGCTGTCAGTCCACTGAACAAGAATGGTTCAAGCTGTCAGTCCACTGAACAAGAATGGTTCAAGCTGTCAGCCCACTGAACAAGAATGGTTCAAGCTTTAAGTACGAACTGTACTCATAAGGGAAACTCTCAAAGTAGGCTTTTGAATTGATCTTATAGAATCTTATAGAATCGGGATCTCGAATCTGTTTTTCATCCCGTTTTTCATTCCGTTTTTCATTCGTTTATCTCTTTTTGCAATTGCGAGATATCTGGCATAGAAAACTACTTTAAATCTACCTTTTATCGGGGCACAAAAAGAAATTTTGAAAAAGTTTGAACGGGATTGAACGGGATTCGAACTTGGGGCAAGAGATGTCTAGTTTTGGCAGTCTATCACACTATCCACTAGACCACTAGATCATTTGGCTTTGACGAGGGAGACAGTTTTCCTCATGGCGCTCCCCTAAAACCTCGCTCCCCGAAATCATCATCGAAATCAATTTTCTCTGCCATATATCTCACGATAGGCCTTTTGCAAAAACGGAAAACGGATTCGAGATCTCTATAGCCGATTCTATAAGATCGACTTGGTCAAAAGCTAAAATGGACTTGGTTTCGAGTCAAAAAATCACTTTGAGTCGGTTGTTAGACTTGTAGGCTTTTTCTTGTCAAACTTGTAGGCTTTCTTTCAGGGTTACTGTAAGATCTACTAATGGATTACGGTAGCTGGGGTCTTTAAGACTTTAGTTATGGTTATGGAAGGGAAAAACGGTTATGGAAGGTTCAAGAAATCATTGGGGTTATCATATTTAGTTATGGATTACGGTAGCCGGTAAAGATGGCCAAGACAGCCAAGATTACGGTCAAGAGGGCCAAGATGGCCAAGAGGGCCAAGATTACAGCCAAGACGGCCAAGATCACGGTCAAGACGGCCAGGATGGCCAAGAGGGCCAAGATTACAGCCAAGAGGGCCAAGATTACAGCCAAGACGGCCCAGATGGCCAAGAGGGCCAAGATTCCAGCCAAGAGGGCCAAGATTACAGCCAAGAGGGCCAAGATTACAGCCGAGATGGCCAAGATTACGGTCAAGACGGCCAAGAGGGCCAAGATTACAGCCAAGATGGCCAAGATGGGGCCAAGATTACAGCCGAGATGGCCAAGATTACGGTCAAGACGGCCCAGATGGCCAAGAGGGCCAAGATTCCAGCCAAGAGGGCCAAGATTACAGCCAAGAGGGCCAAGATTACAGCCAAGAGGGCCAAGATTACAGCCAAGATGGCCAAGATTACGGTCAAGACGGCCCAGGTGGCCAAGAGGGCCAAGATTACAGCCAGTGGCACTTTAGATGAGCTAGCTAAAGATAAAGGCTCTAGATTTGACTCTAGACTTTTTCATTTCAATTCAAGCCTCTAGCACTGGCTTGGCATTTAAGCGTTAGTGTCAAGTTGCATTTTCAAGCTATTCATTTCAATCTATTAGCATTGAACTATCCATTCCAATCCATTGGACTCGAAAAGAGTTGGCGGTTCTTCAAAGAAAACTCTCTCTCTCTGTCTTCAAAGGCTTTGACCGGCAAAGAGTACAGGCATTTCTGCCTGTACTCTTTCATTTTTCTTTCAGAAGACTCTATTCAAACAGACCGTCGATCTCTCTTTCTTGGACTCTTCCCAACTCTTCCCAACTCTTCCCAACACTTCCCAACTCTCTTCTCCATTTCTCTCTTTTCATACAACATCCATTCACCGCCCCCTCCACCCCGATTTGAAGGGGAGAAGCCGCCCCATCTTTTCCCTTTTCCCTTTCCCCTTTCCCCTTTTCTTCTTGCCTGTTGCTCTTTTTAGCTCGATCCCAGCCACCAGATATCCCTCATCACACCAACATTTGACCCCAATCGAGAGGATCAGCAGAGTTATTAGATAAAATTTGAATAAAGATATTTAGATAAAGATAAAGATAAAGATAGTTAGATAAAGATAAAGCTAAAAAAGATAAAGATATTTAGATCAAGATAAAGATAAAGCTAAAGATAAAGCTAAAGCTCATAAGAAATAACAGAATGATAATGTTCTTAAAATTAAGTACAAAGAAAAAAAACTACTTTAAAATCTATCTTGTTGAACTCTCAGTAGCAAAAATGAATCACCGAGCTATAAGCTGATGAAGCTGGTGAAGCTGATGAAGCTGATTGGAATGATTGTGATGGGCTTTAACAGTTGGAATGAAGCTAATGAAGCTGGAATGAAGTTAATGAAGCTGATTGGAATGATTGTGATGAGATTTTTCTAATAGTAGCGCACTTTGCCTAAATTCCTCGAAATCTCGAGAACCGCTTATCAGAACCTATCGATGTGGGGTCGGAAAATGTAGCTGACGATGAGATCTAGTGGGGGATTAGAGTGATGAGCTTCTGGGAAAGCTTGGAAACTGTAAAATAGGCATCAACTCGGCCAAGTCACCAACTCGGCCAAGTCACCAACTCGGCCAAGTCACCAACTCGGCCAAGTCACCAACTCGGCCAAGTTTCACGAACTCGGCCCAGTCACCTACTGCGCGACAAGTCTTGATTACCATACTCGGCTAAGTGCACCAACTCGGCCAAGTCACCAACTCGGCCAAGTCACCAACTCGGCCAAGTCACCAACTCGGCCAAGTCACCAACTCGGCCAAGTCACCAACTCGGCCAAGTCACCAACTCGGCCAAGTGACCAACTGGGCAAGTCACCAACTCGGCCAAGTCACCAACTCGGCCAAGTCACCAACTCGGCCAAGTCACCAACTCGGCCAAGTCACCAACTCGGCCAAGTCACCAACTCGGCCAAGTCACCAACTCGGCCAAGTCACCAACTCGGCCAAGTCACCAACTCGGCCAAGTCACCAACTCGGCCAAGTCACCAACTCGGCCAAGTCACCAACTCGGCCAAGTCACCAACTCGGCCAAGTCACCAACTCGGCCAAGTCACCAACTCGGCCAAGTCACCAACTCGGCCAAGTCACCAACTCGGCCAAGTCACCAACTCGGCCAAGTCACCAACTCGGCCAAGTCACCAACTCGGCCAAGTCACCAACTCGGCCAAGTCACCAACTCGGCCAAGTCACCAACTCGGCCAAGTCACCAACTCGGCCAAGTCACCAACTCGGCCAAGTCACCAACTCGGCCAAGTCACCAACTCGGCCAAGTCACCAACTCGGCCAAGTCACCAACTCGGCCAAGTCACCAACTCGGCCAAGTCACCAACTCGGCCAAGTCACCAACTCGGCCAAGTCACCAACTCGGCCAAGTCACCAACTCGGCCAAGTCACCAACTCGGCCAAGTCACCAACTCGGCCAAGTCACCAACTCGGCCAAGTCACCAACTCGGCCAAGTCACCAACTCGGCCAAGTCACCAACTCGGCCAAGTCACCAACTCGGCCAAGTCACCAACTCGGCCAAGTCACCAACTCGGCCAAGTCACCAACTCGGCCAAGTCACCAACTCGGCTCAGCCTAGTACACAACGATTAGAGAAATATGGTATCTTAGAGCTAGCCAATATCATTGAAATCTTTGAAATTGATATCATTGAAATGCTAAATCTGTCATTCACAAGTCATTAAAAGCTTGACTCAGGCTATTTTTCCAGAATTCTTTGATTTTCAATTACCGACTGATACAGGGTTGTCAACCACAGCGAAAAGGAGAAGTAACTAGCCTTGAGACAAGGATTACAGTAATATGTGGCTATTAGATTGATGGGGAAAAGCTATTTGCCTTTATCCATCTGTTTCTATCATCTTTCATCTGTATTCATCTATCATTGATTCACAAAAATGAAGGAAACTGATACAAATGGAAATGGATGGACATCAAAGTTTCCGATTCCAAAGTCATCCGAAGAGTGATCAAGAATTGAGAATGGTTATTGGATCTTGGATGAGATTCAAATGAGATGAAGATCTCAGAAAAAGCATCCAATTCTAAGACCTACTAGTATCCAATTCTCCAAAGTCCAAAGTAAACTAGTAGTCCAAAGTACTAGTCCAATTCTAGAGTACAAAAGTCAAAGCTAGAACAAGCACAGTAATCAGAAAACTGTGTTCATTCAAGAATTCAATCTTCTAGCTAGTTCTCAACCTCAAAAACCTGAAAAAACTGATCTAACTGATTCATTTCCCTTAAACCTATACTAGAATCTGAAACCTGGAGATGTTAGCTTCAACTGGAGAGGAGATGGCAGCTTCAAGAGTTGGAATGAAGCTGATGAAGCTGATGAAGCTGGAAGGAAGCTAATGAAGCTGGAAGGAAGCTAATGAAGCTGGAATGAAGCTAATAAAGCTGGAAGGACGCTAATAAAGCTGGAATGAAGCTAATAAAGCTGATTGGAATGATTGTGATGGGCTTTAACAGTTGGAATGAAGCTAATGAAGCTAATAAAGCTGATTGGAATGCTTGTGATGAGATTCAACAGTTAGAATGAACAGAAAGATGTGAACTGAATGACTCAAAGAACTTTACAAGATTTGTGAGCAAGAGTTTAACCGATTTCTCCAATATGCAAATCCCAATGCAAATCCACAATGTCGAGGTTCAATTAGACGAGCTAGATGAGCTTTGGAGACGAGTTAGATAAGCTTTAAAGTCGATATTCGATAAGTTTTGAAGACGAATTAGATGTGGAAAGTGAATGAGGCAAAATCAAGACTGGTGTGGTCATTCAAAAAGAGAATGGGGTTGAGAAGAAAATGGGGGAAGAAAACCGGTGGATCTGAAAGGGGAAAGGAAAGGATTTTGGTATCGAATCTCTTTCTTCACTTCAATTTCTCCCCTCTTTGCCCCATCAACCGGTCTTCTTCTTCTTTCTCTTCTTCTTTCTCTTCCTCTTCTTCTTCTCCTTCTTCTTCTTCTCCTTCTCCTTCTTCCTCTTCTTCTTCTTCTTCTCCTTCTTCTCCTTCTTCTCCTTCTTCTCCTTCTTCTTCTTCTCCTTCTTCTTCTCCTTCTTCTTCTTCTCCTTTCTCTTCTTCCTCTTCCCCTTCTTCTTGAAGTCATCCAAAAGACAGGTTCTCGATCTCCTTCTTCCTTTCCCCAATATCTTCCAATCCAATCCAAGATCCGGTCTTTCACCTTTCATTAATGAGATCCACTTTTATCCAAGGAAATCTAAGCGAATCGAATCGAAGTTTTTCTGGTGAACTCATTTAGGGAAATGTCCCATTCGACTATAGTTTTGTTGGGGAAGGTCAAGAGTTTCTTGGCCATTAAACTGTTACGATTGTTACGATGTTTAATCTTCATTGTTTACAATCTTGTAATTGATCAATCACTTGATCAAAGGAAAGCAAGTTTTGGTCGATAAACCATTTGACAGCAGAATATCGAGATCTCAATAAGTTTTTATCGACAATATCGATAAGAATGTCGATAAGAAGCTGTAAGAAGCTAGAAGAAGCTAGAAGAAGCTAGAAGAAGCTAGAAGAAGCTAGAAGAAGCTAGAAGAAGCTAGAAGAAGCTAGAAGAAGCTAGAAGAAGCTAGAAGAAGCTAAACACCTTTCGGCGTTAAACACCTTTCGGCCCGGATTGACGAAAATCATAAATAAGCAGGGTTTTGTTCATTTTATTCGAGATTTTTCCCGTAAACAATGATTGGAGGTTGAAAAATATCTTTCTGATAAATGGCATGCGAAAATTTCCCCAATCACCTTTCGTTTCAATGCCACTTCAAAAACCCGAAAACTAAGTCGCCCGCCAGACTAAGTGCAACTTTGAGAGCTTGTTTTAAAAATTTATGGCCTCCTATCGATTAGAAAATGAGCACCGCTATAGGAGACCCACTCAACATTTATCTGTGAAATTTTTATGCGAATCGCTTATCTTTCGACTGAGCTATACCCTCTAGAGAGAGAGAGTATGAGTAATTGTAGAGATGAAGGACTTCAAGTATTGTAGAGATGGAGGACTTCAAGTATTGTAGAGATGAAGATTGCGTTCGTGTCTGTATGCTATACGATGTCAAGCAGAGAAATAACGCTGTCGAATGCCAGAAAACACTCGCTTCTATCTTTAGACCAAACATAATATCTGAAGTCAATGCAGTCGATGGTTTTAATGATGGTAATGAGAATCTATATCACGAAGAACATGGCCACCCTCCTCTCACCATTGATGACGATGATTTACGCCAAAGATTGAAGATCCACGTTTAGTCATGAGCTTGCGATATTATACAATGTTGATTCTACCATTACCCGTCATCCACACAAACTCAGAAAGTCAAATCGAGGCGGGAAGTGGGTACTAGACATGGGCCGAGCCAAGCTTGAGCCGGTCCGAGCCGGTCCAAGCTAAGCTTGAGCCGGTCCGAGCCGAGCTTGAGCCGGTCCGAGCCGGTCCAAGCCAAGCCTACGGTTTCCCAACTTGAGCTCGGCTCGGCTCAAATCCGAGCCGAGATTTGTCGAAAGGGATTGTTGAATACAAAGTAGAAGTAAATAAGAAACTCGAATAGTTATTTCTTGCAAAATGTTTTTTAAAATATTTGTTTTAAACTTTGAATGGAATTGTGTTAGGAAAATGTATTAAAGATTTGCATATCTTAGCTCAAGCTTGAGCTCAGGCTCGGGCTCAGATCGTGATCGGATTAGTGAGAGGGCTCAACTCAGGCTCAGGCTTAGGCTCAGGTTTAGGCTTGGACTTAGTGCGTAGGCTAGCTGCTGCGCCTAGCACTAAGTCTATTTGGGTTTGGGCTGAACCACCATTTTTTGGATCTTAGGCTTAGGCTTAGGCTCAGCTCGGCTCAGCTCAGCTCAGCTCAGATGAGGATTTTGCCCATTTCTAGTGGATACGTCATCGTCTCAGCGATACGAATCCTAGTAATCGCTTAGTAATCGCTTAGTAAATCAAAATCAAAAGGCTTTTTGAATTCAATTCTTACTTCAGATGAGAAGTGGATCTGTTACGATCTGTTACGATAATCCCACACGTAAAAGGCAGTGGTTAAATCTGGGAGACGCTCTAAGACAGCAAAAGACAAAGAAGACAAAGAAGAATGACAGCAAAAGCCAAGCAAACTGAAGAGAAGGCGATGATTTGTGTTTGGTAGAATTCCAAGGGATTGGTGTGCATCGGAAGGTTCATGGCATCAAAACTGAATTGTCACCAAAGAGCTGTACTCTAGTTCTAGTTCGAGTTCTAGATCGAGCTCTAGTTCAACAACTTGAACGAGTAGATCAAGCACTGCAAAAAGGGAATCGAATCGTTGACCGTCAGAATGGCTGTCATCTAGCTAGATGACAGCAAAATCTAGCAATCTGACTGTCGCAGTGTGAAATCTGCGTGAAAATAAGGCTTTGATTTGAAATGTTGCTTTAAATCTTGACGGGATCTTAAATCTTAAATCTTGTTGCACAAATTGCATCACAGTGTCCTGAGAACATTCCTGTTTTGCTTTGATTGAGTAATTGAACCGGCTAGACTATGCGACATCATTTTTTGTACCTTTCATTTTCAAACGAATGATTTCATTGTCCCAATTTCCCATCCTCTTAACATCTTTCCTCAGCTTTTCCTTTCTTTTCCTTTCTTTCCCTTTCTCTCCCTTTCTTTCCCTTTCTCTTCCTTTCTTTTCCTTTCTTTCCCTTTCTTTCCCTTTCTTTCCCTTTCTTTCCCTTTCTCCCCCTTTCTTTCCCTTTCTTTTCAAATCTTTTCTTCAATTTTACAACGTGGACCTTATGGATAGCCTTGAGGGAAATCGAAGAGAAGGCCAACTTTTTGTCTTTTAGTTTTTGTGTGAAAAGAAATTGTGAACAGCTCATTTATCCATTCACCTAATCATCTTTTTGTTTTTTTTTATTGCTTAAATTCAGATTGCTGAATTCAGATTGCTGAATTCAGATTGCTGATTCAATTACCTAAGTTTCACTTGGCTGGCCAAGTGGAACTGGCCAAGTTGAGCTTGCCATTTATTTTCAGATTTTGATTAGCTAGATAAACATTTTGATGGTTAGCTAGATAAACATTTTGATGTTTAGCTAGATAAAGATGATTAGATTTGCTAGATTTTGTTAGATGATTAGCTCAGTTCAACTTTTTTTTCAAATTCCTTTACATTGGCATTTCAATTCGGGTCATTAAACCAATGACCCAAATTGATTGAAATTCCCAATTTCAATACCAATAAGTTCATTGTTTGAGCAAACTCTTGAAAATGAGCCTCCTTTTTTTTCATGCCTTCCTTTTTCCCCTCCAAACTTCTCAAGTATCCGCAAAAGTTTTTGTTTGTCTGAATGATGAAAGGGATTCGATTACGAGTAGATTAGCTGTGAAAAGGTTTTGTTTACAGTTTCGAGTTGTTTTTTATTAGCTAAAATTGGGGGTGGGACAAATGCGACCTTTTTTTGCGCACCTGGACATTTGCGCACCTTTTTTTTGCTGGAAAAGGCCTTAGGAAAGGTCGTAGAGCTTCAAAAACGTTTTCATAGAAGGGAATCGTATGCGTAGATTCCGAATTTCGACAAATCAGACCTCGCTGACACGTCAAATTTGGGTTAAAAGGCAAAAACTGCGGAAAAGCGTTAAGTTGCGTAGTTTTTGCCTTTTAGCCCAAATTTGACGTGTCAGCGAGGTCTGATTTATCGAAATTCGGAATCTACGCATACGATTCCCTTCTGTGAAAACATTTTTGAAGCTCTACGACCTTTTCTAAGGCCTTTTCCAGCAAAAAAAAGGTTCGCAAATGTCCGGGTGCGCAAAAAAAAGGTCGCATTTGTCCCAGCCCCCTAAAATTTGAATAAACATAATCTAATCGAAAAGAAACGAAAATTGTCGACAAAAATGAAACCACCTCTGAATTCCTGTCGAAAATTTTAATTTTCGCGCAACGTTACATTCCAATTGACGTCGCCGCCATTTGGAGGTAGTTGATGGGAGCGCCGCGTCGTCGTTTTTAATCATTTCTTTATTTTGCAAAATGATAAAACCACCACGTTTCTTTTTCATTTTATACCTGTAATAACCATTTTTTGCTTGTTCTTTAATTTTCTTTAATTTGCTGGTTTTTGTTGCTTGTTGTGCCATTTTTTGCTTGTTCTATTTCTTTAATTTTTATTTTTTAGGAAGATGGCGTGGAAAATCCCTTTCGCGGATCGAACAGATGAAAATTGCAATTTTGAAAGGAAGAAAGTTGTCGAATCGGGAGATCCCAAAGAAAATGAAGCGCTCGCACCAAGTTGTCGCAAATTTCTTGAAGGATCCTTTCAACTATGGCAGGAAAAAGTCTCCGGGACGTCTTCAGAAGCTCACGGTCCGCGCTGAACGGCATATTGGACGTCTGTTGTCGAACTCGGTGATGCTACAGGACTTATAAAACAGATGCAAAAGGCGCAGATGCATCCTTTTTTTCCCTCAAACTTCTCAAGTATCCGCAAAATTGCGATTTGCTTGTTTTTGTTGCTTGTTGTGCCATTGCCTTGTTCTATTTCTTTTATTTTTTATTTTTTAGGAAGATGGAGCGTGGAAAATCCCTTTCGCAGATCGAACAGATGAAAATTGCAATTTTGAAAGGAAGAAAGTTGTCGAATCGGGAGATCGCAAAGAAAATGAAGCGCTCGCACCAAGTTGTTGCAAATTTCTTGAAGGATCCTTTCAATTATGGCAGGAAGAAGTCTCCGGGACGTCTTCAGAAGCTCTCGCGCTGAACGGTATATTGGACGTCTGTTGTCGAACTCGGTGATGAACTCCGCAGATCGAACAAATGAAAATTGCGATTTTGTAAGGAAGAAAGTTGTCGAATCGCGCAACGTTGCATTCCAATTGACGTCGCCGCCATTTGGAGGTAGTCGATGGGAGCGCCGCGTCGTTGTTTCTTTTTCATTTTCAAATCATTTTTTTTGTTTTTATCAGATTAATTGAAATTATTGTTTTACGCGATAAATTATGTGAAATTAGAAAGTAATCTATTTCCATTTCGGAGCCGAGTGGAGAATCCTTTTCGTAGTCCGGAACTCCGGAACTTTTCGTAGCTGGACCACAATGAAGACCAAAACTAACTGCAAGATGGTTTGAAGAGTTGAATGGAAACAACGAAAGCAAGACTCATCTTCTGGACCGTTACAAAATTAGAACGATTTTTTTAATCGCTCTTTGCACTAACTTTTGATTTGATACAAGGATTTTGTGACTAAAACGTCTTCTAAAACGGGATTTTGTTCATAGCACGAATGCACTTGATTATATTCTTGCTGAAGATGCTACTTCAACTACAGGCGTTCGAACATTGTCCGAAATTGTTGCTTCCATAAAATCGAGGAGCCAAGAAAGTGAAAATGAGAAGTTGGTGGAACCAGCGCAAACAATTTCACGATTGAAGCTTATCAATGTTTTCAAAAGTTGCAAAACTAGTTTTTTTAAGTTTTTGCTGCCTTAACTCTTCTTGATGACTGTTTATGAGAAATTTTTGGTTAAAAATCAAGCATAGATATTTCGCTAAACTTTGAGAGAGTTTGACGTTTTGTTTGTTTTTGTTGAAAGCGGTTTATTGTAACTCGATGATGATTTGGGTTAAAAGCCTTTGTTTTTTGACTTCTATATAACGATTTTAATGTTAATGATTCCATTTCGATTGTCGATTCAATTCCATTTCGTCCCGACAGAATTTCTATATCGAGAATCGACTGTAATTAAATTTCCCGATAAATTGTGGTGGTTATTGGAATGAGTAGAGAAAGATAAGGAAAAGAAAAAGAGAATGAACGATGAAAGAGAGATCGATCTCTTCTCTCAATTTGAGCCTCCAGGGACAGAAAGGGGTGAGGGTGGGGCTGGAACTGGACGACCGGGGATCTCTGGGCACTCTAATATTCCATATAGGGCCAGTGGGTCACTCTTGCTCTATTATCTGGTGTCTGGACCCTCTAGGACCTCCCACGTCTCTTGTGACGACACTGGGACTATGTCTGCCCCTTCTTCAAGCCTTGAGGTCTCTTGTGAACTGAACGATGTCTGGACCCTCTACTGCCTGCCTAGTGTCTACTGGACCCTCTACTGCCTGCCTAGTGTCTACTGGGCCCTCTACTGCCTGCCTAGTGTCTACTGGGCCCTCTAGGGCCAAACCTCTTCTCTGTCTTGTCGCTGAGTCGCGCTTTTTCTCTTGCCAACTCTGCACATTTCTCTGTCCTCATCGGCTTTCCCCTCCGCACTCCATATCTGTCCTCATCAGCCTTTTCTCCATCAGATTTTCCTCTCTATCACTTAGTCCCTTCTTTTCCCTCCAGCTAGATGTCCACTATTACGCAATGCCGGCTCTTCACCATTTTCTAAATTCGTTGACCGCTTTTATTCGAATTTGACTCTCCTGAGAATCTTTAAATCTTTAGATTCTTTAAATTTAACGCATTCACGATGAGAGTTTGACAAGAGTGACAAGAGTTTTTCACAAAACTGCCTCTTCTGAGTGAACCAGAAAAGCTAAGAGGCTAAAAAAATATACCGTAAATACTGTAATAGTACTCCACCCCTCTCGTACAGTTGCGTAGTCGCTAGTCGCAAAGTTAGCATTTTTCGCTAGTCGCTAGTTTTTAGCATTTTTCAAAGCGCCCGTACTTTCAAAAAATGCGTCTTTGGTATCAAAAAATAGCCCTGAATTTCAGCTATTTTTTGATGCCTAAGCGCGCATTGTAGCATAAACCAGTGTCAAGAAAAACTCGTTCAAAGCTAGACTACGCAACACTCCCCACCGTCATTATGGGGGTGGGGTCCAATTACAGTATTTACGGTAGCTATATTTAGTTCCTTTAAAGCTCCTTTATCGTTCCTTTATGATTCCTATTTAGTTCCTTTAAAGCTCCTTTAAAGCTCCTTTATGATTCCTATTTAGTTCCTTTAAAGCTCCTTTATCGTTCCTTTATCGTTCCTTTATCGTTCCTTTATCGTTCCTTTATAGTTCCTATTTAGTTCCTTTATCGTTCCTTTATCGTTCCTTTATCGTTCCTTTATAGTTCCTATTTAGTTCCTTTAAAGCTCCTTTAAAGCTCCTTTAAAGCTCCTTTAAAGCTTTAATAAATAATCGAGAATCCGAATCTGATACTAGTTTTCTAATACTAGTTTTATGTATGTTTTTTTGGTGTAATCTAATATTCTAAAAGAATTCTTCAAAATATTCTAAAAGAATTCGTCAAAAATAAGCTATAAACCAGTCTAAATTGATCGGTTTTACAAGATTTTTGTTCTATTTGATAGAAACATAAAAACTATAAGTAGTATTCTTTGAAAGTTTTTATAAGTAGTATTCTTTGAAAGTTTTCAAAAGTAATGTTGTTTCCGAGAAGATAGAAGGCTTTGTCGTTCGTTTTGCGCTAATTGAATCTGGGATCTTTGCGCTGGGTAATTGAATCGGCTTCTCAAGAAAATCGGCTGTCACAATCGGTTGTCACAATCGGCTGTCACACTGACAATCGGCATTCGGACGTGTCCGATTGTCAGTGGGAGCACAAAGTCCCAAAGTATCCAATCCTTTTGATCAAAATCCTTTAGATCAATCCTTTAGATCTCAGCGTGCAATGAATATTGCTAAAATTTGATTTCAGATTCGGATTCCCGATCCGCAAAAAGCCTTAGATGCAAATTTTTAGCCCTATCTGTTTAGTGATTAGTCTAAAACATTGTTTTAAGACTGTGTTTAGGTTTAAAAAAACTAAAAAAAGCTAAAACCTACTCAAAATCGAATTTTGGGAGTAAATCTAGCAAAATAGGTTAGAAATAGGTTAGAAATAGATTAGAAATAGATTAGAAATATACTAAAAAATAGGCTCAAGCTCAAGCTCAATCTCAATCTCAAGCTCAAGCTCAAGCTCAATCTCAAGCTCAATCTCAAGCTCAAGCTCAATCTCAAGCTCAATCTCAAGCTCAAGCGTGCTTTTGCTCAGCTCAAGCGTGCTTTTGCTTGAGCACAAAGTACCATTCTTTCCTACCAGCCAGTTGCTTGAATGATCTGTGAAAAATAAACACTAAAGTTCGACAAAACAGAAACTATCGACAAAACTTCTTGCATCATGATCGTCTAATCTTTTTCTTCAAAATTCTTGAGAATCCGCTTTCAAATCAAGTGAGAATCGGCTTTCAATTCAATTCAATATGCTTTTCATCCCTTCAATATATCTATTTGATTAGTCTCTTTATTGTCTTTTATTCTTTTCTTTATTCTTTTTCCTTCATTCTTTTTCTTCTATCTCTTTCTTTCTATTCTTTCCTTCTATTCTTTCCTTCATTCTCTCCCTTCTATTCTTATTCTTTCCTTCATTCTCTCCTTCATTCTCTCCTTCATTCTCTCCTTCATTCTCTCCTTCATTCTCTCCTTCATTCTCTCCTTCATTCTCTCCTTCATTCTCTCCTTCATTCTCTCCTTCATTCTCTCCTTCATTCTCTCCTTCATTCTCTCCTTCATTCTCTCCTTCATTCTCTCCTTCATTCTCTCCTTCATTCTCTCCTTCATTCTCTCCTTCATTTTCATTTCTTTGAGTGTCCCTTGATTCTTCTCTCATTTCAAATTTCTCGATTGTTTCTGTGCCAAAAGATTTGAACTAACTCTTTGGGACTTTTGGACTTTGGAAAACTTTTTGAGCCAAGTGTCACTCTTTGACTCAAAGATATCATGAAAGGAGAGAGGTAGAGACCCCGATGATCTCTTCCGATCACTTTCACCTCAAGAGCACCTCAAGAGACAGACTCTTTATCTATCAGTGAGTTTGATAGTATCTAGCTAGATTTTTTGAGCGTTTTATTGAGCATTTTCTTGGCAATTTTCTTAGCAATTTTATTTTATATCTATTTTACAATGTTTTCTTCATGTTTTTACAATCTTTTCTTCACAAAAGAAAGCTTAAATTTAGAATGGGAAGATTCTGTGCACTGCATCCTTTGTGCACTGCACTGCATCCTCTGTGCACTGTACTGCATCCTCTGTTCACTGCACTGCATCCTCTGTTCACTGCACTGCATCCTCTGTGCACTGTACTGCATCCTCTGTTCACTGCACTGCCCTCTGTTCACTGCACTGCATCCTCTGTTCCCTGCACTGCATCCTCTGTTCACCGCAACTCAATCATTCAACTTCATAAGGACAGTATGCGAGCAATTGACATTTCTAGACGACTGAATGTTTCCAAAAAAGTTTCCAACCACTCTTGCAAGATTCGGAACCACTTCTGATCGTAGGGGACGAGGAAGAAATTGATCAACAAAATAATTATCAAGAGAGTGCGTGATCGAGTCCGTTTGAACCCTTCGTTGACCGCAAAAAATGAATGTTTTGAAGAGCTTTATGAGTCGAATCTTGAAGCTTGAAGCTTGAAGAAGCACTTAAAAGATTATCCAGTAAGGCTTACAATTAGACGAATGCTTTTTCTGTTTTCTACAACGACAACAACAACGACAATGACAACGACAACGACAATGACAATGACAACGACAATGACAACGACAATGACAACGACACTTTCGTCAAATATTGTCAACTTGATTCTATTCGAGTCTGAATCCATTTTGGAGTCCGATTCCAGGAGCTTTGTTCAGTGAATGATCAGAATCGATAACTAATCAGAATCGATAACTAATCAGAACCAGAATCACTTGCAAAATTGCTTTATGGCTTTCCAAGCTTTAAAGTTGATTGAAATTCTCAAATCAATCCTCAAATTCTAGGGAATCTAAAACCAATCTAGAGTCTTTTAAAATGCAAATCTTTTCCTTTAGAATCTTTTCCTTTAAAATCTTTCCTTTAAAATCTTTTCCTCATTCTCTTCATGATATCATCCCCTTTTCCAAGAAGATCCCTTGCAATGTTCTTTAAAGATGCTCACAAAAGAGCTCTTGATCGAAGCTCTTGATCGATGATGATCTCATGGATACTCTTTGATTTTCTTTCTCAGATTCTTTTTGATTCCTTTGATTCTTTTTGGTTCCTTTGATTCTCTTTGTTTCTCTGATCCTTTTTCTTCCTCTTCTCATTCTCCCATTCTCATTCTTTTCCTTCCTCTCCTCATTCTCCCATTCTCATTCTTTTTCTTCCTCTTCTCATTCTCCCATTCTCAAACAACAACTGTCCCTTTTGTTGCTGTGGAAATGATCGTGAAAAATATCCCAACGTCAATGTTCCCCTTGGGGTGGTTTGGGATTTATGAGGATTGAGTCTGTTCCTGTGAAACAGGCCAACGAAGTAAGGCTTTAGGAAATGGATCATTGGCAGAAGTCTTGATCAGTTTGGAATCTGAATTTGAACTAACTCTAAAGCTTTCATCTTGTGATTGCTTCTTTCCATTCCTTCTTTCCATTCCTTCTTTCCATTGCTTCTTTCTATTCCTTCTTTCTATTCCTTCTTTCCATTGCTTCTTTCCATTCCTTCTTTCCATAGCTTCCTTCCATTGCTTCTTTCCATTGCTTCTTTCCATTGCTTCTTTCCATTGCTTCTTTCCTGCTCCCCTTGCTCTTCCGCTCTTTGCTCTTTCTTGCTCTCGCTCTTTCTTTGTTTCTGCTCTCTTCCCCTTGCTTCTCTGCCCTTGCTCTTCCTTGCTTCTCATTGCTCTTTCCATTGCTTCTTTCCATTGCTTCTTTCTATTGCTTCTATTCTGTGTCCATTCTGCATACCAAACAGTAATCATTGCCTTTGTTATCACTTCTTTTCGCATTTCTCGATTTTCTATATTCTAATCATCCAATCATCCAATCATCCAATAATCCAATAATCTAATTTCCAATTTCCAACAATTCTTGAACTCCCAAGCTTTTCCAGTAAAAGTGATGAAATCTGATTGCATGTGACTTCTTTGACATTTGTGAGCGAAGTCTTTGAGTGAATGAAAGTAAACAATCTGGCATTGATTTGAGATTTTTAGGTTTTCTTTTAATTTTTAAATATTCTCTATTTTAAATATTCTCAATTGAGTATCTTTTTCAGATAAAGGATGAGTGAAAATCATAAAATGGGTTTCCTGGGCGCGGCTTCGTATGTGGTGGGGAATATTATCGGATCAGGGATATTTATCACACCAGCATCAATACTCAGGTGAGGATAAGATTCGCATTATATAAATAAATAGCTGGTTGGTTGGCTGGCTGGCTGGCTGGCTGGTTGGTTGGCTGGCTGGTTGGTTGGTTGGCTGGCTGGCTGGTTGGTTGGCTGGCTGGTTGGTTGGTTGGCTGGCTGGCTGGTTGGTTGGCTGGCTGGTTGGTTGGTTGGCTGGCTGGCTGGTTGGTTGGCTGGCTGGCTGGCTGGTTGGTTGGCTGGCTGGTTGGTTGGCTGGCTGGTTGGTTGGCTGGCTGGTTGGTTGGCTGGCTGGCTGGCTGGTTGGTTGGCTGGCTGGTTGGTTGGCTGGCTGGTTGGTTGGCTGGCTGGCTGGTTGGTTGGCTGGCTGGTTGGTTGGCTGGCTGGTTGGTTGGCTGGCTGGTTGGTTGGCTGGCTGGCTGGCTGGTTGGTTGGCTGGCTGGTTGGTTGGCTGGCTGGTTGGTTGGCTGGCGTTGGTTGGCTGGCTGGTTGGTTGGCTGGCTGGTTGGTTGGCTGGCTGGTTGGTTGGCTGGCTGGTTGGTTGGCTGGCTGGTTGGTTGGCTGGCTGGTTGGTTGGCTGCTGGTTGGTTGGCTGCTGGTTGGTTGGCTGGCTGGTTGGTTGGCTGGCTGGTTGGTTGGCTGGCTGGCTGGCTGGTTGGTTGGCTGGCTGGTTGGTTGGCTGGCTGGTTGGTTGGCTGGCTGGCTGGTTGGTTGGCTGGCTGGTTGGTTGGCTGGCTGGTTGGTTGGCTGGCTGGTTGGTTGGCTGGCGGTTGGTTGGCTGGCTGGCTGGCTGGTTGGTTGGCTGGCTGGTTGGTTGGCTGGCTGGTTGGTTGGCTGGCTGTTGGTTGGCTGGCTGGTTGGTTGGCTGGCTGGTTGGTTGGCTGGCTGGTTGGTTGGCTGCTGGTTGGTTGGCTGGCTGGTTGGTTGGCTGGCTGGTTGGTTGGCTGGCTGGCTGGCTGGTTGGTTGGCTGGCTTTGGTTGGCTGGCTGGTTGGTTGGCTGGCTGGCTGGTTGGTTGGCTGGCTGGTTGGTTGGCTGGCTGGTTGGTTGGCTGGCTGGTTGGTTGGCTGGCTGGTTGGTTGGCTGGCTGGCTGGCTGGTTGGTTGGCTGGCTGGTTGGTTGGCTGGCTGGTTGGTTGGCTGGCTGGTTGGTTGGCTGGCTGTTGGTTGGCTGGCTGGTTGGTTGGCTGGCTGGCTGGCTGGTTGGTTGGCTGGCTGGTTGTTGGCTGGCTGGTTGGTTGGCTGGCTGGTTGGTTGGCTGGCTGGTTGGTTGGCTGGCTGGTTGGTTGGCTGGCTGGTTGGTTGGCTGGCTGGTTGGTTGGCTGGCTGGTTGGTTGGCTGGCTGGCTGGTTGGTTGGCTGGCTGGTTGGTTGGCTGGCTGGTTGGTTGGCTGGCTGGCTGGTTGGTTGGCTGGCTGGTTGGTTGGCTGGCTGGTTGGTTGGCTGGCTGGGGTTGCTGGCTGGTTGGTTGGCTGGCTGGCTGGCTGGTTGGTTGGCTGGCTGGTTGGTTGGCTGGCTGGTTGGTTGGCTGGCTGGTTGGTTGGCTGGCTGGTTGGTTGGCTGGCTGGTTGGTTGGCTGGCTGGTTGGTTGGCTGGCTGGTTGGTTGGCTGGCTGGTTGGTTGGCTGGTGGTTGGTTGGCTGGCTGGCTGGTTGGTTGGCTGGCTGGTTGGTTGGCTGGCTGGCTGGTTGGTTGGCTGGCTGGTTGGTTGGCTGGCTGGTTGGTTGGCTGGCTGGTTGGTTGGCTGGCTGGTTGGTTGGCTGGCTGGCTGGCTGGTTGGTTGGCTGGCTGGTTGGTTGGCTGGCTGGTTGGTTGGCTGGCTGGTTGGTTGGCTGGCTGGTTGTTGGCTGTGGTTGGTTGGCTGGCTGGTTGGTTGGCTGGCTGGTTGGTTGGCGCTGGTTGGTTGGCTGGCTGGTTGGTTGGCTGGCTGGCTGGCTGGTTGGTTGGCTGGCTGGTTGGTTGGCTGGCTGGTTGGTTGGCTGGCTGGCTGGTTGGTTGGCTGGCTGGTTGGTTGGCTGGCTGGTTGGTTGGCTGGCTGGTTGGTTGGCTGGTGGTTGGTTGGCTGGCTGGCTGGCTGGTTGGTTGGCTGGCTGGTTGGTTGGCTGGCTGGTTGGTTGGCTGGCTGGTTGGTTGGCTGGCTGGTTGGTTGGCTGGCTGGTTGGTTGGCTGGCTGGCTGCTGGTTGGTTGGCTGGCTGGTTGGTTGGCTGGCTGTTGGTTGGCTGGCTGGTTGGTTGGCTGGCTGGTTGGTTGGCTGGCTGGTTGGTTGGCTGGCGGTTGGTTGGCTGGCTGGTTGGTTGGCTGGCTGGTTGGTTGGCTGGCTGGCTGGCGGTTGGTTGGCTGGCTGGTTGGTTGGCTGGCTGGTTGGTTGGCTGGCTGGCTGGTTGGTTGGCTGGCTGGTTGGTTGCTGGCTGGTTGGTTGGCTGGCTGGCTGGCTGGTTGGTTGGCTGGCTGGTTGGTTGGCTGGCTGGTTGGTTGGCTGGCTGGTTGGTTGGCTGGCTGGTTGGTTGGCTGGCTGGTTGGTTGGCTGGCTTTGGTTGGCTGGCTGGTTGGTTGGCTGGCTGGCTGGCTGGTTGGTTGGCTGGCTGTTGGTTGGCTGGCTGGTTGGTTGGCTGGCTGGCTGGTTGGTTGGCTGGCTGGTTGGTTGGCTGGCTGGTTAGTTGGCTGGCTGGTTGGTTGGCTGGCTGGCTGGCTGGCTGGCTGGCTGGTTGGTTGGCTGGCTGGTTGGTTGGTTGGCTGGCTGGCTGGTTGGTTGGTTGGCTGGCTGGCTGGTTGGTTGGTTGGCTGGCTGGCTGGCTGGCTGGTTGGTTGGCTGGCTGGCTGGCTGGCTGGCTAGCTGGCTGGCTGGCTTCTTGAACTAGTACTGTGACAGGCTGGCTGACGAACTTCAGTTGTACTGTCTCAGCTGTACTTCAGCTGTACTGTATCAGTGTCTTGTCTCACTACAGTATTTTTCAGAGCAACCGAGAGTGTCGGCCTTTCACTCATCATTTGGATCGCCTGTGCAGCTATTGCTATCCTTGGTGAGTTGAATGTAAGCATCTATGCAAAACCTGCGTACAAGGGTTAATATTAGAATCCTATTTACGTGCGGTTTAAAGGGAATGGGGCAAAAGCGACGCAGCGCGCTTTCTAAAGCTTGGATACGCTACCGTACCCCGCACAAAAATCCCCCTTTCTTTTCATTTGCGCCGAGCCGAAAATACGCTAAAAACGCCCATTTCAACGCCGAAATTTTCGCACTACTCTCATAATTTTGCATGTTTTTTTATGCTTTTGCTCTTGTTTTGCTCGTTTTTTTTTTAGCGGTCGGTGCTGCGCGCTTTGCCTGTTGCGCTTTTGTGGTTTTCTTTTTGTTTCTCTTTTCTTCTTTTTTTTTCTGTGTCATGTTTGTCCGGCTTTTGCTTTTGCTCTTGTTTTTCCTCCTGTTTTATTTTTTATACATAAAGCAGGTCTAGAAGTAGCTATTAAGCAAAAAAAGCACAAAGCTTTGCCATAGTTTAGCACTTTTTCATCGAAATTATTAACTTTTTCAGTTTCTCTTAATCAAATCATTCTTTTTTTCCTTGATTTCATGATGAAATCAATGAAATTTGTCCGGCTTTTATGCTTTTGCTCTTGTTTTTCCTCCTGTTTTATTTTTTATACATAAAGCAGGTCTAGAAGTAGCTATTAAGCAAAAAAGCACAAAGATACAGAGATTTGCTATAGTTTAGCGCTTTTTGATGGAAATTACTAACTTTTCCGCACTCAAATCATTGTTTGTTATGCTTTTGTTCTTGTTTTTGCTTTATTGCTACTGTTTTATTTTTTATACATAAAGCAGGTCTAGAAGTAGCTATTACGCAAAAAAAGCACAAAGCTTTGCCATAGTTTAGCACTTTTTCATCGAAATTATTAACTTTTTCAGTTTCTCTTAATCAAATCATTCTTTTTTTTCCTTGATTTCATAATGGAATCAATGAAATTTGTCGGGTTTTTATGCCGATTCCTGCATACGTTTTCTTCCCCCTTCTTTAAAATCTATCCTCCTTTTTCTAGCTCGTTTTAAGGTTACCTATCTCCCCAAATTCCCTACTCTTTAGATTGTTCCGCCCGTGTTTCTTGTTTAAATTTCTGAAATTGTTTCGTTTCGTTTCACTCGGCTCCTTTCTACTCCATTGTTTTCGAATCTCTTTACGTGCCGTAGAAACTTAGCTTAGCCAACTCTCTTTTCACTAAAACGCATAAAATCTACCAAATCAAATCAGCAGGATCTTCTTAGGGTTCTTCTTGGGATTGTTCTTGGGTTTTTTATCAAATTATTTTTGAAAAAGGATTGATGAGTAAAAAGGTATTGGGTAGGGTTAAATGGTTACTAACTTTATTGTCTATTGTACTCTCTATTGTACTTTATTCAGTCTATTCTTCCAGGCTCCCTTGTCTACATCGAATTGGGCACATCGATTCGTGAGGCCGGCTGTGATTTCGCCTATATTTGCTATGTGAAATGGTATTCTATAGGTAAATTTTGCTAATAAGTGGCTAAATTTAATAAATATTTAGCTTTTTCCTTTATGTGGGTGTCCGTTTTGATGACCTACCCGTGTACGGTGGCGATTTGCGTCGAAACTTTTGGGCAATACATCGTTGAAGGGCTGAAACAGGTGAGATTGACTATCTAAATAACGAGAAGATACTCAGCTAATCGATGTGTTTATCCAGTTTACATTTTTTTTATTTTAGGCTTACGATATCGATCCGGAATGGGCTCCAATTTGCCAAAAATTGTTCGGCTTCAGTCTTCTTTTTCTTGTGAGTGGCAATGTCTGTTAAAAAATGACAATGTCTGTTAAAAATCTATGAACAACGATAAATCTAGCGATAATGAAAACAATCAGATAAAAGAAAACAAGAAAAAAAGGAGTGCAAAAAGAAAAAATTCAGTTATTGTTAATTTATTGTTGTTCATAAATTGGAAATTGTTGTTTGTTTGTTTTTTATTTTATTTGGGATGTAATTTAAAAAAGCGCCGAATAGAAAACGTTCAAAACAGCGCCGTCAAATTTCTAACAATCCAAAAAACCAAGCCGGATCAAGTCTTATATCAAAAAATTCCTTGCGTTCTTGGCTACATGATGGGTGGAACAGTTTTTAAAAAAAGCTAATATTCATAGATAAAATTAGCGTTCAAAATGGGCCTCTAAATGGGCCTCTGGGCCTGTCGAGTGATACTTAGTTGGTTAACTGAATATCTTTAGAGGCCCATTTTGAGCGCTCTTTTTATCTATGAATATTAACTTTTTTAAAAAACTGTTCCACCCATCATGTAGCCAAGAACGCAAGGAATTTTTTGATATAAGACTTGATCCGGCTTGGTTTTTTGGATTGTTAGAAATTTGATGACGCTTTATTATTAACGCTGTTTTGAACGTTTTCTATCATGACGCTGTTTTAACTAAATCCCTTTAACAAAAATTTGAATGGAGAGTAGAATCGCGTTCGGAAAAAGATGGGAATCTTTAGAATCTTTAGAATCTGTAGAAAGTTTTTCGTTTAGGTCACTTGGATGAATTTCTTCTCGCTGAGCAAATTTGCGGCCAGGTTTTGAAAGCATAATTAAAATAGCTAAAATTGATTTTAGATTCCAAATCTTTGCCACTTTTGCCAAGCTCGCTAGTTGCTTGCTGATCATCGCAACAGGAATGTACTATTGGTTTTGGAAAGGTGAGAGTTTACCGAGATTATAATACTTTGATGACTTGTCTTTTTTTTTCCGTTAACGTAGCCAAGTTCAGGCTGGAATGAAAATCTACAGGATCCGATGAAAGGATCAAATTTTCGATTGGGCGATTTGATCATGGGATTCTATGGTGGACTTTGGGCGTATTCTGGATGGGATGTGTTGAATTATGGATCGGGAGAGATCAAGAACCCCAGGAAGTTCGTTTTTGAAGTTTTATTAAGTTTAGAAACTTGGCACCTAGCTAGGCCTAACCAGGCCTAGCTAGGTTTTTTTTCTTAGGCCTAACCAGGCCAACCTCAGCAGTGATAAACTTAGATCAAGCCTGGATCTGGGCCTTTGCAGAAGTAGAATAACTCTAATAAGCGCAACTTCTTCCAGAAACGTTCCAATGGCTCTTTTGGGTGGAATCGCTACAGTCACTTCAGTCTATGTCCTTATCAATATTGCCTATTTTGTGGTACTCGATGTGGAAACGGTGAAAAGCAGTAATGCCGTTGCTGCGGTGAGTTTTTCCAACCAATAACCTCAAATATCGATCTTTCAGCTTTTCGCCCAGGCCACTCTCGGTCCATTTGCTTACTCGATTCCTTTTTTGATCGGTGTACTACTCGTCGGATCGATCAATAGCAATTTGTTCTCGGGATCAAGGTAAGGAAAGTTTAAAAGGTTAAAGGGGTACTCCGGCCTAAAAGTTGCTAGCTCTAAAAGCCTAAAAGGCTAGCCTAAAGTTTTCTTTCAAGAATCGCGGTCATTTATATGTTATTCGATGCGTTGTAGTCTTCTCTGCAACTATTTCCTATATGAAAAACAAGGTTTCCAATCGAGTAAGGAAGAAAAACGCAATTTTTGCTTTTCGCTTCACCCCTAAAACGTGGATATTTGGGCGAAAAGTATATAAAAGTTTCTTCTAATTGCACTTTAGCACTTGCGTTCTTTGCCTTTGCATGTATTTTCTCAAATTTAACAGCAATTTTTTGTTTAAGCTTAGACTTAAGAAGACGTGAAAACAGGTGCCCAATTTAACACTGACTTTCCTTAGGCCGAAGTACGCCTTTAATAACAAGTCTAAAAGATATCTCGTAGAACAAGTGCTTCTTTTAGAGCGCTTTCTAAGAGGTGCTTCCTACAGAAGCTACCACAATTTAGCCCCTTTTTCTAGTTACCTTAATCCCAGAGTTTGACGCTGATATTTGAGCCTAGTGGATAGTGCGCCAGTCTACGAAACTATGCCATTTTTGCTCGCGATTTAATTCCGCTCCCAGCCAAACTGTTTTGCTTTTTTGCGAAGGTTTTGGAAAACATTTTTTGAGGTACCAAAAGTGTCTTAATACATGCTTTTAAAAAAACCCGTCTAAACTGGATCCTGAAGGGGATTTTTGTTCAACATATTGGATTCATTTTCCATTTGAAGATCTAACTTGCCCCAAGCGTTTGCAGAAAAGAACCTGTAAGAGGTCTTTAGAAGCCTTAAAACACTTAAATGCTTCAAAACAATTTTTTATGCTTCAGGAAGAAAAGGCAAAAGAGTTTGGCTGTGAGCGGAATTGAACCCGCGAGCAAAAATGGTATCGTTTTCGTAGACTAGCGCACTATCCCTAGGCTACCACAGGTTTTATTTCCTTCCCGCTTGGTGCCACCTTATAGGGGCAGTTTGCCGAAATTGGCCGAAACTTTGCACACGTTTTTCTCAAAAACTAGCCTCCACTAGGAAAAAATTAAAAAAAATACGTGTTTCTTAGAATTCGATGGCGGTGTTTTGTAGCTAGGTTCGGTTTCGAAGATCCTAGTTAGTTGTTGAGAATATGTTGGGGGAAAACTATACACTAAATGTTTTCAGATACATGTATGCGGCAGCTCGACAAGGCCAACTCCCGGCTTGTTTCAGCTGTGTGAATACGGAGACCGACAGTCCGAGAGTTGCCGTTTTTGCACAGGTAATTTATTGAAAGTTATTCAGTATTTCAGTAAGATATTCAAGTCAACGGAAACTTGTACAATTTCATCTTTTCAGTCAGCCCTTGCGATGGCGATCTGCTTTGTGGGAGATCTAGATGCATTACTCGGTTACGCGATGTTCGGCTTTTGGGCTCAGGTTTGAGGGAATGAAATTTCATCGAAACGTTTGCATTAAAAGCTATTCAAGTGTGGATTCCTGTATATTATAAACTTTATGTATATTTTTGTATATGTTGTGTCCGATTTAGATTTCCGTCCGATTTAGATTGAACTTATCGCGGACGTCCGATTTAGATTACAGTCTATATCGGACGTCCGATACAGATCGAACAATAATAAACGTGCTTAATATATGTTCTTAAGCATTTTTTTGCAATTTTCTGCGCTTTTCAAAGAACATATGTTAAGCACCTTTATTATTGTTCGATCTGTATCGGACGTCCGATATAGACTGTAATCAATAAAAGACCTTTGAAAAATGCAGAAAACTACAGAAAACGCTTAAGAACATATATTAAGCATGTTTATATTATTGTTCAATCCATATAAGATTTAGATTGAATCTAAATCGGACGTCCGATATAGACTGTAATCTAAATCGGACGTCCGCGATAAGTTCAATCTAAATCGGACGGAAATCTAAATCGGACACAACATATATAAACTTCAGCGAATCTTCACCCTTGCCGCTTTGTTAATGATTCGAAAGAAGAGGATTCCCGTTCATCCGGATGCCATTCGAATGCCGATTTCTATGTATGGTTTTTCAATTTCGCATAAAGCAAAAGATTGTCCGTGAATTTATGGATATTTCAGTTGGCATTGAACATTCTGAGACTCTCACTTTAACTCTTGAAATCTATATGCTAATGAAATTTTAGCCACGTTCTCTTCCTTGCCATCACGATAGCCCTCGTTGTGATACCGATCTTCCAGGTGCAGTGAAACTTTTGTCTTTTGTTTGTCATTCAAAAATACTCCCATTTAGGAGTTCACTGTGACAGCTCTTGGCCTTGGGATTTGCGGTTTCGGATTCGTTCTCTATCATTTGTTTTTGACAAGAAAGATGATGCCGAGATGCTTTATGGAATGGAATGGTTTGTGGAAACAATCTTTTTAACTTGGACCGCTTTCAGAAAAGACAACTCGATGGGCTTGTATTGTTTTCGATTGCCTACCCGATCTAAAAGCTGGCACAACTCTTTTGGCTTCCGATTCTTCACAATTATTGTTGACGAGAATATCGTCGACGACAAGGTAAACAGAAAATCTCTCGAATTGCGATCAATTCAAATTTAGTCTAACGACGGTTAAGGTGTCTAGGTAGGGGTGATAGCTCTAACAATTTTGCTGAAAGGAAGAAGCTTTTGAAGATAATTTTGCTGATTAATTTTATTAAATGCTTGCTGGAGAAATAATAGGGAGAATGGCGAGTTTTGGGATAAAAAGACTACTGTAGTACAGTAGTTTGTAGATATTGTGCACTGTGCTTGCTCTATTAGGTTGTAAACTAAGTCTTGACCCTTTCTTAAATTGCTACCGTAAATATTTTTTTTGAATGAATTTTTTGAAAGTACGGGGCGCTTTGAAAAAAAAGGAAATACTAAAAAACTTTTGCGACTACGTGACTCTACGAGAGGGGTGGGGTATTATTACGGTATTTACGGTATTTAACCTAGCCTATTTATTATTCTAAAGAAAGATTAATAAAGTTAACTTATTTTGTGTGGAAAAAGGTCAAAAAAGGGGTAGTTCACATCGGCGCGAAAATGCGTTTTCTATCGGGTTTTTCTGGGAGTACCTTTTTTAGATGCGGAAAATTGTGCTGATTCCGAATCTGAAGGAATTTTTCAAATCCCTCTGACAAAAATTTTTTAAATTGAGTTTTAGCAGTTTTTTGGTCATTTTGTATGGGAAATTTTGTGGTACCCTGCAGTTTGGAGTTCGTAACTCGACAACGAGGGTCTAGAACCAAAAACGAAGGGATAATTTTTATTCTAAAGGCTCTTACGAACATTTTGATGCAAAAATCATAAAATTTGCTCAACTCTACAAAGAGTTATAACATTTTTTTAAAAAGAAATGAGAAAATTTAAAAAATTCTCGATTGCACAATTGTTTTGTGCAAAAGAACAATGTAGCTGTGTATCGTATTCACTCAAAACAATTATGGAAGTGTGTTTGTGTTTATAGTGTGTTCACTATAGTGTGTTCTTTTTTTGCTATAACTTGATCGCTAATCGCCGAATAACTTTATAATTTTGGCATTAAGCTTGTAGGTTTTTGAGAATAATTCGTTTAAAATTTCATTCAAATATATTTCATTCTACGCTGAGATATTAGCAATTTAAGTCAAGACTTTAGGATTATTAAAGAAGACAAGAATTGAGAGCAAAACTTAGTTTAAAACCTGATAATATGTAGTTGTTTTGGTAGCTTGAAAACATGCCAAAACTCACCATTCTCCTATTTCATTAACATTTCACCCTTCAAATCTTCAAAATATCTATCAAATTCAGATTATCCGATGACAGTGTCCCGGATCTGCACTCAGATGAGAAAAATACGATGAGACGAATCGGATCATCACAAGGATTAAGGATGATGTCAGCGTTACGGTAACACCACTAAGAAATGTGGGAAGTGCAGTGATACTGTCTCTTTTTATCTAAAGAATTTTACCCTTTTTTGCACACAAATATAGGTTAAACTACTAACTGTCCTGATAAGAAGTTACTGTAAGTTTGGTATGTAAAGTACTAATTGGAAAAGTTACCCTACTTAGGTTTTGAGGAAGGTTTCATTGAGAGAAGTTAGGCTACCGTGGACTATGGACTACCGTAGTCTGCGAGTCCAAAAGACAACAATAGCCTGAGGGAAACGGGGTTCGTGAATAGGAGACAACGGTAGCCTGAGATCCAAGAGATTACGGTAACTTTTCAAAGTGTACGTTTTAAACAACGAACAAAAAAGCACCTTCACCATACTTTAACCTCACCATTTTCAAGTTTTATCCACCAATCCCTCTCAATCTATCAAATCTACGAAATCCTTGTATTCTTTTTAAAATAAAACTAAAATTTCAGCATTCCATCTACTCTCGTTGATCTAATAGTCCCATCGGAGACGTAAACGAATTCTCTTTAGAAATTTCCGTGCCTTCACCACTTTCTTTTTTCTCTCTCGCACTTTTCAAACTGGTGCAATTGCAAATACGTGTAACTTTGTTAAATGATCATTTTTCTCAAAATTCTAACTAAAGTTTCAGAAATGAAATTTTTGAGAAAAATGAGAGATTTACCTTTCTGACAACCTGATTCGTGGTGCCTACTTTGACAAAATCCCGGTGTTGTGCTTGTCGAGTCTTCTTTGGTGTTTCAGAGATCTATTGGTTGAATAAATGTTTGAATCTCGGATGATTACAGAAGAAAGTCTGCGGACAAATGTAATCAAATAAGAGTCTATCAAAACGTGACAGAAATTAGCGGATTAGCTCCAGCGAATCCGCTAATGAAATCTTTTGGTTCCAATATGGTTCCAATACGGTTCCAATTTTGATCTAATACGGTTCCTATTTTGATCTAAGACGGTTCCTATTTTGATCTAAGACGGTTCCAATACAGTTCCAATACGGCTCCTATTTTGATCTAATACGGTTTCAATACGGTTCCTATTTTGATCTAATACGGTTCCAATACGGTTCCTATTTTGATCTAAGACGGTTCCAATACGCTTCCTATTGGTTGAATAAATGTTTGAATCTCGGATGATTACAGAGGAAAGTCTGCGGACAAATATAATCAAATAAGAGTCTATCAAAACGTGACAGAAATTAACGGATTAGCTCCAGCGAATCGATGACAAGTACGAGTTTATTCTCGCGGTTTTGCGACAGTTTCTAAAGTTTTAGGATTTGAGATATCGCCTTGTGAATGAACTCGAAGAAATCGAAATTTTTGTAAATTTTCCTATTGTTCTTATCGTTTTACAGAACAATAGGAAAAATTTAGATTGTTAATTCATTTGAAAAATGAATTTGAGAATTTTTAAGAACATTAGAAACTAGAAATCTCTCAAAAACATTGTGTGCAGAAAAGTAGCTCTTTTCCGTGAAATCTTATTTGATGCTTTGATTTTGAATATCCCTGATTCTCTTGTCCTTCCTCTAAAGATCGTTTGTGTGATACAAAAGCGACGGAGCGCACTTTGTATTCTCGTTTGGCCTTAAGTAAAAAGAAAAAAAAGAGGAAAAAGATTTTGAAAAAAAGATAACTAAAGAAATATGAAAGCCTGGAGATTTTTTGGCATTTTTAATCATTGAATTTCTTATAAGGGAACCTTTCCAAGTTACCCGCGAGTTATAATATGAGGTGCCAAAAGAAAGGCCTGAAAATGTACGTTCAGAAACTGTTTTCAAAAGTCGCAAATCGACAAAACGCACAAAGTTATAGCCATTTGAATTTCGAAAAAATAAAGGCTTTTCTCGAATTTCTGGCACACTGATTTTTGGGAAAGGAAAGGCGGAAAGGCTTTCCTTTCCCAAAAGGAAAGGCGGAAAGGCTTTCCATCCCAAAAGCCAGCTCGTAGGCTAGTGGTTAGTGTGCCTGCGCTGGGAACTCTTTGAACTCTTGGTTCGGATCCACCAGCAGTCAGAGTGCTCACCACCAAGCAGCAGTGCTTTCTTTGTGTACAGGACTCGTTGAACCATTGGATGTTTACTTCTTTCAACCATTTAAAGGCGTAATGAAAAGAATTCACGATCACATTCGAGCCAGCCGCCCGCCGAGCCAGCAAACCGGATTTCAAGATCAGCAAGCGAGACAATATCATTAAAGTTCTTTCGGGTTCTTTAAAGTTCATTAAAGTTCGTGTGTGAGCAGCTTAAAGCTCCAGTATTTCTCAAGTTTCGTCAATTTTCCTTTTTCCGAGCAGGATACATCCCTCAAGATTCGCGAGATTTTTAGACTCCGACGAAGTATCTCTTTGACAGGAAAAATATGCGCGATTGTGAAGAAAACGGATGCAATAATATTAGTTTCATGCTCTGTGCACATTGCTCTTAAAGCTAGTGTTTTTGATTGCGCATTGAAAACAGTTTCTGCGCGTACTTCTGAACCTTTCGGGCCTTTCAGGCCTTTCTTTTGGCACCTACCTCATATTGTAACTCGCGGGTAACTTGGGAAGGTTCCCTTGTTAGCATTTTTTTGGCTTTAGGGGCTTTAAGGGCTTTAGGGGCTTTAGTTGCTTTAGGGGCTTTGGGGGCTTTAGTTGCTTTAAGGGCTTTAGTAGCTTTAGGGGCTTTAGGGGCTTTAATTGCTTTAGTTGCTTTAGGAGCTTTAGTTGCTTTAGGAGCTTTAGTAGCTTTAGTTGCTTTAGGAGCTTTAGTAGCTTTAGGGGCTTTAATTGCTTTAGTTGCTTTAGGAGCTTTAGTAGCTTTAAGGGCTTTAGTAGCTTTAAGGGCTTTAGGCTTTAAGGGCTTTAGGCTTTTGGCTCCTAGTAAAGTTTTCACGCAGAGACACAAGCAAAGAGCCAAATTCTCAAAAGCTATGAATATGGCTTTTTATCTTTAAGAATCAAACAAAAAGCTCTGAGCCTTTTTGGCTGAAATTGGGCAAAAGAAAAAACCCGTTTTTTTCCCCAAAGATAACCCCTTAGATTTTTTTTCATCTCCTTTCACATCAAATATGAAACGGGTTTCATTTTCGAAAGAAAATTTTCCCAAAGTCTCTTTTAATCAAAAAAAAAAAATTCTTTAACATCTCCCGAAAAATCTTGCGATTTTGAATAAAATCTTTGAAGAAAATGGGGTTTTTTTTGGATTTCTCTTTTTTCTGAAATCCTTTAGAGCTTTTTATTTGTTCTTTTGAGAAATGTTTGTTTGTTTTTTAATGTTTTTTAATGTTTTTCAATGTTTTTTAATGTTTTTTAATGTTTTTCAATGTTTCTACTATGCTTGAGGCTTTTTAAAGAACAAAATTCAGATGTTTTCGTTTTCTCTCTTGAATTTTCTGCTTTTCTTTCTCTTTTCATTGATTGAATGTGATGATTCGTCGATTTCTTTCGATTTCCCAGCGAATCCGAAATTTTTCCATCCAATGGCGCTAGATTTTATGTTTCCACGTGCAAAACGGATTGGGTTAGTCTAGATTTTAGTTATTTTAGTCTAGATTCTAAAGATATACAGTTAAAGTAACGATATTCAGTTATCAAAGGGATTTAGCTACAAAGGTATACATCCAGAGTGTCCCCTTGCCCTCTGCCTTTCTGAGTAAGCCTCTGCCCCTAAATCCCCCCTTGCCGGAAGAATTTTGTGTTTTTCTCGATGTACAATGAACCAATTGAGTTGTTTTTGGTTTCATTGGATAGAGGAGAGTTAGACGAATCGAATGAAACCAAAAACAACTCAATTGGTTCATTGTACGTTGAGAAAAACGTAAAATGCCCCTGGCAAGGGGGGCATTTGGGGGCAGAGGCTTACTCAGGATGGCAGAGGGCAGGGGGACACTCGGAATGTATACGTTTATAACTAAATCCCTTTGATAACTGAATATCTTTATAAATGAATATTATAGATTCCTAGTGTCCTCCCTGTGCTCATCTGAGTATCCATCCCTAAGTCCTCCCTTTGCTAGAGGCATCTTGTGTTTTTCTCGATGTACAATGAACCAATTGAGTTGTTTTTGGTTTCATTCGATTCGTCTAACGCTCCTCTATCCAATGAAACCAAAAACAACTCAATTGGTTCATTGTACATCGAGAAAAACGCAAAATTCTTCTGGCAAAGGGGGTATTTAGGCAGGGAGTACTCAGGTGAGCACAGGGAAGACACTAGGAATCTATAATATTCATTTATAAAGATATTCATCTAACAAAAAGCTATTCAGTGAATTCTCAACGAAAAACCTCCCTGAAACAGGCCTTGTTCACCTTAAAGCAAGCGATGAAGAAGTGGGAAAAGGTGAGTGAAAGATTTCTTTTGTTTTCTTTTGTTTTCTTTTGTTTATTTCGAATTTTAAAACTTTAACGGTACTTTTTGATTAAAATTTATTTAAAACTAAGTATTTTGAATGGAATTCTACAGTAATCTGCATTTATTTACGCAATTTTCCAGCTCCTCAAGCTTTCGACAGTGCGACGCTGGTTAAAACTGATGAGAGTCGACCGTTGAAAGTAAAAATCATTATAAATATTGCAAAAAAAATAGAATTTATTAGCAAAATCTATGCTAATTCTATTTAAAACCTTTAGATTTCAATCATTTTTCGATTTTAAAACTGTTTAGGACATTTCGGCTGAGCGAAAATCTGTGCAAAGCTTGCTCCCATCGAAATATCAATTGATGGAACTTGGAGAAGAGAAGATTATTGTAAACGATTTGATGATTTGACTAAGATTTGATTTGATTTGATTTGAAAGCTGAAGACTGAAAGCTGAAGACTGAAGACTGAAGACTGAAGACTGAAATCTGAAAACTTTAAAACCAATCAAATTCTAGATCCCTAAAGATTCACTGAAGAGTCGACTGAGGAAAGTGATGAAATTCGCCGAACAAGTAGGGGAACGAGGGTTTTGGGAGTAAAAATAAAATACTTTAGATCAACAACGTCAGATCTGAAGAGTCAGAAGATGATGGGCATTTGGTGGAAAAGGTTGGAAGATTTCTAAATCCTAAGCCTAAACCTAAGCTCCGAGGACTGGCTGAGATCCCAGAAATGGGCATCCAGAGTATCAAAGTTACCGTAGCCCAAACCCAAATAGAATTAGTACAAGGCGCTAGCTGCTAGCCTTCGCTCTAAGTCCTACGGTAGAGGGCTACGGTAGCTTTAATACTTGGATACTGTATATTTAAAGGGTACTGTAGCTACGGTAACCCTATCTACAGCATCCCTACGGCCTGTAGACCTATCTCTAGGCCCACAGGAGACTGTAGATACCGTAACCCTATCTACAGCATCCCTACAGCCTGTAGCCTATCGTTCTAGGTTTCTAGGGGTACTGTGGCTACTGTAACCCTATCTACAGTACCCCTACAGCCTGTAACCCTATCTCTAGGGCTTAGGGGTACTGTAGATATCGTAACCTTACCTACAGTACCCCTACGGCCTGTAGCCCTATCTCTAGGCCTATAGGAGACTGTAGATACCGTAACCCTATCTACGGTACCCCTACAGCCAGTCTCTAGAGCCTATAGGGGTACTATAGCTACCGTAGTCCTATCTACAGTACCCCTACGGCCTGTAGCTCTATCTCTAGGGCCTGTAGAGGACTGTAGACACCTTAAACCTATCGACAGTACCCCTACGGCCTGTACCTCTATCTCTAAAGCTTAGGAGTACTGTGACTATCGTAATCCTATATACAGCACCCTACAGCCTGTAACCCTATGGTTGATGGGAGTACTGTAAGTAGGAATTAGGGTAGATAGAGGCAGCCTGGGTACAGTTTATTCTAAGGATTACGGTAGTTAGGGACACTTTGGATACTGTATACCCTAGGGTTACAGTCGGGACTGTTGGTAACGGTTGCGGTCGAGTTAGTGAAGCCTAGGATGTACACTCGAATTCGAATACCGTATAGCACAGGGTACTGTAGGTACTATGGCGGAAACAAGTTGCAGATATCCTAAGACTACTGTATGGACTATGCATTTTACCTTTACAAATACCAAATTATTTTCAGGTCATCAGAAATGCTACCGTACAACAAGTACTATAGAATTCTTGATTAATCTTTAGATCGAAGGAAAACCCGAACCGAAACGCGTGAAACCCCGTCTCGTTTCATTCACTTCGACAAATCGAAGGCTTGGTAAGTTTTGAGAAAACTTTCCTTAGGATTTACACTCAATTATTGTATAAGGATACTGGAACACTGTAGATACTATGGCTTGGACACTGTTTATCCTAAGGATTACGGTAGTTAGGGACACTGTAGGCACCCTTGATTTACCCTAAGAATACTGTGTGTTCTATGTTTACTAGGTTAATCTGTAAAAATGAAGATAAGAACATTTCAGCCTCATTGAATAAACGAGGAAAAGATCGTGCTTTCAAGATTCGACCGAATGAAGATCAAGAGGATTTCCAGGTGAGTGATAAGATAATGACAATGACAATGACAATGACAAGACAATGACAATGACAATGACAACTTGTAACTCATCCAATGTTAGCTGGGTTTCTTTTGGCAAAATCAGATAGGATCGGGTTAGCCGTCTAGGGATCGTCCGTCTAGTCTGGTTGGTTGGATGGATCGTCTGTCTAGTCCGGTCGATTGGATGGATCGTCTGTCTGGTCCGGTCGGTTGGATGGACCGGATCGGTCTAGCTCAGTCGGTTGGATGGATCGGATCGGACTAGCTCAGTCCGGTCGATCGGATGGATCGGGCTAGGTCAATCGGTCGATTGGATGGGCCGGATCGGTCTAGCTCAGTCGGTTGGATGGATCGGATCGGGCTAGCTCAGTCCGGTCAATCGGATGGATCTGATCAGTCTAGCCTGGTCAGTTGGATGGATCTGATCAGTCTAGCCTGGTCGATCGGATGGATCATCCGTCTAGTCCAGTCGACCAGATGGATCGGATCGGTCCTCCTCCGATCCGATCCCACCCCACCCGATAAATCTCTATCCGATCCGATCCGATAACAATGTCTATTAGCTGGTATCCATGTTTGGCAATTTCGATTGTTATTGTCTAATTACCCATTTTTAGCAATTACCCATCTTTAGCAAATCAAAGCCAAACCGAAAAAGTGGATTCTCACGGAATCGAGAGAGAAATCATTTGAAAGGACGAAAAACCATGAAGATTTCGATCCGTGGATGAATTGAGGAGAAGTTCAAGGAAAAGAATGATCAAAATGACGGGTTGTAGATAAATTTTCGTGTAATGCATAAAGAATAAAAGTTTTTTTTTTGATAAACAAATATATGATAATAAAATGAATATTTATTCTTATGTTTTTCAAAATTTTTGATTTGATTCGAAAGCTTTCATTTAATTTCATTGTAAACCCGTGAAAGAATGAGATTTTAATTGGGAGAATGGTTGAAAAGAGAAGAAAAGAGAAAGAAAGAGAGAAAAAAGGAAGAAAAGAGAAGAAAAGAGAGAAAAGAGAAGAAAAAGAGAAGAAAAGAGAAAAAAAGGAAGAAAAGAGAAGAAAAGAGAAGAAAAGAGAAGAAAAGAGAAGAAAAGAGAAGAAAAGAGAAGAAAAGAGAACAAAAGAGAAGAAAAGAGAGAAAAAAGGAAGAAAAGAGAAGAAAAAGAGAAGAAAAAGAGAAGAAAAAGACAGAATATTCACAGAGAAATCACCCAGAATCACCCAAAAACATTAAAAATCAAAAATAATAAGATATAAAAGAAAAATTACACCAAAATACTAAGATTTTACAACAAAAATCAAAGATTGTGCAAAAATACAAAGATTGTATCACATTAAATACCAAGAAATGTTTTTGGAGCGATCAAAATTGAGGATTTACATGAAAGGGACGAGTTTTAAAGCTTAAGATCTTGAAAATCGACTAAGGAAGGTTGGATAAAGCCTTATAAAGTTAGAGAACTTACAGAGTGTCGCAAAAGTTTCCAGACTGGTTTTTAGTGTGTCAGAATTATTAGAGCGATAAAGTTTGCAGGCAAAGGCAAAGGCAACGTTTGCGAAACGCCAATGGCTGAAGACAAGACTGAAGCCCAGCTGTTTCCAAGCTACTGAGCCCAGGTCAAATGTAGGCAAGTCTACATTCTACATGACCCTCGAAAAGCTTCGATCTAAACCCGTTTGACTTCTCCATTTGGTCTATCGCCATTAAAAACTTCTAAGAGCTTCTAAGAACTTCTAAGAGCTTCTAAGCCCTTCCCAGCTCTTCTAAGCCCTTCCAAGCTCTTCTAAGCCTTTCCCAGCTCTTCTAAGCCCTTCCAAGCTCTTCTAAGCCCTTCCAAGCCCTTCCAAGCTCTTCTAAGCCCTTCCCATCTCTCCTAAGCCCTTCCAAGCTCTTCTAAGCCCTTCCAAGCCCTTCCCATCTCTCCTAAGCCCTTCCAAGCTCTTCTAAGCCCTTCCAAGCCCTTCCAAGCTCTTCTAAGCCCTTCCCATCTCTCCTAAGTCCTTCCCATCTCTCGTAAGCCCTTCCAAGCTCTTCGAAGCCCTTCCCAGCTCTCCTAAGCCCTTCCAAGCTCTTCTAAGCCCTTCCCAGCTCTCCTAAGCCCTTCCAAGCTCTTCTAAGCTCTTCTAAGAACATCTGAAGAAATGTATAGTAAAAATTTCGACCATTTATTCAATTTATTTATTGTTAAGGTCTCAATAAACTATTTTATTAAGAAAAAAACCTCTAAATAATCAATGCTAGCACTTTTACGTATTTTTAAATCAATCTGGGAACTTTTTCGACACATTTATAGAAAAAATAAAAGAAAAATAGATAATTCTAAATATATAAGCATTTTCTCAACCGTCTTTTACCCAATAAAGCTAAAAATTCTTTTAGAAAAGCTTAGAATATATTTAAAATAGAAAAGAAAAGGATTAGAATCAAGTGGCATTGCGGGGAGTCGAACCCAGATGCCGAGAGTAAGCCTGCGAACCGGAGACTGCTGCCAATTGAGCCATCTAGGACAAACGATTGTCGGAAGCTTTTTAGCTTTATAGCTTTTTAGCTAGTTTAACTCATAAGAATTCCTTATTCGTTGCCCGTCTCGAATCGATTAGATCGCTTCTTCTTCCATCGGATCCACACTGATCTTGATAGATGATTTCACTTTGTTTTCGTTTACTCGTGCAAATTGCTCTAGAAGAAAATCTTTTCTTTAACTTCTTATACTTTTAGAAACGCATCCCTTCCATTGTACTCGATTCTCGTAAAGGAAATTGAGAGTTGAGTGCGTTAGAAAGGGGATACGAGTGACAATGTACAATAGTACAATAGTAGAATGAATGTAACAAAGAATGTACAATAGTAGAATGACATTGTCAATGGCAGTACTTTGTACTTTGTGCTTGTACTTTGTCCTTGTACTTTGTGCTTTGTCCTTGTACTTTGTACTTGATACTTTTTGCTTTGTCCTTGTCCTTGTCCTTGTACTTTCTCCTTGTACTTTGTACTTTGTACTTTGTGCTTTGTCCCTGTACTCTGTGCTTTGTACTTTGTACTTTGTCCTTGTCCTTGTACTTTGTACTTTGCCCTTGTACTTTGTACTTTGTCCTTCCTACTTTGTCCACTTACAAACGTGCGCTTTCTGAAAGACTCTATGTCAATCGTTTTTCAAACTAGGACACCAGGAAGCCTGTGTTTACAGTGTACAAAGTACAGAGTACAAAGGATTAGCTCAATTTTTAGACAAACCTTTTAACAAGACATCGAAACTCTCGCATTCTCAAATAGCAAACGGGTTGAAGGATTGAATGAAGTGAAATAAACGTATAACAAACATATTTCACATAAACGAACACGTAGTGACTCGAGAGTCCGCTGAAAAGTTCTTGATTGATTGGAGCTTATTGGAGCTTATTGGAGCCTATTGGAGCTTATTGGAGCTTGATTAGAGCTTGTTTGGAGCTTGATTAGAGTTGTTTGGAGCTTGATTAGAGTTGTTTGGAGCTTGATTAGAGCTTGTTGTGGAGCTTGATTGGAGCTTATTGGAGCATGATTAGAACCTATTGGAGCTTGATTAGAGCTTATTGGAGCTTGTTTGGAGCTTGATTGGAGCTTATTGGAGCTTATTTGAAGCTTGATTGGAGCTTGATTGGAGCTTGATTGGATTAAGCTAAGGCTTTGTTAGTTGAGTGAGCTTTTGCGTTACTTTACGTACCATTTGCGGCCTAAAAAGCTGCATCTAGTGCACTTTCATAAGCATTTTCATAAGCAGCATCAAAATAAGCACTTTCATAAGCATTTTCACCGAAATAACCATTCGGTTACCCAATTTTTGAGTTATTTTATTGATTTTGAACAATCGATTCATTTCCTCAAGCTATCCGAAAGCTTTTGAAAGCGATTTAGTTCAGTTTTCTCAGCTCAAACCGATTGTTCTTCAGTTTTCTCAGCTCAAATCGTCTATCTACCGATTCATACTTTCATTCGTAACTCACGATGTCATATTGATCAACTGTAACAATTGAATCGAAGCATAAGCAGTGAGATAAACAGCATAAACGATGATCACCGTCCCAATCACTGCCACGTATTTGTGCCGCTTGACGAGACTCTTCTCAAGTACTCGACGATCACCTGAAATTGTGATGAAATTCGAAACTAAATTTAATTAGATAGTAATTAGATATTAATTAGATATTAATTAGAGATTAGATTCCTATTAGCCTGCGGTTTTAAACAAACTGACGCTAAAACGGCCCGACGTGCTTTCTAAAGCGTGCCCCGCTACCGTACCCCGCACAAAATCCCCATTTTGCCATTCTTTTCATTTTCCGGATTCATTCTCGCGCCGAATTATTTCGCTTTCCCGTCATAATTTTGCATGTTTTTATGCTTTTGTTCTTTTTTTTGCTTCTGTTTTATTTTTTTATACAAAAAGCAGTCCAGAAGTAGCTATTACGCAAAAAAAGCACAAAGTTTTGCCAGAGTTTAGCGCTTTTTGATGGAAATTACTAACTTTTTCAGTTTTTCTCACTTATATCATTGTTTGTTATGCTTTCGCTCTTGTTTTTGCTTCTATTTTATTTTTTATACAAAAAGCAGTCTAGAAGTAGCTATTACGCAAAAAAAGCATAAAGCTTTGCCATAGTTTAGCGCTTTTTGATGGAAATTATTAACTTTTTCAGTTTCTCTTAATCAAATCATTCTTTTTTCCTTCATTTCATGATGAAATCAATGAAATTTGTCCGGCTTTTATGCTTTTGCTCTTGTTTTTCCTCCTGTTTTATTTTTTATACATAAAGCAGGTCTAGAAGTAGCTATTAAGCAAAAACCACAAAGATACAAAGATTTGCCATAGTTTAGCGCTTTTTGGTGGAAATTACTAACTTTTTCACACTTATATCATTGTTTTTTTATGCTTTTGCTCTTGTTTTTGCTACTGTTTTATTTTTTATACATAAAGCAGGTCTAGAAGTAGCTATTACGCAAAAAAGCACAAGGATTTGCCATAGTTCAGCGCTTTTTGATGGAAATTATTAACTTTTTCAGTTTTTCTCAATCAAATCGTTGTTTTTTCCTTCATTTCATGATGGAATCAATGAAATTTGTCCGGCTTTTAGGCCGAGTCCTGCATACGTTTTCTTCCCCCTTCTTTAAAATCTGTCGTCCTTTTTCTAGCTCGTTTTAAGGTTACCTATCTCCCCACATTCCCTACTCTTTAGATTGTTCCGCCCGTGTTTCTTGTTTAAATTTCTGAAATTGTTTCGTTTCACTCGGCTCCTTTCTACTCCATTGTTTTGGATCAATGAATCAGGTCTTGTCCGATTCTCCTGATGCCATCATAGAGCTGAAGCATTTGGTGCCTCTTCCTGGATCTGACCATTATGTGATCGCGTTCGAAATTGAAGAACTGCAAATTTCGACTCCCCCACGGAAAGCTTGCGTGCATTTTGGATTTAATCCCATTTTGAATTTGAAATTCAATGAATTCAATACTCGGCCATGGTCAATTGGTTCAGTTACCCACGCCTTATTGTCAATTTGTCCGCGAGTTACTAGACCGAACGAGAGTTCTTCGAAATTGGAGAGTGCAAGCCGGTTCAATCATCTACTCCTCATAATCGCTGCATGAAACTTGATTAATTTGGCTGCCTTGTGTGCCCCAGATTTTGTTTAGTCCCCCAAAACACCAAGCTTCGTTCAATTACGCAGTATGCCAAATGGCTTGCGTTTCCCCAACCCACCATTCTGCATGTTCTCATTGAGGTACACAGCTTCGGCAGTGCTCTAAATAATCACGATAAAGATTTTATTCAGCTCAATTATTCACCGAAAAGTCAGCCTTGACAATCCTCGAGATCACCCTCAACAAGATGATGTATGACGTGGCGGTGATGGCCAAACAGATACCACAAAACACGATTACACCTAAAGATATTTGTGGGCTACGGTAGCTTGGATGCTTATACCAAAATGATATGCGTATTGAGCTGAACGAGAGGGTTCCACATGGAGAAGACACGGGAAAGTCTCGGTCTCGTTGAGGGAATCGTCTGAAAGAGAACTGAGGTTCATTTCTCCAAGCGGGTAGATCTATAGAATTGATCTAACTTGCAGTTGTCCAACCCGGCAAGGAATTTGCTTCTGACCTGGTTCTGGCCTAGCTGGCCTGTTTCTAACACAGGTCTAGTTTAGGCAGTTCTGCTCTAAACTGACTTGAACTGTCCCAACCTTGACATTATTAGATTTGCTGAATCTAGATTTGGCACTGGCCAGATTTGTTTGATTTCCGCTCTCCTTGGCTTGACACCAACGCCAGCCTGCCCGCCCCCCTCCGCTTACCGTTGACTTGGTCCCTCCCCCCCCCCCCCCCCTTGTGCTTTGGTCTCTACTTATTTGCCGCTCAGAACTCATGGAACGAATCTTTAATCGCTGACGATTTCCTTTGCCAACCTTGTGCCTCAAATTCGGCTTGACACTCGAGATCAATGAGAATCGATTGATGTGCCTGTGAGACAACAGCATTTGAAATCGTGAGCCCAAAGGAAGTGATCCAACTCACAACCAAGCAACAGATCACTCGATTTCTAGAAATCACATAATTCATGCTATACATTCCACACAAATCACAAGTTTTATCCAATACAAACCTTGTAACAATATTTGGATACTGCAGCGGATAACAAATGAAGAGATATTCATTGATTGTGATCATCGTCAAGTTGAGAATTGTGGCCAGATTGGAGAATCTGAAGTTTTGCTTAGAGAATCACTTGGGTGGTTGTGCGTTCTTCTGTCATCTCGTCGAAAAACTCAGCATCTGGCACTGGTTACTGGTTACTCGTTTCATTAGTTCAACCGCTATAAAACCGGTTCAGTTACCCGACTCTATCAGAGAGTGTGTTTGAAATCGGTTTTGTTACCCAAGTCTACCCAATACACTTGTTTAAGTGTAGCTAACTTGTCCAGAGCTGCTTGATTGCTTGATTAATTGTTTGCCAATTGCTTCAGAACCAAAACTGGTTCATTTACCCAACTTTCCCTTCACAAACCTCAACAGAAATGCACTCATCTGATCGATCTTCACAATCCACAATGTCCCTATCGCATCCATATCCGATTTGAGAAGTTTTAACGCAAATAGTATTGAGCAAATCCCTTTCAAACTATCAATAAGCACAAAATTGAAGATCATCACATAGAAAACGTGAGAGAAAACTTGAGATCGCTCTAAAAAAAAAAGTGAAAGATTCCACTTGGGTAATTGAAGCATTCTTTGGGTTTTTTCTTTGAGATTCTTTGAGATTTGAGGGGGCGTAAAGCCGGTTTAATCGCCCAAGTGTGCCAGAAATCCTAGAGCACTTGGGTAACTGAACCGAGCAACCCAGAGCTTTGTATAGCAGTGAGTCTGATTCAATTGCTCAAGTCATCCAAAAACTTACTTGATAACAAAGCAAAGAGAAAAGTGCCGTTCATTAGAATCGCAATTCCACCAAGTGACACATAGGAGACACCAAAGCCAAAAGCCGTATTCACCAGAGCAGACCAGCCTAGAAATGAGATGAATCAATGAATTTGAGCCTTAGAATTCTGCAACAAAAATCTAGAAGTTGCATGCCAGATAGGATAAGCCCAGGGTCTAGATCAACTCGCTAACTTTCTCGCTGTTCTGTCTGTCTGTCTGTTTGTCTGTTTGTCTGTCTGTTTGTCTGTCTGTCTGTCTCTTCTGTCTGTATGTTTGTCTGTCTGTCTGTTTATCTGTCTGTCTGTCTGTCTGTCTATTTGTCTGTCTGTTTGTCTGTCTGTCTGTCTGTCTGTCTGTCTCTTCTGTCTGTATGTTTGTTTGTCTGTCTGTCTGTTTGTCTCTTCTGTCTGTATGTTTGTCTGTCTGTCTGTTTATCTGTCTGTCGCGCATTTGTCCGCGTGTCTCGTCGTGTTTGTCGTCGTCGTCGTTGTCGCGTCGTCTTTGCGTTGTTTGTCGTCGTCGTTTATCTGTCTGTATGTTTGTCTGTCTATCTGTCCGTTTGTCTCTCTATCTGTCTATCTGTCTGTCTAGCTGTCTGTTTGTCTGTCTGTCTGTTCTGTCTAATTCAGCCACTTGTGAGCTAAGTCAGATCAGCTAGCCTAACTACAAGACTAGGACAGGATCTAGCCAAGCCAAGCCAAGCCAAGCCTCCGACCTTGTTCTGGTTCTAGAAAGTAAAATTAGGCCGGCTCAGAGTAAACTTAGTTCAGAAGATCGATCAGAACGAGTTTTAGGCTGATCCAGGTACTTTTGCTAGTCAGAATAATAGAAGTGAAAGAATTGGCAAAGGCAATTTCTCCAAGACAAGACCAGCGTTAGGCGAGAACCATGCTTTTGCAGTGCTTATCCAGTAAAGGTTCCCAAGTCCAATAAGGCCCAGGCTTTGATTCCTGTCTTGTTGGCCCCTACCCTCTTCCAAACCCACCACTCAAATCAATAGATAAATGTGCATTCATCGACCCATCTTGTCCATTCTGATTCATCGCCAGCCATGCTATTATTTCTTCTTCACTCGTCCCATTTCCGTCGATTTCCGAGCTCTCATACTCGTCCAAAGCGAAATCCACCGAGTCTCGCATCTAAAAAATATGCATAAATTGCATTAATGCATAAATTGATTGAATCAAGAAACAGAAATTGATTTTTGATTGTATGAGAAAGAAGAGAAGACGAAGAATTGGGTAAATGAACCAAGTTCTAAGAAAAGATTTGAGTATACTAGGAAACGAGGGTTTAACCGGAGCACAAAGCTTACTAAGGGAAAACGAGTTCACCAGAAACATTCTAGGACATTCCAAACGTTCCAGAAACATTCTAGGACATTCCAAACGTTCCAGAGAACATTCTAGGACATTCCAAACGTTCCAGAGAACATTCTAGGACATTCCAAACGTTCCAGAGAACATTCTAGGACATTGCAAACGTTCCAGAGAACATCAAACTCTTTCCTAGGCACCAGAAAGCCTGTGTTTACAGAGCACAAAGTACAAATTGATTAAATATTTGTTAGAATCGATATTGAACTCAAAAATGAGTAGATTTCATAAGAGGGAAAGAGGCTGAAGTGCAGAAAGAAGACCGCAAAAGGATGAGAGAAATAAGCTGTGAAGCCCATCAGATAATCTTCTTTTGGTATCCAAGGGGGTGAGGAAAAGAGCGATTTCTACATGGATGAAGAGATTTCTCGAGGAGAACAGCTAAAACACAATCGTGGGATGAGTTTAGACAAATAAAGCTCCAGCAGAAGGGGGGATAGTAAGAAAAAACCCATATGTATGGGAAAACGAAGCAGTAATCTAGCCGGCGGGGTTGTCTGTCTTAATCTCTAGATTAACTAGGGAACGGTTAGATTTCGCAAGTGTTTACAAGTTCGCAAGAAACAAAGCAGTAGGCAGTAGTGGAGGGCAATAATGGAGGGCAATAATGGAGGGCAATAGTGGAAGGCCGTAGTGGAGGGCAATAGTGGAAGGCACTAACGGAAAGCGCTAACGGAAGGCCCTAACGGAGGGCACTAACGGAGGGCAATAGTGGAAAGCAATGGGATACGTGCACTCGCTGTGCGTCGCACCATAGCCCCGTCTCGATGGCTTGCCATGGGGCGGAGATAGAGCGTATACGCAAGGACCCGAAAGATGGTGAACTATACGTGAGCAGGACGAAGTCGGAGGAAACTCCGGTGGAGGTCCGTAACGATTCTGACGTGCAAATCGATCGTCTGACTGGCATTAACGGAAGGCACTAACGAAGGGCACTAGTGGAGGCCGCTAACGTAGGAAACTAGTGGAGGGGACTAGTGGAAGGCAGTAGTGGAGGGCACTAACGGAGGGAACTAGTGGAAGGCACTAGTGGAGGGAACTAGTGGAGGGAACTAGTGGAGGGAACTAGTGGAAGGCACTAACGGAAGGCGCTAACGGAAGGCCCTAACGGAAGGCTAAACGGAAGGCTAAACGGAAGGCACTAGTGGAGGGCATTGTTATTATCATTATTATTATTAATAGCCAAGAAGAGAACAAGACTTTCTTGTAGTCAAACTGATCGACTTTTTCCCCCGCTTCATTTGCAATACTTTTTTCCACTAATCCTTTTCCAGAAACAGTTACGATTTCCTGGTCGAACATGGGATTATCAAAAAATGAACTGGGAATCAAATATTGTAAAAATTAGAAAAAATTAGAAATTGGGAGATTGAGAGATTGATGAAGATGAAAAATAAAAATTGAACACAGAAACAGAGAAAACATGTGGTATTTGAGGAGAGAAATCATCGGGAATTCTATATTTTGCAAGAGGTATAAAAACAAAGATTATTTAGAGGAAATGGGGAGTTGAGGTTGGGAAATTGATTGGATAAAAGGTTTGAATTAATCTCAGAGTTAGGCTAGGTTTGTTCTTAGTCAGAAAAAGAGCTTAGTTCTGGTAGATTGCTGGGATAATCAGCTCTGGTAGATTGCTAGGGCCTGTATCCATAACTGTTTAATAGATAAGGTAGAGACCATTAGAACCATTAGTTGAAACTGGCTAGATCAAAAAATTTTCAGCCGCCGGGACTCGAACCTGCGACCTTTCGCTTACCGCTCAACTGTGCTAACCATTGTACCAGACCGCAGCTGGTCTCCCTTGCCCCAGAGGGAGTTAACTTCCCTCCTCTCGTCTCTTGACACACAAGGAGGTTCCACACGTCTCTTTTACTTCGTCTGGAGTCTCTTTTACTCCCTCTGAAGTAAAAGAGATCAGGCGGATTGTGGTGTAATGGTTAGCACGATTGGCTGGCAAGGGAAAGGTTGCTGGTTCGAGTCCCGGCGGCGCACAAGTTTTTGCTCTGCCCTAGTTTCAACCAGAGTACAAGAGCTGCAAAAATGCACTCTTGGCAGCACTCCCAAAGAGTGTCCAGTCTATCTAACCAGCGACCGGTTCGAGTCCCGACGGCACACAAGTTTTTGCTCTGCCCTAGTTTCATTCGATAACAAGTTTAAGCTTAACTTTAAGCATTAAGCTTAACTTTAAGCATAAGCATAAAGCTGCTGAGCCTTTATAAAGCTTTAAGCTTAAATTTAGCTTTAAGCTAAATTTAGGCATCTCAGAAGTGAATGAATCTCTGGAGAATCGTTTATTTACGTAAAGAGACTTTTCTCAGAGTTGGAGAAATGAAAGTTCTTGAAATTTCAAATGAATAGCGAAGAATCTATATTTTTTTGTGTATTTGCACTAAATTCTCTACTTTTCTCTTGATATCAAAGAAGCAAAGAAGCAAAGAAAGCTGGAGAATTCATTGCATCATCAGCAGCAGCAGCACAAAGTAAACCTGCATCAGCATCAGCAGCACAAAGTAAACCTGCATCAGCAGCAGCACAAAGTAAACCAAAGTCGATCGATATTCTTTCTGATTTCAACATAATTAAACCGAATTCAATTTCACATTGAATACATAAATGACACCAAACAATGAAAAGGAAAAAGAGGAGAAAGCTGGCATAAAATTGGAATCATTTGAAGGGTTTAGAGAGTTTTTTTTTGGATGATGGACGGAAATTACAGAGATCAAAGAGGAAGAAAAAGAGGTCAAATGAAGGGAAAATTAGAAAAAAAGGGGGAAAAAAGAAATAGAAATGGAAAAAAGAAGAAACAAACAGAAAATGGAATAAAGGGGAAAAGAGAAAGTTGGGGGAGAAGAGCTCACTTTCTATAGGTTATAAATAGACTCATGGTTTTGCTTTGTTGTAATTCGGAAGGGCATACAAAAGCCGACAAACATACAAAAGCCGACAAACATACAAAAGCCGACAAACACTTAGCATAATTTAGTTTTTCTTTGTAATAAAAGCCGCTCTTTGTGAAATATTTGCTTAAATTTTCAAGCTTTTTATACAAAAAATGGCGCGGCAAAGATTTACTAGGGAATTTTGTTAAATTATCGTGGCTTTTGACTTGGGAAATAACCTATCTGATGCAGTTTTTCACGCTGATTCCGAATCTGCAATCAGTTTTTGTCAAACGATTCTCTATAGCCAGATATTTGGCATACAAGTTTTTGGGCGACGAGGGAGCGACGGACTTGTGAGAGCGACGTACTGTCGTCAGTCAACGGCCTCAATGGTGTAGTGGTTAGTGCGCGCGTCTGCCGGGCGAATGCCTTTTTGGATCCCGAGGCTTCGAGTCCTCTGTCTATATAAGGCAACCTTGCAATGTCTATATAAGTCAACCTTTCTTTTCCTCTTGCAAAATATTAGAAATGATTCCCAGTCGTTTCTGTTCGTCACGATTGAATTCATTGTTTTAGGTGCCAAATTTTCCTGCTAATCTCCCAATTCTTCAAGCACGATTCACTGACATGCTTCCCGTATATTATTGTGGTTTCGTTAACACCGCTTGGTTTCCCCACTAATAATAAACTGGCTTCACTACCTCAACTAGTTGAGCAAGCGGAGAATCAAGCTCTAATGTGTTTTTTTCTAGTCGAAACTTCCCTTAAGGCACTTAGCCATACAATTTTTTTGGTATTAAACAAAAAAATTTCCAATATTGATAAAAAAAGAGTTCAAGCTACGAGTCAGTCAAATTACGTTCTAGTGTACTTTGTAGACTGGTTTAGGATCCAAAAATGGTCAAGTGCACGGCTGCTATACCTGTTGTTTCTAAAAGAGGCCAGGTTGACTGATGCCTAAGCCTTGCAAGCCATAACTCGAAGGCTGTTAACCTTTCAAATGGCTTGGTTTAATCTGGCTTTTCCTATTAACAAGCAAATTAAGTCAAAAGCAAGCAAGCAAAATCTATCAAAACAACTCTTCAAAGCTTTTAAAGATTCAACCAGCAAAAGCAAACCAAGCCAAAGCAAAAGCAAACCAAGCAAAGCAAACCAAGCCAAAGCAAAGCGAGCGAAAGCAAATCAAAAGCAAACCAAGCAAAAGCAAAGCAAAAGCAAAAACAAACCAAGCAAAAGAAGAGCAAGCAAAAGCAAACCAAGCAAAAGCAAAGCAAGCAAAAGCAAAAGTAAACCAAGCCAAAGTAAACCAAGCCAAAGCAAAGCAAACCAAGCAAAAGCAAAAGCAAAGCAAGCAAAAGCTAAGCGAGCGAAAGCAAAAACAAACCAAGCAAAAGAAGAGCAAGCAAAAGCAAACCAAGCAAAAGAAGAGCAAGCAAAAGAAGAGCAAGCAAAAGCAAACCAAGCAAAAGCAAAAGTAAACCAAGCCAAAGTAAACCAAGCCAAAGTAAACCAAGCCAAAGTAAACCAAGCAAAAGCAAACCAAGCAAAAGCAAAAGCAAAGCAAGCAAAAGCTAAGCGAGCGAAAGCAAAAACAAACCAAGCAAAAGAAGAGCAAGCAAAAGCTAAGCGAGCGAAAGCAAAAGCAAACCAAGCAAAAGCAAAAGCAAAGCAAGCAAAAGCTAAGCGAGCGAAAGCAAAAACAAACCAAGTAAAAGCAAAAACAAACCAAGCCAAAGCAAATCAAGCAAAAGCAAAGCAAAATTTGTATTTAAAATAAATCAAAACCATCAAATTTGTCTTTAAAATAAATAAAAATGATTAAATTTACAATTATAAGTAAATAAATAGGCCTTTTGAATTTCGTCGGAGTTTCGTCGAAATATCACAAATGCTTAGCTGAATAGCTTTTCGACAATAAAGCAGGCTATTTAAATTTGCGATTGCAAAAAAAAATCATTTCACCATTTCATCCCGACATGGAGTTTTGTTGATTCTTTTTCTTTTCTAGTTTATATTTTATCTGTTAATCTGTTTTTTATCTGTGAATATATTTTTTTTCTTTAGAAAACCGATGAATTCGAGAATTGAGGAAGCTATGGTCATTGAGTCATCGATGGATCACAAACATCGCAACATCGATTCGAGAATTGAGGAAACTATGGTCACTGAAGTCAATGAAGAGATTTCTCGAGGAGAACAGCTAAAACATTCGAGAACAACCGATGAATTCGAGAATTGAGGAAACGGTACTTGTGGAGTATCCGGGGGGTCTTTCAACATCCGGAGGGGTAAAATTTTAAGATCCGGTGGGGTAAAATTTTATATGCGTTATACATGACCCCTTTTAAAGATATTCAGCCGCGTAAGTGATTTGGTGGCAAATTCCCTTCAAATGTAAAGATATTCAATTTATTGAGGTGATTACTTGATTATGTGATTCGAGGTGATACTCGATCAAAAACGTAACTTCTACAAAATTTTTTTATGTCATTATTAGAAATGTTCATAATATCCTAGTCGGCGGGTCATTTTTTTTCTTCAAAACCATTTTTTGAGGTAGTTTTATGTGTTAAAATTTTACCCCACCGGATATTGAAAGACCCCCCGGATACTCCACAAGTACCAAGGAAACTATGGTCATTGAGTCATCGATGAATCGCAACCATCGCAACATCGATGAAAGCTTTGTTGTTTGAAAGAAAAACGTGAAACTCGATATTGTTGGGAGAGCTGATCATGAATCCATCCATCCAATCCATCCATCCAATCCATCCATCCAATCCATCCATCCAATCCATGAATCCAGTCCAATCATGAAAACAAAACTCGTGTCGAATCTTTCTACAAAATGCGAACAAAATTGCAAATTCATTTGCGATTTGCAAATTCAAATCGGAAATGGAGGATTTGTAAGGAGAGACTTGTGAAAGAAAAAAAGAGAAGGAAATGGGTCAACTGGAGGATTTTGTGAAATGTTACAATGACGTTGGAGATGAAGATTGAGATGAAGATACGTCAATTTGAAAAGTTTTAATCACTTTCTGAGAAATCTCATTCAATTAAGCATTTAAAAGATGACAAAAAGTCGAGGACACGCAATGCTGGGGAAATATCGAATTTTCTTCATTTTCCCAACTTTCACACCATCAACAAAGGGCAATTTTTTGAGGAAAGTGATCTTTGAACGGCTATACTAGAAAAATCAGCTGGGAATATCAAGTTTGACGACAAAATGGACTTTCATAGGAAGTTTATTCTTTTAATCTACGGCAATCGATTATTTCGTCACCAAAGGAGTCATCCAGTCGTGGATTTGCAACTGTGGCGAATCGATGAAAGTCCGCTCAAAGGGAAAAGATCGATTTCGCTGGGTATGTGACACTTGCGCTAGGCCAAAGGTCCCCAAGCATTCAAGAGGAATTCGAGTCGATAACTTTTTGCAACAAAGCAAGCTCCCGTTCGTCACAATTTTAAATAGGACATATGTAGCGCTGCCAAAATTTGCTCTTTTCCTTTCGCTCCCCCGATAATCCTTCCGCTCCCCCGAAAAAAGTTGCCAAAAAAGCTGCCAAAAAAAAAGTTACGATTCTCGCCAATTTTGCCTACTCGCCTTTGCGCTCCCAAAAAAACCCGAAAAACAAAAGCTTTTCTAAATTGGCAACAACCAGTTCGCCGTGGAAATATGAATCTTTTCAATGAGCCAGGCAAAGACAGCCCAGACCTAAACTTTGCCAGCAGCCAGGATCCGGGCACGGGTTTGTGGGCCAGGTTGGAAGGAAGCCATTTCTGGCTTCCTTCCAAGGCTTGACCTGATCTGGCTTCCAAGGCTTCCTTATCTGTATGAATTTGGTTCCTTATCTCTCTAAATTTGGGGCTCCTGATCTCTCTAAAACCTGATCTAGGCCACTTTTGCAACTCTGGTCCCTCGTCCTAGAGTCTGTATTCTAAACCAGGCAGAGCCAGGTTTGATTAGATCCAGGTCTGCCAATCGGACACTGAAGTCTAGATGGGGATCTGGGCCGGAAGCTGGGTTCTGTCGAACTCGAGCCATTTGTGAGTCCGAACAGCAGTAAAGCCAAGCAGGGAAGAAGCCGGGCCTGACCCTGTCTTTGAAATATATAGAAAAAGGGTACGGTAGCTTTTCCCAAGCTCTGGGCTAGTCCGCTTTTAATCAATCTTTTCCCAAAGCTTCTCGAAGAACTAAAGCTACCGTTATATCAAGATTTCAAGAGAAACTTGGAAAGAAGTCAGAAACAAAACAGTTTTGCATCCTATGGCTGTGCTTAGGCTTAGGTGCTTTCAATAACTTTACACTAAGGATTCAAAAACGAAAAACAGTTCCTTCCACCTTGTTTATCGTAAAAAATTTCTTAAAAACAAGAAAACTTCCTGAATTGCGAATCGATAAAGTCATGAGAATCAGCAAAAAAAAAAAAGCAAGAAGATTTGGGGGAAATCCTTGGATTTCTTCAAGAATTTCTTGGAAATGAGAAGCCAAAAATGGGGGAGAAATTGGAGTTGATTGAAAAGTTGACAAGAGAAATATTGAGCTGAGTCAGGAGGTTTTTGATGGGAAAATGTCGGAGGAACTACAAAATCGAGGCGATCTCTGTGCTCGACTTTGTAAACAGAATCGAGGCGATCTTCCTGGGCATTCAGGTATAATCCCTCTCTCTTATTCCCAACTGAACCAATAAAAATAGAGATTTGGTTTGTAGAGAAAATCATCCTTTTTTTTTATCCTTATAAACTAGATATGGGCACTATAAACTACAAACGGAAACTACAAATGGAAACTACAAGCGGAAACTACAAACTACAATCGCTAACTTCAAAAGCTTCTAACTTGCTAGTCTAGTCGAGCGAGATCACTACAAGCCATTGTAACTTTCTTTAGCATTAATATCTTTAAGTAAACTTTAGTTCATTCAAAAGCTCTTGAAATTGTCTATCTTTTGAGCTATAGATCATCATAATCCAATAGATTTAAAGCAAGTTAGAAGCGTTTGAAGTTAGCGAGTGTAGTTTATAGTTTCCGTTTGTAGTCTTTAGTTTGTAGTCTTTAGTGTGATAGTTCGTTTTGTGAGAGTGAGAGTCCAATGCTCGATGCAGTAGAGAGACCGCCCGAACCCATGGAGAATGATGAGTGACGACGAGGGCTTCCAAATGGTGATGTCGACTGGTTCGTTTTTTTTTAGTTTATAGTCTCCATGTCTATTGTCAAGATTAGAGTAAGGTCAGAAGATAGATCCGCTTGCCTTAAAAGCTTTAGATAGATAGGTCCGCTTGGTTTAAAAGCTCTAGATAGATAGATCCGCTTGGTTTAAAAGCTCTAGATACATAGATCCGCTTGGCTTAAAAGCTTTAGATAGATAGGTCCGCTGGGCTTAAAAGCTCTAGATAGATAGGTCCGCTGGGCTTAAAAGCTCTAGATAGATAGATCCGCTTGCCTTAAAAGCTCTAGATAGATAGATCCGCTTGGTTTAAAAGCTCTAGATAGATAGGTCCGCTTGGTTTAAAAGCTCTAGATAGATAGGTCCGCTTGGCTTAAAAGCTCTAGGTAGATAGATCCGCTTGCCTTAAAAGCTCTAGAAATCGTTGGATCATTGAACATTCATTGAATCATTGAACTTAAAAGGATCTAGATTTCGAATAAAGCAAGAAATCCGATTGAATGAATTTGTGAAAACCCAAAAAATTGAGAAAATCTTTTGTGTGGGTGTTGAGATGAGAAATAAGTCTTATAATCTTGAAACGAAAGAAAAAGGAGAAGAAAGAAGAAGGAAGAAAGAAGAGAGCCAAAAAAAACGAATCAATTTCAAACGACTCTCTCCGATTTCTCTCCTCAATTCCCAGCGGTTACAATTAGAGTGTTTATGGTGGATTATGAATGATCAAAGATTCAATGTTATTAGGTAAATGCATAAGAAATTCGAATTTCAACATTTTCATCAATTTCCAACGATAGAAAAATCGATGAAACATCGATGAATCATCAAGCATCGATGAATGTTATAAACTATTTGAAAGTTGTAAATCTTCTCTACAAAATAAGCTAAAACGTGTTTCAATTGATCGAACGATTGAAGAAATTTCGAGGCCGAAATGCGAGTGACCAAAAGACCAAAAAAAGGAATCGAGTCACTTTAGGCAAAAGTTTAGTGTGGTCAAAATAGTTGGTTGATTGGTTGGGTTGATTGGTTGGGTTGACTGCTTCCCATCCCGCTTCCCATCCCGCTTCCCACCCCGCTTCCCCTCCTGCTTCCCCTCCCGCTTCCCTCCCGCTTCCCCTCCCGCTTCCCCTCCCGCTTCCCATCCCGCTTCCCATCCCACTTCCCATTCTGCTGCTTTAATGCTGGCACCACTTTGAACGGGAAAACACCTTTGATTTTTGTCAATGCCTGTGTCAAAATCAACAAGGATGTGCATAAAAAAATTTTCAACGATGTTCTCGGAGTGTTGGAGCCTTGGAGTGTTTTCCATTTCGATTATTGGTGTTTCTAGAAAGACTCTCTACCAGCACAAACAGTACAGGATTGGTGTGTTCAGATTTTATTGTAAACGGATTTTATTTTATTTTATTGCAATTTTATTGCACTAAATTTGCTAGATCTCAATCCTCTCGACTTTTCTGTGTGTGCTCGAGAAAGCTTGCTCTGTACCACAATTTAGAATCTCTTGAAATAGCTTATGGGAAGAATTGAGTGATGAAGACTTTGGAGAACTTTTGATATCTTTATGGAGCTTGTGTGGAGCTTGTGTAGAGCTTGATGGAGGGATCTAAGGAAGATTTAAGTGCTGAACACTTCGGAGAGCTTTTGATGCCTTTATGGAGCTTGTGTGGAGCTTGTGTAGAGCTTGATGGAGGGATCTAAGGAAGAGTGAAGTGCTGAACACTTCGGAGAACTTGTGATACTTCATGGAGCTTATGTGGAGCTTCATAGAGACTTAAGCCTTGTGTGATCGCAAAAGGAAACCTCTTTCTTTCAAAATCAAAGAGTTATAACTTGTTTGTTGAATGTTAAATAATTTGTTCTATAGTTTTTAGCTCTTTAATTGAGTTTTTGGTTGGAAACGAGATGTTTTCTTAGTGCCTCCGTAATCTAAGATTCTCTAAGAATCTAAGACCCTCCAAGGGCCGTATCCGTGCCATCCTCTATCCATTAACCAATGCAGTCTACTAGAAGTTTGCTTTGTGCTTTCGCAAGCCCAATCTTTCTCAAGCACAATCTTTCTGGTGTTCTGAATTGAATGCAGGCTCTCAATTGAATGCACAATCAGCCATTGGCAAAGATGTGAAACGATTTGAATTGGCACAAAGAGGAAAGCACAAAGAGGCTTTTTTTTTGAGTATTCCTATAGGCAATCACTGACCCAGTTTGACACCTGTTACTCAAATGAGAACCTCGTTGATCTTATTTATGAATTGTTGTGAAAATGGCAATGAATCGACATGAATTGTTGTGAAAATGGCAATGTAAAGATGGTAATTGATAGTTTTGACGTTGTTTAACAGTAGTAAAGTAGTAAAATAGTAAACAGTAGTAAAATCAAAGCTAACTGTAAGCTTAGAGAGTTGAATGAAAACAAGGAAAGAGTTAAAAACAAGAAAAGAAAGCCTTACCTTCTAGACCTTATCTTCTAGACCTTTCAAAAGCTTTCATCTAGAATCTGAGTCATTAATCTCTGTTTAAACTAAATGCACTAAATGCAAAGGGCCCTAAAGACCCTCCAAGGGTTCTAAAGACCTTTCTAGGGCCCTAAAGACCTTCCTAGGGCTCTAAAGATCCTCCAAGGGTTCTAAAGACCTTCCTAGGGCCCTAAAGACCCTCCAAGGGCTCTAAAGACCTTGCTAGGGCCCTAAAGACCTTGCTAGGGCCCTAAAGACCTTCCTAGGGCCCTAAAGACCTTCCTAAGGCCCTAAAGACCCTCCAAGGGTTCTAAAGACCTTCCTAGGGCCCTAAAGACCTTCCTAGGGCCCTAAAGACCTTCCTAAGGCCCTAAAGATCCTCCAAGGGTTCTAAAGACCTTCCTAGGGCCCTAAAGACCCTCCAGGGGCTCTAAAGACCCTCCTAGGTCCCTAAAGATCCTCTAAGGGCTCTAAAGACCTTGCTAGGGCCCTAAAGACCTTCCTAGGGCCCTAAAGACCCTCCTAGGTCCCTAAAGACCCTCCTAGGTCCCTAAAGACCCTCCAAGGGTTCTAAAGACCTTCCTAGGGCCCTAAAGACCCTCCAAGGGCTCTAAAGACCTTCCTAGGTCCCTAAAGATCCTCCAAGTCAAAGATCGTTCTCATCCACGACAACGCGCCCTCGTGTTGCAAAACTGACTCGCTCTAAAATAAATAGCCTTCTTTGGGAACGCATTCCCCATACAGTCCGGACCTCGCCCCTTTTGATTACTATTTATTCCGGATCATGAGCTTGCGAGAGAACACTTCGATTCGGAAATCGAAGCCAATTTGTCAAAAATTGGCTTTGAAAGTTTTTCGATTCAATTCGATTCGATTTTTCGATTCAAAACCAAAATCCTACTACGAAAGAGGAATCCGCAAATGTAAAATGGCTCTACTATCGCCTTTTGTAAGCCGAGAAAGGCTTCTGTTGGTTTGAGAACTTTCGAGCAACTTCTCTAATCAGACTCCTTACTGGCATTATGGGCCAGCATTAGAGTTAGGACTAGAGCCAAGATCGAGTCCAGTGTTAGAGCTAGAGCCAAGATCTAGTCCAGTGTTAGGACTAGAGCCAAGATCTAGTCCAGCGTTAGGACTAGAGCCAAGATCTAGTCCAGTGTTAGGACTAGAGCCAAGATCTCGTCCAGTGTTAGGGTTAGAGCCAAGATCTAGTCCAGCGTTAGGACTAGAGCCAAGATCTAGTCCAGCGTTAGGACTAGAGCCAAGATCTAGTCCAGTGTTAGGGTTAGCACCAAGAGTCCAGCGGTGCCCCAGGAATGACCTCAAGCATTGACACCTCACTTGGCTGGGTTCCATTTGACCTCTACCTCGATATCCTTAGCCAACAACCTTTCCCAATCCCTGTGCCAATCCCTGTACCAATCCGAATCCCCAGCCAGCCCACCCCAGCCTTTGGCCTATCGCCAAAGGAGTAGTTGGTGTCAGCGTGGGCGCGTGTTTGTCGAAAATTTGAATCTAAGCGCCTAGCCTATTTCCCTAGACTCTCTCCTCATTTGCCCCAATATTTCCGCCGATTTCCCGGCCTTTCTTCTCTCACTCCATTATCTCTCCATCTCCCAAGCACCGCCCCCATTCCACTAGGCTTGGGGTACAGTTGAGCGTTCATTCATTCATTCATTCATTCATTCATTCATTCATTCACTCATCAGCCTAGTTCTTTCAAATATCTTTCTTAGAATCTTTTTTTAATTTATGAGATCTTATTAGAGCATCGATTTCTGTATTTTATTTATTAGATTTAAAGGTTTTTCGATTTTTCGAATTCTAATTTCTAAAGGATCTAAAGATCTTTCGAATTCTAATTTCTAATAGATCTAAAGCTTTTCTAATACGAAATTTTTCTAGATACCATGGCTCGCCCAGCAAAGAAAGCCGCTTCACCAAAGAAGGCCGCAAAGACTGTCAAATCTCCAAAGGTTTGTTTAAAAATGTTTGCTATTTAAAAGAATAATTGCTGATTTGCTAGATGCAGATTTGCTTATTAGATATTAAATTATGGGTTAAAGTAGATCTAGAAAGCTTAAACTATAGCCTAAAGTGCATTTAGGACTAAAGAATGGCTTTAAATAGATCTAGAAATATAAAACTATAGCCTAAAGCACATTCAGAACTAAATAATGACTCAAAATAGACCTAGAAAGCTTAAATCATCATCTAAAGCACATTCAGAACTAAATAATGACTCTAAATAGATCTAGAAATCTTAAACTATGGCCTAAAGCACATTCAGAACTAAATAATGACTCAAAATAGACCTAGAAAGCTTAAATCATCATCTAAAGTGCATTTAGGACTAAATAATGGCTTTAAATAGATCTAGAAAGCTTAAACTATGGCCTAAAGCACATTCAGAACTAAATAATGACTCTAAATAGACCTAGAAAGCTTAAATCATCATCTAAAGTGCATTCAGAACTAAATAATGACTCTAAATAGATCTAGAAAGCTTAAACCATGGCCTAAAGCACATTCAGAACTAAATAATGACTCAAAATAGACCTATCAACTAAAATCTCATAGTACAAATACAGATTTTCAATTTTAAAACCTCCTAGATCCAATGACTCATTGTAAAATTCGAATAACTGAGTATTAATACTGTTTATCTTACAGTAATCTTACAGTAATACTGTTTATCTTACAGTAATACAGTAATCTTAAATATCTTAAATGTCTTAAATGTCTTAAATGTCTGAAATCTCCAAAACAAGTCTTTAAATGCAAATTTCTTCAGAAGGAGAAGAAACAACGCGCCAAGAAGGACCCAAATGCGCCAAAGCGCGGCAAATCCGGCTACATGTTCTGGTTGGCGGACAATCGTGCTCGTTTGACCAAGCCCGGCATGGCCGTCACTGAGGTTTCCAAGGTTTGTTTGCTTTCGGAATATTGAATAATTTAAGCCCTAATACAGGCAAAAGTTTTCTAATGCTTACTAGACACAATTTGCTTTAATCGTAGTACTGTAGCCAGAGTACTGTATCCGGTACTGTAGCCGTTACTGTAGTCAGCATTTAGCTTAGGTAGTCAAAAAGTTTACTGCAAGTGCCTTTGGGAAAAGCACTAAACTGTAGAAATTCAGCTGTAATAAGTTTACAGTAGTATTAGATAATAAAAAAAAAAACGAATCCCAATTGCAGGCCGCTGGAGTCGAGTGGAACAACCTGAAGGACAAGACAAAGTGGGAGAAACTCGCCACCGCCGATAAGGCTCGTTACGAGAAAGAGAAGGTGAGAAAAGATTGGGGAAATCGTGCTGTAGCTACTTTTTAGTAGCTAGTGTATACGGTAGATGTTGAGTGTAGGATAAGAAACGCGTCTACAGTAGTCTATCGTCTATAGCAATCTATCGTTTATAGTAGTCTATCGTCTATAGTAGCTGGGTAGGAAATATTCAGCTTTTCTAGTAGCTTTTCTAGTAGAAGTGAGTAACTGACGAAGAGTATACGGTAGATTTGGATGGGATATAGAAAATCCTTGGAAAACCTTCTAAATTCCCCCATTCTAGGCCGCCTACAAGGGAGGTTCACCCAAGAAGACTGCCGCCAAGAAGAAGTAGATCATCCATCCACATTGCTGGTACTTCTTCCGGTGCTGCCTTTTTCAAATTTTTTTTTATTTTTGTCAATTTTCTGATCTCATCTGTTCACTGCCTCGTTTTCTTTGTAAAATTTTGATGCCTTTTTTGTGAGGATTTGATGCAATAAAGATTTTCGATTATTTTAATAACAAAACACATCAAAAAACAAAATCACAACAAGAACGAAATAACAAAATAACAAAATGAGTATAAAAAGGCAATAATGAGTTAAAAACTGGGCTTAGTTGGTTTCAAATACCTCTAGAAGCCTCTAGAAAGATCAAAAACAGATGGTGTCAAATAGAAAGATCAAAAACAAATCTTTGCACTGAACTTATTCATTTGTTGTGTCCGATTTGGATTGAAACAATCGCAAGCACTAGAATTTTTACTGTTATCTTGAGTGTTTCTTAGTTTTTATGAATCTATAAAAGGTTTTGCGTAAGAAAAAAGTCGAATAGCATTAATAAACACTTTATTGAGCCTTTAATGAGCACGTATACCTAATTTTTTTAAGATTTTTGCGTATTTTGGGATGGTAAAGTGCTTGAAATTATCTATTTTACTTTTTTGTTCTCCAGTTGGTCTAAATGCCGTAAAAATCAGGTAAAAATGACAAAAATTTGGTTAAAAACTTAAATCAGAAGGATTCTAATGAAAATTTACGAAACTCAATCCAAATCGGCGATGATTTCAATCCAAATCAGGCAAAAATCAAAAACCGGAGACAACACATGTAAAAACCAAGTACCTAGAAGTACAATCTAACATCTATAACAACACCTATAAACATCTATAACCATCTATAACCATCTATAACCATCTATAAACATCTATAAACATCTATAAACATCAACAACTACAAAACTTGTGCTATCTCTTCCTTTTCGATCTTTCTCCTCTTCTTTGCCACCACTCCTCGATGCCGTTTTCCTTGTACATGTTTCTCGAAATGCCTCTTTCCATGTATAATCACCTCACACTCGTCACATCTCAACACTTGATTCGATTCCTCTCCACTCTCCGGACTTTCGTAATCACTCGGCAATTCCGGCAAGTAATCTTTCCCATTCAGCCATTCTTTCATCTTCTCGATCGATGCATCGATATACGTCTTTGGATTTGATGTATCAATGCACAGAATCGATGGATATTCTTTATCGTCTTTTCTCCATAACAATCGATTCCTCACCCAAGATCGTTGTTTTCTTGAATATTGGCGAGTGTGCAATTGTACGTCTAGGCAACATTTCGTAAACATTTTATCTCCATTCTCATCTCTTCTCTCGATCAATTGCAGATATGGCTGAAATTCCTTTAATCCAATCGCTTGCATCACTCCGTATTTTCCTGAATCGATCACCTCTTTGTGTGCTTCATAGAAATGTTCGACTTCTTCGCGTAATCCATTCACATGCATTTTCTTCACTCGATCATCTAATCGTTTATCCAAAACTTTGGGATCCGCATCCAATGAGAAGAACAGAGAATTTTTAAACCGTAGTCGAGTCACTTGCTTTGATAAATGATCACTCTTTCGAAGTCCCGTCTCAGCAAAAATGTTGATCGCTCGTTGCACTCGTGATCGATTATTCGGATGAACTTTCGAAGCAGATACCGGATCGATTTTCTCCAAATGTTTGTGCAATTCCTCATTCGACATCTCGGCGAAAGTTTCCATTGTCGAAGTGCCAGGATTCTCGATAAAATTTTCATCATAAAGTACACTTTCGATGTAATACGTTGTCCCTCCGACGAGTATCGGAATAGCGTTTCTTTCGTGTATCTCATCGATCAACTTTAATGCCATTTGTCGGTAGTCGTGCACGGTGAATCCTTTCTCGAAAGCACTTGACGAGTTTGGATCGACAAAAGAGAAGAGGTGATGAGCGATACCTAAAAAACGATATTACTTTTAAAGTAATTTTAAAGTTAAACTATAAAGTTTGGTAATAAGGCAGTTAGGGGCATCTAAAATTTTCCTAAATGCAGTTTTTCTAGGGTAATTGATGACGCTGATCACAAAAAAAAATTTTAAAATTGTTTTCGATTAAAAAAACTCATTTATTGCCGTTATATTGGGTAGTTTGTGGCCCTTAAAAGGGCCACTGGTGGGTCGGCGCCCTTCTGGCTTTGGCCCGCACCTGACGCACCACTTTGTGTCGTTATGTATTATGTATGTCGTTAGTAACTTGTTTTGTTTTGAAAAACCCTGCATATCCCTTTAACTTGGTTTTTTACTTGTTTTTTACTTGTTAAAGACAGATTTAATAAACCCAATAAGGTCAAGGTCTTAAAGGCCACAAACTATAATGGCAATACATGTTTTTTAATTGAAAACATAACTTAAAAATATCTTTTTCGTGATCAGCTTTATCAATTACCCTAGAAAAACTAAATTTGGGAAATTTTAGATGCCCCTAACTGCCTTAGTACCTAAAGTTTATACTATTAGACACTATTACCGTATTTCTTCGAATAGAAGACTGGGTAAAGAGTATTATCGCGTACTCCTGCTTAGCAGCCCTTTTTAACATTTCATTTCTGCATAAAAGCTTTCAATTAAGTGCTATAGAGCTGGAAAATGGCTCAAAAATCTGTTAGCTCATGTGGTATTTTTGAGTCATTTTCCAGCCCTATAGCACTTCATTGAAAGCTTTTATGCAGAAAAGAAGGCTGCTACGCAGGAGTACGCGATGATACTCTTTACCCAGTCTTCTATTCGAAGAAATACGGTAGATAAACAAATTATTAGATAACTATTAGATAAACAAACAAATTTATACACTATTAGCTATCCTTTTAAAGACTAATTCAAATTCTAGAACTAAAGCTGCATAAACTAAAATTTGTTTGTTTCTCTAAAATTTGTTTGTTTCTCCAAAACCTGTTTCAAACTCCATAAATACTATTAAGGTATTGTATTTTAAATTATAATCAAAAATAAGAGGCATAAACATTAAATCATTATATAAATCTTTAACTTAGTACATGCTGCAGATAGTAGATGTAGATGTTGCAACGATGCTGATGTTTATGAAAGAATTACACAGTGCTGGAAAAAAAAGTATTAAGCCTCCCAGAATGTTTTTACTTTTTGCTTCAAAAAAACTTCTATTGAAAGTTTTTTGAATCCGTTCTAAATCTAATAGGCAACTTTTCTTAGTAGGTTTTGCATTTTGGTACTTTGTTTAATTATAGTTATTATAAAGAGCTTATCTACGCCAAAAACATTGGATTTGAACCGCGCCAAAACTGCCACGAATCCATTCAAGCCTCCCGCTTGGATTGAAATATTCATGGATAGATTTAGATATGCTGCAATATTAAAGTATTAAGTGCTTACAAAAAAGGATTTTTGATAACATTACGAAGCTTAGTTCCTCTAGTTTCTAGACATTTAGAAGGGATTCAAAAACACTTTCGATAGAAATTTTTTTGAAGCAAGTAAAGTAAAAACAGCCTGGGAGGCTCAATACTTTTTTCCACCATTGTATAATTCTTTCCTAAACATCAGCATCGCTGCAACATCGTTGCCTTTTTACATACAGTCGGCAAAAAAAGTCTTGCACCATTGTCTCTTAGAGACTTAAAACAAAAAATTTTCCGTAAAAATAACCGTTTCAGAGAAAACTTTTTCACAACTAATTCTACTATTTTTGTCTAGTTTCCGGACATATTAGCCATTTTTATTACAAGCATTTTTATTGTTTTACAAAAAGGAGTCCTTTTTACGTAAAACAAAGTTTTATCAGAGACACGTAAGTACAAACGGAGAAGGCATTAAATGTCGTCTATACCACAGTAAACAACAGAATACAACAATGGTGCAAGACTTTTTTTGCCGACTGTAAATCTACATATACTTTAAAGATTTACCTTTTGCTTCCTCATCAGTGATTTTATTCGTTGCAATGTCGAGTCCCTTGTAGATTTGCATGCTATCTGAGTTGACCACTTCTCCGCCGAATCGTTCACTCAATGCCACGCCGAGATCGCTTTTGCCCGTCCCAGTGCATCCGGCCACAAAGATTACCTAAAGAAACACTTTAAATATGGTTTTCGCAAATCTTTTAGACACTTTAGCAAAGAAATTCGATGAATTTCGATTTAATCATGGTCTAAAATTCGATAAACTCGAAAGAATTAACCAAATTTTCCAAAATTAACCAACCGGCTTCAAACGGGGCGCTTCGTTGACGAGAAAAGTGCTCATCCCCCACAAGCGCTTGAGCATAAACTAAAGAAAAATCAATTAGAGGCTAAATTTATGTAAATAAAGCACAGAAAAAAAACGATTTACTATAGTTTATTAGCTTATAGACAAAACAAGACAAGCTTATCGCGGTAATTTTCGCCATTTTATTTGCGCAATAGGGTCATTTGCTCAACTCACCCTAACTTTCTTCTGTGTAAGCTAATCTTTATGATTTTGGTGTCATTTTGTTGCACTTATTGAGATCTACAAAATGACACCAAGAGCAGAAAGATTGGTCGACTTAGAAGAAAGTTATTGATCAGAAGAATCGGAAGGAAGATGGTCCTGACCTAGATGAGTCATAACTTTCTTCTAAATCAGCTAATCTTTATGATTTTGGTGTCATTTTGTTGCACTTATTGAGATCTACAAAATGACACCAAGAGCAGAAAGATTGGTCGACTTAGAAGAAAGTTATGGCGAGTTGCGCAAATGACCCGGTTGCGCAAAAGATTTGACGCAAAGTATCCCGCTTTCTAGAGCTTTTTAGCTGCTAACTTTATAAAATTTTTATAAAGCTTAGCTTTTTAAAAGGTCTATTTTTACATTTATAATGCTAAAGCACATGAAAAGAAAAAAGAATTGATAGAGAAATGTTAGAAACGGACAGAAAAGTGACGTCATTTGGTAAATCGTCGTCATTGCACATTCAATTTCAAAAATTTTTATTAACTTTGACTGATATTTGAAGCAAAATTATTTCATTCTTAAATTTCTTCTGTCAAGTTGGGGGTGGGACAAATGCGACCTTTTTTTTGCGCACCTGGACATTTGCGCACCTTTTTTTTTGCTGGAAAAGGCCTTAGGAAAGGTCGTAGAGCTTCGAAAATATTTCTATGTAAGGGAATCGTATGTGTAGATTCCGAATTTCGACAAATCAGACCTCGCTGACACGTCAAATTTGGGCTAAAAGGCAAAAACTACGCAACTTAACGCTTTTCCGCAGTTTTTGCCTTTTAGCCCAAATTTGACGTGTCAGCGAGGTCTGATTTGTCGAAATTCGGAATCTGCGCATACGATTCCCTTCTATGAAAACATTTTTGAAGCTCTACGACTTTTCCTAAGGCCTTTTCCAGCAAAAAAAAAGGTGCGCAAATGTCCAGGTGCGCAAAAAAAGGTCGCATTTGTCCCATCCCCGTCAAGTTCAGTTTCATAGAATCAATTTTTTAATATATCATTGTTTTAGTTTCAAAAGTGAAGAAGGAAAGCGAGAAGAATCAAGAATCAACGAGAAGAAGCAATCGGCACGCAAAGTAAGGGTTTTACTTGCATTTCATGTTCTATTTAGTTCTCTAAATTTGGTTCCTTATCTCTACAAATTTGGTTCTTTATCTCTACAAATTTGGTTCCTTATCTTTCTAGATTTGGTTCCTTATCTCTAATTCTTTAATGTTTAGGTAACAGTGGAAGAAAGAGAAAAAAGCCAAAGCCATGGATGAGTCGTTGCTTCGAACGTCTCCGCGCTAATCCCAATGAAAAAGGTTTGTAGTTTAATCATTGTTCTTTTCTGGTGAATATAATAAACGTTATTCGATTTACCCACAGTTAGTTTAATACATTTGGGTTAATACATACTTTGTGTCTTCAAAAGCTTCAAAAGAGCTTAAGAGGATGTTTGCTTGAACTACCTATTACTCTTTCCCTTTACTACTTTACGCATATATACAAATTAGAATTAAATTTTACTCTATCTGACTAAATGCATACCTTTTCAATACCCTGTACTTTTAGCCTCCGAGAAGAAAGCTTCGGGATGATGGCACGATTTGCGAATACCCAAGGGCCAGGCAAGGCATACGATTGGTTGGTTTTTTAAAATTTGCTTACCATAAATACTTCAATAGTAACCCACCCTATAGGAGCGTTGTCTAGTTACTTTCGAATAAGTTTACTTTAAAACAAAAACTCATAGCTTTACGTCACCAGTACGTTTGTTTCTACCGCTCATAGCTCGACACCAGTACGTTTTTTTCAGCGCGTTTTGGTATCAAATTAAAGTAGAGAAGATGGATGATTTTTTTTGAGATATAACACAGATCTTTAACATTAACCAGTGCTTAGAAAAAATGATTGAAAATGATGAAAAATCGGCTTTTTTTGCCACTTTTCAATCATCTTTTTTCTAATAGCTGGTTGGTGCTAAAGATCTGTTTTATATCTCAAAAAAAATCCCCTATCTTTCTACTTTAATTTGATACCTAAACACTTAGAAACAAATGTACTGATGTCGAGAAATGAGCGTTTGTTTGAGAGTAAACTTACTAGGGAAAGGCACCAGGTCAAGGTGGCCTTTTAATACGAGGGCTTTATAGAATTGGCTATACTGATTCTGAATATGCTTTTACTTTTTCCAAAGGAGCTTTGTAGCGCGAAATATCTAGCATCTAGCATCAAAGTTTGGGCCGATTTTCGGAGTCCTTATAAGCTTTTTCTCTCTTTCTTCAATAGAGAGCTAGTGGCGCAGTGGATAGTGTGCTCGCCTCCAGAATTTTTTGCCCGGGTTCGAGTGCGCACCCGGTATATTCTTTTTGCTTTTATTCAATAAAAAGTGAAAAAGCTTTAGAAGACTCCGAAAATAGGGTTAAATTTTGATACCAGATATCTCGCGTTACAGCTCCTTTAGAAAAAGTAAAAGCATATTCAGAATCAGCATGGCCAATTCTATAAAGCCCCGTGGCTCTCGTATTAAAACGCGATCTTGACCTGGTGCCTTTCCCTAAGTTAGACTCCGCGACACCCCTATAGGGGGGGTTTTTCTTTCTTTTTTTTCGGGGTGTTTTTTTTCTTAAAAATTTACTTATGCTGTTTGGTCAAGAAACTCAAGAGCATTAGCATGTTTTCTAGCCTTTAATTTTGCATGAGAATTTTATGCTTTTTGTTTAGTTCAACTCGAGATGTTATGTTGATCGAATCGATGAAGAACCAATAGAACCAATGGAGTGAAAAATTTAACATTTTATTTACCGTAATACCTGTAGTAGTAGCGCTCCTATAATGATGTGCAGTCGCGTAGTCGCTAAAATAAATAATTTTTTTTGAACGCGCCCTGATTTTTCTAAAATAAACTGTTAGTACCGAAAAATTCGCTCAAAAAAAAACATTGCTTCAAGCGCTATCTTTTGGTAACTAAGCGCACATTTTTTTGTCGAAACAACGCGGAGAACCGAAGAGAAAATAGTGTGTTAGACGACGCGACTGTACGGGCGGCGTTACTATTACAAGTATTACAGTAATAAATATTTTCTTGCTTTCTCAATCATTTTCTGTCAATGTTTGATAAACTATTAATTATTTTTGGAAAGTAACAATGCTAACAATGCTTGAACAAAGATGTTGAGAGGATAATTTTACTTTTGAATTCTGGATTTTAAGTTAGGTGATGAAGAGTTTTAAAGATATTTAGTTTATTTCGGATATTTGAAGCTTTCTCCTTTTTCTGATAACAAATGAACACGCTGACACTCGCCATTCGGGAATCACATTCAGTGGATGAAGGTAAGTGGGGAATTCTATTTAAGTTTTCTGTAAAAAGCTAATTAACTGGATCATTCTCTCATTTTAGTTCTACTCAGCGAATTGGAAAATTTCTGGAGAACGACCTTTCATTTGTTGATGTACAAGTATGGGCACTATGATCAGGGAACTTTTGAGGATTCTCGATATTGTCAACTGCCAGTTAAGGTAAGAATTCTCCTGAAATATATGCTTTTTTAAAAATTTTATATCTAAAGCTATCGTAATCGTAATGTTGTTTTTGGTACAAATCGTATCGTAATATCGCTACCTTCCAACAAAGTTAGCCAGAGTACAGTAGCTTTTTAAAAACCATAGCTCTATTCGTTGATCCATTTATATTTCAGCGATCCACCGACGAATCCCTCAACGACTATTGTGAGAGCTATTTGACCGAAGCACGAAAACTTCTACAAAAGACTAGGTTTGTAGATTTTGTACCAAAAACAACATTGGCACATTGAAATCAAATGACTTGGGTAATTAAACCGCTCAAAACAGTTCAATAAATAACAACAACAAAAAAGTTTTCGATAACCTTTAAACAAAATCTTTAAATTTAGACTCTCCGCCTACATCGTTCGCTTTTCGGATAAATACGAGACCCCGATTTTGGAATTCCGATTCGGCATTGTGGATTTGATCAAGCCGACATCGTTGACAAGGTTTTCATATTTAGATTTGAGTTTAAATTTAAATTTAAATTCAGATCAACTTCCACCGGCTACCGCGACTATTTGAGGGTTCATTTCGAGCAAGTGATCGCTAAACTCACCTCACTAGCGATACACCCAACACTGGATCGACGCCTGAAAACGGAAGGTGATCACGAATTTGTATACTAACTGGATAATGGAATTGAAACATTGTAACTTATCTTTTTTAAATCTAATCAATCAAATTTCAGATCACCGAGCCGAGATTCTCCTCAAACTCAAGGTTCCCCTTGAAAATGATAAAACGGTTTGTGTTTGGGATTTTTGGGACATAAAAAGATCATTTTTAACATTAATAACTAATTTCAACTTTAGGTCAATCAGCTAGAAGCTCTAACGGACAAGAATTATCTCATCCGACCAATCGAAATCGAGTGTTCTCAGCCCGAGAAATCGCATAAATACCAGGTGAGAAAGGAAAAAGTTCTAAAAGAAAAAGAGAAAGAGCCAAAGTTAGTCTAAATCTAAAGCACAATGAGAAAACTAGTAGTACTAGTAGATCTTTATCTAAAGTTAGTCACAATTTTTATAGCAAACTAGTAGTAAGCATTTTATATTGTAGTTTTTTATATATTTATACAATTGTAAGCAATTGTAGCACTCAACTGATATTTTAAATTGTAGCATGTTAAGGTAAATCAATTGAAATTTAAGATAAATCAATTGAAAAGCAAATTTTAGAAAATGAATTGATCAATTTATTTAGTTAACCTTCTCTCTTCACTGCACAAGTATCTTCTGATGATCAAAAGAAAGTCTTCCTCTACTTAAATTCTTCTTGTTCTGTTTTGTGTAGTAAACTGTAAACTTTACGTCCAAACCGTTTATTTCAGATGAGAATGTGATTTTTCCGAAAAAAAAAAACGTTGGCGTTTTATAAACAAATTTTCTACAACGCACAGTAAAAAAGGCAATCGTCACTGCGAAAAGCAACGATAACCAAAAAATCCGTGAGTTGTTTTTTTTTTTTTTATTTCTCACTTTGATCTTGATCTTTTTTGAAATCTCTTTGATACACAAATTGTTTTTAGCTTTTTTGATTGAGTAATTTGATAGTATATTGAAAGCTAAGAACAATTTTGTATCATAAATTTGAATAGGTCTTTCATTGGGAAGGGGATTAACTACAGCGGGGGATACAGATTCGGATTCAGATCAGATTCGGATAATTAGATTAGATTAGATTAGAGTAGACTTGCTTACTGTCGTTTGCAAAAAGTGAAAAAAGGATTATAGCTACAGTAATTCAGTCAAATAAGCAAGTCTAGTACTTGTAGATTTAGGAGAAGGGGCTTATTAGAGTTATTGTAATCCCTGTACAGGACTGTGTACTATAGAAGTACTAGAATGGTTCCCGAATGGGGACCAAATCGGAACCAAATGGCAATCAAATGGAAACTGAATGGAAACTGAATGGAAACCGAATGGGAACCAAATTTCATTTACCTTTAGCTAACTATAGAACTGTCACGTAGCTTTAGCTTCAATTTTATGTGCTACAGGGTTTAGTACAAGTCTTACAGTTGAGTAATTTGTAGTAAAAGAAAAGTAAACGTCCCTACTGTAATCCTTGTACTGTTTTAGGTTTTAGGTTCTATTTAAAGCGCTACGAAGCCTGGTACAGGGTTTACTGTAGATAAAAGAGGTACGGGGACAGGCTTTTACGATAACAATTCTAAGGAACAGGCCTTTTCGGTAACAAATTCAACAGACCCGACAAATAATACAACGGGGAAGTCGAGCAATGTGAAAGGGAAACTCCTCTCTGGCAAAACAACAACCGTATGTACAGGGAAAATCGAATAAACGGGCTCATTGACTTAGAGAAACATTGTGAAAAAGGAGATACATTCGATAGAGATTAGTGGGCAGAAGTTGAAGGAATTCAGTGCGAATTATTGTGTTCAATTTTCACTTTCAAATCCCGCCCACCAGCACAGAACTCATCCGGTTTACAGCTGTTACAACCGAATGCATTACCCTTTTAAAAAAAAGGCGGTAGATCGAATTCCTTTGGGGGCGACCAAAACACCAAAAAAAGTCTCATCAGTACTGTACAGTACGATCAGTACGATCAGTACTGACTGGGGAACACCGAGGGATTCTCTCAAAAACGCGGCGTCAACTCAGCCACAATACACCCGGGGTGGACCCTAAAAGAACGGATCCTAGACCGACGGGGTGGTGGGCAAAGGTGAACGACTGAAGAAGAACAAGAATCACCCTGGGCAAAGGATGGAATGGATAAGGAAGTGAACTTTTGAATGATTTGGGAAGGAGGTTTGGCTTAGGTCTTTCTGTATTTCTTCTTGCTTCTTCTCGCTTGGGAGACAGTGTATATAGCTCAATCGGTAGAGGATCTGCTTGGTAATCATGGGACATAGCTCAATCGGTGGAGGATCTGCTTGGTAATCTGCTAAGGGGAAAGTCGAGGGTTCGATTCCTCTCGGAGCTTTTCTTGGCTAGCTTGGCTTGGCGGCTTGTAGCTTGGCTTTCGTTTTGCAAAAATAGCTTGGCTTTCCTTTTGATATCAACGGTTGTTAGCCTTTCTTTCAACAGTTGTCAGCCTTTCTTTCAGCTGTTGTCAGCCAAATGGCAACCAAAGTTCACTTCCCGAATCCCCCATCACCCATCAAAGCAAAGAAAACAGTATCAGTGCCAAGTAAAAAAAAATGATATTCACAAAGACACGGAACACAAATTTTTTTTAAAACGCGTCAAAACCCGAAACAATGAGAAAACTCACGAGAGAAAACACAAATTGAGGAAGATTTTTTTGTGTGTGGAAACCAATGAGGATTTTTATGTACATTTGCAATCATATGTACGGCAATCCCGAATTGGAAGTGGAGCCATGGATTTCACTTGGGGGAAAAATGGAATCGAGTACAGTCTTTTCACACAGCCATAGCTTAGGTTGCGCGCTGTTCAGCGTCCTTATCTCCGAGAGTTCTCAAGATTTCAAGATATTCAGCTAAAAGCCTCTAAGCTATGTACCTTTTCTTTTTGAATATTTCAAAATATTCAGCTAAAAGACTGCATCCGATCAATCCAATGTGAAATCTTGACTAATCTAGATGGACAATCTAGATGGTGTTGGTCGAGGGGAATTTGAGGAATTCTGAAGAACGGCCTGGGAATTGTGGTTGATGGGACTGTAGGTTGTTTAGCTTGGTTGGCTTAGGATTGGTTTAGAATTGGTTTAGAATTGGTTTAGGATTGGCTTAGGGTTGGCTTAGAATTGGCTTCGAATTGGCTTAGAATTGGCTTAGAATTGGTTTAGAATTGGCTTAGGATTTAGCTCAAAACTTAGCTTAGAACCTAGCTTAAAACTTAGCTTAGAACCTAGCTTAAAACTTAGCTCAAAACTTAGCTTAGGATTTAGCTTAGAATTGGCTTAGGATTGGCTTAGGATTGGCTTAGGATTTAGCTTAAAACTTAGCTTAGAATTTGCTTAGGATTTAGCTTAAAACCTAGCTCAAAACTTAGCTCAAAACTTAGCTTAGAACCTAGCTTAGAACCTAGCTTAGAATCTAGCTTAGAACCTAGCTTAGAATCTAGCTTAGAACCTAGCTTAAACTTAGCTCAAAACCTAGCTCAAAACCTAGCTCAAAACTTAGCTTAAACTTAGCTTAGAATTTGCTTAGGATTCAGCTCAAAACTTAGCTTAGAACCCAGCTTAAAACTTAGCTTAAACTTAGCTTAGGATTTACCTTAGAATTGGTTTAGAACCTAGCTTAAACTTAGCTCAAAACTTAGCTCAAAACAGCTCAAAACCTAGCTTAAAACCTAGCTAAACAAATTCAGAATACCTTTCACAACTACAGTACCCATTTCCCATTGAAACGATCGATTTGGGGGGAATGGGGAGACCCGAGCACAGAAGAAAAAGTACAAAATAGAGCACAAAATGGGGAAAAGTTTCGGGAGAGGAAATGGGGAAAAGTTTCGCTGAATAGCATCAATTTTAAGCTTTTAACTGAGTTCCTTAAGGAAAAATCTATCAATTTCAAGAATTTTCGCATATTTCTTAAATGAATATGTTAAAAATGAGCTAAACTTTCCCAAAAACATTTCAAAGATCTACTCAATAATCTAGAATTGAAAAGAATTGAAAAGAATTGAAAAGAAAAAAAACGGAAAATCAGATTTACAAATGAAAAAATACTCAAATGAATGAATGAATGAATGAATTAATTAATTAAATTATTCAATTATTATTTAATTGAATATCTTTTAGTTTCAATTATTCAATTATTTAATTATTCAATTGAATATCTTTTAGTTTCAATTATTTAATTATTCAATTGAATATCTTTTAGTTTCAATTATTCAATTATTTAATTATTCAATTGAATATCTTCTAGTTTCAATTATTCAATTATTTAATTATTCAATTGAATATCTTTTAGATTCAATCATTAAATCATTCAATTATTCAATTGAATATCTTTTAGATTTTCTTTTAGATTAAATTTTCTTTTAAAATTCAATTGTAAATCGAATTTTCTTCATAAATAGACAAGAAAAAAGAGACGAATTGTGGATTGTGGATTAAACCGTTTTTAAGAAAAAAAATGAGAAAGAGCACCCATTTTTTTGTTGATGTTGATGTTGATCAATTGATCAATTGGCGATCGAGAGAGCCATCACTTCAGAGATCAACTTCAGTGGACACATTCGACGACCCGATGACGAGAGTTCGATCTAAATATCGAAATTGATCGACCATTAGAATAGGATTAGCTTTGTAAGCTTTGTGAATTGTAGCTCTGTAGCTTTGTAGCTCTGTAGCTGTAGCTTTGTAGCTTTGTAGCTCTGTAGCTTTGTAGCTTTGTAGCTTTGTAAATTTCGGAGAGAAATCACTTTAAAAGACTAAAAGATCTTGAAAAATCGATGAATTCCACAAAAAGCAATCAACTCTCAACCAAATCTATGCTTTGATCCCTTCCTTTCTTCAAATGCAAAGTCTACAATAAGCTATTTCTCATTTTCAAAACTTGTTGTTTTGCAAAATTTGAGGCTCTGAAAGGGATCGAACCCTCGACCTTCTTCTTGCTGAGCAGATTACTGAGCAGACGCTCTACCGATTGAGCTACAGGCCGCCATCCGTTTGGCGAGAAAAAGGATAGAAGAACAGGTGAAGACAAAGAGGTTGAGAGGAACCCTCGACCTTTTTCTTTTCGACCCTCCCACTGACCAGACGCTCTACCGATTGAGCTACAAGCGGTCATCTGCCCGGCGAGAAAAAAGGTACAAGAAGAGAGAGGGAAAGTCGCCTCCTAATTGTAAGTTCTTATCCAAAAGGATTGTATCAATCTAATCCTTTTCTAAAGCCTATCCTTTCTACGTTTATCCAATCTTCTTAAATATTGGGGTGATGCATAATTATCCGGACTTCTTTTTGCGTGCTTGTATCTTTTGTTTTGAAGCTTTGCTCCCCTTTTAAATATTCGTTATTCTTAGTGAACAAAATGCGTGTCGACAATCATATCCATCTTCGCCATATCATGCTCTACCACTTCGAAAAGGGATGGTCTGCCGCAGAGTCGTTTCGCGATCTCAAAGAACTGGAGAAGCCCCAACGGACTACCACGTCAATCGATCGCTCAAAAATTGGCAAACAAATAAGATCTACAACGATTTGGATGACTTGATAGACGATGTTAAAGCGTGGATTGCCTCCAAAGATCGTTTATTCTTCGCTCGTGGATCGATCGTCTTCAGCAAATGGCAATCAGTTATTGTGTAGGCGGGAATATGCTCCAGAATAATCAATAAACATATTTCTAACTATTATGTTATTTTTGTTAAATAAAATCATTTATAAAAGAAGTCCGGATAATTATGCCTCAACCCAATTGTTTGTTTTTTGTTTTTTTCGTTATTTAATCATTTATTTGTTTAATTTTGTTGTGTAAACCTTTCGAACTCACATTTTTCGCTTGTTCATCTTGACGACACGTCTTTGGAGTCAAAAAGACTTGTGCATTGGACGACAGACGGATTGGACGAGGCTCAGGAAAAGGCGAGGTTGAATCATTTGAATCATTCGCTGACGATGATCCACTTTCCGAGTCAGATGTCGAAGCAAGAGATGAGCCAGATTTTTGCGCGAACCATGCGATCGGTGGAAGAGGGATCGATCTGGAAATGGCTCTAATTTCTAGAAGGCTTTCTAGATGGCTCGATTGAAAGATAAGGCTTAATCTCAGTCTATCTTAATCTCAGTCAGTCCTCATCTTTCCCTTCTCAAAGCCTACCTAGCTGACGGGCTGTCGCTCCATTTGCTGCTGGCATAGCATCCGATCATTGGCGGCGAGGCAGAGTGCGCTTTTCTCCCGTTTGTCGCTTTCGCTGGCGTGGCGTTGAGTTGGTTTTGAGTGCGACGACGGACACGTCTAGAAAAGGAAGCTGTTGTCAGAGCTATCGAATTAGTCAAAGCTATCGAATGGAACCAAATCGGTTAAGTGAGCAGCGAGAAAAGCGCAAAAAAACGTAGTGGGAATGGGGTTCTCGGGGGAGACTCGGGGGCGGTACTTCTAAAGTCTATCTCCGAGTTGATGCCTATTTACGGCTTTCAAAGTTTTCCCAGAAGCTCAATAATCTAATCCTCCACTAGATCTGATCGTCAGCTACATTTTTCGACCCCACATCGATAGGTTCTGATAAGCGGTTTTTGAGATTTCAAGGAATTTAGATAGCTAAGAATGGACTAGGGAAAATTAGCTTTTTTTTTCTATTTGTTAGATTTTGGTGATTAGCTTTTGGTGATTAGATTTTGGTAATTAGATTTAGCTAGGTACTGTATCAAAATAATTACTTGATGCTCTTTGGCTCGCGGGATTTCGGCGTCTCGGCACGCGTTGTATTCGACGAGATCTTCGCCGGGGTGAGCTGAAATTTGGGGGTTATTAAAGAGCTATATCTTTTAGCTGAATACCTTTGTAAGAATATTGTAGACTAAAGCTGGTTTAGGTGGCTTTTGAGGGTCTAGATGGCTTTTGAAAGTCTAGATGTCTTTTGAAAGCTTAGGTGTCTTAGGCTTAGGCTTAGGCTTAGGCTTAGGCTTAGGCTTAGGCTTAGGCTTAGGCTTAGGCTGTATCTTTTAGCTGAATACCTATCTTTGTAAGTATATTGTAATGCAAATATTGAAAGTCTAGATGTCTTTTGAAAGCTTAGATGTCTTTTGAGAGTCTAGATGTCTTTTGTCTTAGAAAGCCTAGCTATTTCAATGCACAGTCACTTTCAGAGCTTTATAACTTTTCTTAGAAATAACATTAGCATTTAATAGAAATAGATCTTTACGGTTAACCTCGAGTCAAGCGATTATCGGCCGAGTTTTTTGCATTCCGCTTTTAGATAGATTTTTGTTAATAACTTTTCATGAAACAGATATTTTCTGAAAGTTAACGTTCTAAGCTATCTAAATCTGCTTAAAACTTGCTGATCTGAGAAGTTTAAGGTGCTTAAAAATGAGCTGAAAGTTGGCTAAAAACTCGACCGTTCGTTAACCCAAGAAATAGCATTTATTTTTTAGATTCTTTCAAGAGCAAACATTTTAGACTTTCTAATGAGATTAAAGGGACTTTAATTGGAAAGATAGGCCTTGAGAAAATCAGAAAAATTAGATCTTTAGTGGGGTTTTGCTTTGATTGGGTCAACTCTACCAATTCGGCCAGTTCTGCCGACTCTGCTTTGATTTTCTCTGGACTGATTCATCCAATTTATTTCTTTTAGGTCTCATTCGAAAGCCAGAAATGTTTTCTCTTGAAATCTATAAAAAGTAAATGCTAATGTTCTTTCTAAGAAAAGTTCTAAGCCTCTGAAAGTTGACTGTGCATTGAAAAGTCATCTAAACTTTCAAAAGCCATCTAGACTTTCAAAAGTCATCTAAATCATCTCACCAAGAGTCATCAAAAGTCACCAAAAGCCAATGATTAACTTTTTAAACCTTAAAACCAACCATCAGATCAATTTGGGCCGATTTCGAGGCACTGGCAGTTGTTGGCGTCATTGTTCTGTAAAAATGTTTAATTTAAGAGCTTTAAAAATCGAAAAAAAAAAGGTTAAAAAAGCTTAAAATAAAAGAATATAATAAATTTAGAGAGATTTAAGCAAGAGTTTACTAGAAATAAAAGAAGAAATTGAAAAGAAATAATGAATGAAATAAAAAATTCAAATTTTCCAGAGACGATCTTTCACTCTTTCACATCTGTCTCAATTATAGTCCTATTTTCAAATTTCCATTAATTGCTTTCTAATGAACCTACTTTGAATGCATTTTGTCGACAGATGCTTTTGGAAATTGCTGGGTTTTGAAATTGCTGGCTTTTGAAGAATCCCTCGCAATCACCTGAAAATCAACGGTAAATGACTCATCATAAATCCTTTGTGAGCAAGGTATAAGCAAATTTCCGGGCGGCCACCACCTGCCCCGTTGGTTCATTGGTAAAGCTCTCGCTCAGTAAGCGAGTGGTCGACTAATGGCCTCGGGTTCGAGTCCGGGATCGGCCGAAAGTTTTTTATTTCCGAAAGTCCGATCTCAGACTGGCTGAGATCTAGCTGGCTTAGGCTTAGGCTGCCACTCGAATCGGATTCACGATTGAACGACAGACGACAGAACTATAGGTCGACTCGATCCTAAGCCAGCCAGAGCGACCAGAGCCAGCCAGAGCGACTCGTCTAATAGAGCCAAGAAGCAAACACGAAACACTCGGCTTCCTATTGCTTTGTATCAAAGCTACACTAGAACAGTTCATTGGTAAAGCTCTCGCGCAGTAAGCGAGTGGTCGACTAGTGGTCTCGGGTTCGAGTCCGGCGTTGGCCGAAACTTTTTTATCTTCGGTCGGATCTCAGCCAGTCTCAGCCAGTCAAATTGCCAGTCTCAGCCAGTCAGATTGCCGGCTGGCTGACGCTCGAATTCTCGACTGACGATTGTTCAAATGGAACGCTAGGTGATGGATGGAACTCTAGATCAACTCGAGCCTATCTCTCGACTCGCCTAAGCCTGAGCCAACGAGGAAACTCGAAACCCTCGACTTCCTATTGCTTTGTACCAAAGGTACACTAGGAACGCAGCTTTGTTCCCTTTTTGCATTTTCCTTTTTTACTGACCTTCGTCAAATTCCTCTTCAGATGTTAAACAAGCACTTCTCTTTGATCTTAACTTTCACTTTCGTTCAATCGCTTGAGTGGAAAGATGTGACCATGAAATTCTGAAAGAAGGATAATGATTAAAAATGATTGAAAATGATTAAAAATGATTAAAAATGATTAAAAACAAAAGCCTAAATGTTTTGATAACTCAAACCTTGTCTCGATTATGGTGCTTTCGCAAAAAGAAATTGCTCGATGTTACAAATGAGATCACTGAAAAAAAAAAAAATGAAAAATGGGGAAATGATGATTAAAAATGCGAAAAAGGAAATCGAAAATCGATATTTTAAAAGAAAAGTCGGGGAAAATTCCCGAAAGAACCATTTAAAGCTGTTTAAAGCTGTTTAAAGCCGTTTAAAGCCGTTTAAAGCACTGATTTCAACCAACAAAAACAATCGAATTCTTGACGATTTTTCCCGTTTTAGTTTCCAATAAAAGAAAAATTTCGAGAAAAGTTGTGCCGAAAGAACTCTTCCAGAAAGCCTTCCAGAAAGAACTCTTTCAACGACAGCAACAACAACAATAGAACCATTTCGATCACCTCTAGAGAAAACCGAAAAACGCGATCAACATTGTGATTTGAAATGAAAAGTTGATGATCAGCACAATGTCACGAGGTTCATTGGTGAGCACATTCGCGAAGGGACGAGTGAAAAAGGAAGAAAGAGAGGAAGCCAAACCGTCACGCGACCGCTTCGCACACCCGCATCGATCAATTCCGAGAGATCGAGCAAAAACGAGCGGCGCCAGCCGAACAAACAAAAAAACCCGCTTTCACAATCGCAACAGCCTTCGAAAGCGGCGAAATTTTGCGAATACCGTAGGAAAAAGGGGTGTTTGAAAGGAGAGGAAAAGACCGTGCAAAACAAAATATTTTTCTTTTGAGGGACCGCGAATGAAATTGCCAAAAGCTAGCCAGTTAAGACTTTTTGGTTGCACAACCTGGAAAAAATTTGAGAAATATCCGCACACATTTCATCACACAATTTTCTTTTTCGTCATCCATAAGTTGTCTTTAGTGTAAAGAATTTTATTTAAGAACCATTAAAAATTCCCGCAAATTGAACAGAAAAATTTCATTTCAAAGTACAATAATGACTTGAAACAAAAACGAGACCTTTGGAAAGAGCAGATGATCCGTAAAAAGATTTGTTGCACTAATGGGGGTGGTACAACACGATCAAATTGAGAGGATCAGATCATAGGTAGACACGAAGAAGGGATTCAACAAGGGGAGAAATGGGTGTGGCACAAAAAGTTGCCAAATAATAAGCACATTAGTGAGTGACAAAATGAAAAACATAAAACAACAATAAATCAAGACTCCTCTCAAAAAGAGCTCATATTTATATCGGCTGAAAAGTCGGGGGCTCCATTGTCTCGCTTCGAAGCAGGGCCACCATTCCAGTCACCAGGTCGTTTTCCTCGGCCTCTTCCACCGCCGCCTCGTCCTCCACCGCCTCCGCCATGGCCTCGTCCGCCGCCACCCATCGGTCCACCGCGTCCTCTTTGCCCGCCACGTCCACCCCTACGAGGGCCTCCAAAGTCCTAAAACAAAAATTTATTTCAGATCCGCTGTCGTGTCTAACTTTCCAAATCCAAATTAAATACTTACTCCTCCATAGCCGCCATAACCCGGTCCTCCTCCATAACCACCATCAAAACCTCCGCCATAGCCGCCTCCATATCCACCGCCAAAGTCTCCATATCCACCACCGTAGCCCATACCGCCACCTCCGCCATAGCCTAAAAATAGTCGTCAACACTTAAAATTGTTGTCAATCGGAATACACTTCTGAAACTATAAAATTACTCACCCATATCATATCCTCCACCATACATGTCGAATCCACGGTTGGGGAACATGTTATTTGCCCCACCACCCCCGCGACCAAAGTTTCCACTAAAGAGAGTCATTACTTTTGACAAGAAAACAAGGCCAAACCTTCGTCCGCGGTTGCCTCCTCCTCCTCCTCCTCCGCCACCACCACCACCACCGCCGCCACGCGTTTTCTTCTTTTCATTCATGGGTTTGGCTAATGAGACCTAAATTTAATCCAATAAATCTACCAGAAAACAACAATGGTACCTCAATCGCAACACCCTCCAACTCTTTGCCATTCTGTTCCTCGATTGCTTTGACGGCTGGATCGCGTTCCTTGTAGTGAATGAAAGCATAGTCCTTCATCTTTTTGATCCTTTCGATTTCGCCATATGGTCCGAAGATTTCTCTCAACTTTTCTTCAGTGACAGCCTAAAGCATTGATGTTATTTTTTGAGCCATTGCAAAGCTTAAAATTGAAAATTGCTACAAGCAAAAGTTTACTTCTTTCAAGTTTCTGACGTAGACCACTTTTACTTTGCCCATCGCCTCCTCGTCGGGTTCCTCTTGTTGTTCAGCCCAGTCAACAACCAATTCACCAATGTTGAACGGTTTGGTCTAAATGACAAATTAAGAGTGTACCCAAATAAATGTTTACAGCTTTGTTCTTTCCTTGAGTGAACTTTCGTTTGGCATCAGAAGCCGATTTGTGGTCAACGAAGTCAACAAAGCAGAATCCACGGTTCTTCACTTTTTCGGGAGCATCCGGGTTTGTGTAGATTATGACATCTTCAACGCCATCTAAAACAGAACAATGAATACGTGCATTGTGACAAGTTTTACACCGATTCGAGACCCGAACCGGTCAAATTTTTACCTGCATGACTTTTAAGTTCATCAAGAATTTCCTCTCTGGATTTTGACTTGGGTATGTTGCCAATGAATAAACGCATGTTGGCCACGGAAACGTTGCATTTCAAGTTTTTTCCCGATGCAATTTCGAAGCCATCAAACTAAAAGCACACACGTTCGCATTTTGTTTTTATTTCAAAAACACTCCGCAGGATTTTGAGGAAAAGATCGAACGGTGTATTTGACAAGACTACGCGCAGCATGAAAAACAGTAGCAAAAGAGTAACGCCAAGTGCACAATGAGGTCTTTTTCAAAAGGAAATATGAATAACAATGTGTCCCAGGCAGGTCAAAATGTATGAAATCAAACTAGAAGTTATAAACTCCCATTTTTCTCACATGAAAACAGTAACTGGGAGCTTATAACAAATGATTCACACAATGTATACCTTCTTTGCGGCGTTCTTGGCAAACTCCTTCTCGCAGTAGGTCAAGAAGGCATAACCACGGTTTTTGCCTGACAATGGATCCATCATGAGTCGGAGATCCCAAATTTTGCCGACTTCCTCGAAAATTGGAATCAAAACATCTTCGTAGACATCGTGCGGAATGTGACCAATGTATACCTATAGAAAATCGTTTAACAAACGGCATCAAACAAATTACCTCAAAGCCGCTTCCAGTTGGACCAGTAGCCGGGCCTTCCCATTCAGGTGGTGGTCCTCCATATTTGCGCTGACCAACAGTAACTTCCAAACTGTATCCAGTTCGGTCGAGAATTTCTTTCATCTTCTCCGGATCCGGGCCAGCAACAATTGGTGAGCTCATCACGGTAGACGCTCCGTAGTTCCGTACACGATCACGAAAGTTCCTCATCACCGACATCAAGTATTGTGATCGATTCTGCACACCGAAGAGCTTTGATTTCTAAAAACTTTACACAATGTTTAAGCTAAGCCATCCTTACTCGTAATTCATCAACTATGTAGCATGCTTGATCGTTGGCAAATGAGCGAAGAACTTCGATGGCTTTCTCGTCTACATCGCTTGCTTCCATGCTGGTTTCTTCGTAGAGTTTCATCAATGCAGTGGCGACCGGTGCATTCACTTGTTGCTCCCTCAGTGATTTGTATGTTTCATTCTCGACGTATTGTGGATCCTCACCAGCCGTTGATGTGACATTCTAAAAAGAAAAAGTGATTAAACAATAGCTGTAATTGATACTTGGATGTTCAAATCTACCAGCAATTTCCTTAAAGCCTAAAACTTTCCACTACTTATCACTAATAAATTAGATCAAAATACACAAAGACCACTCACCGCATTTGTGTCAGCATTAGCATTAGCAACTGATTCGGATGGTTGCTCTTCTTTCGGTTGCTCTTCATTCGGCTGGTCATCTTTCTTGGCGTCGACCAATGGTGTATCCATTTCAACGTCTGCCATATTGTGGTCCTCCAAATTTGTTCTAAAAAGAAGATTGAATAAGTTAAAGAATGAGAAAGAAATAGAGATACTATGGGCTTTGGGGGCGGGCCACTTTTTTTTCACCATTTTTCCTTGATGACGCTGATCAAGAAAACTGATTATTTTTAAAGCAAATTATTAACGGAAAATTGTCCCTTTTTATCATATCATATCATCATTTCCACAATTACCAGATTTCCAGACATTTGATAACCGACATTAGTGCAAAGTGTTTGGTTAATAAAGGTAAATAAGTGTTTGGTTATCAAATGTCCAATAAGCAAAAAAAAGTGCCCCTCTCAAGCCCATAATACCGAAATAGAAAAAAGAAGTAAAATTGGAAAAGAATAAGGGCTGACGGAGCTATGAAAACATCTGGATGACAATTAAGGAGGTAATTTCAGCCATGAGCAATCATTAACAGCTAAGTTTCATGTCTAAGCACCTAGTAAATGATAACAAAAGATGCTTAGGTAAGATTACGCAAGTAACTTGTCGAAAAGAACACTCACTGCCAATTTCTAGACAACTAAAGCTCGTTATTGCGCAAAAATGCTAGGAAAACAATAGCTCTAGAGGCAAATGAGAGGTGAAATGAAAAAATTATCCAAAAATGATATCATATCGTGCAAAAGAATCGATAAATGAAGAAATTGTTGCTATTTATCAACAATTTGGCAAGGAAAAATATGTTAGCGCGTTAAAAGCGGGCACGAACCCAAATCGAAGAATCGACAAGCGCGGGAACTCCCGCAGCGGCTTGCGTGCAAAACGAAAATGGCGGTCTTTCAAAAAGATGGAGCTTTGCCAAAAATTACTACATCAATAATAAGCTGGATATCTTTTCGTCATGGCATTTAGAGATATTTAACCAGCTTATTTTTGCCTCACTCATTTAGACTTGCTTATCGATATGATCGGCAAGCTCATGTTTGACCGTTCAAATCTCGCTTTCTAAAACAGCTATCAATCTGCAAATTGTTTCATTGAAAAGCCTAGAATGTCAGCTTTTGATTGCTATCTCACACATGGCAAATTCTCATAGGTGAGTGCCTTAAAAAGCTTATCAATACTTGTCGATACTCGAATATCGATAAGGTTTATGAGGTGCTTACTCTGCTACTCTGCTACTGCTTAGCTAAAAGTCGCTACGTAGAAAATAGCAATCAAAAGCTGATATTCTTGACTTTCCAATGAAACTTTTCAGATTGGTAGCTGTTCTAAAAACAGATCTGAACAGTCAAACATGAGCATGCCGTTTCTATCGATAATATCGATAAGCAAGTCTATATTCATTGATTGCTGGAGTTTCGAGTTGAGGAAGTCGTCGTTTAGTCATGAATTGAGCTTGTTTAGTGAATTCTTTTCTCTTTCTTTATTCTGTACCTTTTTTGCTTCTTGTAACGTGTATTCTTTCAGCCGAATCGATGTCCAATTCAAAAGAGGACGAGTTATTGATCACTGACGATTTGCACACACTTCGACAAGGGGAGATTTACACAGACCCGGAGACTGGCAAGAAATACAAAGTGCACAAGACGATTCTACCCGGTCGAGCATCACAAGGCCCACATGGAATTGGGGATCCGAATGATCGAAGTTTGAGAAAAATTGAAGCCGATGTGATCATACCGCGGAGGATGAATGAACAAGTTGAACGAGTGGAATGCCACCCATTATATCTACAACTGGTAAATTGTTTGAGACAAAAGGGATCCGCCGTTGGTTTGAGAGGTTGTCAGGATGCACTTGAAGAGTTCAATGTGTGCAAATTGGAGAAATTTCAAGATCCTGCTTATCGAGCACAAGTCACAAATGACTATTTGTCGGAGCGATCCGAAGTAAGGCGTACAGGAATGACCGAAAAACAGCGGAAACTGGAAGAATACCGAGCTTGGAAAAGGAAACAAGATGGGGAAACATCTTGATTGTTGTTTTGCTTTTTGTGTTTTTTGTAATTAGAATAGAATAAAGCATATAGTGGTTGATTTAGAGATGACTCTTACCAGAGATCCTGCCTTCCACGATTTGGTGGCGCATGTACAAGCGAACGAGGAGGGAAAGTTGCGAATCCTGGATGAATTTGCCAAGGATCCTCAACGCTTCGAGTATTTCAGGTGGCTTTGTTTTTGTTTTATTATAGTTTTCTTGTGTTAGTCGCATTCTCGGCTCACCAGATGGACAAATTCTCTTCGATTTCTCAAAGCATCTCATTTCGAGGGAGACATTCGAACGTCTGATTAAATTGGTAAGTTTTTTGTAGGTTAGCACTGAAATTAGCGTTGTAAATTAGGGATGTTTGTAAATAAATGTAAATCATGAATTGACTACGGTTTCTTGGCTTAGGTAAACACATTTTTTTGCAGGCTGAATCTCGTGGAGTGGAAAAGATGCGCGATGCGATGTTTCGTGGAGAAAAGATCAATTTCACCGAGGATCGTGCCGTGCTTCACATCGCTTTGAGAAATCGCAGCAACACACCAATTCTGGTGGATGGAAAAGATGCCAGTTCTCTTACACTGATTTGTTTTTTGTGTTTCTCTAACACTCTAAATATGATACTTTAAGGTTACACCTGATGTGAATCGCGTGCTCGCGCACATGAAAGAGTTTTGTAATCAAGTCATCTCTGGCCAATGGGTCGGTTATACGGGTGCCAAAATCACCGATGTTGTCAATATCGGAATCGGTGGATCGGATCTGGTATGTTCATCAGCATTGTTTCGATTTAAAGCTCTTTGATGGTACTTTCATTGATTTAGGGTCCTTTGATGGTAACTGAGGCGCTTCGTCATTACCAAATCGGTCCGAATGTTCATTTTGTGAGCAATATTGATGGAACGCATGTGGCTGAGGTTTCTTTAATAATCAAGTAGGAAATATATCTTTTTTTAGGTTCTTCGTCACTTGAATCCCGAAACAACATTGTTTATCATTGCTTCAAAGACCTTCACTACACAAGAAACGATTACCAATGCCGAGACAGCTAAACATTGGTTCCTTGAGAAGGTAGCTTTCCTGATTTCAGCAGTCAGCAAGTCATTTTTAGGCCAAAGATCAATCTGCAGTTGCAAAGCACTTTGTTGCTCTCTCAACGAACATTCCAAAAGCTGTCGACTTTGGGATCGATCAAAATAACATGTTCGAGTTTTGGGACGTAAGTAGTTAAAGCTTGAAAATGAATAAGTTTAATGTTTCAGTGGGTTGGAGGTCGTTATTCGCTTTGGTCAGCTATTGGACTTTCAATTGCTGTTCACATTGGTTTTGACAACTTCGAGAAACTTTTGGAAGGAGCTCATCACGCGGATTTGCATTTCCAAGTGACCCCACTCTCCGAAAATGTTAGTTGTAGTCTCACTATTTAGTATTTTGAAGTTTTAGATTCCGGTAATCATGGCTCTGCTTGGTGTTCTCTATCACAACGTCTACAAAGCGGAAACTCACGCTCTGCTCCCATATGATCAGTGAGTTTGCTATAAATATAAGCCAATTGGATTTCTATGATACAGATTAGCATTTTAAATATTTAGATACCTTCATCGATTTGCCGCCTACTTCCAACAGGGTGATATGGAATCAAACGGGAAATTTGTCACCAGGTAAAATTTGTTATTAGATTATTTAATAAAATGTTTCGCTCTAGATCTGGTGAAAAAGTTGATCATGCAACTGGACCGATTGTTTGGGGAGAGCCGGGAACAAATGGACAACACGCTTTCTATCAACTTATTCACCAAGTAAGTCTTGAAAAAAGTTGGACCAATCTATTTATATCGTTTAGGGAACTCGTCTGATTCCGTGTGACTTTATTGCACCCGTTCAAACTTTGAATCCAATTCGCAATGGTCTTCACCATACGGTAAAAGTGTAAAGATTACAAATTTATTTAAAATTTAGATCCTTCTTTCGAACTTTTTGGCCCAAACCGAGGCGTTGATGAAGGGAAAAACTTCAGAAGAAGCCGAGAAAGAACTCCGTTTGACAAACATGAGTGATGAGAGTATCAAGAAGATTCTACCACACAAAGTGAGTTATTTTTGCAAATCTTGTAAAATTTTGCAAATGGTTTCAGGTTTTTGAAGGTAATCGCCCAACGACTTCGATTCTTTTGCCTGTTGTCTCGCCGTTTACTTTGGGATGTCTGATTGCACTCTATGAGCATAAGATTCACGTTCAAGGTGACTTTGCATTTTGAACTGACAAAACGATAGAAAAGACACTTTCGCATGTTTAATTGTCTTGCTTATTGTACTCTATGTGTGTAAAAAGGACTCCAATGTGTTATTATTCCTTAGCTAATCAATAAATTTTCAGGAGTTATCTGGGACATCAACAGCTACGATCAATGGGGGTCTGTTTGTAATTTTTTTGAAATCGTAACTAGTTTTTTAGTGTCGAACTCGGAAAACAATTGGCCAAGGTGATCGAGCCCGAGTTGGGAAGTTCGAGCCAAATTTCTACTCACGATGCTTCGACCAATGGACTGATCAACTTCATCAAAGCAAATCGCAAATAAGCACAATCCGGGATTAGGTTAGGGCCACTGCCAATAGATAAACAGGTCAAATGCTTTCGCTTGTATTAGTCACTTCTAGTCTGCATTTTCACATTTTGTCGTTTTCCGTGTATTCTAGTGCTTCGTACACTTGCTGTGATTGGGAATAAATCTGTATTATTTTTTGCAAAATACGCATTCAGATGTTATTTGCTATACATCTGTCTATTTAAAGTTTTGTAATAATCTACTGATGAGCATTCTTCCTAGTAGTTTCACGTAAATCATTGCAAACGTTCAGGTACAACGAGCAAATGGCCGGATATGCTCTGAAAAGGTTGATGACAGAATATCGAGGTAAAAATTATTGGATTAATAGTAATTAAATTAATCAAATGTCAAATTTAGAGCTGACATTGCACCCTCCAGATGGAATATTAGCAGCGCCAGTTGACGAGGAAAACTTCTTTGAATGGGAGTGTTTGATCACCGGACCAGAGGACACGTGTTTTGCCAATGGAGTAAGAGTTATTGGTTTTGAAATTTATACACGTCGGACTCTAGTGCACAAATCTTTTAGATCCTCAAAATTCTACAGGGTGTTCCAAAAAAAAGTCAGTTCAGCTCGATTTTCTCAGAGTTTCTAGTGGCTCCTGGGGGTTGTTGTGATGCCAAAATGAATATTTTAGGCGGGCAAATTTTTGATTTTTTTTCACTTTTTCCAGTTTCATGACTCCCAAATACATGAAATTTCAGAGCCACCATGGTCACCATCACCATGGGACTTTTGCCATAAAATTAAAACTTTTTACTGGCATTGTGGTTCATAATGAGCATTATTGGGATAATTACAAATTTTAACCATACACTTTATTGATCAGCGTTTCTTTGGAAAAACCGGGCACTTCTTTAAAAAGGCGAATTGAAAATCTCCTATGTACGACAGATCATCATATAATGTAGATGAATAAAGTGTTTGGCTAAAAATCTTAGTTTATATATTAACTCGAATATGACACCACGATGCTAGTACAAAGTTTTAATAGTATGACAAGAATCTCATGGTGGTGGCTCAGAAATTTCGTGTATTGGATCACGAAATCAGGAAAAAGTGAAGAAATAGAAAAAAATTTGCCCGCCCAAAATATTCCCTTTGGCACCACAACAACCCCCAGGAGCCACTAGAAATTCTGAGAAAATCGAGCTGAACTGACTATTTTTTGAACACGCTCTATATCTGAACTTATTTAGGTATTCCCAGCCCGGATTTCTTTCCCACAAGATTACCCACTGAGTCCACCGAAGATGAGGTAAATATTGGTTTTTATTGCTCGGGCTCAATCTCTATTGCCTTCTATTGCTGTAAATTCTGTGTTTTAGGTTCACCTGTGATCTCTTCCATCCAAACATTTATCGTGACGGTCGTGTTTGCATCTCGATTCTTCATGCACCCGGGGACGATCCGACTGGGTTGACGGTTTTAAATTAATATTTTTATTTGTTGTTTTTAGATACGAAACAAGTAGTGAGCGTTGGTCACCTGTTCAAAGTGTTGAGAAAATTCTTCTCTCCGTAGTTAGCATGTTGGCAGGTTAGCAAACTTTTTATTGCACCGCTGCAAATTTTTATAGAACCAAATGATGAATCGGCGGCCAACGTCAACGCGGGTTGGTTTGGTCTATGAGGAAATGGAGAAATCATTACATATGGTTTTTTCTGCTTTTTTATAACATAAATTTCAGCAAAAATGTGGCGCGAGGATCGGGTCAAGTTTAACCAAATTGCCGACAATCTTGTGAGGAAAACGCTGTGTCTACCATTAGCCGACTCGTGATTGTGTCTATATTTTTAGTTAGACGTGAGTTAGTCAACTTCTCACACATTGAATGACTTATTTGTGTTGTACCGCATTGTGATAATCCATTGCAAACTTATTTGTGTAGATAAAACTCTAGATTTCTCCAAGGTACAAAAGCGACCACTAGAGTAATCTTCGTTAGAGTGTGCCATCCTCACAATCGTCCAAAAAATTTTAATGTCTTCTAGTTAAAATCTCTAGAAATATAATCTCCTTATTGGCAACTAACTAGGGAAGGGCAAGCGCTGGCTTTTGGAACGAGATCAAACCCATCTTATAGAATCGCCCAAGCTGAGTTCAAAGCTTTTAGTTTTTGCCCTCGAGGCCTAACGCAAGGTAGCTTAGTTTGGTTGCATTTTTGATGTCTATTTGACGCCTCCACGCCTGCTACAAAAAAGTTGCCTTTAATTATTAAAAAGATTTTATTCACAGAAAAATAGAGATCACAGATGCAATCAAAACTCGTAAGTCAGATATATTACGTTCCAGACCTTAAGGGCAAAAACTACAAGCAGATTCGAACTCCGTGCGGCCGATTCTATAAGATGGTCTCGTTTCAAAAAGGTCACGGCAAGTGCTTGCCTTTCCCTAGTAAGAAGATAGAAATATTGAGCGTAAAATAGCAAAAACACAAAATAAATATTTACCCGATAAAGAATTGACTACTCGTGCCCACAAAATTTCAATTTATTGAGTGGGAGGTCGAATTTGACTTCGCAACTTCTCGAGCACATCTTGCTGTTCCTAAAAGATCAAACTTTTCACTAAATGAGCTCGCGAAATTTTTACCTTCAGCTGACTGGCTTGCTCTTCGATTATTTGATCACGTTTAGCGAGTTCATTGGCCTTTTCGACGGCTTCTTTTACTAAAAACGCAAATAATCTTCGATTCGAAACAAAAGAACTTACATTCAGCATCCTGCAGGAGACTAAGAAGCTTCAAATAACGTTCCTTGTACTTTTGCTCGCCATGTGAAGCCTAAACAGATAACTTTAACAACATAAATCTTAGCTTTCAAAAATGATACGAATTCCCACCCGCAAAACCTTTTCCCGTTCGATTCCGAGTTCATTGGTCAACTTCTTGATTTGATCTTGCAGAAGGCCGATGAAGACTTGGTTTGAACCCGTTGATTTTTGAAGAATCGTCTTAAAATCATTTCTTTAAGTTAAACTATCAAAAACTTACATCAAGTGGGTCCTGTTCAGCGACCATTCCATAAAGCGGAGCTCCAGCAGCTGACTAAAAACCAAGTTTGCAAAATAAAATAAGTTTCTAGACCTGTTGAGGTTTCAATGACTTGAGACTTTGCGCGATTGCTTCATTCAGCTCCTAAACAAAAAATGGTTTACAATATAAATTAATCTTTTTACTTCTTTGCTCTTCTTGTCATCCTCCATGAATTTGAGACTTTCTTCGATTGCTTGTGTCAAGTCCTGAAAGTAACATTTGTTAAACACTGAAGTATCAAACAAACATCCGTTCCCATGTCCGGCAAATCCTCGGTCTGGCTTGGCTCTTCAGGAAAAGCATCTTTCTAAAGGAAATATTATCATAGCAACTAACTAGGGAAAGGCACCAGGTCAAGTTGGTCTTTTAATACGAGAGCCACGAGACTCTATAGAATCGGCTATGCTGATTCTGAATATGCTTTTACTTTTTCCAAAGGAGCTCTGTAACACGAGATATCCGGCATCAAAGTTTAGACCTATTTTCGGAGTCTTGTAAAGCTTTTTCACTTTTCGTTGAATAAAAGCAAAAAGAATATACCGGGTGCGCACTCGAACCCGGGCAAAAAATTCTGGAGGCGAGCACACTATCCACTGCGCCACTAGCTCTCTATTGAAGAAAGAGAGAAAAAGCTTATAAGGACTCCGAAAATCGGCCCAAACTTTGATGCTAGATGCTAGATATTTCGCGCTACAAAGCTCCTTTGGAAAAAGTAAAAGCATATTCAGAATCAGTATAGCCAATTCTATAAAGCCCTCGTATTAAAAGGCCACCTTGACCTGGTGCCTTTCCCTAGTAAGTAATCACAACAAACCATTTCCGTTGCCTTTTTCTTCGGTTGTCGTTGCTTTTTCTCTTTGGCATGAACGATAAATCCTCCGTGTATTTGCTTGCCCTTGCTCTAAAGAAGATTTTTTATAAGAAACAAACAAAGAACTTACCGTTGAAGATTTTGCTTCATCCTCGGAGTCTCCTTCGATCTTCAAAACGGAAAATCGGGATGGACGGGCTGACATTCTCTGAAAGAAAATATAAATTATTGGGAAAATAGAGAAAATAGTTTAAAAGGAATAAAACGGATTGAATAGAACAAAACAAGTTTTTTGATTCAAAACAAGAAGCAGAAGTTTATGCATCAAGAGAGCTGTTTCTTTAAATACCCATTCATTTTTAGAAATAGATATTCAGTTGATAATTAATTTAAACCATTAACTCAAAAGATATTCAGGGAACCCTTTAAAAGCTGCAAAAGCCTCCGAATTTCATTTATAATTTTTTTTTTAAAATCTCATTGACTTTTTTTTGATAGCTTTTTTGAAAGCTTACCCAACACTTACACAATTTCAAGCGTGTTTTCCTAGCGTAAGCAAACGTTTAGCTACCGCCTTACATCTCTTTCCCTTCCTCTTTTGCTAAAAAGCATCCTGTGCACCTTGGCGCGCAATTGATTTTCCCTGAGTAATAATTGCCCACGTTCCCTCTCTTGATGACTCATTTCTTGTGCTATTCATTTCATTATTATGTTTACCTTTGCTCCAATCTCTAACTTTCAAAATTTAGATGTCAACTCGTAAGCAGCGATCGAAAAACGTGGCAAGTCAACAAGCTGAGCTGTCGTCCAATCAGGGGTAAAGCTTAACCCCTTTATAAAAAGTTACCTAAGCAAATTGGGCAAATTAATATAAAACCCATTTCGCGCCTACGATCAATTTCGAAAACTTATGTTTTTTGTGTTCATCTTTTCCCTCTCTCCATGCGCCATGCTCTCTCGTAGAGTAGTCGCTTGGAGCCTCGGCCGCCAGCCGACCAACTACTGAAAAGGCCCTCCAAATATTGAGCGATTTTGTTTATTAAACATTCACAATAATGCCCACTAAACGTCGCGCAGCTCAATCAGACGAGTTAGTCTTTCAATGATTAATTAATTTGCGTAATTTACTTCTTTTTAGTTCTAATTCGACTTTGGACTCATCCCATGTGTCATCACGTCAAGAAGAGAAAGAGTTCCTGGGAAACCTCAATAGTCGACTTGGGGCCTACATTGATGTGAGTTATTTATGTCTTAGGTCTTCAATTGGTATTTGGTATTTAGCGTGTGCGCCAACTGGAACAGGAAAATAATCGATTGATTGTGCAAATCAAGGACATCGAGATCGTCGAAAAGAAAGAGAAGGACAACTTGGCTGGTCGCTATGAGGTGGAGAAGGTAATAGTTTGGCAATCTTGCTTGTTTACCTTTAGTTGGTTTAGGATCGTCTTCGTCAACAATTGGATATCAATGCAGCTCGCTTGGCAAAACTGGAGATTGAAAGGGACACTGCTGTAGCTGGAAGCGAGGTATTTATTGAATTTCAATATCAAGTGCTAGTTATCTGTTTAGGAATTGGAGGCTCGAGTGATTCGACTTGAACGCGATCTGAAGTCGGCAGAGAATCAGCGAGCTCAGGCCCAAGGTCTTCTCGATAACATCCAGGCTCGTCTCAGCGGACTCGAAAACAAGAACAAGTCGCTCGATGCAGAGAATGGGGTAAAAAATTTCGTTTATTTGCAAGATAATTGTTTGCCTTTTAGGAGCTTCACAAGGAAAATGATCGTCTACGCAAACAAGTGGCCGCTTTGAAGAAATCGCTTGAGGATGAAAGCTTTTTGCGTGCTGAACTTCAGAACAAGCTTCGATCTGCTACGGAAGAACTGGACTTTGAGCGAAATAATCATCGCCAGGTAATATTTATTTTTTTTGTTGTGCTATCCTTTTTTAGCAAATCGAGGATGTTCGCCGCAAGCGTCAAGTGGAGATGACGACGATGTCAAAGCAAATCGAGTCGGAGTACGAGAACCAATTCAACGAGAGACTTCAAGAGATGCGCCAAGATTTTTCCGACAAGCTTGCCGCCAATCGTGCAAATTTCGATGACCAATACAAGAACAAACTCAACGAGGCACACGATTCGGCCGAGAGATTCCGCGATGAAGCCTTCCGCTTGCGTCTCCAGGTATGACCGATTTGCACTGGGTTTTCTTAAGTTTGAGTTTTAGGTTTCGGATTTGGAGAAGCAACACCAGAGTATGGATACAATGCAGCGAAAGGTGGCGGCACTTGAGTCAGAGCTTGATCGCCTCCGACGGGAGATGGATGACAAGCTGGCTTCAAAAGACGATCGTATTTACCAACTCAACCAGGAGATTCAACGAATGATGCAAGAATACCAGGATCTCATCGACATCAAAATTCAACTGGATGCCGAGTTGAAAGTCTATCAAGCATTGCTGGAAGGAGAGGTTTGTAGTTTCTTTGCTATGGTTTAGCACTTAATTTTTAGGAATCACGCCTCAATCTTACATCGGGAACTTCACCAAATGTCTCCACTCGCCATGTTTCTTTCACCACTAGCAGCGGAACAAAATCTGCCCAGCGTGGAGCCAAAAGAAAGCGTGTCAGCAATGGAGATGAATACCCGGAATTTTCGCATCATCAAAGACGTGTGAGTTTTGAAAAACTTGTTACATTAATTTGAGCACTATAAATATGTTACTTTAGTATGAAAGCGGCAACAAAGGAGCAATCTCGATCGAGGGAGCTGACATCGATGGAAAGTCAATCTCATTGCGCAACAACTCTGAGGAAGATGTTTCTCTTGGAGGATGGGAGGTATGCTGAAAAAATTTCACATATAAAGTCTCTTTGTATAGCTCAAAGTTATGGCCGATGATCGCGAGGTGGTTTACAAATTCAACCAGAAGTTGACGCTTCGAGGCAATCACACTGTCAATGTTTGGTCGGCGGATTCCGGAACCAAGCACTCGCCACCACACGATCTTGTGATGAAGAATCAAAACTGGCCAATTGGCTCCAATCCAGAAGCGGCTCTTGTTGTGAGTTGATTTTTTTACCAAATATTTATGATGTAATTGATATGGTTTCTTTGCAATTTCGTTTCTTTCAGGACTCGTTTGGTGAAAAGCAGGCATGGATGTTGGCTACACACGACTCTCAATCCGGCGAGAACCCAGGAGACCGTTGCTCCATCATGTGAAGATCGCTTTCGTATTGTGTTTTCATCAACCTCCCACGTATGGTCTCTCTTTGTAGCGCGTTTGTTGTGTCTAAAAATTGTTCTCGATTTTTTACTGCCGGTTTTTTTACAAATTGTCTCACCCGTGTAGACCTTCTATTGATTTACCGAACATTATTTATGGTTAGAATGTTCTTTTGGTTTTAGGCATAAAGCCCAATTGTTGTTTTGTAATGAACGCATGTTCCTGTTTTAACCACCGGTTTTACAAATGAAATAAATTTTTATAAAAAGTAAAAGCTATCAAAAAGAAAAACAATTGAGCAACATCAGCAATCGGTTAGACTTTAAAGGAGTGGTATGTCTGCTTGGAATTTGCAATTGAGTTGGCACTTTGGTGCCGATAGGTACTCTCAGCTTTGCCGATCAACCACGGGAGGAAGTCCTTGTTGATTTCTGAATTTGGTTTGATACCTTTCACTTGATCGATGCTACCTGTATTCATCAGTTCAATTCTTCCGTCATCCCGTATTGAATGGACCTCACCCGTTGCTATGCTTCTCACTCTTCGCCGTGTCTTTTCCAAAGCCTAAATTGGTTGATTTTGTGAGATTTCCTCATCAATACTTCGAGATTTCTGATTGCACGAATCGTCAATCGTTGACAAGTATCAAGGGCTGCTTGATGGCTTCTTTCAAGATCGTCGATTTTACGCTCAGCTGTACTCAGTTCTTGTTTCTGGAAATTTGATGCTTTTAACGGAAACACGTGGCTTACCCTTTTCTCAAGTTCAGACTTGAGACTCATCGTCGTTCTCTTGTGACACTCGTTTCCTTTCATCAACAACCCTTCGAGACTAAAAATCGACTTTGATATCGAGTTTTGGACTCAATAGAATTTCAATGGCTTTCTCGTAAACGAACAATTCGATTCGAAGATTCGCAATAGCGTCTCCGATTGCTCGATCGGCCAACCCGGCAATTGTCTCGTTCACAAAGACATCGAAATTCTGAAAATGAGAAAAATTGAGTTAACCCTTTGAGTCAACAAAAATCTTTTCTTTTTTTTTCTGAGAAAAGTAATGTCCGGGGAAATGATTTGTTTGTCAAATGAAATGGGCGATTCGCCCATTTCATTTGAGGCCGCAGAGTTGGAGGTGAAAGCAAATAAAAAGCATGGGAAAATTCGGTGATTCGGAATTGTGGATGGTAATCGGTGGGGGATGGCTTTTTTCAAGTTTGATTTTGAGCTTTGAGCTTTGATCAATCGGGGGAAAAAGGGATCTTCAACGAAAAGCTATGAAGCGATGAAAAGCCGACGAAAAGCAATTGGATTAAAAGCTAAGCAATTGTATCGAATTTTAAATCAATTCGAAAACTTTGACCCTCTCATCTCATTTTTCGTTATCGACTTTCGATTTTCCGTTTTTGTTTTCAAAATTTGCAAAGAGGCTCTGAAAGGAATCGAAACCGATCTTCTGCTCGAACGATTCGTAGACAGACGATCTAGCAATTGAGCTACAGCTGCTTTGCTTGACAGCGAGACAGAAAGTAGAAGAGGGGGAAGAAGAAGAAGGAGAAGAAGAAGGAGAAGAAGAAGAAGAAGAAGAAGAAGAAGAGGAAGAAGAGGAAGGAGAAGAAGAGGAAGGAGAAGAAGAGGAAGGAGAAGAAGAGGAAGAAGAAAGGCTCCAAGAGGAATCGAACCCTCGACCTCTTTCTGACCCAGTAGAATAGTTGGAATGACTGACTAGAGTCAATAGCTGGAATGGTCGGCTAAAGGCAATGGCTTGAATGACTGGCTACAGTCAATGATCCGAATGGCTGGCCACAGTAGTCTGATCTAGTTCTGTAGTTGGTAATGAGCCAGCTCTAGTAGCCGGCTCTAGTAGCCAGCTCTAGTAGCTAGTAGACACTCTACGGATTGAGCTACAAGCGTTTGACTTGCCAGCGAGAAAGAAGCCAGAAGAAGAGGGATAAGAAAAGCTTTATCCAAAAGAATCGCAAATACCTCATCGGTTTGAGCTGAAGCCGAGCATGGGGATGGTGGGGATAAAGAAGAAACGAATGGCTGTTTAATGGGGAGAAAAGTCGATGAAGCGGATGAAGTCGATGATGAGGGGGAATCGGTTGAATGGCGATGGGGTGAATGGACCGGAAATCGAGATTGGAGATGGAGGGAAGAGACATGGCGGGAGCACTGCAATTTCGAGATTAAGTGGATAAGTGGGCACTTTGCTCTTGTAAACGCGGCCTTTCTAGCGCACCAAATGTGACAGGGTACTGTGTACATAGTACTGGTACGTACTGACCTACTGTACATAGTACTGGTGCGTACTGCACATAGTACTGATGCGTACCGTACATAGTACTGGTGTGTACGGTATATAGTACTGATGCGTATGTACATAGTACTGATGCGTACTGTACATAGTACTGGTGCGTACTGTACATAGGAGTTGCGGATACTGTACATAGTACTGATGCGTACCGTAAATAGTATCGGCGCGACGCACTGTACATAGTACTTGAGCGTACTGTACATAGTACTGATGCGTACTGTACATAGTACTTTTGCGTACATAGTATTGAGGGCATACTGACGTGCTGTACGTATTTTTAAATAGTACTAGTACGTACTGACATACTGTACATAAGCCACCTAAGGGCTTAGTACGCCAGAAAGCGTATGTTTGGGTTAAAGCAGCAATTCTCGTGTACTTTGAGTGCAAATTTGTAAATGCACCCTTTCTGGTGCACGAAATGTTTCACTTTTCCGAGAAAAACAGGATTCAGTGCACCAGAAAAGGTGAGTTTACAGCACAAAGCACAAAGTACACAACATTAGAAGCTTTCATTTCAAAGTGCGGTATTGTGAACGATTTTTTGAATATATGTAAATCAGTCAAGAAAACCGGCTGACGGTGTTTTTGTGGCTTTTCTGCCGGGGGCTTTCCGTGTTGAGGTGGCGCAGTCGGGAGCGCGCTTTTCTACTAAACCGAACACAGTGGGGCTCGGCCGTGGGTTCGACTCCCCTTCCAAACATTTTTGATTTTTTGCATTTTTTCGCTTCCCAAACTCCGCCAACTCGATTGCAGAAAGGCTACGTTTGAAAGGCTACGTTTAAAAGGCTACGTTTAAAAGGCTACGTTTGAAAAGCTACGTTTTAAAGGCTACGTTTACAACTGTTGAGTGCAAAGTACCCACTCTTCCTCTCGATTCCTTTAGAATTCGAGTGTTAATAATTCGATCATTAAATGTTATTGAAGAATTTGAATCGATTTGATTCGATTTGAATCGATTTGAATCAATTTTGTCTACCTTTCTCGAAATGATCCTTTTCGTGACGGCTTTCTCGACTCCATTCACCGAAAGGGGATCTTAAAAATCGATTTTGAAGCTTAAAAAAGGAAAAAGAGGGAGAGGGTAAAGGGGAAAGGGGAAAGGGTAAAGGGGTAAAGGGTAAAGGGGAAAGGGTAGAGGGTAAAGGGGAAAGGGGAAATTAAAGGCTAAATTAAAGGCTAAATTAAAGGCTAAATTCAAAAATCCTTTTGATTCTCATTTCTCTTTTCATTTCTCTTTTTTTTATTTCTCTTTTCGCTTAAAAAGCTTCTTACTGTCTCTGTTTGCTAAAAATAAAGTGAAAAATGAGTTTACAAAGAGTTTACAAAGGTTTTAGAGTTCACAAAGAGTTCACGAAGGTTTTAGAGAAATTTTGCAAGGGATTTGTAACAAAAAAATGATTTCTCATGTTTTAACCATCAAAACCTACGCTTTCCGGCCTACTAAGCCCATTTAGTGCACCAGAAAGGCTACGTTTGCAACTGTTGAGCGCAAAGTACCCACTCTTCCTCTTCCCTTATCCTCTTCCATAAGGATAAGGATAAGGAAGAGGATAACGGAAGGGGAAGAGTGGGTAGTTTGCACTCAACAGTGGCAAACGTAGCCTTCCTAATCCTCTTCCTTATCCTCTTCCCCTTCCTCCTTCCTTACCCTTCCTTCTCTCTTCCTTTCCCTCTTCCTTATCCTCTTCCCTTATCCTCTTCCTTATCCTCTTCCTTATCCTCTTCCTTATCCTCTTCCTTATCCTCTTCCTTATCCTCTTCCTTATCCTCTTCCTTATCCTCTTCCTTATCCTCTTCCTTATCCTCTTCCTTATCCTCTTCCTTATCCTCTTCCTTATCCTCTTCCTTATCCTCTTCCTTATCCTCTTCCTTATCCTCTTCCTTATCCTCTTCCTTATCATCTTCCTTATCATCTTCCTTATCATCTTCCTTATCATCTTCCTTATCATCTTCCCTTCCAAATGGGTACCAAATTGGAATCAAATGGAAACCGAATAAGAACCGAATATGGAACAGAATCGGAACCGAAATGAATGAGAACTAAATTGGAACCAAATCGGAACCAAATCGAAACCAAATCAGAACTGAAACGAATCAAAACTAAATCGGAACTGTATCTCTTCTCTTTAAAAAAACCGTAACCGGATTTGGAAAGAAACCGTACCCGTTCCCTTGTTAGTTATACTCTTCTCTACAACTTTCACCAAACAATTTAAGAAAACACTTTAGAGGTGACTTGTCACAATAAAGTCGTGGAAATATTTGTACCTTTAACAAGACGCGATGGGTAGAGAGTGTGTTGAAGGGGAGAGGTGGAGGGGAAGAGAGGGGAGGGAGGGATGGGAGGGATGGGGAAGGGAGGGATGGGGATAGCGTCTCTCCTGTTTCCCCCAGCCTCCCCTTTCCCCTCTTCGGTGACACATTGGCGGCAAGCAGCGCCATTTTTCCTTGCTCTTTTCCCCGTCTCGTCCATTCCTGAACACATTTCAATTTTGTGGTCCTTTTTCGCCTTGCTGTGGGTGGTTACTAATGAAAAAAGGGAATCGGGGATGGAAGAAAAAAGGAAAACTTTACAAGGAGAGCTTGCTTAGAAAGGTTTACAAGGAAGGCTGCACAAGGAGAGCTATACAAGGAAGGCTTGCTTAGAAAGGTTTACAAGGAAGGCTATACAAGGAAAGCTTTCCAATCAAAGCTTTCCAATCAAAGCTTCCCAATCAAAGCTTTCCAATCAAGACTTCCCAATCAAAGCTTTCCAATCAAGACTTCCCAATCAAGACTTCCCAATCAAAGCTTTCCAATCAAAGCTTCCCAATCAAGACTTCCCAATCAAGACTTCCCAATCAAAGCTTTCCAATCAAAGCTTCCCAATCAAGACTTCCCAATCAAAGCTTTCCAATCAAGACTTCCCAATCAAGACTTCCCAATCAAGACTTCCCAATCAAGACTTCCCAATCAAAGCTTTCCAATCAAACCTTTCCATTTTTACAAAGAGTACAACTTAAGATTTCTGTCCTAATTCTAATTCTAGCTCTTGTTGTACAAATTCTTGCAAAAAAAACAAATTTAGAATTAGAATTTGGGAGGAATTCTAGACCCAAAACACTCATAAGCCTTAAAAAAGTATAAAAAAGCTTTTATTCTGAGCTAACTGATCTTTTCTTCTGATCTAACTAGAATGTTTCTGTAAACTTTTCTGTCCAATATCTATTTCAAAGTTTAAAAACTAGATTTTTATAGATCTTGAACCTTTTATTGAGCTGCTGCTGCTCTAACTGCTCTAACTGCTCTAACTGCTCTAACTGCTCTAACTGCTCTAACTGCTCTAACTGCTCTAACTGCTCTAACTGCTCTAACTGCTCTAACTGCTCTAACTGCTCTAACTGCTCTAACTGCTCTAACTTAATGGTTTAATATCATCTAGCTATCACGATGATCTAGCTATCACGAACTACTTGACATAACTACTTGATAAGGATATTATTTTGGACTACTAGATGGCTAATGATTTAAACTAGATGATGATCTAAACTAGATGGCTAATGATCTAAGCTTGATGGCTACTTGACAAGGCTATTATTTTGGACTACTAGATGGCTAATAATCTAAACTAGATCTAAAAAATCCTATGACAAGTAAAATGCCTAAAAAAAGACCTCCTTTCTATTCAGCTCTTCGCTTTGAATCTATCTTTGGCTTCAATAGCTTTCCCTTTCCCTCAATAGCCTTCAATAGCTTTTTCTTCTTTTCTCCAAGACCCAACTAATGAAAAAGTGAATGGGAGAGGGACTAGCATTTAATAAACTGAAAGAATTGGGAAAGAAAGATTTCCGGAAACGGGATTGAATCATCGATCTTTCCCTTTCCAATTGCCCTTTCCCTTTCCAGTCAATTGCTCTAATAACAAGAGAAAGAAGGGAGACCTTTTCCCTTGACAAGGGAAAAGGAAAGAAGACTTTCCTAAGACTTTCTGTTAAGCACATACCCAATCGGTTTTGTGAGAAGTGCGGTGTGAATATGTGGCTGAAGGAGGCATCTCTCGTGGCGTTTCGATGAAATGCTTGAGTAAGATTTGGAGGAGATTGATGGAAGAAAGGGGAAAGGTTGAGAAGAGTTTGATGGAGATGATGATTGCGAGTTCGAGGAAAAGGAAAGAGATCCGGCACTGAAATTATTGATGTCTTAAATAGCTTAAGTAGCTCTTGCTTGAGCATAAGTAGCTTCTACTTGAGCTTAAGTAGCTCTTGCTTGAGCTTGAGCTTAAGTACCTTCTACTTGAGCTTAAGCAGAAGCTTAAGTAGCTCTTGCTTGAGCATAAGTAGCTTCTACTTGAGCTTAAGTAGCTCTTGCTTAAGCTTGAGCTTAAGTAGCTCTTACTTGAGCTTGAGCTTAAGTAGAAGCTTAAGTAGAAGCTTGAGTAGCTTCTACTTCAGCTTAAGTTCCACATGAGTTGACCCAAATATCTCGTGTCACTCTGTGCTCCATCTTGCTTCATAACAACAAATCACACGATTCTTTCAATAGAACCTTGACTTCTGATGAGCTTTTGGATCAGTTATAACAATTTAACTCAAAAAAATGGCTCTTTCCTCGAAAATCTACCTAGTTAAGCACGGTTAGTCTCTGGTTCGAGCACGGTTAGTCACGGTTAGTCTCTGGTTCGAATCCAGCAGATGAATCAGGGATATCTTCCGTGAACCGAGTGCTGTAGGTAACCGCATTCATATGGCTCAGACTTAGTTCTCAACTGGTTCTCAAGACCGGTTCCCCTAGACCCCTTTCCGTCGGGATTGGGATCCAAATGAATAGACGTGTCTAAGACGCAAGCTGATATAAAGCGGGTAGCCTAAATCGTCCTACAACGTTCCTACATCGTCCTACATCGTTCTACATCGTCCTACAACGTTCCTAGATCGTCTCATCTTCACAAACGATAGAAAAAGTAAATTGTGATCACACAATAGATCACCGGTAACCGGTAACGATATTATTATTTCAAAATCAATGACTCTTTGCTAGTGTAGCCCCGCAAATAGCTTAAGCTCAATATCAATGGATCGAAGATTCCTCAAAGAAAGAATCCCTACTGAATCTCATCGTTCACTTGTCAAAGCGAGCTTGGGATCAAAGATTATGCTCTGTTTGGGAATTCAAAAAGATTATTGCATTATGAAGTGCTAAAACCTAGACAAAACAGTCGCAGATCTTTACTAATGAGAGTTAACAATGCGTTAAAGAAATTGGGTCTCAATCAACACTGTGTCATCACAGCCTTGTGACTTAGCCAGCTTTAGTTAGCCAGCTTTAGTTAACCAGCTTTAGTTAGCTAACTTCAAAGCTGTTTTCAAAACTCTTTGATCTTTGCACTCTTTGATCTTTTACACTCTGATCTTTTACACTCTGATCTTTTGCACTCTTTGATCTTCTAACCCTCTTTGATCTTCTTAATGAATCTACTCTTATAGATGAAAGCCTTTCCCATTCACTTGCCATATTTGTGTGTCTTTGTTGTTGATCTCTTTGTTGATCTCTTTTCCCATTCCTCTCATTCCTCTCCCTTTCTCTTCTCCTTTTCTTTCTCGATACGGTTTATTCGTTTCTTCTTTCCTCACCATTTCCACTCTCATATTGCAAGCGGGGAATTTGAGGGAATTTCTGTAAACTAAGCAATTAGATTAGGCTCTGAATAGAGGATAATTAGAAAAAGATTTCTATAGTAATCTATAGTAATCTATAGTAATCTATAGTAATCTATAGTAATCTATAGTAATCTATAGTAATCTTTAAGCCTTTTCTAGATTAGATTGTTTTTAATTGCTTTTGGGGAGCTATTAGATGAGACTAGATGGACTTTAGCCTCTAAATGGAAGAAATTTTGTGGGAAATTTTGTGGGAATTTTGAAAAACTCAAATCAATCAGTTGATAAGCGGTAAATCTTTCAGAAACATAGAGATAGGAAAGGTGTACAAGGTCATTCTTCAAACATTGAAAAGATTGATTGGACTAGAGTGGATTAGACGTTGGTAGACGATTAGACTAGAGTAAAAAGGATTAGACTAGAGTAAAAAGGGATTAGACTAGAGTAAAAAGGGATTAGATTTGATTAGAGTTAGTGGAAAGGGTTAACGGGGTTTTGGATGGTTTAAATAGGTTTTGAGAGTTATGTTTAAGTCTTTAACAAGGATGAACTGGAATTGGAACTGGAGTTGAAACTGGAACTGGAGTTAGAACTTGAATTGGACGTGGAATTGGAATTGGAATTGGAATTGGAACTGGAATTGGAATTGAACTGGAACTTGAACTGGAATTGGAACTGGAATTGGAATTAGAACTGGAATTGGAACTGGAACTGGAATTGGGATTGGAACTGGGTTGGAACTGGAGTTAGAACTGGAATTAGAACTGGAATTGGAACTGGAACTGGGATTGGGATTGGAACTGGGTTGGAACTTGAACTGGAACTTGAACTGGAACTGGAATTGGAACTGGAATTAGAACTGGAGTTGAAACTGGAACTGGAACTTGAACTGGAATTGGAACTTGAACTGGAACTTGGACTGGAACCTGAACTGGAATTGGAACTTGAACTTTAACTTGAACTTGAACTAGTATTGGGAGTATCAGACACTGATCTAACAGTGTCAGAACAATAGTACAAGTAGTACAAAGACATTGGCTTAGTGCTAGTTTAGTTTGGACTGATTTAATCTGGTTTAGTCTAGTCTGACACTTTACTAGCAATTTTTACAAAGCAAACTGTAGCCTAGCTTTTCCTAGAATTGTAGATTTTGTTGTAGTTCTTTCTTTTTCCATTCTTTCTATTGTACTGATTCCAAACGCCTTTCACGGTCTACAAGACTAGGAAAGAGGCAACACAAAAGTGGACAAGGTCACGATTGGTTGCACGGGGAAAGTTGAATGGGGAAAGTGTTTGAAAGAGCTATAAAAAGGAATTGGGGGGAGTGACTCTGTGAAAGAGAGAGGCTGGGATTAGGACGTACAAGTGGGAACCCCCAGTCCATCTCTAGCCCAGTCCATCCCCAGCCCAGCCCAGTCCATCCCTAGCCCAGTCCAGCCTCAGCAATACAAGTACCCCTCCCCCCTTTCTCCCCTTTCTCCAACTCACCGACTGTTGCTCCTCTTTGCATCAAATTTCCACTTTTCTCATCTCTCATCTCTCTCCATTCATTTCTCTAAATCTTTCCATCTTTTCTGTCTCATTCTAAACTCTAAACATGTTGCAAAATCAAAAAAAAAAACGAGGGGATGACAAAAAAACATTTCTCCATTTATCAAATGGAGAAATCGGCTGAAATAGAGAATCGAGAGCGAACTTTGCCCTGGGATAATAAATCTCTTCTATACATCTATTCACAAGATCTATCTACAAGATTAATGTGGCACAAAGAATATACAAGCACAACTCTTAACACTCAACCGTTAAGGAAAGAGATGAGGAAAGAAAAACAAAAGTTGAAAAAAGAACCAAAAAGCGAAGAGCGGGGTTGAACTGTTGACCCCTTGACTAACTTCCGACTCAGATACAGGGCTCTTAGCCACTCGGCCATAGCAATCTCTCCCCGGGGTGGTGGAAAAGTGGCTAATCTTCAAGTAATTCAAACTAGCCCCGGCTCCTGAAGGTTCAAATCTGCAATGAAGTCTGTAGGAAAAGGTGGTCAAACCTGGTGCTACAGTAAGCCAGGCTAGAAGGCTAGGCTGGAAGGCTAGGCTAGAAGGGCAAGCTAGAAGGCTAGGCTAGAAGGCTAGGCTAGAAGGCTAGGCTAGAAGGCCAGACTACAAGGCCAGAGTAGAAGGCCAAGCTAGAAGGCCAGGCTAGAAGGCTAGGCCAGAAGGCCAGACTAGAAGGCCAGACTAGAAGGCCAAGCTAGAAGGTCAAGCTAGAAGGCCAGACTACAAGGCCAAGCTAGAAGGCTAGACTACAAGGCCAGACTACAATAAGCCAGTTACCATAGCCTAGCCAAGCTTTCTCTCGGCTTACTGTAGCCAAGAGACCTTGGCTTTACAGTAAAATCAAGCCCCAAAATCAAAACTTCAAATTGCGATCTAGCTTTTTATCAATTTTGTAAAAGAACTTTCTTAGCAATATTCTTAGCGCTATTTCTAGCATTATTCCTAGCAACCAGTGCTATTCTAAGGCCTGCAATTCAGACCAAACCAGAAGCCAGGTCTAAATCTAGCAGTAATCTAGCCAAGCGAAACTTGTCCAGGTCTAAAAATGACCTTTAAAACAAGGCAGATGGCACTAGATCTCTCACTTAAGTACTAAAGAATAAAATTCGATCTAAAAGATTAAAAATCTCTTATAGTCAAGAAATTTTGATATTTGCAAGTTGAAGAAATGACTCAAAAGATGTTTTTTAGAAGTTTCCAAAAGTCTAAAAAGTCTAAAAATCGATTCTCCGTTTTCCTCAAAGTTTTCCATCATTTCCATCTTCACATATTAATAAAATATTCATTCAAAAGGCGTTTGCAGAAAAAAAATGAACTGAAAAGACGTAGGTGGGTTTTTTTGCAGTTTCTGAGTACTTATCAACGCAGGGAAGGTGAAATTGACTTAAAAAAGACGAGAAGATTTGAGCGTACTAAAGTAGGTAGGGGATGAAATTGAATTAAAAATGGAAAATGGTTGAAAAAACTATAATGGAACTATTAGGTTGGCAAAAAAGAAATGAGCGTCGTGTTTGTTGATTTGTATTTTATTCACAGTAAAAGATTTTTTTAAAAATAGTTTATTCTATTGGAAAGAGCGTGTTCTTGCGCATCGTTTGATATATAATTTGTCTATGTTTACTTTGTTTTTTACAAGAAAGAGTGTTTAGAAAATGTCGGACCAAAAATTTCGCTTGCGGGCCTGCTTGTGGTATGAATTTAAGCAAGGCAAATCGGCTGCTCAAGCTCATCGCGCTCTATCTCAAGTGTTTGACGAAGATGCTCTATCCGAAAGTCAGTGTAAACGATGGTTCCAGCGCTTCCGAGACGGCGACGAAAGCTTGGAAGACCAAAAACACGGGAGTCGACCTCAAATCATCGACAATGACGCATTGAAGGAAGCCATTGAGTCGGATCCACGCCAAACCACTCGCGACCTGGCAGAACAGTTCGGCTGCACGCATGCCACCATTGAGAACCATCCGCATGGGATGGGCAAGACGAATAGATGCGGAAAATGGGTACCGCATAAGCTATCCGACGCAAACAAGGCGACACGCATCGCAATCGCCGGAATTCTCACTCACCGCGCCAAGAACAGTGGGTTTTTCGACTCCATTGTTACGTCGGATGAGAAGTGGATCCAATACGACAACGCAGCAAGAAAGCGGCAGTGGTTGGACCCCGGCGAAGCTCCAAAACCGACTCCAAAACCGGACATCCACGGAAAAAAGGTGATGCTTTGTGTTTGGTGGAACAGTAAAGGCCTGGTGTACTTTGAGGTTCTGGATTCGGGTCAAACAGTTACGGCGAACCTCTACCCAGGCCAATTGGACCGCGTGGACCAGGCGCTGCGACGTCAAGGTGTGGATACGGCGTCGACAAAATCCCTTCACGACAACGCTCGGCCGCATGTCGCAAAAATCACCCAGCAGAAAATTGAAGAAATGGGCTGGGAAGTCCTGCCTCATCCGCCATACAGCCCAGAATTGGCGCCTTCCGACTACCATCTGTTCCGATCAATGCACCACTCCTTGGCCGAGAAAAAGTTCAAGAACCGCGACGAGGTCTAAATTTGGGTGTCCAACTTCTTCGAGTCGCAGCCGGTCGAGTTCTTCAAGAAGGGCATCCATTCTCTGCCTGAACGTTGGCGACAAGTCATTGATGCAGATGGCGAATACCTTTTGGATTAATGTATTGTTATCTTGTTTTTATAATAAAATAAACTTTTAACGAAAACGCGCATTTCTTTTTTGCCAACCTAATATAATGGAACTATCAAGGAACTATAAGGGAACTGAATAAGAACTATGAAGGAACTATGAAGGAACTATAAAGGAACTATAAAGGAACTATAAAGGAACTAAATAGGAACTATAAAGGATCTAAATTTTTTCAGGGCACTAGAATGATTATAGTACTAAATTGCTGTATCGAAAGGGACTGTAACACAAAAAAGAGGCTCTGGTTCGAAGAAAAGTTTGAGGATTCGTTAAAAAAAGGTCAAAATGGTTAAAAATGGGCATAATTGGTTAAAAAAAGGTCAGAAATGGATAAAATGGCCAAAAAATGGTCAAAAAAAAAGGTCAGAAATGGGCAAAAATAGTCAAAAATTAGGTTAAAAGTGGCTAAAAGGGTCAAAAATGGTCCAAAATGGTCAAAAAAATGGTCAAAATTGGTTAAAAAAGAACAGAAATGGTTAGAAATGGTTAGAAATGGTTAGAAATGGTTAAAAATAGCCAAAAAAGGGTCAAAAAATCATTAAAAATAGCCAAAAATGGTTAAAATGGTTAAAAAATCTCAAAAAAAAGGTCAGAAATGGTCAAAAATAGTCAAAAATTAGGTTGAAAGTGGTTAAAAGGGTCAAAAATGGTCAAAATTGGTTAGAAAGGGTCAAAAAGGTCAGAAATGGTTAAATATAGCCAAAAAAGGTTAAGAATGGTCAAAAATGGCCTAAAATGATCAAAAAATGGCCCAAATTGGTTAAAAAGGTCAGAAATGGTCAGGAATGGTTAAAAATAGCTAAAAATGGTTAAAAATAGCTAAAAATGGTTAGAATGGTCAAAAATGTGGATTATTGTAGTCAAAGGGATGAAAAATGGCGCTTTTCTAGACTGGTTTCAGTACTGTAAACTGTAGCTAAAGGTACTGGATAGTTTAACCGAGAAAAAGCTATAGAATTGATCGAAAAATAGAAATTTCTTGTACAATTTGTTCGACAAATCGTCGATAACCCTTTCTTTTTTGGTTTTTAAGAGAAAAGGGACAAAGAAAGAGAGACTTTTGGCCGGAAATCAGACCCATCATTGGGTCTGAAAATGGAAAATTTGAAGAGAAAAACAAATGAAAAAAATGAAAAATGAAAAAAGGATTAAGTGAATATTGGAAATTTTTGACATAAAAATGTCAATTTTGAAATAAAATTTGAAATTTTGATCTAAAAGTGTCAATTTTGATATAAAATTCAAAATTTTGATCTAAAAGTGTCAATTTTGATATAGAAATGTCAATTTTGATATAAAATTCAACAATTTTGATATAGAAACGTCAATTTTGAGATAGAAATGTCAATTTTGATATAAAAATATCAAATTTCACATAAAAAACATCAATTTTCACATAAAAACATCAAATTTCACTTAATTTCACTTAATTTCACGCAAAATCTAAGCCAGAAAATCGATTAAGAAAGAATTTTTGAGGGTTTTCTGCACATTTCATTGATCCTCCCAAATCCGCGCGAGATCGAAAAGTACCGTATTTCTTCGAATAGAAGACCGGGTAAAGAGTATCATCGCGTACCCCTGCGTAGCAGTCCTTTTTAACATTTCTTTTCTGCATAAAAGCTTTCAATGAAGTGCTATAGGGCTGGAAAATGACTCAAAAAATACCACATGAGCTAACAGATTTTTGAGCCATTTTCCAGCTCTATAGCACTTGATTGAAAGCTTTTATGCAGAAAAGAAATGTTAAAAAGGGCTGCTACGCAGGAGTACGCGATGATACTCTTTACCCGGTCTTCTATTCGAAGAAATACGGTATATTGATTCGCCCACGAATAATGAATTACAATTAAAAAGGAGGAGATTTTTACCCCTAATTACCCATATTACCCGAATGTTGTTAAGAAAAGAAAACCATGGGAAAAAGAACCAAACTGGGAAAAAGAACCAAACTAGAACAAAGAACCAAACTAGGAAAAAGAACCAATCTTTCCTAGCCGCTGGGATCGAACCTAGGAGACAAGACTCCTATCCGGTCGGCTACTAATAAGGGAAATAAAGCAAGTACTAAATAAAAGAAATACTAAATAAAAGAAATACTAAATAAAGGAAATACTAAATAAGGCAGAAAATTGTTAGAAAGGGTTAGAAATGTTTAGAAAGGCAAAAATAGAAAAGGGATTTTCGCGCGGATGTGCCCCCACTTTCCCCCTCCGCCCCTGCCCTCCTCCGGTGCGGCTTCTTTATGCCCAAAAATTGGATAAATAAATGTAATTTTGGATTTGAAATCAACTCGACTTGATTTTGGATTAATCTTCTGGAGGAAGTTGGGGAAATCTTCAAAGATTTTCATAAAAGTTCAAAAGTTCAACCCTTTTTTTTTGGATGAAAATGAAATTGAGAAATTCTCTCTGCTTGAACGGCTTCCAAATTTCCCCAACTTCCTCCAGTTCCTCTAGTTACTTCCGCTTTTTTTTCGTATTTTGTTGAAAGAATGAGAAATTACGATAGTTTTATAGAAAGTTTTATAGAAAAAACGAAAGTCGTATTAATATTTCAAATTTATTTAGCTGTTCATTTGAAAATTCGTTTAAAAACAACAAATTCACTGATTAAAATTCGTTCATCGGTTCTTTTCACTTAAAATTAGCCGTTAAAAGTCAGATAAAGTCAGATAAAGCTAAAAATTTACGCGTACAATGCGTTTTGCGTACAATTCTTAAGCGCACCACCTAAGATAAAGAGTTTTCCATTTTAAACAACGCTCTAACTATTATTTCTAGTTTAAAAGCTTTAAAAGCTTTCTATTAAATTGATTTATTTAATAATAAATAAATAAATAACTATTTATTTGTCGTAGCCGATTATGAATTTCAGCCGATTATGAATGAGTGGGTCTAGGAGCGTCCAACCATCAAATATTTAGTATCATTCAACGCAGAATCATTAATAATTATGTTAAATTTTTTAAATTAGAAAGATTGGATAAAAAGAAAAAAAATTATGGGGCTTCAAAGTTTTCTCTTGAACAAACAGTTTTTTGCTCTAATTTTTTTTCTTTTCATTCAATCTTTCTAATTTAAAAAATTTAACATAATTATTAATGATTCTGCGTTGAATGATACCAAAAACTTGATGGTTGGACGCTCCTAGACCCACTCATTCATAATCGGCTACGGGGGTCCCGCCGATTTTGAATGAAACGTTGTAGCGCCGGCAATTTTTAACCTAAACTCACAAATTTGGTACCAATCGACGCAGAACTGAATTCGCTACAAGTTGATATAATATTGTCCTCATACATTAAAGGGTTGCTCTACTAGAAAGATTTGCCAAAAAATTTCATTCATAATCGGCTACGACATATAAATAACTAAATAACTATTTGTAAATAACTAAATAACTAAATAACTATTATTTCTTTTTCTATTAGAAAGAGCGGTACTTTTCCAATATCGGGGGGAGCGGAAGGATTCTCCGGGGGATTATCGCAAATTTTGACAGCGCTACATATGATATTTAAGTCACTTTTGTGATCTGATATAAAGGTTGTGAAAATAACGAATAACGAATAGAATTCGCGGATTTTATGGTGGTAGTTTGTATAATATACACTCTGTCAAAAAATTATAGACGCACCCTGTTTTTTGCTAGTTTAGAGCCGGACATATGTGCTAGTCCAGTGAAAAGTATTTTTTTAGTTTCTTTATTGTAAAAAAAACAACTCATGCAAAATTTCAAGTCATTGTCTCTTCGATGCCGAGACAAAAAGACTTTTGAAGTTGGACTAAAGCAAGGAGGGGCCACGCATTATTAATTTATTAGGTTGATGCAAAAGTCTTTTTCATTTTTTTCGTACTTCTTTTGAAAAATAACAAAGTCATCAATTAACATATGGTTTGCTCTAAATGAAAAGTGTTTATTGTTCAATTTCCCATCTTTTTAAGTCAATTTGGGTTCACTTTCAAGCAAATTCGAGAGTGAAAACGGGTTTTTCATAAAAATCTATAAAAACCTCTATAAAGAAATTGGCTGAATCAATTTCTCTGAAAATCTGAAAAAATATCTAACTTTTTGTGCTCTATCTTTTATTTATTAACATCAAGATTGGTTTCCTTAGCTAAAGCGTCTAAAATGCATCATCGAGCCGTCGCCTTTTTTGACTACCCGACTTCAGGCTCTCAAAAAAATCTAGACACAAGACATTTTAAACTCGTTTTAATGTCATTTTGCAGAAAAATAATTGGCCTTTCGAATGCAATAAACCGTTGTTCAATTGGTGCATTTGTTACTTTTTAACGGAAGTACGAAAAAAATGAAAAAGACTTTTGCATCAACCTAATATTTGTCTCTTCGATGCCGAGGCGTCTTTTTGAAGTTGGACTAAAGCAAGGAGGGGCCACGCATTATTAATTTATTTGTCTCTTCGATGCCGAGGCGTCTTTTTGAAGTTGGACTAAAGCAAGGAGGGGCCACGCATTATTAATTTATTTGTCTCTTCGATGCCGAGGCGTCTTTTTTGAAGTTGGACTAAAGCAAGGAGGGGCCACGCATTATTAATTTATTTGTCTCTTCGATGCCGAGGCGTCTTTTTGAAGTTGGACTAAAGCAAGGAGGGGCCACACATTATTAATTTATTTGTCTCTTCGATGCCGAGGCGTCTTTTTGAAGTTGGACTAAAGCAAGGAGGGGCCACACATTATTAATTTATTTGTCTCTTCGATGCCGAGGCGTCTTTTTGAAGTTGGACTAAAGCAAGGAGGGGCCACGCATTATTAATTTATTTGGTTTGTGTTGTTATTTTTATTTCTGTTAACTTTTCCTTGATAAAGAAAAGTGCGTCTATAATTTTTTGACGGCTGTTAAAACGTTTTTTGTACGATAAAGTACTTTGGATGAGTGAAATGACTTGAAATTTTGCATGGGTTGTTTTTTTTACAATAAAGAAACTAAAAAAATACTTTTCACTGGACTAGCACTTATATCCGGCTCTTAACTAGCAAAAAACAGGGTGCGTCTATAATTTTTTGACAGAGTGTATATTATACAAACTACCACCATAAAATCCGCGAATTCTATTCGTTATTCGTTATTTTCACAACCTTTATATTAGATCACAAAAGTGACTTAAATATCTAACACCAAACCTACCTCTACCTTCCCGATCGGTCGCCTTTTTTTGCGTTCCACAATCCCGAACAACGCTCCATAATCCCGAACAACGCTTCACAATCCCGAACGAACAAATGGCTACCTAAAAAATTATTCATTAATAGTATAATTGATCATAACAACGAAAGAAATGTAAACGAAGTAACCAAAAGAAAAGTAACCAAAACAAAATTAACCGAAACAAAAGTAAGCAAAACAAAAGTAACTAAAAGAAAAGTAACCAAAACAAAAGTAACCAAAACAGTAACCAAAACAAAAGTAACCGAAACAAAAGTAACCAAGATAAAAGTAACCAAGATAAAAGTAACCAAGACAAAAGTAACCAAAACAAAAGTAACCAAAAACAGTAACCAAAACAAAAGTGACCGGAAAAAAGTGACCAAGAAAGTGACCAAAGGAAAAGTGACCAGAAAAGTAAGCAAAACAAAAGTGACCAAAACGGTGACCAAAACAAAAGTGGCCGGAAAAAGTGACCAAGATAAAAGTAACCAAGATAAAAGTAACCAAAACAAAAGTAACCAAAGGAAAAGTAACCAAAACAAAAGTAACCAAAACAAAAGTAACCGACAAAAGTGACCAGGATAAAAGTGACCAGGAAAGTGGCCAAACAAAAGTGACCAAGAAAAAGGTGCCCAAAAGTGACCAAAACAAAGTGACCGAAACAAAGTGACCAGGATAAAAGTGACCAGAGAAAAGAACAAAAGTGACCAAAACGGTGACCAAAACAAAAGTGACCGGAACAAAAGTGACCAGGATAAAAGTGACCAGGATAAAAGTGACCAAAAAAAAGTGACCAAGGAAAGTGACCAAAACAAAAGTGACCAAAACAAAAGTGACCGAAACAAAAGTGACCAGGATAAAAGTGACCAGGAAAGTGACCAAGACAAAGTGACCAAAAAAGGGGTGCCCAAAAAGTGACCAAAACAAAAGTGACCGAAACAAAAGTGACCAGGATAAAGTGACCAGGAAGAGTGGCCAAACAAAAGTGATCAAGACAAAGTGGCCAAAACAAAAGGGTGCCCAAGGAGTGACCAAAACAAAGTGACCGAGACAAAAGTGACCAGGATAAAAGTGACCAAGAAAGTAACCAAAACAAAAGTAACCAAAACAAAAGTACCCAAAACAGTAACCAAAACAAAAGTAACCGAAACAAAAGTAACCAAGATAAAAGTAACCAAAAGAAAAGTAACCAAAACAAAAGTAATCAAAACAAAAGTAACCAAAACAAAAGTACCCAAAACAGTAACCAAAACAAAAGTAACCGAAACAAAAGTAACCAAGATAAAAGTAACCAAGATAAAAGTAACCAAAAGAAAAGTAACCAAAACAAAAGTAAGCAAAACAAACAAAAGTAACCAAAAGAAAAGTAACCAAAACAAAAGTAATCAAATCAAATCAAATCAAAAACCTTTCTGGCAATCACAAATTAACTATAAAAAAGGGATTGTTTTCATTTTCGCCCCTGCGGACCAAAAATTGACGATGTCCTCTATGATCGACTCGAATGCATTCGCTCCGGCAGGCAATGCCGGCGTTCACTCCGGCAGGCGATGCCACAATCCCTCAGCGATATACGAATCCACGATGGTGCCGTGAGTGCCGTGTCGACGTCTGTTCATATCTTTAAACGGTTTCCACATTCGCTCGATTGTTTGCGTGTGCACGGTCGGATCTTTCGGCAAAACAAAATTTGTCGAGTGGTTGACCCATGCAAAATCGTAATTTTGGTCAGTGAGAAGCCCTTGGTATGCACGCCATCCATCAGAGATGATTCGAGTCCCCTTTTCGATATATTTTCGAATCGCTTCAAGCAGAACCAGAGCCGTTCGGTTTGGCACAATAAAAGCGAAGCATTCTCCTTGTTTCACGACACAGACCACCAAAAAGCCAACGTTCTGGCAGCGTCCTACCGGCGTGGTTTTTGCGCTTTGCAATCAGTGATTTATCGATCTGCGATTCATCGATCGGTGAGTTCGGCACCACCGATCTTGTTAATCGAAAGCTTCTTGATTTTCCAAGCGCACACTTGGCGGCGAAAGAAGTCCCACTCAACAACGGTGTTGCCACTAATGTCGAGCTCCTGCTGACAGTATTTGATTGTCGTGAGTCCCTGGCTCCATAGATGAATGAACTTTAAAATTGTGACGAACGGGAGCTTGCTTTGTTGCAAAAAGTTATCGACTTTTTGTGTCTTTTGTGCTACTGCTGTCTTTTGTGCTACTGTCTTTTGTGCTACTCGGCTATTCTGAAATATAATCATCCGCGATGATAAAGTCAAATGATAAAGTTAAAGCGGATCACACCCCAAACTAATCGATTGAGGAGATTTGAGAAGAAAAGGAAAAACACAAAAGAACAAGACAAGCCTCGTTGAATGCTTTGTACTCAAGCGCAACCGAACTTGGCTTCTTTTTGTGATTTGTGTAAATCTTATGCATTTTCCTGTCGTTGACACCATTTATCAGTACATAGGAAATGACAGATCGGTTATGATTGATGTGAGTTATGATTGATGTGAGTTATCATTGAGGTGAATTATGATTGATGTGAATCCCTTCTTCCAATTCTCATCGTCATTTCTTTCTTCGACAATTCCTCTTCAAATAGAATTGAATCAATAGAGATGTCAGTTGGATGAAGAGGAACATTTGGGATAATCTGAATAGAAAGAAAGATCATTATGATTGAAGAAAGATCATTATGATCGAGGTTTCGAAAATTCAATTCAATTGAATTCAATCGCTCCACCTGTTCATTCAAAGCCAGCGCCACTTTCATCGGTTGTTTCCCAAAGAGATCCTCGTGTTCGGCAAGCATTTTATCATAGTAACCCTAGAAATTCGGTTGATTTGGTTGATTTGGTTGAATTGGTTGGTTTGGTTGGTTTGGTTGATTTAGTTGATTTGGTAGATTTGGTTGATTTGGTTGATTTTAAGAAAGCTCATCTAAATTAGAGCTAAATTAGAGCCTAAATAGAGCCAAACTAGAGCTAAATTGGATCCAAATTGGATCAAATTCGATCAAATTCGATCAAATTCGATCAAATTCAATCAAATCCGATCAAATTCGATCAAATTCAATCAAATTCGATCAAATTCAATCAAATTCAATCAAATTCAATCAAATTCAATCAAATTCGATCAAATTCAATCAAATTCAATCAAATTCGATCTAAATTCAATCAAATTCGATCAAATTCGATCAAATTCAATCAAATTCGATCAAATTCGATCAAATTCAATCAAATTCAATCAAATTCAATCAAATTCAATCAAATTCAATCAAATTCAATCAAATTCGATCAAATTCGATCAAATTCAATCAAATTCGATCAAATTCAATCAAATTCAATCTAAATCAAAGCTAATCCAATAAATTACAATAAACCATCTTCCCCCTCACCATTCCATGTCCCAAACGATCTCCATTTCTCGTGAACGCTACTCCAGGCATCACGATTAAATCCAAAGCACCTGAAAGAGTTTTTTGTTTGTTTTCAAAAATAACTAAATACAATTTAAAAACTAAGCTAAATACAATTTAAAAACTAATTCACTTATCCAAGCTATTTCGCTTATCCAATCCAATCCAAATAAAGTCTTTTTTAAAGCTTAAACCCTACCAGTTCCCACATATTCTTCAGCTTCTGTGTCTTGTGAATGTTGACGTATGTTCCAAAGGGTTGAGTCAAGATTCTGAATGAGATAAGTTGTAGTTTATTTACTAAATAATAGATATTAGATAAAAGAAATGTAATAAAAAGCTTTTATTTTATTATTTACAAGTTTTAGAGCTTTAAAATGCTTTAAAGCGCTTTAGAGTGCTTTTAAAGTGCTTTAAAGTGCTTTAAGTTGCTTTTAAAGCACTTTAAATCACTTTAAAAGCGCTTTAAAGCACTTTAAAAGCACTTAAAAGCAATTTAAAGCACTTTAAAGCACTTTAAAGAACTTTAGAAGCATTTTAAAGAACTTTAAAGCCTTTTAAAGCACTTTAAAGCATTTTAAAGAACTTTAAAAGCACTTTAAAGCAATTTAAAGCACTTTAAAGCACTTTAAAGAACTTTAGAAGCACTTTAAAGCAATTTAAAAGCACTTTAAAGAACTTTAAAGAACTTTAGAAGCACTTTAAAGAACTTTAAAAGCACTTTAAAGAACTTTAAATCACTTTAAAGCACTTTAAAGAACTTTAAAAGCACTTTAAAGAACTTTAAATCACTTTAAAGCAAATTAAAGCAATTTAAAGCACTTTTAAAGCCTAAGCACTTTAAAAACACTTTAAAAGTTCTCAAAAATCTCACCTCAAACTCGTTTAATCCATTCAGTCTCAGCATTCGCATTCGAGGATCTTTTCGACGAAACTAAAATGTTCCATAGTGAAATTTGTTTTTAAAATTTTATACTTATTATTCTATAGTTATTATTTATTAGTTTTTTTTATTAGTTTTTTAGTTCTATAGCTTTCGATACAAGTTTTAAGCCATTTCCATATAAAGCTATAGAACCATTCTGATGCCTTTTTTGATTTTGACATTTTGACGACTCACATGTGGAATGAAAAGCTCTTTTCCTAAGCGGAGACATTCGTGAATGATTCGATCAGTGAGAATCTGAAATAAAAGTGATTTTTCTTGTACTTTGCCTTTGGAAACACACGCTTTATGACGAAAATTTCGGTGCTTTCCCTATAACGGGGTGGGGGAGGGGGAATTCTACTTTTACTTTTACTAATTTTACTATTTTATTTTACTCTACACCTATTTAGACTCAGTAAAGGCTGGGCTTAGGCTTAGGCTTAGGCTTAGGCGTCGGCTTAGGTTTAGACTAGCGGCTAGCGCCTAGCACTAAGTCTATTTGGGTTTGGGCTGAACCCCCATTTTCTGGATCTCACCCAGTTTTAGGCTTAGGTTTAGGCTTAGGCTTAGGCTTGGACTTAGTGCGAAGGCTAGCGGCTAGCGCCTCGCACTAAGTCTATTTGGGTTTGGACTAAACCCCCATTTTCTGGATCTCAGCCAGTTCTCGGAGCTAAGTTGGGCTTAGACTGAAGCTTAGACTTAGGCTTAGACTTAGGCACAGGCTCAGGCACAGGCTTAGACTTAGGCTTAAAATCCAGTGCTAGGATTTCAGCACAAGAAATTACCCTTAGCATTTAAGATATTCAACGAAACCTCGGCCTTTGTATTCACATAAACGGATATTCTTTGAGCTGCTTGAAATTGACGTGATTCGATGAGCGTTCGTTGAACGGTCCAGCTTTGTTTTTCGATTTCCTCCTCTTCAATCAATCCCAATTGATATCCAATCTCTTTTCGGAGCTAGAATTACGAAAAAATAACTTTAAATTATTTAAATTATTTAAATCATATTTTAAACTCTTAGTAAACAGATAGGATCGAATTTTGACGACTTTGTGTTTTCTATTTTGTGACCTAGCTTGTTCACGTCGTATTTTTGGTTACTGTATTCTGTGGGAAGAATTTTTCGACAAAAATTTATTTCTAATCGTTGCTGTTACTTTGGTTTATTGTTTTTTTGGTTGTTGATGGGTTATTGTTGTTTGTTGTTGTTTATTGTTGTTTATTGTTGTTTATTGTTGTTTATTGATTGTTTATTGTTGTTTATTATTGCTTATTGTTGCTTATTGTTGTTTATTGATTGTTTATTGATTGTTTATTGATTGTTTATTGTTGTTTATTGTTGTTTATTGATTGTTGCTTATTGATTGTTTATTGATTGTTTATTGATTGTTTATTGTTGTTTATTGATTGTTTATTGTTGTGGATTGTTGTTTATTGATGGGTTATTGTTGTTTATTGATGGGTTATTGTTGTTTATTGTTGTTTATTGTTGTTTATTGATTGTTGATTGTTGTGGATTGTTGTTTATTGTTGTGGATTGTTGTTTATTGTTGTTTATTGTTGTTTATTGTTGTTTATTGTTGTTTATTGATGGGTTATTGTTGTTTATTGATGGTTATTGTTATTTATTGATATTTATTGTTATTTATTGTTATTTATTGATTGTTTATTTAGGTTTATTGATTGTTTATTGTTGTTGACGTAAACGCTGTAATAGAGTTTATTCGTTATTTTCATACCACTATTAGGTTGGCGACATTGAAATTTCATTTAGCGTTTCTCTTTCTGGATTTTAACATTGTGGATACTATTACCACCGCAATCTCTTCTGTTTTAAAGATATAATTATTATGCTTTATTACTATCTTTTCTTTATTTCGAGTTGAAGAATTTAAATAAAAAAATTTTTAGATGCTAGACGACCTCAAATATCGACTTCGTATGTGTACGATTTCAAACAAGAAAAAACAGCAACTGAATCGCATGAATCACTTTGTAACGTATTTTGGAAAGATGTTATCACTGTTCACCAATGTCAAAACGGGTTCAAAAGATCGAGAGAGTGACCGAAGTCTGGAAGATCTGGAACGATGACACTGCTCACAGGCTGTGGCAAATGACGATTTGAAGCAGATAATCGAAAGTGATCCGACAAATCGAAATCGAAATCGATCGAAAACCATTTGCATGAATTGGGCAAGATCAATAAAGCTGAAAAATGGATTCCACATTCACTAAGCGATGCAAACAAAGCCATCAGAGTTCTTTGTTCTGGAAATTTGCTTAGAATCTCCAAGAATAGTGGATTTTGAGATCCAATTTTAACTTCTGATAAGAAATGGATTCATTATGACAATATTACAACGAAAAGACAATGGCTCGACTCGGGTGAAATTCCAAAGCGAATATCTAAACCCGATTTTCACGAAAAGAAAGTTATGCTGTCGGTTTGGTGAAATACCCGAGGCCTGATTCATTTCGAAGTGTTAATTTCTGGTCAGACTGTTGATGCAAATCTTTACGTTCAACAACTAGATCGCGTGGACGCGTTTCTTCACTCAAAAGAAATCGATCCGACAACAGTGCTATTGTTACAGGACAATCGCACTGTTGCAATGCCCGTCCTCAAGTTGCCAAAATTACGCAAGAGAAAATTGAGCAATTGGGCTGAGAACTTCTAGTTCTTCGAAAAACGAAATTTCAATGTCGCCAACCTAATACCAATAAAGCCATTCCATTTCTTTTTTCGGAGCTGGAATTGCGGGAAAATCACTTTAAAGTATCATTGGATACTATTGGGTTGTCCAGTTATGAATGCGCGTTTTTTACTATTTTGTAAATTTCTCAAGGTACCGAAATCAAGAAAAAGATATATATGAGTATTATTCGAAAGCTGAAGATCTCCTCTACATTTTGATATAAAAAGTTTTTGAATTTATTCAGCTTTTGGGCAAATTGACTGCACAGAAGAAGAGGTGGCCAAAAAATGGAAGGGTGCCTTTGGATCAAGTTTTGGCTCCGCTCTGATTGAGTTAACCGTTTGATGTTTGGCCAATAGATATATCAATACAACTTTTTTTAAAAATATAACAATTTCAGAGCATCTTTACTTTTCTTTTCTTTTCTGGGCGGTTATTTTACAGCATAAAACTTGAGGAATAGCTAAACTGAAATGGGCTTTTTCGAAAACGACTTCTCCCTTTGTGCAGTCAATTTGCCCAAAAGCTGAACAAATTCCAAAGGTTTTTATATCAAAATGTAGAGGAGATCTTCAGCTTTCGAATGATATATAACACTCATATCCATCTGTTCGATATCTTGAGAAATTTACAAAATCGTAAAAACGCGCATTCATAACTGGACAACCCAATATTAAGTATCAACAGATACTTAATAGTATCCAAATTTTCTAACCTCGGCAAATATTAACTTGTTTTTAATAATTAATTCAACAAAGCTCGATAAAACAACAACAATCAATAAAACTTATTCGAATTTTGCCAAAAAAAACCCACCTGTGCTTTAGCGGAAGTGATTGGCGAAAGGGCTCGTGAACGCATTTTGAAGAAAAATTTAAGTAATATCCTATTCGGGAAGGAAATTCAGCTAAATAGAAAAGTTTAACTGTAAATGGAGTCAAGCGAAATGAAATGGAAATGGGCACGAGTTGGGAAATTATAGAGAGAAATCCGAGAAATTAGGGAAAAATGGGGAAAAGGTCAGAGAGATCAGTGGAAAGAAAATGGGGAAATGAGAGAAATTTGAGAAAAAAAGGCAAAGGGAAAGAACAAATGGTTGGCGAATGCAAAGAATGATCAATTTTGAGTCTTTTCCCGTATGGTTTGAGTGTTCTTTGAGCGCTATTGAAAAGTTTAAACGCACAGTGGGGACGACCGAACGATTAACGCCGCTAAGAATCCAAGATTCTTAGCTAAATCTGAATCGCCCTAGATACCCTAGATGCCCAAGAATTTCGTTCGGGCTTCGTTCTTTCGCTAGTTCTCATCACTAGTTCTTTCGAGTAAAGATCTGCGACTGTTTGTCTAGATTTTAGCACTTCATAATGCATCAATCCTTTGGAATTTCAAACAAAGCATGATTCAGCAATTTTTTGATCCCAAGCCCGCTTTGACAAGTGAACGATGAGATTCAGTAGATTCAGTAGGGGTTTTTCCTTCTTTGAAATCGTAGAGAATGGCAGCTTAAAGCTCGAAGCTTGAAGCTCGAAGCTTGAAGCTCGAAGCTTGAAGCACGAAGCTTGAAGCACGAAGCTTGAAGCACGAAGCTTGAAGCACGAAGCTTGAAGCACGAGCTCTCATCCTGTCACGAGCTCTCATCCTGTCACGAGCTCTCATCCTGTCACGAGCTCTCATCCTGTCACGAGCTGTCATCCATTCTTTTGCAGTAAAATCCACTAGCAAAGGAAAAAGGGGAATGATTATAAATCTAGTGAGTGTGTAGTTTATTACCAAGTAAACACTTGGTAAATTGCCAGTATTGGGAAATTCGAAGCGCGCATTACTCCCTGATAGATTGAACAATACCCCCACTACCGAAGAATCCCTCCTCCGTTATTTACATCATCGAATCATTCACATCATTCAGGTAGCTAGTGAAAAAGCCAATGAAGGACTTACTATTCACAAGAACATCATCGAATCATTCAGCGAATGATGGGTCGCTGGTTCGACTTCCACCGGTGACAATATTTGTCAAAAATTTTTTGCTAAGATTCTGAAAATTTGTGTCTAGGGGTTGTTTTTGACGCTGATCACGAAACACATGTTTTTAGCCTAGGTTTCTGCACGGAAAACTAACGAAACGTGAAAACAGCCATTTTTTGGCTCTGCCGCCCTTTACTAAAATAGCTGTAAAAACTTTTAGAAAAGAGATATCTCAAAACGGTTTTTACCAATCGATCCGTCTTGAATTCAGCTTTAGGATGAGCTATAAAACGTCAAAATTCGACAAATTTAAGGTACTCTCCCAAAAATCCGAAAGGACTTTTCCACCAACCCAATACTATGGGTGGAGGGTGGGGGAAATAGTTGGAATGGAAGGAATTGTTGGAAGTTGGCATGGAAGGAATTGTTGGAAGTTGGCATGGAAAGAATTGTTGGAAGTTGGAATGGAAGGAATTGTTGGAAGAGCTTTCTTTAGCTGTAGACTGTTTCTTTAGCTTAAGCGCAGAGCTTTCTTTAGCTTTAGACAGAGCTTCCTTTAGCTTTGGCGCTATTTTTTTGAGTCAGTTTTTGACCTAAGGGTCAGAAACTGACCTAAGCCCTTAAGGGAAAAGGAAGTGATTATGAGTGTTCGTTGAATGCTGCTTTTACATAGAAACGCACAGCATCTAGCGTCCGGTTCAATTAGCCATTTCTATACACTTGTTTCTATACAATCTTGATGCTTATCTTCTTATGCTTCTTTCCAGAAAGAGAGCTTATCTCTTTCTCTTTGAGGCGCCAATTTTGACACATTCTTCAGGCATATTTATTTATGATTGAAACGGGAAAAGGAAAAAAAAAGAAAAGAAAGCATTCATCGAACAGCAAAAATTCTTTCAAGTGTTCCCTTTTTAAGCCTCAAATCTGTTGCCTTTTTGTGCTTCGAGAGTTTCAACGAAGCGTACTTTGTACTCACGTAAACGCCATCTTTCTCGTGCTTTAAACGACTTTAAACTTGACTTTAAACCTTAACGACTTTAAACCTAGACGTATTCTTGCTTTGTTAATTTAGAGATTTCTTCTTTACGAATTTCCCTACCTCCTTCCCCTTTACAGATTCGAAAAGGAAAACCTTTTATACCCAAATGGTATGCCAGATGGAGAGCGACCGCACAAAGAACACCTCGCCAGCCAGAGATTTTTTCGTCTGTAAATCTTCTACAATTGAGATCTAAAGCCAAAAACTTATGCCTAGGGGTTTTCGGAGTCAACGAATCGATTGGCGGGGTTTATTTTGACAATTGCCAATCAAAAAGTCACAATTTTCTTGAATTTTGTGTATGGGAAAGTATGGACGCTCTAGAGCTATTAGTATGGACGCTCTAGAGCTCTAGTATGGACATTCTAGAGCTCTAGCTCTAGTATGGACCCTCTAGAGCTCTAGTATGGACATTCTAGAGCTCTAGCTCTGGTATGGACCCTCTAGAGCTCTAGTATGGACATTCTAGAGCTTTAGCTCTAATATGGACCCTCTAGAGCTCTAGTATGGACGTTCTAGAGCTCTAGCTCTAGTATGGATCCTCTAGAGCTCTAGTATGGACCCTCTAGAGCTCTAGTATGGACGCTCTAGAGCTCTAGCTCTAGTATGGACCCTCTAAAGCTCTAGTATTGACCCTCTAGAGCACTGGTATGAACGCTTTAAAAGCTAAAGGCAGGCAAATAGGAACAAATAAATCCGTTGGAATTGACTTGGGCTAGATGAAAAAGGTAAAAGGGGAGACCAGTTCACAACCAGAGTATGGGTGCGGCGGTGGAAATAAGGGCACGAGGGGGATCTGTATAATAGCCCTAGCCCGAGTCCTCTTCCCCAGCCTCTCCCCCGTCCCTCTATAGCCATTCGACTCTATTTCCTACTCACAATCCATTCCCCCAAATTCCCCTGTCACTCTCAATGAACGCATCCGCTCAATTTTGGCACCAAATAGCGCAACCTTTCATTGATTTTGCACACCTATTTCCGATTCTTAAATCACTGGACTATTTAGTAAATAACTGGACATTAAATATTCTTTTTACAAATGATTTTAATGGTTTAATGGTTTTATAAATGATTTTACAAATAAAGTACGATTTTTGCATCATTTTAAAGTTCTATATTTCCTCTATATATATCCATTTTTTCCATTTTGAACCCTAAAAAACCCTGTATGCAATATGGTGCACGAGAAAGAGTATGTTTCCACCTGAACAAAGTACATTGGTTTTATTGCTCACCGGAAAGCGCTTCCTGTCCTTTCCCCAAAGAATTGACTTATCACTTGTTCACCAGTTTTTTTTGACACTTTAGAAATTTTGCTTCACTTTTGCGTGACTCATTTCAAATTTCTTTTTAGATTTTTTGACTCAAGAATTTTCAATTTCTCAATTCTAAAACGGAAAAAATGCAATTCTCAATTCTCAAACGTTTCTGAACTTTTTGCCTCGATTTTCCTTTCCCGAATCGATTCCGCTTCAATCGTTCCGGATTTCAAGCGTTTTTTTTTTTTTGGAGTTTTAGCGTTTTGGAGTTACTACCGGTTTTTGAGTCAAAGCTTTCAATTTTTCACGTTGAAAAGTGATTTATTATATTTATTTTATTTTCTGCCTTTGAAAGTGTTTCATTTATTTTTATGCCTTTAATTCATTATAACTTTGAGCTTTCTTTAAAAATGTTCTTTCAGATTTGCTAAGCTGACACATTTTGGGAGTGGGACAAATGCGACCTTTTTTTTTGCGCACCCGACCAAAAGCGCACCTTTTTTTCGCTGGAAAAGGCCTTAGAAAAGGCCGTAGAGCTTTAAAAATGTTTCCACATAGGGGAATCATATGCGTAGATCCCGAATTTCGACAAATCAGACCTCGCTGACACGTCAAATTTGGGCTAAAAGGCAAAAACTGCGGAAAAGCGTTAAGTTGCGTAGTTTTTGCCTCTTAGCCCAAATTTGACGTGTCAGCGAGTTCTAATTTGTCGAAATTCGGAATCTACGCATATGATTCCCCTATGTGGAAACATTTTTAAAGCTCTACGGCCTTTTCCAGCGAAAAAAAAAGGTGCGCTTTTGGTCGGGTGCGCAAAAAAAGGTGCACCTTTGTCCCACCCCCCAAATTTTGCACAAAATTTGCATCATTTTATGCAAAAATCTGTCAACTTAGCAAATTCTGGAATCAGATTTGAAAAAATGTATTCATTTTAGATCCACTGAATGCCACGTTATTTGTCATTTCTCTCAGCGGATGTTCAATTCTGGAAGAAAAGCTCGAAAAAGATGGAAAAAGATAAAAATGCGAATGATTTGATGGTTAACGAAGGAGAAGAAGGAGGAGAAGAAGAAGAAGGAGAAGAAGAAAGAAGAAAAGAATGGAAAGGATTTCGAAGGGAAGAAAAGAATCGACATAGTTTACAGGTTGGGAAATTTTTCTTTGATTACTAGGAAGACTGATGTTTCTGTTTTTGTTTCTGTATACTGTTTCACAATACTGTTTCACAGTATGAAAATTAAAGATCTAGATATGCTAAAACTATCTAGACATTTAGAAACAGTTTAAATCTATTGTAAAGGTTAATTCACAGTTTTTTTGATACTTTAGTTGTTGAGAGGGCCACTTTTATCCTGGCTTAGTTGCATTTAATGTTCTAAGTGATTTTATTGATACCTTTCTTTCCTATTCTAATTTCTACTACTATTAGATCTAGATCTAGACTTTAGATTACTAGGAAGGCTGATCTTTCTGTTTTTGTTTCTGAATACTGTTTCATAGTATGAAAATTAACGATCTAGATATGCTAAAACTATCTAGATATTGTATATAGATATCAATAAACAGTTTAAATCTATTGTAAAGGTTAATTCACAGTTTTTTTGATACAAATTAAGCATATTAGTTGTTGAGAGGGGCCACTTTTATCCTGGCTTAGTTGAATTTAATGTTTTAAGTGGTTTTATTGATACCTTTCTTTCCTATTCTAGTTTCTACTACTATTAGATCTACCTATTCTAGGGTAATCAAAGATGCTTAGACTTTTTAAGCATTTAAAACATGTTGTAAATGTCGCTAATGTCATATTGTCGCTTTTATTTGATTTTCAAGTGTATGCAGCTTTGAGGTAGCGTTTAGTGAATCTAACAGTATTCAGAAACAAAAGCAGAAACATCAGCCTTCCTAGATTTTCAAGTTACCTTCTATCTATTCTAAGGCAAGAATGAGATTAGGCTAGAATTGTCAAAAACTTGCTGAAATACTCACCAATCTCTTAAGCATATTTGTTTACCTTAGATTACCTTAGAATAGATAAAAGGTATCAATAAAACCCCTTAAAACATTAGATCCAACTAAGCCAGGATAAAAATGGCCCCTCTCAACCACAATTTCAAAATAATGAGCTTCTATAACAACCGTTTTGCTAACATTGATCTTGGTTAAATAGGCGAACAAGCGTTTGACTCGAAAACTTATTTTTTTGGGTTTATTTTAGTTCCAGTAACCGTATAGAACACAAATAAAACAGATTTAAGCGCCGGAATCATTTTTTAGCAAGAAAACTGCAGAGCTTTACAAAATTTACTTTACGTCTTACACCAAATTTTTAGATCAGATAGTTTTTGTGTTGGGCACAAAAAATACTAACCGATTGAGCTAGGTCGCTGTGTCCAACAGGCTAGAATTAGGCTAGAATTGCCAAAAACTTGCTGAAATGCTCACCAATCTATTAAGCATATTTGTTTACCTTAGATTACCTTAGATTAGATAAAAGGTATCAATAAAACCACTTAAAACATTAGATCCAACTAAGCCAGGATAAAAGTGGTCCCTCTCAACCACTAAAGTCTCTTTTTTCGATTTAGTCTTTACGATCCAATCGTCCTCCAACATTTCCTTCATCGACTTCAAGTGGGATCTACGTTGACTCAACAGGTTATTTATTATCATATTCATAAATATATATCTATATATGATCTAGATATGATCTATATATGATATTAGGTTGGTAACTTGAAAGTTGGTACACTTATCTCTCCAATTTGGTTCCTTATCTCTCTAAATTTGGTTCCATTGCACTTTTTAGAAATAACTAGTGCACCAATTAATCTACAATTTTGTTTTTACCAATAAAAAGGGCTATTTATTCTCTAAAGCTTTGACATATTGCTATTGCTTTTGATAGATTTTGATGGATTTGATAGAAAAGCTTCGGTTTTCTAGGTTTCTAGGGGCAAGAAGTCGAGGAACCAAAAATGATGAACACTCGATGAAGTGATTTGAGCACTTTCCTCCAAATAAACCTATTTTGGTGTAAATAGAAAAAAGATAGAGCACAAAAAGTTAGGCATATAGCCCCGAATTCTCAGCGCGATTTGTCTCATTGCCTTAGTTATATGTTTGTTTGAAAAATTTCCAGAAAAACTAGAATTTCTGCTCAAATTCGTTTCAAAAGTTACCCAAATTTGCTTAAGCATTTCTTAAATTGGATAATATATAACTTTTATTTAGAGAAGTCAAATTCAATTGGTGTATTAAATATGTTTTATGGGAAATACGAAAAAGTGTACCAACTTTCAAGTTGCCAATCGAATATTTTATATTATTAAGTTGTCGTGTTTTGAATGCCAAGTTTTCGCATATTATGCTAATTTTATCTTGCACTAGACTACACTACTATTAGAGAAAATACGGTATCCATTGTTATCTGTTATCTAAAATTGTTATCTGAAACTTCAGACATTCCTTTTCTAGACGCAGCTTCTTCATTCTATGCCCCGATTCCCAGCTCGTCTAGAGAAGAACCGAAAAATGAGATGTTCATGAGGAAAGTTTCCGCAAATAAGAACTCATTTCACTCATCGATTCGGAGGACGAAGACTAGAGAAGAAAGGTTTGGGATTTTGGATTAATTACCCAACTGTGTCTGTCAGTTCGATTCATTTACCCAACTATTGGGTTGGTGAATTGAAAACTGCCGGACTTTGAACTAAAATTTATTCAACATAAAACCATCAATTCATTCCAAATGATTTCCATTATTATTGACGACTTCTGCCCATTTTACAGGCAATTTTCGCATTCCTCTTTCGTAGTAGGATTTTGGTTTTGAATCGAAAAACTTTTGGAGCCAATTTTTGACTGCTTCTTCTGAATCGAAGTGTTCTCCCGCAAGCTCATTACTCATGATCCGGAATAAATAGTAATCAAAAGGGGCGAGGTATTAGGCTTAGGAGGCAAGGGAATTAGCTTTGAAGCAAACTGTTCAACCAGCTTATAGCTAAGGAAATCTGCCTGCTCGTAACTTTCAGCCATTGAAAAGTCTATCTCAGCTATTGAAAACTGCCGGCTATTGTCATCTGTGACAGTTTGAGCACTTTCTTCAAAAGAAACCCATTTTGGTGTCAATAGAAAAGTTGTAGAGAATCAAAAATTAGGCTTATAGCCAAATTTCCAAAAAGTTACACTTAGTAGTTTCGCTTAAAATGCAAGTTTTGTGAAAATTCGTAAATTTAGCATTTCTTGAAAACCAGTTTTTGAATCGTTCTAAAAATTTGGATATAAGCTTCATTTTTAATTCTCTACAACTTTTCCATTGACACCAAAATGGGTTTCTTTTGAAGAAAGTGCTCAAACTGTCACATATGACAATAGCCCGCGGTTTTCAATTCACCAACCCAATAGTATTAGGCTTGAGTCTAGTTGCCAATAATCTATCGATTTTTGGTTTAATTGCTTAGCTTTGTACCCATTCCCGTTTATTGATCCAATTTGCTTCGGTTTATGAAAACTTTATGGTTTTTGAGGTCTCTTCTTTCGGATTTCAATTTAGTTACCCAAGCAGGGACATTTTTGCTTCAATTACCCAACTAGGCTCATGATTTTAGCTGTGTACCTCAAAATTCATTTTAATTACTCATCTTTCAATTGTTTTTAGAACCCAGAGATCAAATCTCTCACAAGCAAGCGTTGAACGAAACGGGAAACGCCCAACTTTTATCACTCATCACGAAGAAAAAGGGAATCAGGGATATTATACGTGAGTGGAAATGAAATTTGCATTGCTAATCTAAGACTAAGACATAAAGCTAATCTTTAAAGCTTTATCTAGACTAAAATCATTTATCTAGATTCTATAAAGTCGACGGTGAACTATCCAGGCGATCTCCCACTCATGAACACACCGTTGTACTGCAAGGAGACACACAAGTCACACTAACGAACAAGTAAACTTTTTTCTTTTGTTGTTTTGATTGTTTTAAACAAGTAAAATAGCTGTTTTGATTGTTTTAAACAAGTAAAATAACTGTTTTGATTGTTTTAAACAAGTAAAATAACTGTTTTGATTGTTTTAAACAAGTAAAATAACTGTTTTGATTGTTTTAAACAAGTAAAATGATTGTTTTGATTGTTTTAAACAAGTAAAATAACTGTTTTGATTGTTTTAAACAAGTAAAATAACTGTTTTGATTGTTTTAAACAAGTAAAATAACTGTTTTGATTGTTTTAAACAAGTAAAATAGCTGTTTTGATTGTTTTAAACAAGTAAAATAACTGTTTTGATTGTTTTAAACAGGTAAAATAACTGTTTTGAAATTTCTGTAAGGACTTATGCTTAGCTACAATATACTAACAGTGATAAAATGAGCTCTTTTCCAACTTGACAATTTTTCAGTTGGCTGAGACGCTCGACTCGCTTGAAACCGGCCTGGGAGCAACGAGTGGGACAACTTATCGGTGAGTGATCTAGCATTAGAGTTCGTTATCTTTTTTTAATCTTGAAACCATCTCTGAACCATCTCTGAACTGGCTCAATACCTGGCAAACCTTTTCCTTTTCTAAATAGACTAGATCGAGCACTTCTCACGCTTTTAACAGTGATTTTTTTCAAGCTTTCGATGTTTTTGTGGGGCTTTGAACAAGCTTTGTCGATTTGTCACTGAAAAATTCATTGGGTTAAGGTTGGAGAGCTAGGTGGTCACTCAGAAAAGAAATGAAGTCTGGGAAGTTGTTTTGGCTGAAACTCTTGGACTTTCTTGGATTTTTGGGCAAGTGCGCCATCTTGCTGATAAGTCCAAATGCGATTTTCAAAATGTTTACCAGCCCAGAGCAAGAGTTTATTCTTGAGAAGAGCCAGGTGATTATCGGAATTGACAAATAGACAAATGACAAATATTTCCCCAAGGAGCTGCATGAGAGCAGTCTTTCCTGTTGCAGTGATGCCACCAAAAATCATCACAGATGCTGGATGTGCACTTGGAGATTGAGATTTGGCCCATACTCGATCATTTTTTACTTGCTAAGAAGACCCTCAACGGTGAATATCTTTTCATTTGTGAACAAGATATTGTGTTGGTCGATTTCATTGAAGCACATCAATAACTGATCTGCAATTTTCGCTTGCTTTTAGCGGCAGCTAGCTTGAGCTTGAGCCTTGTTTCCTTATCTTCCTTGAGCCTTTTAGCTTGAGCCTTGTTTTTCTTGTAAGCAGTAAGTTTGAGCTTATTTTCGAGAATCCGACGCAATGAAGCTTGAAGTCGTCATCCTCTTTGTCATTTGCCTTGCCGACTGACCACTTCCGAATTCGGTCCCTCACTCGCTTGAGGTTTGTCTTTGTGAGCGTCTAGCGCGTCTACCGACAGTTGGGCGTCTATCGACAGTTGGGCGCGTCTACCGCTTCTTGGTGCATCAGCAATTGTTCCCGTAGCTTTGTATCTTGCTGATAAGTTCAAATGCGATTTCCGAGATGTTTACGAGGCCAGGGCAAGAGGCCAGGGCAGCTCATCCCTGAAAATAGGAACCGAATGCGAACCAGTAGTTATCGGAATTGACTTTGCGACACCTTGTTGCGACAATTATGTCGCACCCTGTAGATTCAGCTCTGGTTAGAATAGCTCTGATGGTGCAGTGATCCTTTGGTTTTCTTAGTATACTATTGTATATTGTAATCATAGTAAAATTCAAGTTTCAACCACCAACTCGACTCTCACCCGGTTCATTTACCCAACCACTTTTTGTCAGTTCTTTTGACAAGTGGTTGGGTTGTCAGTTCCCTCAAAAAAAAAAAGCGTTGGTCCTTTTGTCAGCAAAAAAGCACAAAAAAACACAAAAACACAAAGAAACCTCTTGTCCAAACATTGTCCTTTTCCCATTTTCGATTCCATTCTCTCGATTCGAAACGATTTCTGATACGATTCGATTCGATTTTATTGTATTAACTATATTTTATTCTTTTAACTACAAAACGATTACGAGAAACAAACGACTTTTTTTTTCTTTTTATCACAAAGAATTTTCTCATTCATTCAAATTCCCATTCATTCAAAGAACTAGTCCAAAAACAATGAGAAGAAAAGTGTTTGAGTGACAAAAATGACGAGAAAACGAGAGAATTTGGCAATTTCTTGAAGTCATTTCTGTATTTTTTTTTTGCGCTTATCGATGTGCTATTTGGTACTACGGAGGACAGAGAGATGTGAGTTGAGATTTGAGATTTACCTTAAGTAAAGCTACAGTACAAAAGCTACAGTACCTTAAGTACTAGACAGTATTCAAGTTGCTTAAATGGCTTTATATAAAATTTGTTGTTTCGTTGTTTTGCGCACATTAAAAACGCCGTCACTCCTTTACGCTTACCTCAAATGGCATTTGTTTCCATTTTTACATCCGAGAATGGCGATTCTGGAGCGCACAGCGGAGTTGGGGAAAATTTTGGGAGCGAAAAGCAAAATTTAGCTACGATGGGGTACTGTAGCTGATCTGTTCTATCAAATTTCTTGAAAATCGTCGATCACTTTTGAAAATAAGATTTCCAAATCTCAATCCTGGGTGTCACGCTAGCTATCGCAATCATTAGAATCTTTAAAACTAAATTCTACTCAACTAGGCCACAGTGGTTACTGTACTAGCTCGAATCTTTAAAACCATCAATAATTTAACTAAATAAAAGTCGTAAGTCTCAATCCTGGATGTCACGCTAGCTATTGCAGTCGTTAGAATACTTAAAATTAAAATTCAACTCAACTGAGGCTCACAAAAATCCATTTCCTAAACCGTGTCTAAATCCACCGTAGCTTTGGCAATTAAAAGCCAAGTCCTTTTCCTTAAAACTTGCTTTTTCCAGCTTTTAAAAGACGTTTGAGTGATGTGAATCCTCAAGTGTTTGTACAGAAAAGAAAAAAAGAAAAGAAAAGAAATGTTTCACGCAAAAGAGAGGTCAATAGAAGGGTGAAGATTGGGAAAAACCTGAGAAAATCTCATGGATTTTGTCAATTCTATGTAATTCTTATGTAAATTTCGCTTTAACTAACTATTTCTATGCAAAAAATTTCACTTCTTGTACTCAAGAAGTGAAAAAATGGGACGAGTGAATTGGAGAGCCGGATTGAAATCCTCGCATGACAGTAAGTTTTGAGAGTGTTCTCTATGCGTACTTTTTGCTTACAAACACACTTACTGCTTACAACCATTTCTGGCGTAGTGATTTGCTTACGGTTTGTCCAGAAACCATCTCAGGCTTAAGCTTAGGCTTAGGCTTAGATCTAGCCTGGCTTTTGGTCTTGTCAGACTTGGTCTTGACTTTGCTGACAACCGAGTCTAAAACTCAGGGCCTGACTGCCTTGACTTGATTTTGACTGCTTGTGATCGAGCTTGATCGAAAAATGCCTAGCCCTGGATATTTCATAGCGTTTTTAGTACTGTATTGGGTTCCGTATTGGTAGACAACGCCGATTGTACATAGTACAAATCGTGCAAAAGCATTTTTCTTATCTGAACACTTGTACAATGATACCATTGAAGTCAAGCAAAAGTTGGTTTGAATGATCCTCGCGTTTCTTTTTGCTAGCTGACATAAGAAAGGCTTTTGGCTTAAGCTTAGGCTTAGGCTTAGGCTTTTGGAAAACCTCTAAGCTTTCATTCTAAGACGTTTTTTGAAAAGCCCATAGAAGTTCGAGAAATTCCTATATTCTTTGCCATCCTGGTCATCTTTGCCAGCGAACGAGTGGCTTTCAAGTGTACCTTCTTGTGTCGAACCTTCTTGGTATTAGCCTTGTTGACAACGATTGCTTTATCACCTACCACCACATCTACCACATCTACCACATCTACCACATCTACCACATCTACCACATCTACCACATCTACCACATCTACCACGTCAACGGTAGCTTTATCACCACGTCAGAATTTCTTCCTAACTCTTGAAAGCGTTTTATCACGTTGTAAACAAGTTGTTTGCGTATCGTAAATCGCTTAGAGATATCCATCGCCGGAACGCCACGCCTGTATAGGTCGATGATCGCATCTCGGTACACTGACTTTGTGGCGATTCTAAAAGGGCTTTGTATTTGCTTGGTATTTGCTTTGTATTTGCTTTTGTATCTGCTTTAAACTTGATAAATCCTATACAAAACTTTAAACGCTTATAACTTTTGATAGGATGCTTGATAGCAAAAACGAAAAGCAGATTCGGAATCAGCGTGAAAATCTGCGTTGAATGGTACATGTCATTTGGCCAAAACTACCAGTTGACATTGCCTACAAGTCGTACACAAGCTTTCTTATGTAAACACTTGTTTATTCTACTCGTTTTCTAGAATTTACCAATTTTTCTTCTTACTCACTTCAAAATCAATCATATTTTGCTCAATCTCACCCATACCATTCTCCGAAGTAGTTTTCCATTCAAAAAGTGGATGATTCTCGTCACGTCTTTTTCCTTTTCCTTTCTTTTTTCCTTTTATTTGTCAATCAGGCTCTTCTCTACTGAATATTCGCCTTTTTATGGCCATATTTGTACGCGAAAAAATGAATCCACCCCATTGACACACCGAAAAAAAGTGAAAGAGAAAGTGAGTAACCGAAGCCACTCCTTTTCTCGTGAATCTTTCAATTCTATATTCTATTTTGGATTCAAATTTGGTTTCAAGTTTGGATTTAAATTTGGATTTAAATTTGGGTTCAAGTTTCGCTTCAAGTTTCGCTGTAAATTTGGCTGTAAATTTGGCTTCAAGTTTGGCTGTAAATTTGACTTCCAATTTGACTTCCAATTTGACTTCCAATTTGGCTTCCAATTTGGCTTTAAATTTACATTTAACTATGGATCCAAATATCCAATTCCAAACAAAAGAATCGCGAAGAGAAATCGAGATCCGAGGACCGACAGCCGAAAAATTTCGAGTGATTCGAAGAGAGCAAACGATTCAAGGGTAGCTTGTACTTTGAATGTACTTTGGGCTCTTTAAAACACCCTTTCTAGTGCATTGTTTTCCTTGATTTCAGTCCAAATCAATCTCCATCTCGTTCCACTCAACATCTCCAGAGTGCTCGGAGAGTTTTTGTCAAAACTTCGACGAGGCACAATATTCGAGATGGTTTGTTTTCAAAGCCGACTTTTTGCCAGCTGCTGCCAGCTGCCAGCTGTGGTTTGTGCTGTAAATCTTGTATTGGATCAAGCGTTAAGATCTGGCTTCATAACAAGAAGCCAAGAATGATCAAAGTGGTTTTAAATAGCTTATAAGATGCTAAAAAAGCCTGTAGATAGACTGGACACTCTTTGGGAGTGCTGCTAAGAGGGCATTTTTGTAGCTCTTGTACTCTAGTTGAAAATACGACAGATCAAAAACTTGTGCACCGACGGGTGCTTGAACCCGCGACCTTTCGCTTACCGGCCAACTGTGCTAACCATTACACCACAACGCACTTGATCTCCTTACTCCAGAAGGAGTTAAATCTTCCCTTATAGATTTATACCAGTTGAAAAACTAAAAAACGCTTTTTTTTGGAGGACTACGGGTAGTCGTTGTGGCGCAGTGGGGAGCAGGCTTGTCTACAACCCATAGGATCCGGGTTCGACCCTCCGTAGTGCCATTAAGTTTTGAATTTTGAATTTTTATCTTAAATGGCACAACTACAATATATTCTAAGGTTTTCTAAAGAAGTTTTAGCTTCGTTGGTCAAAACACGGTCAAGGAAATGTCTGTACAAACAGACAGACATTGCTCTTTTATACATTTTATACATGTATATGTGACGCCGAACTCGTCCGAACTAATTTCATATTTCTACTAAATTAGTTCTTTCACTTTTAATTTCTATAGAATCTATAAGTCTTGCTCTACAAAATGACGCAAAAATCATCAAAATCGGTTCACTAGTTTTGGAGATACAAGCAAGCAAAGTTTAGTTCGGATTCGGACGTAACATTAGACTAAATAGACCAGTCTAAAGCCACTATAGCTACTGTAGCCACTGTAGCTACTGTAGACTCTTGTAAGCTTGTAGATGTTGTCAGATCTTAAACTATACACCTGCAGAATTTACATAGAACACATTGTAGACAGTGCCCCTGTCAGGAGTGGTGTCAAGGGAGCTCCTTCTTTCAGCTCATGCATCACCCCTTCTTCTTCCTCTTCTTCTTCTTCTCCTTCTTCTTCTCCTTCTTCTTCTCCTTCTTCTTCTCCTTCTTCTTCTCCTCCTACTCACCCTTTCCATTCCCCTTTACCCTAAGAGAAGCCTAATCTTTCGGGCCAACACTTTCCCCATTTTCTCCCCAATTTTCTTCATTTTTTTCATTTTTTCCGATCACTTTGGAGAAAAATTAGAGAACTTTTCCATTTTTCAAATTTTTGAAGCTACAGCTTGTCTTTCAGTTGAGTATCTTAATCCTTTCGATCACCAATCAATCCCCAATCGTAAATTGGATCGAAATTTGCGCTTAGAGCAAAAAACAGCTCTGCTCTTTTTGCAAAAAAAGCTCTAAGACTCTAAAGCTATTGCTCTAGCACTAGTTCTAGCTCTAGCTCTAGCTCTAGCTCTAGCTCTAGCTCCAGCTGTAGAGCTCTAAAGCTCTAAAGCTGCCGATTTAGTTTCTCGATATTTCTCGATATCTCGATCATTAAGTTATTAGATCTCTGAGAATGGCTTGAAAATCTTTAGCTTTCATTAACTAAAGCTGTAACCAGTTCTTTTGTTATGAATAGTGTGCTCACTCGTAAACACACCTTTTCTGGCATATTGAATTGATTCTAATGCGCTAGACAGATTGCGTTTACGAGTGAGCACAAAGTGCATTGTCATTCCTCATTGATTTCTCAGTGATTTCTCAAAATTTGAATACAAAACTGTAGTTTTAAGGGTACTATAGCTAGAACAGGATATAGAATGACTAATTCAAAGTGAAATCTATGCTAGGATTGTTCGAACGGTTCTAGAATTTTCTAGAATGTTCTAGAATTGTTAGAATAGTTCTAGAATTGTCCTAGAATTGTTAGAACGGTTCTAGAATGTTCTAGAATTGTTAGAACAGTTCTAGAATGTTCTAGAATGTTCTAGAATTGTTAGAACAGTTCTAGAATGTTCTAGAATTGTTAGAACAGTTCTAGAATGTTCTAGAATTGTTCGAATAGTTCTAGAATTGTTCTAGAATTGTTAGAACGGTTCTAGAATTGTTCTAGAATTGTTAGAACGGTTCTAGAATGTTCTAGAATTCTAGTGTTAAATTTCTAGAACTAAACTTTGTCTTCAGTTGATTGTCTTTTCTTTTCTTTTCCCCCCACAAATCCTGTATTGCAGTCAATTTCCCCTTTTTTTTCTCTAATTTCTCTTCATTTTCTCATTTCTCCGATAGAAATCGACAAACATTCCCCAAAAATTTCGTTCTGATCTATATTTTGCTGTAGACTTCTCAAAATTTTCATTTAATCTATTCTACAGTAAGCTGAGCAGCTAAAGTCGATTAGCTGAATATTTTGGCTATATTTTGGCTTCAAAATTTTTTGACTGAATATCTTCACTATTAGTTTATTAACTGAATATCTTCACTATTAGTTTATTAACTGAATATACTTCACTTTATCGAGCTACAGCTATAGTATAGGCTTTAATTTGAGGCCTGAATAGCTACAGTGATCAGCTGAATCTAGCCGACTCAGCTGAATATCTTTATGCAGAGATTATTGGCTGAAGCTCTTATTTGTTGGCTTATTTTGTTGGCTTATTCATTTCTTTAAGTGAATATCGAAAAATTTTTGTGGAAATGCCCCCCACTGAACCCGCGTCAACATCGCCAAATTCGGAGCCCATTGAAATGACTGTCGAATCGGCTGTCGAAGTGGAATGCTTGGAACAATACGAGCATCAACTTGGACGATTTAAAGGTTCACTTAATATTTGTAAAAGTTTTCCCTAGATCTCTATATTGGTGTCGTTGAAATCTGTTGAAATTTGTTGAAATCTGCTCAAAATCTGCTCAAAATTTGACTCTTCTAGTTCATCGCTTCTTCAATTCTTACCCAATTTTGGGGGTAAGAATAGAAGCTCTTAACCAACCCCAATTTCCTTCGATTCTTTCCCAAGTGTTAACCTGTTTTCTCATCTCTACAAATTTGGTTCCTTATCTCTACAAATTTGGTTCCTTATCTCTCTAAATTTGGTTCCTTATCTCTCAAAAACCTGATCTAAGCCGCTTTTGCAACTCTGGTCCCTCGTCCTAGGGTCTGTATTCTAAACCAGACAGAGACAGGGGTTTGATAGTCCTGAACAGATGATAGTCCGATGGTGCGCTTGTCACTCACTCAGTTTTTTGATTCGAAGCCACGTGAGTTTTACCGTTTTATCTCTCTAGATTTGGTTCCTGATCTATCCGAATTTGGTTCCTTATCTCTCTAAATTTGGTTCCTTATCTCTTTAAATCTGTTTTTGCGAATGTTAAGACAACGTTGACAGCTTTAACGCTTTAGTGAGAGTTTTGGATGATAATTGGGCTTTGAATTGGAGTCATTCTTGAAAGAATCGGGACGAATATTCATATTCAATAGGAATTCAATACGAATGTTCAAAAGCAAAAAATCAATACTCATTTTGACTCATTTTCTCTAAATCCTACACTTAAGTCTTTCAGTTTGATGTAATTTTTGAAAGAACTGTCAACGCTGTCAATGCAAGAACTCCAGCTGTCAATGTTACGCATTTTGACCAAATCACAAAGTTCTTGATAGATTTTGAGAGTCGATAATCACTGCTCACTCACTCTTTTCCTTTCCGCACCCAATTTCTGATTATTGCAAGGGATTTACGGATTCTCTCATCGCAATCTTTTCTCTTTTCTCTTTTCTATTCTTTTTCGATTCTTTTTTCTATTCGAGGTCAAATCTTCTCTTTATGCATATTTTTCTTTTCTTCATGGCGAGTAAAAAGAAATAAAAAGAGAGAAAAAGGAAACGATGAAGAAATAAAGAGCAAGAGAATTCCTATAAATCCCCAATTTTCTCGGCTCCTTTTTCAAATCAGAGTTTAGTTTGTTTAGAGTTTGTTTCTTCTTGAAAAACAAGAGCTTAGAGATCAAAAATGGGATTTAAAATAGTATATTGATATCTCTTCATGATTATGAACAGTCTTCATGATTATGACTCTTCAAGAATGATTATGATTTTAGACTCAAAACATGAGCCTCATTTAAACGCTTGAACGCCTCATTTGAACCACATTCAACGCTTAAAACTCCGATTCTGATTCCGGTGCCAAAAAGGCAAAGACCCAAGTTGCAAGACAAGATAATCAAGATCTTCTTTGAAACAAAGCATAACTTCACACATCATGTTGATCTCGTTCTTGTTCTGTTCTCGCTTAAATGATCAATAAGCAATGTTGGTGAAATCGGCGCTCAAATCATTATAGACAAGATAATCAAGATTACAAGATAATCTTCTTTGAAACAAAGCATAACTTCACACATCATGTTGGTCTCGTTCTTGTTCTGTTCTCGCTTAAATGATCAGTAATGAATATTGATGGAATCGGCGCACAAAGCATTATAGACAAGATAAACTGATTCATTGATCTTCTTTGAAATAAACCCTAAGCATAACTTCACACATCATGTTGATCTCATTCTTGTTCTGTTCCCGCTCAAACGATGCCACCATTCTTGAATCTTAAATATCGACTTATCGTCTTATATAAATAAAAATATCGGATTTTATCCTTTCTAAGATAATGCCAATAACTTCAGTTCACGCCAATAGCTTCTAAGATAATGCCAATAGCTTCTAAGATAATGCCAATAACTTCTAAGATAATGCCAATAACTTCAGATCCATCACAATCTGTCAATAACAAAAACCATCAGGTTCATCGCAGTTAAACTCTCATCAGTAATAGAAATCGTTGTAAAATTCGGCTGTTATTTATCTAGAGCAATACAAAAAAGCAATGAAAGACTTTTCAATGTAAATCGAATCGATTTTTGTGATAGATTCCTGATACTTTGTTTGTTTTCTTTGTTTTCTTTGTTTTCTTTGTTTTCCAGCTCTCAAGGCGACACTTGATTAACATGATCTAAGGCCAAAGTTTGGAATTGACTAGAAACACAGTGCATAACATAGAATTGAAAATAACGTTTAAAACCCTACAAAAATGAACTGCTAATAGCCATGGAAACACCCGAAACAAATAGCATATGGCCGGCATTGAACTCGAGAGGAAAAATAGGACAGCCGTTTCATAGACTAGCCGTTTATCCACTAGGCCATGTGCTCATCTCTGGCCAGCAGCTTGGCCATATGCAAAAGCTTGTTCTTGCTGTATAAAGCTTTCAAATCCATCGTCAAAGTATTGCACGATCAATAGAAATCAATAGAAATCAATAGAAATCAATAGAAATCAATAGAAATCAAGAAATAAAGAAAAATAGAAAAGAAAAAGTAATAGAAGATGAATAGAATAGATACTTCTGCATAGAAATGAATAGAAAAATTCTTGACGTATTTGAAAGCTTCGAATTTTCACTCTTTTCAATAGGGCTTTCGTGAAGAGTCGATTGGCTCTTCATTTTCTTCACTTTAACAATCGTTCTTCGAACATTCAGCAATTGTTTCCTCAGCCGAATCGTTTTGATCTTTCTGATCGTTTTGATCGTTTCTGATCGTTTCTGATCGTTTCTGATCGTTTTGATCTTTCGGATCTTTTTGATCTTTCTGATCTTTCGGATCTTTCTGATCATTTCTGATCGTTTCTGATCATTTCTGATCGTTTCTGATCGTTTTTGATCGTTTCTGATCGTTTCAGTCTGTTCGTAGATCGAATTTACTCTAAACATGAACACTATAAACTAGAGAAACTTTTTGAATGTGCTTTATCTGCTAAATCTGCTTTGAGTATGCTGTGTATCAAAAGCTCTTGAAATTGTCTATCTTTTGAGCGATAGATCATCATAATCCAACAGATTTAAAGCAATTTAGAAGGTTTTAAAGTTTACGTTTGTAGTTTGTAGTGTAACGGTTCGTTTTTTGTAGTTTGTAGTGCAACAGTTCGATTTTGTGGTTTATAGTGTAACAGTTTGATCTTGTAGTTTGTAGTGTAACAGTTTGATCTTGTAGTTTGTAGTGTCCAATATCTTTGCTCACGTTTCTCCTCGAATCCCTGCACGACTAAAAGTGTAAAATAACTTGATTAAGGTAATTTTTAAAAAGTTTTTGTGACTTTCTTTACCACTGTAACTTTCTTTAGCATTAATATCTTTAAGTAAGCTTTAGTTCATTCAAAAGCTCTTGATATTCTCTATCTTTTGAGCGATAGATCATCATAATCCAATAGATTTAAAGCAATTTAGAAGGTTTAAAAGTTTACGTTTGTAGTTTGTCGTTTGTCGTTTCAATTTTCTGTGCTCTAAAAATCTCTGCACTAATAAAAGTGTAAAATACCGTATTTTCTCGAATAGTAGTGCACCCAGAGCGTCGCCTAAATTGCTTGAAATCTCGAAAAGCGCTTATCAGAACCTATCGATGTGGGATCGGAAAATGTAGCTGACAATGAGATCTAGTGGATGATTAGATGATTGAGCTTCTGCAAAAGCTTAGAAACCGTCAAATAGTCATCAACTCGGCTCGGCCGGATGCACTACTATTAGAGAGAAGACGGTATCTATTTTTAGTTAAGTTAAGTTAACTCTTTTAGTTAAGCTTAATGTTAGCTTATTTGAAAAGAAAACAATCATAAATAAGATCGAATTCTTTTTAAAGCTTTAATCTTTTAATCTTGCCTAGCTAAGTTGAGTATTTGTCCGCAATTTTGTACATCTTTTCCCCTTTTTTCCTGATTTCTTTTTCACAAAAGAGTACACAAAACATACAAAGACACACATCTAAATACAAATAAAGAAAGAAAAAGAAAGAAAGAAAGAAAGAAAGAAAGAAAGAAAGTTGATTCATTCATTGATTTGATCGTTAGAGAAGAGTTGGTAGAGAAAAGGAATTAAAAGAATTTGTTAGAAAGAAAAAAAGATAAGGATTAGAGTTGGTTAAAGTTGACTAGAGTTGTTTAGAGTTGATTAAAGTTGTTTAGAGTCGATTAAAGTTGATGACAGTTGATTGGAGTTGATGACAGTTGATGACAGTTGATTGGAGTTGATGACAGTTGATGACAGTTGATTGGAGTTGATGACAGTTGATTAGAGTTGTTCAAAGTTGATTAGGGTTGATTAAACTTTTTTAGAGTCGATTAAAGTGGTTTAAAGTTGATAACAGTTGATTAAAGTTGTTTAGAGTTATTTAGAGTCGATTAAAGTTGATGACAGTTGATTAAAGTTGTTTAGAGTCGATTAGAGTTGATTAGAGTCGATTAAAGTTGATGACAGTTGATTAAAGTTGTTTAGAGTCGATTAAAGTTGATGACAGTTGATTAAAGTTGTTTAGAGTCGATTAGAGTTGATTAGAGTCGATTAAAGTTGATGACAGTTGATTATAGTTATGATTATGGTTCTCTAAATTTGGTTCATTATCCTTACAAATTTGGTTCCTTATCTCTCTAAATTTCGTTCCCTATCTCAACAAATTTGGTTACATATCCCTAAATTTGGTTCCTTGCCTCTCTAAATTTGGTTGATTATAGTTGTTTAGAGTCGATTAAAGTTGATGACAGTTGATTAAAGTTGATTAGAGTCAACTTGAGTCAACTTGAGTTGATGAAAGCTGATTAGAGTTGGTCAGTGTCCATCAAAGTCCATCAAAATTCATCAAAATTCATCAAAGTCCATCAAAGTCCATCAAAAGAGTCATTTAGAAAACATAGAAACCATTTTCCACAAAATCCTACATGCAAATCTAAATTTTAGACGAACGAGATCGAATTCAAAAGAAAACATTCACGAAATGGGTCAACAAACATCTTTCAAAGGTGAGATTTTCCAGAAGAAATGCTTTATCATAATTCTTTAGGCAAATTCGAGAGTCGAGAATTTATTCGAAGATCTGAGGGATGGCTTTCATTTATTAACTCTTCTTGAAGCTTTATCTGGAGAAAGACTAGTGAGTTTATTGTGAATTTCGAGAAACTAAGTTGAATTGTTGAGCAATTGAGCAATTCTAGAGCAATTCTAGAGCAATAGAGCAATTCTAGAGCAATTCTAGAGCAATTCTAGAGCAATAGAGCATTTCTAGAGCAATTCTAGAGCAATTCTAGAGCAATAGAGCATTTCTAGAGCAATTCTAGAGCAATAGAGCATTTCTAGAGCAATTCTAGAGCAACTCTAGAGCAATTGAGCATTTCTAGAGCAATTCTGAGCAATTCTAGAGCAATTGACATTTCTAGAGCAACTCTAGAGCAATTGACATTTCTAGAGCAATTCTAGAGCAATTGAGCACTTCTAGAGCAATTGATTCTCATGATCGACGCTGGTTGAATCATGAGAATCAGAAACCAGCGTAAATCATGGGAATCATGGGAATCATGAGAAATTTATGCAATTTATATAATCTAGATAATCTATATAGTCTAGATAATCTAGATAATCTATATAATCTATATAATCTATATAATTTTAGCCTCGCGAAAACGGCTACACCCGTTTCCACCGAATACAAAATGTGCAATATTGTCTGGATTTTCTCAGGAACAAAAATGTAAGTGATTTTTCGAGTTTTTAAAGATTATAAGTAGTTAAATCCCTTATCTTACACGAAAAATTTCAAAAATCGACAGTTTCTCGAAACTTTTTCCAATTTAAGTTGAACTAATGCGGTAAAAAGAGAAAAATTTTGGTGATTTTGGTGAAAAATCGGTGATTTCCTTTGTTTTCGAAGATGCTTTTCGAGAAAAGCTCGAAAATTTTCCTCTTTTTCGTTTAAATTGATAATCAGGTTGAGGGAAAAGTCATCAAAAATCATTGGGGAAAGCGAATCGATTTGGAGAGATTTGATTGTAGCCTACAGAACTGCAGATTGTAGCTGAATACTCTAATCCAGACTGAATACCCTAATCTAAACTAAATACCGTAATCTAGCTATTCTAGACTGAATATCCTATTCTAGATTGAATACCGTAATCCAGACAGCCTAGATTGAATACTCTAATCTAGACTGACAACTGCAGATTGTAGCCTAGACAACTGCAGTAATCTAGTAGCGCACTGAGCATTGTAGCATTGTAATCATTGTAATCTTGTAATCTTGTCGATAAGTATCTCTAGCATCTCTAGCATCGGATTGTCACCGGATCATTGGATTAACAAAACTAGAATTTGCAAAAGCAAGAGGTTTGCTTGTTCAATAGTTGTCGATAGAGTGTTGATAGAGATGTCGATAGAGATGTCGATAGAGATGTCGATCAAGCTGTCAATAGAGCTGTCAATGGTTAAGCCAACCCTGGTCCAAGCCTTGGCGATCTTCAATCAGCGTTTAAGAATTTGAAACACACTGTAGTCCATGCTTTTTCCATGCTAAGTTGAAAAAGCTTTGCGGGATAGGCAGTTAGATTGGTAGAGGCTGTCGATGCAGTCAGATTGGTAGAGGCTGTCGATGCAGTCAGATTGGTAGAGGCTGTCGATGCAGTCAGATTGGTAGAGCCAAGTGTACAGTACTCGAGAAAGTGGAAAACATTAGAAATTGATCTGAAAATTGATTAGAGTTCATCAAATTCCAGGTGAAAGTCGTGAATATCCGAGCCGAGGACATTGTCGAGGGAAACGCGAAATTGACTCTCGGTCTCATCTGGACGATCATTCTCAACTTCCAGGTTTCCCAAATCAGATGGACCCAGGATTCGAGCGGGAATTTCCCCACACAGGTTTTTCCCATGCCACCCCATCCAATTGCTCTTTGCAGTGTGCTTGGCTTGTGCAAAGGCGAACTTTCTGGTGCATTGAATCCATCAGTGAACGAGGATTCAGTAAAGCAGAACGGTTTCATTTGCAAGAGCCTAAAGTATACGCAAAGAAACTTCACCAAGAATTGTACAGAGCTCAAGTACAGTACTACAAGTGTACTATGCTGTACTTGTACCAGAGTACTACAGTACTATACTGTACTATACTTGTACTACACTGTACTGTACTTGTACTACAGTACTACAAGTGTACTGTACTTGGTACTAGAGTACTAGAGTACTACACTGTACTGTACTTGTACTAGAGTACTACAAGTGTACTGTACTTGGTACTAGAGTACTACACTGTACTGTACTTGTACTACAGTACTACAAGTGTACTGTACTTGGTACTAGAGTACTAGAGTACTACACTGTACTGTACTTGTACTAGAGGACTACAAGTGTACTGTACTTGGTACTAGAGTACTACAATCCGTACGTACTGTACTTGTACTACAGTACTACACTGTACTGTACTTGGTACTAGAGTACTACGCTGTACTGTACTTGTACTAGGGTACTCCAGTAATACACTGTACTTTACTTGTACTAGAGTACTACAGTACTACACTGTACTGTATTTGGTACTAGAGTACTACGCTGTACTGGACTTGTACTAGGGTACTCCAGTACTACACTGTACTGTACTTTCACCTGTACAAGCAGATATTCATTTACTAACAAACTAACAAATTTTAAGTTCTCTTTTCCTAGGCTTTTAATCGAAAAGTGAGAATTTCGAGTTTTTTTTCAAATTCTCATTTTTACAACTAACAGTGATGTAAACTAACATAAAAATGATGGGAATTGTTCTTTAAAAGAAACTTTTTATACAGTTTTCATCCCTCTAAAGCTCAATTGAACTTCACAATTCAATTTTATCTTTTATCTTTAATCATAAATCTTTAGAAAAGCTGTGCGTTTGATTTTTGTGTCTTTTTTTCTCTTTTAAATATATCAAATCAAATCTCCATCAAATCCTTGATTTGAGGGTTATTTTGGGGGAATTCTCGAAGAAAGGACGATTCTCGATATCCCAGCTAGCCTGGCCTAGCCTGGCCTAGCCTGACCTAGTCTGGCCTAGTCTGGCCTAGTCTGGCATAGCCTTTCCTAGGCTGTCCTAGCCTGGCCTAGCCTGACCTAGCCTTTCCTAGTCTGGCCTAGCCTGACCTAGCCTGTCCTAGCCTGGCCTAGCCTTTCCTAGCCTGTCCTAGCCTGACCTAGCCTTCCCTAGCCTGGCCTAGCCTGACCTAGCCTGGCCTAGCCTGACCTAGCCTTTCCTAGCCTGGCCTAGCCTGACCTAGCCTGACCTAGCCTGGCCTAGCCTGCCTAGCCTGGTCCTAGCCTGACCTAGCCTGACCTAGTCTGGCCTAGCCTGGCATAGCCTGTAAGCTTTCTGGAATAGCCCTTGTATTCCACTAATCAATAGCAATCATTGTTTCTTGAAAAACAGCATAGAGGGGTAGTTCTGCAGTGCAAGGGTTGCGGGAGAGCCACACCCATGCCATCGGGAAGGGCTACTCCTTTTCTCTACACCTCCAAGCCATTCCCTTTAATTTAGAGCAAATCTCGTTGCGTAAAAGTGATTTTTTTCAGAAAATTCCCCCATTTTAACTCCGGAAAAAGGAACACCGGAAATTCCTTCGTTTTTCTTGGCTTTCCGAAAAATTAGGGTCACTACAAGGATAAAAACGGGGATAGTGAGTTTACGAGTGAATCGATTAGAGAAAGAAACTCGATTAACAGTGGGAAAAGGATCAAGAAAGCTTTACGTGCTTAGTACAGTGTAGTACAGTGTGCAGACAGTTCTATTGTACTTTGTACAGTGTGCAGACAGTTCTATTGTACTTTGTACAGTGTGCAGACAGTTCTATTGTACTTTGTACAGTGTACAGAATTGTGTACGTGTTGTGTAAATGATCCAAATCGTTTCCGGTTGTTAGCAGTGCTCCAGGAGGTACAATATCGTGCAGAGAACGCACAGGAACGCAGGGAAGCAAGGAAGTAAGGAAGCAAGGAAGCAAGGAAGCAAGGAAGCATAGAACAATTATAGCCATCACCGCTAGAGAGGCTGCGTTTAGATAAGCACAATGTACAGCACAAAGTACCGCACAAAGTACCCCACAAAGTACCCCACAAAGTACCCCACAAAGTACCCCACAAAGTACCCCACAAAGTACTGCACAAAGCGCAAGGTTTTACAATGGAATTGAGTCGAAAAGCTCGTATCAATTGACTCAATTTTTGATCTCTGACTCAAAAACAAAAGTTGGGTGTGGATTTAATAGAAGTTTTTCAAATTCCCTTTCATTTCCAGCTAAACAATTTCTCCAAAAACGTGATACTACGGCTTTGGGGTGTGGTTTTGGCCTTGAAAAATTGGGAAAATCTCTGTGATCTCTAATTTTTCTCAAATTTCTTTAAGATTTTCATTTTCCTCTTTCTTTTCTATCATTTTCTTTTCTCTTTCTCTTTCTTTCTCTTTCTTTCTCTCTCTTCCTCTCTCTCTTTCTTCCTCTCTCTTTCTCTTTCATTCCTTTCGTCCCTTTCCTTCCTCTCTCTCCTTCTCTCTCTCTCTTCCTCTCTCTTTCTTTTCTTTTGATATTGATATCAAAATGCAGGAATTTCAAGGTATTTCCAAAGATTTCCAGCTCAACTCTAAAAGCTAATATGGATTGGGAAAATGGAGAAAAACAAATGAAAAACAAAATGAGCTAGAAAGGATGCTTTCTGGCTCACTATAGCTTTGTAAAGAAGGAAAACTTTCTCTTCTTATCGATAGATAGATTAGAGATATCGATAAGCTGGATAGGAGTTGCGTAAATTGAAACGCGAGCAAATTTGAGTGAGTAAACTTCTTTGAGAGGCATGGGCTTCCTGAAATGCACCCTAAAATGGAGTTTCGACTAGAATAGATCGTCACGTTGCTGATGTCACGATCGCTTTTTAGCAACAATTTTGAACTTTGACGAGCTGACTTCAGTTTTTGACAATTTGACTTCAATTTTGACGATTTCCCTTCATTTTTGACGATTTGACTTCAATTTTGACGATTCTAGAGCGTTTTTCGGTTCCTTGGGTAATTAAACCGGACGAGTGTCCTCGACGAGCACTTACCAAAAGGTGGTGTGCCAGAAAGCGAGCGTTTACCTTAAAGCAGAAAGTACACCTATCGCAGCTCAAAGCTATGGCACAATACCCGGCAAAAGATGCTAAGGTACCGAAAAAAATATTGCTAGGGCCATAAATTGATGCTTATCATACTGTGTGACATCCAGAACGAGTAATGCTTTATGCCAGAGGGTGAGCGTTTACCCTAAAGCAAAAAGTATACCTATGGCAGCCGAAGGCTATGTTAGAGTACCCAAAAAAATATTGCTAGGGCCATAAATTGATGCTTATCATACTGTGTGACATCCAGAACAAGTAATGCTTTATGCCAGAGGGTGAGCGTTTACCCTAAAACACAAAGTACACCTATAGCAGCCCAAGGCTATGTTAGAGTACCCAAAAAAATATTGCTAGGGTATTGTAAATTGATGCTTATCGTAGTGTGTGACATCCAGAACGAGTAATGCTTTATGCCAGAGGGTGAGCGTTTACCCTGGAGCACAGAAAGCATAAAGAACTCTAAAATTCTCGATTTTCTCAATTTTTCAGCATCAGCTGACTAAAGTTTACCACTTTTTTTGTTCTTTTTGTTCTTTTTGTTCTCCTTTTGTCTTTTTTGTCTTTTCTTTATGATTCTTCATGTATCCACATAGATTTCCCTTCGATATCTATCAGAAAACAAATATTGATTTAACAAAATGGAAAAGACAAGGAAAAGACAAGGAAAAGATAAAGAAAAGATAAAGAAAAGACAAAAGAAAAGACAGTTTATATCTACATTTTTGCAAGAAGCTTTAGTTTTTAGCTGAAATATCGTCAAGTACAATCAGATTTTTGAAAAGTTTTCATTGTACTGTGAAATCTTGGCTTATTACAGTAACGGAGCTGCTGTATTAATATTCTATTGGATTGTAGTACTCTACAGTACTCTACACAGCCCTACAGTACTCTACAAAGCCCTACAGTACTCTACAGAGCCCTGCAGTACTCTACAAAGCCCTACAGGACTCTACAAAGCCCTGCAGTACTCTACAAAGCCCTACAGGACTCTACAGAGCCCTGCAGGACTCTACAAAGCCCTACAGGACTCTACAACGCCCTACGGGACTCTACAGGGCCCTACAGTACTCTACAGGGCCCTACAGCACTCTACAGTACTCTACAGAGCCCTGCAGTACTCTACAGTACTCTACAGAACTCTACACAGCCCTACAGTACTCTACAGAGCCCTGCAGTACTCTACAGTACTCTACAGAACTCTACACAGCCCTACAGTACTCTACAGAGCTCTACAGAACTCTGCAGTACTCTACAAAGCCCTACAGGACTCTACAAAGCCCTACAGGACTCTACAGTACTCTACAGAACTCTACAGAGCCCTAGAGTACCCTATTTTACTGCTATTTATCTGCTTATTTAAACAATTGCCTATTCAAACTTGTCCAAGTGATTCTAGACAATTTCTTGAACTTCTTGACTTATTACTGTCTTGAATTCTCTGTTCTGATCTGATCTGATCTATTTTCTTGCCTTGAAAACTTGTCCAGAATCTTAGAGGCTTTTACCGGCTGGGGAAACAGAAATTCAACTTAATTATCAATCGGAATTGATTGGATTCACCGTACTCGACTCGGAGAAGCTGCAAAGCTGCAGAGCTAGTCAAAGTCAGCTTCATTCTAGAGATTCTGGAGTCTACAATGCCCTGGGAAACCCACTGTGCTCATCGTGCTCCTAATTCAGTTTCTGTTTCAGCAGAATGGTCGCTCTCCACCCTCACCAACCTCTTCTTTCCCTCGAATCGTTCCCATTTCCCAATCGGTCATTTCTCGGTCTCTTCTTCCCCTTCAATGGGCGGGTTCTCTCAAATGGGCGTGTCTCGATTCCCCTGCCCATCCACCCCCATTTCTCCTCTCCTTTTCTTTATCCCAAGTGGGTATGCGCGGTGTCTAGCCAACACCCCGTTTCTCACCCTATTTTTTACCTTAATCAGCTATTCTTTGATCAGCAGAATGTTCAAGGTTTGTTCAATGGAATTCGGGGAACTTTGGAACGATCTTTTGACAAGATTTGAAGGTCTAGGCAGCTTTAGGCAGCTTTGAAACGATCTTTTGACAAGATTTGATGCTTTAGGCAGCTTTAGGCAGCTTTAGGCAGCTTTGGAACGATCTTTTGACAAGATTTGAAGCTTTTGGCAGCTTTAGGCAGCTTTGGAACGATCTTTTGACAAGATTTGAAGGCCTAGGCAGCTTTAGGCAGCTTTGGAACGATCTTTTGACAAGATTTGAAGCTCTAGGCAGCTCTAGGCAGCTTTGGAACGATCTTTTGACAAGATTTGAAGCTGTTGGCAGCTTTAGGCAGCTTTGAAACGATCTTTTGACAAGATTTGAAGGTCTAGGCAGCTTTAGGCAGCTTTGGAACGATCTTTTGACAAGATTTGAAGCTCTAGGCAGCTCTAGACAGCTTTGGAACGATCTCTTATAAGATTTGACAACTTTTAAGAAGCTCTAGAACGATTCTTTATCAGAAAATAGCTGGAGAAGAAGTTTCTTTTTGAGATTAAGCTTTTTAAGATAAGTTGGGGAATGGTAGCTGTTTTAAAGCTGTTAAAGCTTTTCTTAAAGCTGACAAATCTTTTTTAAAGCTGACAAAGCTGTTTTAAAGCTATCAAATCTTTTCTTAAAGCTGACAAAACTGTTCTAAAGCTATCAAATCTTTTCTTAAAGCTATCAAAGCTATCAAAGCTGTTCTAAAGCTTTTCCAAAGCCTGCCACCTACTGCTACGCTTGATAAAATCAAAATCAAATCCAGGTGATCAAAAGCTACACGAAAAAAGCGAATCGAACGCACGAGGTTGCCCAAGACGGGGGAACGTATCGATCAACATCTGAAGTGCGAAATGGACAAGCGAATGGATCATTTCATAATGGAAACGGTGGACAAATCGCTCAATTCGAGAATAAGCATTTGGCCGGAGCGCTGGGTGGATTTTCGGAGAGTTCAAGCTATGAAACAAGGGAACACTTCGAGAGAAAAGTTCAAAAAGTGAAGAAAAGTCGAGGGGAAAGGGAAAGGAGTCGCTCGCAGAGGAGAGAGGTCAGTCGAGTTGGATTCGTATTCATTTTGCAGCCATTTAATTCCATTTAATTCCATTTAAAGTGCATTTAAAGGGCATTTAAAGTGCATTTAAAGTTCTTTCATTGTGTCATTTTTGTGAATTTCTTCAATCAAACTCAAATATCTACCAATATCTACAAATTATCGACCATTATTGACCATTATTGATCATTAGCGACCATTAGCGACCATTATCGACCATTATCGACCATTATTGACCATTATCAACCATTATTGACCATTAGCGACCATTATTGACCATTAGCGACCATTAGCGACCATTATTGACCATTATTGACCATTATTGACCATTAGCGACCATTATTGACCATTAGCGACCATTATTGACCATTATTGACCATTAGCGACCATTAGCGACCATTATTGACCATTATTGACCATTATTGACCATTATTGACCATTAGCGACCATTAGCGACCATTATTGACCATTATCGACCATTAGCGACCATTATTGACCATTAGCGACCATTAGCGACCATTAGCGACCATTATTGACCATTATCCACCATTATCAACCATTAGCGACCATTATTGACCATTAGCGACCATTAGCGACCAATATCTACAAAGATCTACCAATATCCACCAATATCCACCAATTCTCGACCATTACCCACCTTTAAATCACTTGAATTCTGTTTCCAAGCCCCTAAATCTTTAGCTAAGCCTTTCCTTCTGCCTAAGCCTCAATCCTCAAGCTTTAAAGCCCAATTCTCAAGCTTTAAAGCCCAATCCTCAAGCTTTAAAGCCCAATTCTCAAGCTTTAAAGCCCAATTCTCAAGCTTTAAAGCCCAATCCTCAATCCTTAAAGCTCAATTCTCAAGCTTGTATCCACTTTTATCACCATCCGATACAAATCTACGATTCAACTATTCGTTTTCAGCTATCTGATGCAGAATTTTACCATCCTGTTATCCTTTTTTTGCAAAGAATTCAAATACAAATGCAAATGATTCAAAAAAATTGCTATTTCATCTGTTCATTTGTACCATTTCAAGAGTAGGTATTAGATGAATAGTGTACTATAGTAGTGTATAGTATAGTAGACTATAGTAGTGTCTCTACTATAGTCTTTTATCTATAGTCTTTTATTTTGATCATCCAAATTCCCTCATTTTTCGAATCTGCCTTTCATCTGCCTTTCATCTGCCTTTCCATTATACAATCCCTCATAAAAGGCATTGTTTTGACTGTTCTCTTCCCCCAATTTCCTTTCCCAATCATTTCTCGTGGTTGTCCTAAATCTCTCTTTCATTTTTTTTTGTTATATTTGGAGATCCGGGAATGATTTGGGATTGTGGAAGGATTGAGATTGTGGAATTGGAGAAAGGGTAAAGAGAGCTGAGAACAGAGCTGAGAACAGAGCTGAGAACAGAGAACAGAACAATACGAACATCTCAGTCATTCTTTGCCCCATTTAGATTGAGATGTCTCTTTTCTCTTCCTCTGACAGCTTTGTTATCTCTTCATCTAAGAGTTGACGAAAAGATTTGGAGAAAAGACATGAATAGAAAGACAATAAACTTTCAATTTTCCATCCTGCTCTTGCTCCTTTGCTCCTGCTCTTGCTTCTGCTCCTGCTCCTGTTCCTGCTCTTGCTCCTGCTCCTGCTCTTGCTCCTGCTTCGCTAGATGGCAATCCCCTTCTTCCCCTTCTTCCCCTTCTTTCCCCTTCTTTCCCCTTCTTCAGCACAGTTTAACAAAGAAATTGGAAGTAGATCCTTCCAATTTCTTTCTAAGTAGTAAGATTGAAAGAAACTCCAAGAAGATCTAATTGGTGAATTGGCTAGCTGATCATAGCCAATCATAGCCAATCGGCTAGCTGATCTCTCCATAGCCAATCGGCTAGTTGATCTCTCCATAGCAAATCGGCGAGGACATGTATATTCTTAGGTGTATGACTGAGTCACCCCTTTCCCTTCTAAATGGGCGATCGATGTGAACAGAGAGACTCGCCCACATTCATTCCATTCCTCTTTTCTTTAAGTTGTACACCGATTCTTTTCCTGTTTAAGTAAAAGGAGAGGTTTAGGTTGAGGGAAAGGACTTGTTGAGCTTTGTGAGCTTGTCTTTATTAGTAGCTTTATTAGCAGCTTCATTAGCAGCTTTATTAGTAGCTTTATTAGCAGCTTTCTTAGCAGCTTTATTAATAGCTTTATTAGCTTAGCTATTTACCTTTATTCCAATATTCTGAAAGATCTAAAAATGAGAAAAACTTAAAAATCAAAGTCCTTAAATCAAAGTCATCCTATGAGCTATGAAAGTTCTCTCGTTTGTTCAATAACCTTCACTTTCAATAATAATCGCTTCTAGAGGCAATGTCGAGTTGCAGACAGAGTAGGCAGAGGATGCAGACAGAGTAGGCAGAGGATGGACTGAACTAAACAGAGACAAGACTGAGGGACAAGACTGAAAAACTATGTAATGGTTATAAGAAGGGGGAAAAAAGGGGAAAGAATGGGAAAATGAGTTGAAGTTTGAGTCAGCCGGTTACTCCCCTTCCCTACCCTTCCCTACCCTTCCCTACCCTTCCCTACCCTTCCCTATCCTTCCCTATCCTTCCCTATCCTTTCCAATACTTTGTTAGTCACTCCTTTTACAACCTTCAAACCATGAGTAATTTGTAGATCGTCAATGAAATTATAACGAGTAAATCGTTCCTGTAAATTGTTCCCGTAAACCAGGCTGGGCCAGGCTGGGTCAGGCTGGGCCAGAATGGGTTCTTTCAAAACCTAGGTAACCCCATTGGCTTTGTCTAGTTGCCTGTCGAGTTTATGCCTTTTAATCCCCTCTTCTATCTACTTTTTCTTGTCAATTTATTAGAGATTAGAGATTAGATTAGAGACAATTCTTTATCAGAGACAAGTTAGAGACAAAGTTAGAGTTAGAGTTAGAGTTAGAGACAAACAACAAAGCCAGAATTCAAGCCAGACGTCAAGCCAGGAATTCAAGCCATCATTTAGCTATCTAAAAGTCCTTTGATCTCTTTAAAATCGAAAAACTCTTAACCTTCTTGATGTTAAAGAAAATCTTTCTCTAACATTTTCTTTTGCCTAAAATTTCAAAAACTTTCTCCTCATTCTAAGACGCGTGCCCAGTGAGGAGCTGAGGTGAAAATAGAGAAAATCGAAGATAGGGAATAGAGCAAAGGAATTGAAAAGGGGGACATACGTTTACCCAATGGTTTATGCCCTGTTTTTCCTTTTAGCGGAGAAGAGGAGAAGGAGAAGAGGAGAAGAAGAAGGGGAAGAAGGGGAAGAAGCAGAAGAAGAAGGGGAAGAAGAGGAAGAAGAAGCAGAAGCAGAAGAAGAGGAGGAAGAAGAGGAAGAAGAAGAAGAAGTTGACTAAACGGCTTGAGGAACAATTCTCGAAAGTGAAAATTGGAAGGGGAAAATTGTATCGATATCTTTTTTTGCCTGACTTTCTGCTTTACTAGAAACCAAGGTGGAATTAGGTTCAACTTGGACAACTTGGACTTCCCATCTCTGTACTGTGCTGTACTGTGCTCCGTACTGCTGTACGGTGCTGTACTGTGCTGTACTGTGCTCCGTACTGCTGTACTGTGCTCCGTACTGCTGTACTGTACTCCGTACTGCTGTACGGTGCTGTACTGTGCTGTACTATGCTCCGTACTGCTGTACTATGCTCCGTACTGCTGTACTATGCTCCGTACTGCTGTACTGTGCTCCGTACTGCTGTACGGTGCTTTACTGTGCTGTACTGTGCTCCGTACTGGTATACTGTGCTGTACTGTGCTCCCTACTGCTGTACTGTGCTGTACTGCCATACTGCTGTACTGTGCTCTGTACTGTGCTGTCCCGTACTTCCCATCTCTGTACTTCCTCTAGTCTTACGCTCAAATTCAAATGTTCTTGTCTTGTGCGATTGCTGTGTGGGCATACACATTCACCTACACAAATACGCAAAGGAAATGCAATAAGGGGCCTGTAGATGTAAAGAAAGGAGAAAAGGGGTGAAAAGATTGCAAAAGGTTGAATGGGAAGGGACCACACCCTTTGCATTTCATTTCTTTTCCTTCATTCACCCCATCTATCAATTGAGCACCTAAAGAAAAGGGTTTTCTCGAAAAAAGAAACAAAATGGCTTTGAACATTGGACTGAGCTGAGAAGTCTGAGGCTTCATTTGAGGATCTAAGAGCTAAGCCTAAGCCTGCTGATCTTGGGCTGATCTCTCCTTCTTTCTCTCTTTCTCTCCCTTCCCTTCTTTCTCTCCTTCTTTCTCTCCTTCTCTCCTTCTTTCTTTCTACTGATACTAGAAATTTGGAATGATCGATCTCCAAATGGAAAAGAGAGAGAAATGAAGAAATCGAGGGGTTTGTGGTGATCGTAATTTGGGGAGGGGAAGTGTACAGAGAAAGGAGAAAGGACAAGGCCATTCACCCACTCTCTCTCTCAACCACACCCTTCGATTTTCCTTCATTTTCTTTCTCTTTCTCTTTCCCCAATCCATCTAGGTTAAGCAAGAAACGACTAAACAAGAACAACACTAATTTTGTTTTGATTGGATTAGACAATGGATCCGAATTGGAATCAGGATTGTCGTTTAAGGCCACATAGCACATCGAGCAAATATATTTTAATGAAAATTGAAAATCTGAATCCTAAAAATTATAGTGTGATATCCAGATAGAAGAAAAAACGCCATTAGAATAAAATTAGCCTTGTCAATTTTTCGGAATCATCGCAAACTCGGTCGGTGCACATCCATACCAACATATTTTGGTGAAAATCAAAAATCCGAATCCTAAAAATAGCGTGAACAAAGAAGAAAAAACCAATAAATAAACGGCCTCCGTCATCGCAAACTCGGTCGGTGCACATCCATACCAACATATTTTGGTGAAAATCAAAAATCCGAATGCTGATAATTCTAGCGTGATATCCAGATAGAAGAAAAAGCATCATTAAAATAAAATCGGCCTTGTCAATTTTTCGGAATAATTGCGAATTCGGTCAGTGCACAAATAGATTTTAATGAAAATTGAAAATCCGAATCCTAAAAATTCTAGTGTGATATCCAGATAAAAGAAAAAACGTCATTAGAATAAAATCGGCTTTCTCATTTTTTCGGAATCATCGCAAACTCGGTCGGTGCACATCCATACCAACATATTTTGGTGAAAATCAAAAATCCGAATCCTAAAAATTCTAGCGTGATATCCAGATAGAAGAAAAAACGCAATTAAAATAAAATCGGCCTTGTCAATTTTTCGGAATCATCGCGAGCTCTCGGCGACGCACATCGAGTACAAATCTTTTGAAGAAAATCAAAAATCCGAATCCTAACAATTCTAGTGTGACATCCAGATAGAAGAAAAAACGCAATTAAAATCAAACTGCTCTTCTCAATTTCTCGGTATCATCGCAAACTCTTTCCTTGTTGTCCCTTGTTGATCATTGACTTCTCTAGTACTTTCCCTTTCTTTTCTCCATAATCCCCCACCTAATGGGACACGAATCGACCCGATTTCTCTTAAACTCAAGACTCTCAAAGCTTATAGGCAAATTTTGGAAGCTGGAGGGTGTTCTCATGAAATTGGGGAAATTTTGAGGAAATTTTGAGGAAATTTTGAGGAAAAGAGAGGGAATTCTTATCAAATTCTAACGTTTTTAAGCCTTAGACAGTACTGTAAGTGAAACTGAAGGCTACTGAAGGCTGAAGGCTACTGTAGCTGAAGGCTAGTAGTCAAACTGAAGGCTAGTAGTCAAGCTGAAGGCTAGTAGCCAAGCTGAAGGCTAGTAGTCAAGCTGAAGGCTACTGTAGTCAAACTGGAGGCTAGTAGCCAAGCTGAAGGCTAGTAGTCAGACTGAGGGCTAGTAGTCAAACTGGAGGCTAGTAGTCAAGCTGAAGGCTACTGTAGCTGAAGGCTAGTAGTCAAGCTGAAGGCTAGTAGTCAAGCTGAAGGCTAGTGGTCAGACTGAGGGCTAGTAGCCAAGCTGAAGGCTACTGTAGCTGAAGGCTAGTAGTCAAGCTGAAGGCTAGTGGTCAGACTGAGGGCTAGTAGTCAAGCTGAAGGCTACTGTAGTCAAACTGGAGGCTAGTAGCCAAGCTGAAGGCCAGTAGCCAAGCTGAAGGCCAGTAGCCAAGCTGAAGGCTAGTAGCCAAGCTGAAGGCTACTGATAGAAGCAGCTCCTGTAAATCCCATAGTTACACACATTTTGCCTAGTTCTAGTCTAATTAGAGCTTGATTCCTCATCAATCTCTCGGTTCATTTACCCGATTTCTCAATTATCAACATTTTCTCCTCAAAAAAGATTCCAAATCATGTCAAAAATCAAAAGAAATTTGAAATTATAAGCTCTCTTTCACTTTTTGAAGCAAAAAAACTAGCTGTTGGAGAAGAAAAATGGGAAAAAATTGGAAAAAATTGGTTAAAACCCGTTTTTCTAAAAGGATTTGCATAGATGAGAAGAAATTTCTTATCATTTATCGTGGAAAGAAAGATCTAAACTGATTAAGGAAGGGGATAGAATAGGGAGAGAGTAAAGAATAGAGTAGGGATGGAATGGGGAATAGAATAGGGAGAGAGTAGGGAGAGAGTAAAGAATAGAGTAGGGAATAGAGTAGGGAATAGAGTAGGGAATAGAATAGGGATAGAATAGGAATAGAATAAAAATAGAATAGGATATTATTTTGGCTTTTGCATTGTTTCTGGGTATTTAGAAAAATCCAACGATTTTCAACGGGTCGTCAGACTTTAAAGGCTTATAACTTTGTCTAGAGTCAATATTTTGGCTAACCTTTTATATTATTGTAAAGAGGAGCTTTCAGGCTTTCAAATGATACCAAATAGAGCTTGATTGGATAAGCCAGTATAAGAAAATCAGAGCCAACGCTGAGCAATGAGGCCTATCTGACTAGGGTGTTGTGTCGCCTCATTGCTCAGAGTTGGCTCTGATTTTCTTGGACTGGATTATCCAATCAAGCTCTATTTGGTATCATTTGAAAGCCTGAAAGCTCCTCTTTACAATAATATAAAAGGTTAGCCAAAATATTGACTCTAGACAAAGTTATAAGCCTTTAAAGTCTGACGACCCGTAAAACCTTGGATTTTTCTAAATACCCAAAAGCTATAATTTCTATCTAGTAAACTGTACTGTTTTTTGCTGTATGCTAATCTACAGTAATCTGGCTTTTCTATAGTCTATCTCATCGAGCTCCCTCAATTCTTCAATCTTTTATCTATTCAAACCTTTTTGAAAGAACAATTCTTTAAGGAAATTCATGAAAAATGAATAAAAAATGAAAAAAAGAGCATCATTTTTAAATAAAAATTTTCAGGTTTCCGAAGTTTTGGGTGCAGAGAGCGGCTCATCAGCTAGAGATGCTCTTTTGCAATGGGCAAGGAAGGTAAGCAGGGGATTGAAGAAGGAGTTGAGGAAGGAGTTGAAGAAGGAGTTGAGGAAGGAGTTGAGGAAGGAGTTGAAGAAGGAATTGAAGTCAAGCTCTCAAGAATACACAAATGTCATACAAATAATGCAGACTTTATTTCAAGCTAGCCACAAGGCTAATCTAGCTGACGGGATCTAACCTCTAGCTGTCAAACTAGCTGACGGGATTGAACCCATCTAGCTGGCGGGATTGAAGCAATCTAGCTGACGGGATTGAAGCAATCTAGCTGACGGGATTCAGCCCATCTAGCTAACCCTTGGCCCTTGGCTTTTGACTACCTCTTGACCTACAGAGCTCTTAGCCAATCAGCCTCTTAGCCAATCAGCCATAACGATCAAGAAAACGAGAATTCTAAAATTCAGGTAACCGCCGGGTATCCGCGAGTGAATGTGACGAATTTTGGCTCATCGTGGAGAGATGGTTTGGCATTTAACGCGATTCTTCATCGCTATCGACCAAATAGCATCGATTGGAACAAGGTTGGGAAAGGGAAATTGGTATAGAACCACATTATCACGTAGATATTGCGCCAGCTATTGTATAGCTAGCTATCCATTGCATTACATTATTCATTATTCAAGCAAAAACCAACAATTTACTTGGTTTTAGGCTGAATTAACTTAGAAAATCGTACTTTTCTGATAAGAGTAAAGGACTAGGCACTTGTAAAGGCTCCCGATTAGGCTTATATTAGAAATAAATGAATGAAATCGATCTATTACGATAGCTTTTGATATTACTGGATCTAGAACAACTTCTGACAAGTTCTGACAGCTTCTGACATCTTCTGACATCTTTTGACAGCTTCCGACAGCTTCCGACAGCTTCCGACAGCTTCCGACAGCTTCTGACATCTTCTGACATCTTCTGACATCTTCTGACATCTTCTGACATCTTCTGACAGCTTCTGACATCTTTTGACAGCTTCCGACAGCTTCTGACAGCTTCTGACAGCTTCTGACATCTTTTGACAGCTTCCGACAGCTTCCGACAGCTTCTGACAGCTTCTGACATCTTTTGACAGCTTCCGACAGCTTCTGACATCTTCTGACATCTTTTGACAGCTTCCGACAGCTTCTGACATCTTCTGACATCTTTTGACAGCTTCGACCTTGACGCTCCGACACCGACACTCTGCACTGCTTGTCGAACTCGAACTTTGACACCGCTTGACAGCTTCCGACAGCTTCTGACATCTTCTGACAGCTTCTAACAAGTTCTAACAAGTTCTAACACCTTCTTTTAACAATCCCTTTTACAATACCGGTTCTTTTTCATTCAAAAAAACATTCCAAACATGTCAATTTCTCTTCTTCTTTCTTTTCTTTTCAATTATGAATCATTTTCTATTTTCCTTTTCTCATTTTGGGTGTAAAGTAACGCTACGAACGCTACGAAACTCCATTTGAAAAGGGAAACGCTTTTTTTTGAGAAGAAAATAAGAATAAGAAAGAAATAAGAAAGAAATAAGAAAGAAACTTGAAGAGTAAACGAATTTTAAAGAGTAATACTATTAGATTAAGTAAATATCTAATAAATAAGCATTATTTCAGATCAGTGACGTGTCGGTGTCGAACAAGGAACGTCTGGAGAATGCGTTCCGCGTCGCTGAAAGGGAATGGGGAGTGACGAGACTCATTGGTCAGTGAACGACGGGAAAGGAGTGTAGACGAGGATTCTAGAGTTTTCTTTAGTTCTTTTGAGAAGCTAAAGTTTGCTGAAAAGTGTACAAATGATAAGATTGATAGAATGATAGAGTGATGGAGTGATAGAAGGCTGTAGAAGGCTGAAGGACTGATAGCAGGCTGGTAGACTGATAGAAGGCTGATAGGTGGCTGATAGAAGGCTGGTAGACTGATAGAAGGCTTCGGGTGGGGGGGTGGGGGGTGGAGCTGTAGAGGCTGATGGTGGTGTAGAAGGCTGGTAGACTGATAGAAGGCTGGTAAACTGATGGAAGATTGGTAAACTGATAGAAGTTGATAGAAGTTGATAGAAAACTGTTGGAAGACTGTTAGAAGGCTGATAGACTGATAGAAGGCTGTTAGAAGACCTATAGAAGGCTGGCAGACTGATAAAAGACTGGTAAACTGATAGAAGAATGATCAAACTCGCTTCAGATCCCGAAGACGTGGACACCGATCATCCGGATGAGAAATCTCTGATCACTTATGTTTCCGAGCTCTACAACAAGTTGCCACATTTGCCTGAGATGAGCAAGGTAAGGTAGCAAAGGCAGTTGTATCAAAGCAAGCTGTAGCAAAGGAGGCTGTATTAAAGCAGGCTGTAGCAAAGCAAGCTGTACAAAGCACTGTTTCAAGACAAGCTGTATCAAAGCAAACTGTCAAAATTGTCCATGTCTAACTCTGGGATCTAATTCAAATCAGTTATCACTCATAAATAACAGTCTACTTGACTCAAATCGACTTTTACATTACTTCTTGGTAATAGAGGATTGTTGTTTTTTCTTTGTAAAGAGCTTTCGATGCTAGAAGGTTTTTCGATGCTTTCTCGAAGCTGGAAGCTTGAGATTATCTCATTTCAAGGATTTCCTTTTAAAAAAGTGAAGCTTTTTGTTGAAGTTGAAGTTGAAGTTGAAGTTTTAAAGCAAAAAGTAGAAGAAGAGAGTAGAAGAGAGTGGAAGAGAGTGGAAGAGAGTGAAGAGAGTGGAAGAGAGTGGAAGAGAGTGGAAGAGAGTGGAAGAGAGTGGAAGAGAGTAGAAGAGAGTGGAAGAGAGTAGAAGAGAGTGGAAGAGAGTGGAAGAGAGTGGAAGAGAGTGGAAGAGAGTGGAAGAGAGTAGAAGAGAGTGGAAGAGAGTGGAAGAGAGTGGAAGAGAGTGGAAGAGAGTGGAAGAGAGTAGAAGAGTGAGAGAGTGGAAGAGAGTGAAGAGGTGGAGAGGAGGAGTAGAGAGGGAAGAGAGTGGAAGAGAGTGGAAGAGAGTGAGAGAGAGAAGAGGTGGAAGAGAGTGGAGGAGAGAGTGGAAGAGAGTGGAAGAGAGTGGAAGAGAGTGGAAGAGAGTAGAAGAGAGTGGAAGAGAGTAGAAGAGAGTGGAAGAGAGTGGAAGAGAGTGGAAGAGAGTAGAAGAGAGTAGAAGAGAGTGGAAGAGAGTGGAAGAGAGTGGAAGAGAGTGGAAGAGAGTAGAAGAGAGTGGAAGAGAGTGGAAGAGAGTGGAAGAGAGTGGAAGAGAGTGGAAGAGAGTGGAAGAGAGTGGAAGAGAGTAGAAGAGAGTAGAAGAGAGTGGAAGAGAGTGGAAGAGAGTAGAAGAGAGTAGAAGAGAGTGGAAGAGAGTAGAAGAGAGTAGAAGAGAGTGGAAGAGAGTGGAAGAGAGTAGAAGAGAGTAGAAGAGAGTGGAAGAGAGTAGAAGAGAGTGGAAGAGAGTAGAAGAGAGTGGAAGAGAGTGGAAGAGAGTGAAGAGAGTAGAAGAGAGTGGAAGAGAGTAGAAGAGAGTAAATGAATGTTGTCCTGTTCTTTAAAAGCTCACTAACTTCACAACTTCACCATAAACGTCCTTTCCTTAGTTGGAACGTTTGCACAACGAATATTCTGTGGAAGCGGCGGAATGGTTGGAATGGGTGGAGAGGAGGACAACGCTTGTTGACGAGAGACATTTCACGGCGACAAACGAGGAGTTGATCTATGAATTGGAGAGATTTCGGGACGACGATTTACCGCCGAAATTCGCCGACAAACGACGTTTGGAGGAGATTTATGAGAAATTGGAGGTGCTCACAGGCACGACGCTCAACTCGATTCCGTCGAGGCTTTCTCCGGGATCGTTGAATCGAGCGTGGAACCAATTACTTGATTCGATCGATCGACGATATTCTTTATTGATGGAAAGACGGAGTAGTCAGGTTTTGTATTGGATTTGTAACGAAAATTTCGTTTTTTGCTTATTTCGTTCTGTCGCTTCTTTTTTGCTGTTAGTATATAACGTTTTTCTCAGCACCAATCCTTTGATTTGAACCATTTTGACTATCATTTGATAGAGAATGAAATTGCGCATCGAATGACACCAAAATCAACTCCAAATATAGTTTCCATCCAAAGTTATAAGGCAAAATGACTAGCCCTATCGATAACAGACGGGGTTTAGGTTTTTAGCTAATAACTTTGCACCAATCCTTTAATTTTGACTACTTTAATTATCATTTGATAGAGAATGAAATTGCGCGTCGAATGATACCAAAATCGACTCAAAATCTAATCTCCATGTAAAGTTATTGGCTAAAAACCTAAGCTCTGCCTGTTATCGACGGGGCTAGCCATTTTGCCTCATAACTTTGGATGGAGATTATATTTGGAGTTGATTTTGGTGTCATTCGACGCGCCATTTTCTTCTGCATCGAATGATAATTAAAATACTTCAAATCAAAGGATTGATGCTGAGAAAAACACAAAAAAACCCAAAGTGCCAACGGCAAAGGACTAGGCTTAGGTTTTTAGCCAATAACTTTGCAACAATCCTTCGATTTTAAATGTTTTGACTATCATTTGATAGAGAATGAAATTGCGCGTCGAATGATACCAAAATCAACTCCAAATATAGTTTCCATGTAAAGTTATTGGCTAAAACCTAAGCTCTGCCCATTATGGAAGGGACTTTACCTTTTGCCTCATAACTTTGCATGGAGATTAGATTTTGAGTCGATTTTGGTATCATTCGACGCGCAATTTCATTCTCTATCAAATGATAATCAAAATAAACAAAAAAAGAACAGTTGGTGCTGAGAAAAACTTGAAATTGCTTCGGAAAAAAGAGCCGACAGTTATTTTCGTTACAAGTTTATTGAAATTTCGTTTTACTTACAGCAAACTCTACTAATCTTTTTTGTTTTTTTGTTTTTTTGTTTTTTTTTGTGTGCTTTGTGATTTCAATCCCTATTTGGCAAATGGTTTTGCTAGAGAGGGTGCGTTTATCACAAAGTACAAAGACTAGTGAACCCTGGCTTTTTAAAAGTTACTTTATTCATTGTATCTCTAAATTTTAGGCGACTGCCAACGATTTGCTTTCTCGTTTGCAACGTGGAATTGGGATTACAAACGAGAAATTGGATTTGATTCTTCATGTGAGAAATTTGATTAGCTAAGATCTTCTGGTCAGCTCTTCTGGTCAGAGTTATGACCAGAGCTTCTGGCCAGATCTTCTGGTCAGCTCTTATGGCCAGAGTTATGATCAGAGTCAAATCCAGAAACCAAACCAGGCTTCAGGGCCTAGCTTGGACTAGGAGAATTGGTTTGGCTTTGGCTCTGGCTCTGGCTCTGGCTTTAGCTCTGGCTTTAGCTCTGGCTTTAGCTCTGGCTTTAGCTCTGGCTCTGGCTTAGGCTCTGGCTCTGGCTTTAGCTCTGGCTTTAGCTCTGGCTTTAGCTCTGGCTCTGGCTCTGGCTTTAGCTCTGGCTCTGGCTTTAGCTCTGGCTCTGGCTTTAGCTCTGGCTTTAGCTCTGGCTTTAGCTCTGGCTCTGGCTCTGGCTTTAGCTCTGGCTCTGGCTCTGGATCTGACTTTGGCAAGATATTTGACTACTATCTTGCTTATTTGACTACTATTTTGCAGAGAATCGAGGACGTCGAAGCTCGCGTTGATCGCAGTCCACCAGCTGAAATCGAGCGTCAAGTGAACGGAATTGTCGACGATTTGAATGCCCTTGAGAGTCCAATTCAGGTAAATTGACTGAATTGATGAGTGACAGTCTTCCTAGCCTCAATCTATTCATCGAAATCTTTCCAGGGTTTCTTTGAGGACGTGGATGAATTGAAGACTCAAGGCCATCCAGATGCCACCGATTTCTATCGTCAAGTGTTCGGTCTTCATCAACGCCGAACGGCTTATTTGGATCGACTCACGAATCGCCTCTTGACACGATTGGGTGTAAGAACCGAGACACTTCGGTAAGTCTGTAGGCTTCGGTAAGCTGTTCTAAGCTGTTCTAAGCTCTTCTAAGCTCTTCCAAGCTGTTCTAAGCTCTTCTAAGCCCTTCCAAACTCTTCTAAGCTATTCTAAGCTCTTCTAAGCCCTTCCAGGCTCTTCTAAGCTCTTCAAATCCTCCGCTCTTCTAGGTACAAGTCCAGTAACCCTTAAAGTCCAGTTACAGGATCAAATCCAATCCAGAACTCAAAATTTAGCCGCGAGAACTCAGAACGGCTCGAATCGATTCGAAAATCGACGTTTAGCCGCGTCGAGGAGTGCATTCAATGGGTGCGGGAGAGATTGGTAAGTGAAAGCGTTATAAAGCCTTTGTAACATCTTTATAAAGCCTTTATAAAGCCTTTATGCAGTCTTGATAAAGCCTTTATAAAGCCTTTATAAAGCGATCGAATAAAGTAGTCTTTCACTGAATATCTTAATCTTTCAGTTCCCTTTACAGTCACCTTAAACCTTTTCAGGAGCACTTGAGCAACATGGAATTCGTCGAGGATCTCGAGATTTTGGAGGAGAAATTCGAGAAGCACAAGGTTGGATGAATTAGCCCGTAGCTATCTTAGTGCATAGCTATCGTAGTCCGTAGCTATCTTAGTCCGTAGCTATTGTAGCCTGTAGCTACCTTAGTCCATAGCTATCGTAGTCCATAGCTATCTTAGCCACAGCCGGCATTGCCTAGCTCTAGTCCATAGCTATCGTAGTCCATCTCTTAGTCCGCTATTGTACCTAACTTAGTCCATAGCTATCGTAGTCCATAGCTATCTAGTCCATAGCTATCTTAGTCCGTAGCTATTGTAGCCTGTAGCTATCTTAGTCCATAGCTATCGTAGTCCATAGCTATCTTAGTCCATAGCTATCTTAGTCCGTAGCTATTGTGCCTGTACCTGCTATGGTCATGCTATCTTAGTCATAGACTGTTTGTTGTATATGCCTGTAGCTACTGTAGTCCATAGCTATCGTAGTCCATAGCTATCTTCATAGCGCCGTCTATGACCTTCTCCAGCTACGTACCATACTACTTAGCCATACACTCCGACTGGCCTGTAGCTATCTTAGTCCATAGCTATCGTAGTCCATAGCTATCTTAGCCCGTAGCTACTGTAGTCCATAGCTATCGTAGTCCGTAGCTATCGTAGCCTGTAGCTACTGTAGTCCATAGCTATCGTAGTCCATAGCTATCTTAGCCTGTAGCTACTGTAGTCCATAGCTATCGTAGTCCATAACTATCTTAGTCCATAGCTATCATAGCCCGTATCTACTGTAGTCCAAGTACAACATGGTTTTCAAACCACGAGTTCTAGGTTGACAACCGTGACATCCAAGATTTCCGTCAAAACGTTGATGAATGCATCGCTCGACAAGCGGAAGTGCCAGCTGAAGATTCACACGATTATTGTGAATTGTTGAGAATCCTCGAGAGTGAATATCAACAATTGAGAGATCTCTCTGCCGGGAGGATGCTCGATTTGGTGAGTTTTGAAGATTGCTATAGTTCTAGACATCAAATAGCCTGGATTGGAATTGGACGTCAGACATCAAATTGCAATTTGCTACGAATTGCTAATTGCCTTTATTGCTTGGCGGACTCTCTGATCGTTTGATTGCTTTAGGACTCTCTGATCGCTTTCGTGCGCGCCGCTCAACTCGAGCTCGTCTGGGTTTCCGAGCGTGAAGAGATCGAAGTGACGAGGAATTGGTCGGACATCAAACAATTGGACACGCATATGCTCCAAAACTACTATAAACAGGTAGATTTATTGTGGAATTGTTGATTATCGAATTTTGATTATCGAATGTTGATTATTGAATATTGATTATCGAATGTTGATTATCGAATATCGATTATCTAATATTGATTATCGAATGTTGATTATCGAATATCGAATATCGATTATCTAATATTGATTATCGATTATCTAATATTGATTATCGAATGTCGAATATCGAATATCGATTATCGAATGTTGATTATCGAATATCGATTATCTAATATTGATTATCGAATATCGATTATCGAATATCTAATATTGATTATCGACTATCGAATTCAGCTTCTGCATGAGATCGAATTGCGCGAGAAGCCGTTCAACGATGTGCACAATCAAGGAGCCGCTTTACTCAATCAAGGACATCCAGCTGTGCATGTGATTGAGGTAAATAGATAGATAGGGTAGCTAGTAAAGCTAAATAGCTAGATAGCTAGTATAGCTAGATAGTATAGCTAGATAGCTAGCATAGCTAGCTAGCTAGCATAGCTAGCTAGTATAGCTAGCTAGCATAGCTAGCTAGATAGCTAGATAGCTAGATAGCTAGATAGGTAGATAGCTAGATAGGTAGATAGCTAGATAGCTAGATAGCTAGATAGCTAGATAGCTAGATAGCTAGATAGCTAGATAGCTAGATAGCTAGATAGCTAGATAGCTAGTATAGCTAGATAGCTAGATAGCTAGTATAGCTAGATAGTATAGCTAGATAGCTAGTATAGCTGTACAGCTAGCTTATTCAAAAACAAATCTAGGTCTATCTCCGCACCATGCAATCACAATGGGATTGGCTGTTATCGTTGTCGAAATGTCTTGAAGAGCATTTACGGGATGCGCTCAATCTCAAATCGGTATCTTGGCTCCTCTAGATCAAATCCAGCTTTAGATCAAATCCAGTTCATGTTCTTGTTCATTTCTAGTTCATGTCCATTTCTAGTTCATGCCCATTTCTAGTTCAGATTCATTTCTAGTTCAGTTCCAGTTCAGTTCCAGTTCAGTTCATGTTCATTTCTAGTTCATGGAAGAAGCGGCTGATGCTGAGGCGTGGATGGAAGAACAAAGCGGACATTTGGAGAGAAACTACAACAGAACCGATTTCTCGCTTGAAGAGGGAGAAAGATTTTTGAGGGAATTGGATGAAATCAAGGTTTGGATAGGGGAATAGCGAAGATTTCGGTATTTCAATTTTTTTAATTCCAGGAGATTCTCAACAAGTATCACGGTGTCCTTTTGGCGTTGACTGAACGAGCAAATACAATCTCTCCATTGTGGCAAAGAGGCGAAAGGATCACAAGACCGATCGTGGTCACTGCTTTGTGCGATTACTCAAGCAAAGAGGTGGGACTCAGGCTAAAGGCTAAAGCTAAAGGCTAAAGCTAAAGGCTGAAGCTAAAGGCTAAAGCTGAAGCTAAAGGCTAAAGCTAAAGGCTGAAGCTAAAGCTAAAGATAGACGAAAGTACGGTAGTCTACTTATTATTAGATTATATAGCTTTGTTTGCTGCTGTGCATTCCAGATAAGACAAAAATAAGAAAATTATATTGATTGCTTCAGAGAAACTCGAGTTATCTGGAACCAGTTCTGGCTTCGGTAGAATATGCACTTGCGTAACTAAACCGATCAATTACCCAAATCAATGGCTTTGCTATTGTGCATTCCAGATAAGACAAAAATAAGAAAACTATCTAGTTTACTTCAGTGAGATTCGAGTTATAGCGTCGAGTCCTGACCTAGGTGAACAGACATTTGCGTAACTAAACCGGTCAATTACCCAAACAATGGCTTTGTTAGTGTGCATTCCAGATAAGACAAAAAGATGAAAATTATCCAGATTACTTCAGAGAAACTCGAGTTATAGCGTCGAGTCCTGACCTAGGTGAACAGACATTTGCGTAACTAAACCGGTCAATTACCCAAACAATGGCTTTGTTAGTGTGCATTCCAGATAAGACAAAAAATAAGAAAACTATCTAGTTTACTTCAGTGAGATTCGAGTTATAGCGTCGAGTCCTGACCTAGGTGAACAGACATTTGCGTAACTAAACCGGTCAATTACCCAAACAATGGCTTTGTTAGTGTGCATTCCAGATAAGACAAAAAGATGAAAATTATCCAGATTACTTCAGAGAAACTCGAGTTATAGTGTCGAGTCCTGACCTAGGTGAACAGCCACTTGTTTAACTAAACCGATCAATTACAGAAATCAATAGTTTTGCTAGTGTGCATTCCAGATAAGACAAAAATAAGAAAACTATCTAGATTAGAATATCCCAGGCTGGGATTACTGTGAGAATTCTAATTTTTAGCCTCCAAAACTTGTCTAAATCAAAATCTTTAGGTGAACATCCGTGCCGGCGACGATGTGGCCCTTTTGGAGAACTCGGACTTGATTCACTGGAAAATTCGTGACATTTCCGGGCATGAGGGTCAAGTTCCATCAGTCGTTTTCCGAATCCCACCACCGGATCCCCGTTTAACCGAAATCCTTAACCGACTTCTCCAAAAATACGAGAAACTCCGGAAACTTTGGGAGAGAAAGCACAGAATGGTGCGCTTCTACATCGTCCTCAACACGATGAAGCAAATTCAAGAATGGGATTTGGATACTTTCAATTCAATTGATCCAGAGAAAAGAGATGCAATCATTCGAGCGTTGAACGATGATGCCAACAAGTTGTTAGCCGAATTGGATCCAAATGATCCATTGTACAAGAGGTTTGTGCGAGTTGGGTTCAAAAGCCCCTTCCTTACTTCTTCCTACTTTCTTCCCTCTTTCCTTCTATCCGTCTTTCTTCTTCCATCCATCCATCCATCCATCCATCCATCCATCCTTCCTTTCCTCCATCCATCCATCTTCCTTCCCTCCATCCTTCCCTCCTTCCCTCCTTCCCTCCTTCCTTTCTTTCTCCTTCCTTCTTCCTCCCTTCTTTCTTTCTTTTTTCCTTCCTCCATCTTTCTCTTGGCAAGTTAAGGCACCGAATAGCTCAGTGGTTAGATCAATTCCCTGAAAAGCAAAAGCAAAGTCTAGGGTTCAATCCCTCCGAAACTTTACCCAATTCCTTCTTTATTCTGGCTTCGTACCAGAGCCAGAACATAAGATACACCAAACCTAGTAACAGGCTTAGTCTAGTATCAGGCTTCGTACGAGTTCCAGTCTAGTAGTCTAGTAGTCTAGTAGGTCTAGTAGGTCTAGTAGGTCTAGTAGGTCTAGTAGGTCTAGTAGGTCTAGTAGGTCTAGTAGGTCTAGTAGTCTATTAGTCTAGTAGTCTAGTAGTCCTAGACCTGTACTAGGCCTAGTACGGAGCTGGTCTCAGATCCAGTACTAGATTTGGAAATACTTGGCCTAATACTAGAGTAGATGCTATTACCAGTTCGACTTTTTGGATCTGGTACTAGCCATTCCCATTGATCTAGCCATTCCTATTGATCTAGCCATCCCATTGATCTAGCCACTCCCATTGATCTAGCCATTGATCTAGCCATTCCCATTGAGCTAGCCATTCCCATTGATCTAGCCATCCCATTGATCTAGCCATCCCATTGATCTAGCCAGTCCATCTAGCCATTATCTAGCCATTAATGTAAGACATCCCTCAATATTCCTATTCTTCAACTTCTAGGCTGAAGGACGAGCTGAAAAAGACGATGGATCACTTTTGGAATTTGTTGAATCAAAGCCAGAAGCCCCCGGAGCCCGATTATGCATCACAATACGATCAAAAGGTCGCCGAATTGCTTCGGAAATTGGATGAAGCTTGGAGGAAATTGAATGAACGAGTCGGGAAACCCGTTTCAAGAACACCTGAAGAGTTGGAAAAGGAAATCCTCGAGCATAAACAGTTTGAGGACGCGTTGCAAGCACTCGACGCAGATGTGGCGAATGTGAAGGAGCTGTTCAGACAGTTGCCGAATCCGTCTCCGAATCAGCGAATGAACAATGAGAAGTTGGCGGCCGTTTGGGAGAATTTGTGGGATTTGTCGAGAATGTACGTGGAGAGGATTAAAGTGTTGGAGGCGGTGTTGAATGGAATGCTTGAAGTCGATGACATTGTGCGAGCACACGAGATCACGTTGAGCAGGTGAGAGAGGGTGTTGTCTAGTAGACGTTCTAGACGTTCTAGTAGACGTTCTAGACGTTCTAGTAGACGTTCTAGACGTTCTAGAGGTTCTAGACGTTCAAGAGGTTCTAGTAGACGTTCTAGATGTTCTAGACGTTCAAGTAGACGTTCTAGAGGTTCTAGTAGACGTTCTAGACGTTCTAGAGGTTCTAGTAGACGTTCTAGACGTTCTAGAGGTTCTAGTGGACGTTTCCAGTTCCCCTTAGCCTCCACCCAACATCTAAAGCTACAGTACCCTTTCAGCTTCGACGATATGCCAGCCGATATCGCTAAATTGCGTGGCGTTCACTCGCAACTCCTCGAAATGAATATGGTCCTTCAACAACAACAAACAATCATCGATGCACTCAATCGAAATCTTGCCTTGTTGAGACAACACGTGGCAAGGACGAGAATGGATGCACACAGGTTTTTCAACTCAGCATTCTTAAGCCTAAGCATTAAGCCTAAGCCTAAGCCTAAGCCTAAGCCTGAAGCCTAAGCTTAAGCTTAAGCCTAAGCCTGAAGCCTAAGCCTAAGCCTAAGCTCAAGCCTTAAGCTCAAGCCTCAGCCTTAAGCTCACCTTTCAGCCACCCCGACGTTGATCGAATTGAAGAAGAGGTGCAACAATTGAACGTTCGTTGGGAGAATGTTGGAGCACAGGTAGTACTCGAGATTCATTTTAAGCATTTAGATAATAGTTCAGCTAAACAAAGGGCTAATAGTCTGACTCGTGGCTAAACAAAGATCAAAGAACAAAGAACAAAGATCTAATAGTATCGCAAAGCACGTTAACTCCCAATATAATCTAGGTTGCCGAGCGTCTGAAAGCCGTCGAGAGAGCTCTGCAAATCCAGATGGTTTACAGAAGTGAATGGGAGAACGAGATGACTTGGTTGGATCGAGTGAGTCATTTTTGGATTTGGGTTTGGCGAAGGGGCAGTTTATCTCAAAGTTCAGGAAAACGTTCTAGACGTTCTAGACGTTCTAGTAGACGTTCTAGACGTTCTGGACGTTCTAGTAGACGTTCTAGACGTTCTAGAGGTTCTAGTAGACGTTCTAGTAGACGTTCTAGAGGTTCTAGACGTTCTAGTAGACGTTCTAGACGTTCTAAAGGTTCTAGTAGACGTTCTAGACGTTCTAGAGGTTCTAGTAGACGTTCTAGACGTTCTAGAGGTTCTAGTAGACGTTCTAGTAGACGTTCTAGACGTTCTAGAGGTTCTAGTAGACGTTCTAGTAGACGTTCTAGACGTTCTAGAGGTTCTAGTAGACGTTCTAGACGTTCTAGAGGTTCTAGTAGACGTTCTAGTAGACGTTCTAGACGTTCTAGTAGTTTATCTGAAAGTTCAGGTTGAAGCAACAATAAATCAACTTCGAAAGCCGGAAGATCTTCGCCCAGAAGAGTATCAAAAACAATTGGATATTCTCGTTGCTGAATACGCTCAATTGCAAGAGCACACAGATGCGATCGAGAATGTGAATCGAGAAGGAGGGAAATTCATTCGAGACGCTAAGGTAAAGACATAGGTTCCGATCCAGTACCTACCCCTTACCTAAAATTGCCTGAATCTCGATTTTCTTATTATGAAACACTAGTGTGACATCCAGATCGGCCATTTTTGACTTTAAACAACCGGATTATCGTACAAAGTTTATCAGGGAATACCCAGCTCCCATCCGGCTCCTTACCAAAGTCCCCAAGTTGCGTAAATGCTGATTCTATGTTTTTGAAACACTAGTGTGACATCCAGCTTGACCATTTTGACCTTTAAACAACCGGATTGTCGTACTTCTGATAGATTCTGATAGAAAAATTCGTATTTAAACCCATTTACAGAATTTCGATCTTCGCTTAAATGGATATCAAGATGGAGTCACTCGTCATCATGGACAAGGCATTCGAAGAGAGTTTAGAAGGTGGATTTGAGAATGAGAGAATGAGAATGAGAGAATAAGAATGAGAGAATGAGAATGAGAGAATGAGAATGAGAGAATAAGAATGAGAGAATGAGAATGAGAATGAGAGAATGACAATGAGAGCTTAGGCTTAGGCTTGGGCTTAGGCCTGGGCCTGAGCCTGAGCCTAAGCCTAAGCCTGAGCCTGACAATGAGACAGTTTTAATTGATTTGATTGATTTAATTGTTTTAATTGAGTATCTTATCATTTTAAGCATTTATTGCTTTCATTTAAAATCTAAATTTAAGTTTTTAAGACATTTAAGTCTAAATTTAGCTTACAATATTGGCTTACGATATCTAAATCGAGATTTTCGTACTGATCTCTTTTCTCCTAACTCTCCTGTCTCTTTAATCAAGTCTACAGCTTTGTATCAAGTCAACAAAGCTGTAGACAACAAAGCTCTAGACAACAAAGCTGTTGACAACAAAGCTGTTGACTTGATTGATTTGTAGAGCCGTTTGGCTTTTCCTTAGGCTTAGGCTTAGGTTTAGGCTTTTCCTTTGGCTAGAAACTCCTTTCCCTAATCATTTCCGATTAGAAATCCCTTTCCCTAGTCGTTTCCTTGTAGTTTCTCAATCATTTCTAGCGTGTCGCGAGTTGCGTAGTTTCGCCTGAACGCCTCTAGATCTCTAGAACACAGCCAATTCCTTCCAGATCCGATCCACAACCGAAAAACGGAGCTGAACAAGTGAAAGAAGAGTTAGAGCAGTTGAATCGACGATTTGCTCAACTCTCGTCATTGATTTTGGAGCGAAGAAATCATATGCAGGTGAGGGAAATGGTTTTAAGGAGTACTGTAGGACATTTCGAAGAGTACTGTAACAATTCATCTATCTAGTACAGTTTAGAAGAGTACTGCAGTACATTTACGGGTTACTGTAGCTCTAGTACAGTTTAGTACAGTTTAAAAGAGTACTATAGACTTTGTAGACAGCTGCGTATCTTATCAGTTGGTAGATCAAAAAGAAAAACACTACCGGGACTCGAACTCGCGTACTTCCTCTTACCGGACTTGGTCTGGTTTGGTCGGACTTGGTTTCCAAGGCCTAAGGCCAGGCATGAAGCACTCCTGAGCACGGTAGACTTCGCGAACTGAGCTTAGTCGCTCATCGAACTTTACCAAGTACTTGCAGTATTCTTGTACACTGCAAGAACCCTTGTACAAGTACTAGACCCTTGTACAAGTACAATTACAAGTACTAGATCCTTGTACAAGTACTAGACCCTTGTCAAGTACTAGACCCTTGTACAAGTACAATTACAAGTACAACAGTCTAAACTAAGTCTATCTATCTGCTTGCAATCTTATCAACAACAATTCCCATTTCCAGGTGCTCATCCAGAACTGGAAACGCCAGAAGCAGGTTTGTTTTTTTTGTCCGTCAGTCATTCCATTTCTTCTCTCGAATGCGCTCTTTCTTGAGCACTTTTCACTAACAGATAATTGTGTGAGGTAGACTTGTTCACGTGGTGTCTTCTTTTGTAAACGAACCCCTATCTGGTTCACCGGATTTTCAGTGAGCCAGAAGGTGAATTTACAGCACAAATGCACCATTTGTTCAAGACTAGCGTTGCTGATAACTTTGCTATTCTTTAACCAAATCATAACAAAGAGTTGAGTGAGGCTGAAGAAGTGAATTCAATAACAAAAGGATACGTTGACTAAAGGTATACAGTATGACTGAGTAGTCTAGACAGTACTGGCAGTACAGTACAGGACAGGATAGGACAGGACAGGATAGGACAGGACAGGACAGGACGGGACAGTACAGGCAGGACAGGACAGGACGGGACAGTACAGGACAGTACAGGACAGTATAGGACAGTATAGGACAGTACAGGACAGTACAGGACAGTACAGTACTGCCAGTACCTTTTCCGTACAGTACAGTACTGCCAGTACCTTTACGTACAGTACAGTACAGTATAGTACAGTGGTACATCTACCAATTCTCACTTTGACATTGAATAAGTCTTATAAACCTTAGTCAACGTATCTAATTCCACAAATTTGTGTTCACATTAAACTGCAGGAAGAAGAAGATCGACGACGAGCTGAAGAAGAGGAAAGAAGGAGAGCTTTTGAAGCGGCTAGATTAAAAGCATTGGAAGACGCGGATAGACTGAGGAGAGAAAGAGAGGCAGCTGAAGGAGCGAGAAGAGCTGCTGATGAAGAAGCGAGGAGAAGGAGGGAAGAAGAGGAAAGACGGAGGAGAGAGGAGGAGGAAAGGAGGAGGAAAGAGGCTGACGATGCGGCGAGGAGGAGGAGGGAAGAGGAGGATGAGAGGAGAAGGAGAGAGGAAGAGGAGAGGAGGAGGAGAGAGAGAGAGGATGAGGAGCGGATGAGGAGAGAGGACGAGGAGCGGAGGAGGAGAGAGGAAGAGTGGAAGAACAAGGTGAGCAGCAAGGCTGGGTACTAGAATCATCAGATTCAACAATCAGAGACTAGTACCTAGCTGAACAGTGGAGAGTGGGGGTTTGTGCTTGGATGGAATCAGTGAGGGATTATGTACAAGAACTAGGTCTCAAAAGTCGAGGGCCGGCTTATATAGACTCCTTCTAGCTGTTTGGCTGTTTGGTTCAGCTGTTTGGCTGTTTCCTTCAGCTGTTTGGCTTCTTCAGCTTCAGCTGAACTAGGAAAAGTCCCAAACCTCCCCTGAGCTTCCCGATCAAATACATCTTATCAAATCGAGTATGGAGATTCAGAATCTAGAATCAAAATCTACCAAATAAGCTTGCAAATGCGTCAAAATTGAATTGAAGCTTTAAAGCGCGCTTTTCAGTGGAGAGCGGCGGCCAGCTGGGATCTGGACAGCGGTGGCCTAATGGCCCTGGTCTGGACAACGGTGGCCTAATGGTCCTGGTCTGGACAGCAGTGGCCTAATTGCCTGTCTGGACAGCGGTGGCCTAATAGCCCTGGTCTGGACAGCGGTGGCCTAATGGCCCTGGTCTGGACAGCAGTGGCCTAATTGCCCTTGTCTGGACAGCGGTGGCCTAATTGCCTGTCTGGACAGCGGTGGTCTAATGACCCTTGTCTTTGCTAAGTTTCTTTTAATTTAGTCTTTATCTTGACTTTTAGTTATAATATTTGACGATAAAGTCCAATCGTTTCCGTCCACAAAAAGCACAAACCCTTTTCTCTCATTTTAAGTTGCCAAAACTCTTTAATTTGGCTTGATGCCTTGGCTCGTTTTGTGTTGCAATAATCAATAAAATGAAAAAGAATTGAATTGAATTGAATTGATTTGGATTGATTTGGATTGATTTGGATTGAATTGAATTTAATTGAATTAATTAAATTAATTGAATTGACTTGCAAAAACAGCACGCCAAAAGGAAAAGAAAAATGTGTGAAATGCTGTGGCACAAAGTATGAAATTGACTAGATAGCCGTTTCATTTACCCAAATCGCATTTTGAAATGATTTTGATGTGAAAAAAGCTCAGCTTCTTACACACCATAACATCATTTTCCCTTTTTCTTTTTTTGGTTTTAATTTGTTAATTTTAAGAATCGATATTTGTTAACTTTATCGATTTTTCTCTAGTTTTTCCTATGTTTTAGTGTTTATTTTTTCGACTTTAGACTCCCAATTACCCATGGCAAGTCGTCGAACCGACCGAAGATGTCGGACACTTGGAAACAACCGATCCAATGCATGAGAGAGCTAAGGTAAGAAGACAAGATAATATTGAGATAATATTGAAATAATATAGATAAGTAGATAAATAGATAAATAGATAAATAAATAAATAGATAAATAGATAAAGAAATAAATAGATAAATAAATAGATAAATCTAAATTAGCCGCTAGATTACGATAATTACGATGCCGATAATAAGTTTCAATTACGGTATTTAGCTTACTATTAGAGCTAAGGGTATTAGAGCTAAGCAACAGCTTTTCCGGGTTCCGGGATTATGAGAGTCCGCACATTGAGTACAAATCTTTTAAAGAAAATCAAAAAACTGAATCCTAACAATTCTAGTGTGACATCCAGATAGAAGAAAAAACGTCATTAGAATAAAATTAGCCTCGTCGATTTTTCGGAATACGCGCGAACTCGGTCAGTGCACCTCGAGTACAGATATATTTGGCGAAAATCTAAAATCCGAATGCTGACAATTCTAGTGTGACATCCAGATAGAAGCAAAAACGCAATTAAAATAAAATCAGCCTCGTCAATTTTTTGGAATCATCGCGAGCTCTCGGCGACGCACATCGAGTACAAGTCTTTTGAAGAAAATCAAAAATCCGAATGCTGATAATTCTAGCGTGACATCCAGATAGAAGCAAAAACGCAATTAGAATAAAATTGCTCTTCTCAAATTTTCGGAATAAGCGTGAACCCTCGGCGGCGTACATCGAGTACAAATCTTTTGAAGAAAATCAAAAATCCGAATCCTAACAATTCTAGTGTGACATCCAGATAGAAGAAAAAGCGTCATTAAAATAAAATCGGCTTTCTCATTTTTTCGGAATAGTCGCAAACTCCGTCACGTGCACATTGCGTGAAAATATATTTGGTGAAAATCAAAGATCCGAATCCCAAGAATTCTAGTGTGACATCCAGATAGAAGAAAAAAACGCAACCGATTTACTGATTTCAGATCGAAATCGAGCCCGACGAGATGCAAATGTATCAAGAGGAGACGATCACATCGACGCAATTCTACGAAATGGAAGGAGTGCTGCATAAACAAACTGGAGAGATTCTCACGTTCGTTGAAGCGATCAGACAGGTGCATAACTAGCTTAGCTCTATTTTGAGCTCAATTTTCCCAGGGTCTTCTCGATCTTCACTCTGGCGGCGGACAGTTCTTCGACTTAATCTCTGGATCGAGGATCTCACTCGAGAAAGCTGCCGAGCTAGGGTACATCGAGGGAGGATTCCAGGTAGGCCACTCCAAACTACAAACGCTTATAACTTGCTTTAAATCTATCAGATTCACATGAGCTATAGCTTAAAAGATAGAGAATTTCAAGAGCTTTCGAATGAACTAAAGCGACGCTACAATTGCAGTACAATTGCAGACGACTGCAGTTTATATATCGAATTCTAGGATACTTTGAACAAGCACTGGGGTATTCACCATCCGGATACTGGCGCCACACTTACTCTCCTTCAAGCCATCCAAATTGGACTCTACGATCCGGACATGCGTCAACTACGAGACATTCACACTGGCGAGGTTAATTGAGCTCAAAATTC